>JAYKKT010000073.1:18585000-19185000 GCA_036023115.1 Brasenia schreberi | reverse complement strand
TCAGAAAAACAAGATAGTTGGACAAGATAGGCAGACAGAGTCCTACAATCTTAACCACAGACGACCATAAAAAAAAGTCAATACTAAATTCAGTGGTCAGTAGAAGTCCCACGTGAATTTGTGATCATGGAACTAGATTATGCACAAACCTCTGATGAAAAAATGAAAAACAATGTTGATAATCTCCAAGTCCAATGATAGTGAGACCCTCATTTACACCACGAAGAAAATGTAACCAAATTTAAGTACAGAATCCCTACTTTTTTGTACTTATAACTTGGAACCACTAAAACTCTGAGGCGAGGATCCACACCTCAGGCTACCTCACGAACACCTCACCTAGGCAGTGTCCTATCAGACATTGAGACAACGCTCATGCAGGCACAACTACCGTGATGGACATGACAAAGCACTCTAGTACTATTTTTAACGCTTTCCTTTACATTGATTTATGTTTTAATAAATAGATTAATGAACCTGAAATTTTCTTGCAGCGATATATATATATATATATATATATATATATATATATATATATATATATATATATAAGATTTTTTGAAGTTGGTATATCATACATCAGTACGAGCACCTACCCATACCACAGCTTCCAGGACCTATGGTTAGCATCAAGCACAGGTAGGTAGAGCCATGGCAGTTGACCCCCTGAATGCCCATTGAGCGGTCAGAGGCCCTTCCACTAGGCTAACCCCTATTGGAGCAAGGCCTGATTTACTTTACCATGCATGAAAAACTTAGCAAGCTGGAAAAGCTAATTCGTAAGTTAAACACACAGGATATTTCATTGACAATCCTGAAGGACAATGATTATAACAAGCAATGCCAACAATAAAAGAGAAACACCACCTAATCTCATGACACTAATCGAAAGACAAAATCCACTGCTAACGCAAAATAGTAAGGTACCATGATCAAACATGTAAATTGGAGTATCGCCTTTTCTTAGAGCCTGAACATGATGCTCCTCCCAAAGAATCTTCAAACTTCACTCTGTTATGAGTAAGTAGCAACACAGGTAGCATGTGTTAGGACACCAAAAATGAAAGCCACTATCTGGATTTAAGCACTCAAGCAACTTAAGTTCATGAAAAATATGCATTAATTGATACCCACATGAACTGATAATGCTAAATAAGTACGCTACAAGGCTGCATTCGATCATACATTTCACAAATAAAACACTAGATCTGTCACTTATTGTTTGAATTGCACGCATCCATGCCTTTTGGGTAATCAGTGGATAAGCAAATCCTCGCGCAGAAGGGGCAGTATTGTATACAACCTTGGGATAAGCCATACAACAGAATAGTATTTTATCTAAGTTACGTTTCATTTGTGTCAAGGGCCCAATCGCATCTATTCAAGGTGAGAGGAAACTGATATTGAACACATCTAATTTAGGATCAGCAAGCTAAACGCACGAAATTGAAGAGTAATATGCAGTGAAATGGAGAAGCAATTAGCATACCCAACGTTTGATGGCTCATTGAAGCCCTCGTAGTTCGGATACATATCACTATCTATGCCTCCGACGTCAAATATATCAACTATGGAATCTGAACCCATGTTTTCCCTCAGAATCTGTAGAAAAAGATCACGAAAAGGCTTGTAAAGTAGGTCCCAAACCCCTGCTCCAAAAGTTGTGGATCTTGGATCCCTAAACCTCCTAACCAGAAAAGCAAGTTTGCCCACGCCTTACTTCCGTTAAACCACAAAAATTTCACAGCCCCCACAAAAGTCGGTCGAGACTTTAGGGAAACCCCGGAAGAAGTCGGTCGAGTCTCTTGTCATTTCTTCCCCAACAACGAGATAAAGGGCGTGAATCTGACTGCGAATACTTCAAACAGGCTAAAAATTTCACGTGGTCGATCGAGAGTTTTGCCCTAAATCTGACTCAGATAAAGGAAATCGGCAGAAAACTAATCGAATTCGCAGGACTTCTGGTCCCGTGTTCTTCGGGAGAACTACGAGCCGCAAGCAATGCGGATTTTCCTCCTTTCAGCTATCTAGAAGGACTGCGTAATAGATATTTCTTCTGCTTATCGTTATTGGCTCACGTTTGTCACATACACGTACAAGTTGCAAAAGCTGGCGCGTCGCGAGCAAAAGGAAAACTTACGCCCAACTTCTCAAGAATTTAGCAGGAGAGCCTAGAGTACTCTGACGCCCACTCGCAGGTGGAGAGTCCGATTCCCCGTGTGCGTGTGCGTGTGTTTACTCAAACGTGGCAAGTTTGATTCCCGGGATTTGGCGTGCATGTGATGAGGCTTCGCCATAGGGATGGCAACGAGTCGGGGTGGGGCGGGATTTTACTCTACCCGCACCCACCTTGCATTAGGGACCTCTTATTAAATCCCAGCCTGAACTATCCCGTGGTTCTTGGTGATTAAATTATGCACTCGCCAACTCAAGTATCACCCATCTTGCCCTTGTCTCGCTCCACTTCAACCTACGAAACTTACTTTTTGAAAGAATAATCCATTTCATATATTTTATACAAAAACATATAATTTATACTATATAAAATATATATACAAAGAATACCATATAACCTATGGATTCTACAGGATCTTGTTGTATTATCAGTCCCAAGTTTGGATAAAAGAGAAGTATTGCGTTAAGCTTCACGCATGCAACGTAAAACTTTACCAGGATTCTGCACACTATAAACTATATATTTAGTATATATACAAGTGCATAAATTTTACATTAACAAACAAAAACATATAAACATATATATATAGAGAGAAAAAGCATTATATTACTGTTTAACTTTTTAAATTTTAATTTCAATTGTTGTGCTTATTTATATAGAGAGAAAAAGCATTATATTACTTTTTAACTTTTTAACTTTTAATTTCAATTGTTGTGCTTATTTACTATATTCTCTCTCTCTCTCTCTCTCTCTCTCTCTATATATATATATATATATATATATAAGGGAACTGGTTTACCTTCCTGTGCGTCTTCTCTATCTCGGTCATTCTACAGCAAAACGGGCTCTGTTTTAGAACGCATCCCATTTAAGAACACCGCATGGTTGATAGTTGATATCTGCAGGGCGGGTAGAAATTGCCTTCCCAGACGAATGGTTTATATATTTCCTGAACAGAAACAAAGACGAACCATTTTAAGGACCTCTCACTTACTACTAATGTAAGTGATCGGATGGTTACTTTTGGCCTTGGATAACAAGCATTCAAAAAAATAGGGAAAGAAAGGCTCTTTTTCTCTGGTTGCTGGAGTTGTAGTTTTATAAGAGTTAAAAGGATTTTTTTCAACCTGTATTCTTCGGGTTGTTGCAAATATATGATTTCATCTAAATCTCTATTTAGAAAAGCAGTCTTTACATCTAACTTATGTAAATCCAAATCATAATATACTAAGATTGTCAGGATTATCTTTATAGATGTAAATTTCACAATAGGGAAATATGTCTAAGCATAATGTATCCCCCTTTCGCAAAAATCCCTTTATAACCAATATCGCCTTAAACTTGTTGATAGACTCATCGACTTTATATTATTTTTAGAACCCATTTACAACTTATGACTTTCATTCATTTTGCAAATCAATCAATTTTTAGACTTGGTTTTTCTAAATAGATTCAACTTTCCATGGCATTTTCTCAATTTGACGATTCAGATAAGTCAATAGCCTATGATATGTCAAGTTATTAGTCCGTTCATCTAAATCCACTGAATTACACTCTTCTTCTATAAGGTAAGTATAATAATCCTTTAAGTAGGACGGTGTGATCCTAAGTTTTTTATGTTAACTTAAAGTTTTGGTTTGTTTATGAAGATCATCGTTATTTATGAGTTCAAATAATGATGGATCTAGATATACTAGATCATCAACACATTAATCATCATTTTCAAGGATGTCATTCTTAGTGTCCTCTAAGAATTCAACATTCTTGCTTTCTATTAATTCATGGTCCTTATGATAAAATTAATATCCTTTATAACCTTTTGAATATCCAATAAGTACACATCTCAAGGACCTATTGTCTAACTTATCTCTACATTGATCACGGATCTTTATATGTGCGACAAATCTCTACCTCCTGAGATGAATTAGGTTTGTTTTTCTTCCAAACTACATCTCATATGGTATAGAGAATAGAACCTTACGTGGAACTTTGTTTAGTATATACACGGTTGAATTTATCTCTTTTCCCTAAAATACCCTTGACAGAAAAGCATCTATTAACATAGACTTTGTAATATTCAATAAGGTCATATTATATCTTTCTGCTACACCATTTTGTTGAGGTGTTATGGGCATTATATTTTGTTTTGAAATAACAAAATCTTTGTTGAATTCTAAAATTTTTGAAGAGATATACTCCCCACCTCTGTAAGATCTTAAGACTTTGATTGTATGTTCTAGTTGGTTCTCAACTTTTTGCTTATATTCTTTGAATACTTTGAGTGCCTTAGATTTATGTGCTAAGAGATATATATAGGTATATCTTATTTGGCTCATGTTTGACCACCTCGACCAAGTGACTTGGTTAGGTAGTTTGTTTGAGGTGTGACAAATTGTGAGTAAGTTTGATTTACATTACTAGCAATTATTTATTTCATGAACACATAAACCCACTGAAACGATCTGTATCTTGTTTGAGAATAATTCTTGGAGAACAATATTTATTTCCTTTTGTGTCATAAAAATACCGGCTTCTCGACTTCATCTCTCTCCCCACTTCTGGCTCTCAAGCACTGAAGGTCCGTCAGCCTGGAAATAATATCTAAGAGAATAGGTCCAGCTTTCTTTTATGCAAATTATCAGTGGTTCCACTATTAGCTCAAGAGGGTGTTTTGTGGATTGGAGATGTTTTTCCCTGTTCCTTTTTTGTATTTCCAATTTTTTTCAGCTTCAGCTGAGACGATAACTAGTCGTTACCTCATCATTTAGTTTGACTAACCTCTACTTTTGAGGATTGTATTGGATGCTCAGTGATTATAGTTATTTTGTCATCCTGACATATACCCTTTTGTTCTTGGTGCACTGTTTTTCCTTATTGCAATTTTATTTGACTTCATCACGGTGTATGATTCACTGGCGGAATCTTCACATCCCTGTCATGTACATGACACAGGGCTCGTTTATTGTTTCCTCGAAACTTTTAGTGTAGTATTTATCAGGCCATTTCTTCTTATGAAAATATTTCCAAACTTTATAGAATTCAGAGCTTTGTTGGTGAAACTTATGGTTAGCGTATTCTTTATAGATTTTTCTGTCATTGTTTGTACGTCAGTTTGCTTATTTTTGTTCATTTTTGTGATTTGTATGAATGCCTCTCAGGGATTCCCGTCAACTAGAGCACTTTGAGACATGGCTAAAGCACCATCCTATCTTATAATATGTCGAAAGAAGCCTGGAATTGCAATTGGCCGACTGCGTGAGAAGTGTGATGGCAAGTGTGTAATCTGTGACTCTATGTACGCCCTTGTACACCAGTCCGTGTCTGTGATGAATGCAATTATGGTTCTTTCCAGGGACGTTGTGTCATCTGTGGAGGTGTCGGAATTTCTGATGCCTACTATTGCAAGGAATCTATGGCATATCACTAGAAATAGCATAGGACCAGCTGATATTTTAGACTGTTGTATGTAGTTTCTGTTTTCACTGCTAGCTTATTATATGCTAGACATTCGCCTGGAAAATATGAAGACTTTCTTCAAGTTTCTTTAGAATACATTAACAAATTACCCAGCATTTGTTCACTCACTATTGATGGATTTAGCATTTGGTTGAAGACTGACATTTCGTCGGATGTGCCAGTTGTGTGATTCGCTAAAAGGGCTACAAAAGGGCATGATGGGCAAAGGCAACTGGCTCATCTCTTTCTTTTTTTTGGATTGTCATCTGGTTTTATCTCCTGACTTGCTCTGTACTCTTTGCCATTGTTGTTGGCTGGATTTTGAGGTGTTTTAGTAGGTGCCTTACTCTTCAAAATCATGATTATGTGGGCTGGAACCAGTAACAATTAAGACAAGGTTTATTTCTATACCTTGTCGTTGTCAAAAGAAGTCAAGATAATGTTCACTTATTTTGTCCAACATCTTATACAGGAGCTGGACTTTTATTGAGTGGGAAACTTTGGATACTTCCAATTTTCCTTTTACAAATAATGAAACTATTGTCATTGTAGAAGTATTCGAAATGAGACTCTTTATTTCCTTTCAATTTCTTGGAGAAGCGACCTTTTGAGGGATTGGAACAGCTGGTGTAAGACTCTGAGTTAGGACCATATGCTTGCGCAGCGGGTTACTGGATTAGTAGCTGACGCCTGTCTTGCTGCCAAAGGCCCTTACAACTGCAAAACCCCACCGGGGTAAAAAAACTAATACAGGATCTGCAGCTACTCAAACTTTCAACTTATTGTGCTCACCTGTCAACCGAAAAGCTTAATTCTGCTCCTCTCTCTCTTATCTACATATTCTCTGAAGATCAACTCCTAGCTTGATTTACAGTAAAGATATAAAAGACCATTTGAGGTTGAAAATGTTATTGCAAATCTACGATGCACAAGATTGAATAAAAAATCTAAAGCTAGGCCTTCTTAGGCATAAAAACCAGTTCGGCAATTCACCACCTCCAAATTTCTCATGTTGCACCAAATCATTGTCCCCAAGCCATAGTTAAGAGTTAACGTGACCGTTTTCTTCTCTATTGCAGGTCAAGTTAGGTTTAAAATTTAAATTGAACTTTGCTGGTCAATTTGGCCACAGTACAGGTCAAGTTTAGGTTTGTGTACTAAAAGAAACCTCTGTGAACACTATATACGGTGAGTTTCTATGTCTTCCCTAAAGAAAGAGGGGAAAACAAGGGTTAATGATCTTTTAACTAACATATAAGCTTGAGTGAGCCGCTTTTTCTTCCAGCATGGCCTTTATTTTTGTGAATCGGGTTGTGGTCCAAATTTGCAATTTGTAGGTTTTGTTCCCGTACAGTAAATAAAAAATAGTAATTAAATGTCAGTTCGAATGGGGTTTGATTTGGTTTAAGCATTTCAGTGTTAAGTTGTTTATGGAGCATTTCCTATTTGTCAGTATGAATTGGGTCTCTGTTTCAACTCCGAGAACTTAGGCAGATCCCTGTACGCACTCCAGTTCAAATCCTCATCCAAACCCATTAGGGTCAGGCTTTAATAACTGAATGGTCCATTTACCTATTTGGTCCAAAATCCATGTCAATTGGTTTGGGCAGCATCACAGAGAGAGAGACAGATTTTCCACATCACATGATAAAAAGAGTCCACAAGGCTCCTAAGCTGCTCCTCCGATCCCCCCTCACGTCCTTTCTAAGAATATAAAAGCATACCAGAATATGAAATGCAACGACGATTAGATTAGCTAGGCTACTTGCATTAAGAAAACTATGACCTTTTGTACACATTTTGCCGTAGGGCGATGGTGCTCAAACACCGGACTGTATCCTGCTAATCATAATATCATGGAGTACAAGATCCAGCTTATGGATGGATAAATAGATTGAGCAGTCAGGATTACATCAGGCTTTGATTCTGCAGGGAAGCAACGTCTCATGAGACAAACCCTCCATTCGCCATTAACTCTTTCAGCTGCCATTCTCAACCACCTGCTGAGATTGTTGCCCACCTTGTGGTGTAGAGATCTTCTGTAGTGACCTGTACTGCAGTCGAACGCTCTCGCCATTGTCTAAGGTCTTGAGGAGGTACCTTAAAAGAATAAAGCCAATACAAATGCAATGAACTTGTACACATAACGTTTTCACATAAATGTGACATCGAATCTGATAGTCTTTACAATACTGATCAATCAACCAGACGCAAGGGTGTGTTACTAAAGAGCAGTCACATACTGGAAAAAGAAGAAAACCAGAACGAAGACAACCTAAGGATACACTAGAGAGGACCCATATTTGATGTTCATTTGGCAAAAAGACCCATTAGTCTTAAAAATATACCCAAAAGAAGAATATCCTTTTATTAAGTTTATAAAAGCAAAAAAAAGTAGTGGTGGTCTTACAATTCAACCTGTTCACACGATAGTTTGTGATTACAATCAGGCTTTCGTATGGTACTGGTTCCAGCCCAGATACAGCAATAAGACATATCTTATAGTATTATACGAAACGACAACTTGTAACACTGGAGATGGCAACAGTGTTTCCAGGAGGGGATCGCGGGAGGAGGAAAATATTTCAGAACTTTTCTGAAACTGCTTTTCTCAAAGTTCTGAACAACTTTGAGAAACATGGTCAGTCAGAAAAGTTCCAAGCATGGAGCCCCTGCTGTATAACCTAAAGTGTAGCTTGCTGTCTTTTCACTACATATTGGGCTCTTGGTAACGTGGGAAGCAAAGGTCAGCTATTAAATTCTGTCCAAGTTTCTCAAAGAAAAGCAGACAGCAACGATACGGTTGCTTAGAACCATGTTTCAGAAAGAAAAAGTTGTTCCACACTTGCAGAAATCACTGAGGAAGAAAAAGGATCAACCAGCTAGTTGATTTACCAGCCATTGAGACATTGAGAGGTGATCACTGCTTCTCGTCCTACAAACTTATCAGGTGTCCTCCTATTCCCCTGCAAACAAAAAAGCTCCATTGTAAACCAAATCCATTCAAGGTGCCAGTAGCCCCTGACAAACAGATGACATTCTGACCTTAATTATCACTTTCTCATTGACGGAAAATGGATACTGAGCCGTCCTTATACCAAAGTGCTCCCCATCTGCAGTTATGTCTCCGTCTCCCTGCAGTGGAAATAAACCAACTTTAAAGATATTAAGCAGACCAAGTAAAGCTTATGGAAATCTACAGAAATTTATAGCCTGTCAGTCAGAGAACAGGCATCTACTATACATTATTAGAGAAAACTGAAAATACAAAATAACGTATAAGGAGAAAAAGAAGGTAAAGAGGGAATTCTTAACAAACTAATTGTGGGCTTTCCAGAAAAGGACACCTTATTTAGTCTCTTGACTGCATCCACCTGCTCAACCACTTCTTTTCTTCTCTTCCTGGCAGCTGCATTATGGAATAACTTTCTGCCATCCTCATGCTTCACAGCAGCAGCTGCTGCCCGCAAAGCTGCACAACAGCTCAATAACTTCAGCCACAATTTCTGAGACAAAAAGCCAACATTCTGAATGAAGAAGCAAATACCATGATTTGGAATCAATGTTCCACCATCGATCTCTGCACCACAGATGGTACATCTGGACTATAAAAAGCAGGAAATCAATATCAAACAAAGGCTTCGAACACAAGGACTGTATTGAAAACAAATAGTATATTTTTGAATTAAAGTTTCACAAGCATCAAGATGAGCTAAATAAAGATGAGCAGTTTTAGCTTAATGACATCAATAGGAACCAAAATAAGATATTTGAAGCAATGTTCTGATATTGTTGCTGGGATCTTGGATGCAGAAACAATTGAACAAACTCATAGATAATGGAGATAATCATTCTTTGAGAAGCTAAACAAAGTAAACAGGAGCAGGAAGCAGGCAACGGCAACTTTAGAGAGGATACTAGAGCAAGAAAGGAGCGAAAAGCAGAAGGTTCACACACATGTCACGCACAAGTGTGCACACAAATGTGTGGGTATGTGTATGTAGACAGCTTATATATGTTTGTACATATATGTTATGAATGCATGCGTGCATGTACAGCCACATCCCTGACATTTTATGATTTACCCTTAAAATATAGAATCTACAAGGTCCACTAACTATTTTCAACTTACCCAAATATTATAAATCATTTAGTCAAACACACAAAAATGCCTGATTCACTAACCTCTATGATCACGTTTCATGAATATGGGAACCAAAATTCATCACGAAATGGATTCAGATTCGTCTGCTACATGCTCACTTTGAAAGCAGGTGAATTTTCACTTGTAGTTCAGGCTTCCAAGGAACCATACTTTCACTATGTAAAACTGCTTCCATTAAGTATACTGCATTGTGAAAGTTGAAGATTAAACCATTTAAAAAAGCACTTTTCAGGGTCAGGGTCAGGGTCCCACAGTAGAACTGCCCTTGTACTTTATGCACCCAAAGCAGTGGCCTCTTTCCTGTTGGACCGGACCATGTTGTCAAGCCCAACTGCACCCAGATGACTTACATATAAGAGAAAGTTACTGTTTTATTTTCCTTCTCCAGTGAAGGATCTGAATCTTCTGATTGGCAAGTTATGACAGAAAGCACTAAGATCCCATCTTCCAGTTAAGAACATCATGGGGAAAATAAGGAAGGGCTAGAGCTACAAATGACAAGCGTAATTGGATGACCAACCCACGATATGGCTAGGATATCACTGTAGCTTTTCAATTTAGTCTCAAGATGTAAAGGCACATTCGTATTTTGGTTCACATTGTACAATTACCTTTTCAAATTAAAGCAAGTACAGATCCAGATCAGCATCCAATGCAAAAGGTGCAAATAGCTCAAATCTTATCATGTTACTTTGATTCAGTCTACCATGATTTTTTCAGAAGTGAACTAAAACTACCACATTATAACTGATTCAGAATTGAAGTTTGATTTACATAATAAGCTCATTTAATGAATCAATTGAGTCTTCGACAAAGGGTAATCCTAGGAACATAAAGGCTTCATCCACTTGCTCAGGACTGTTAATTACATAATCAGCGTGTTCTACTTGAGAACAGATAAAGCACCAGAAACTTTCGTAACTGCTACATAGTCACTTAAACCAGCACAGTGATTCAGGAAAAGAACGGAATCAGCATTATTATATGCAGTGCCACATATACTAATGTTCAGAATGTCATCATAAACAAACACTTTAAATCCAGATAACTGGTTTGTTAAGTAACAAAAATAATGCAGCCTTACTACCTTACTAATCCCTCAATCGCACAAAGTTATTCACCTAAAAGTTTTCAAGACTCTTTGATGAAAATCAACAAAATGCTTTGATTCACTTGCAACTTAAAAGTATAATAATTTAACCCAGAAAACTTACCGTATCAATAACTTTTCTCAGTGTTATCCCCCCAAACGAGTGACCACATGAGACAACCATTGCGTCTTCAAGGAAAGCACCACTGTAACAATGCACACAATCAGTAACACCTTTAGAAAATAACTAAATTTGCCCATTGACAGCTCCACAAGAAAAGAATAGGAGCAACCGAGAAGTGGTTTACATGAAAATGTTCTTTCTGACAGTAAAATAGTTCTGTTCCCTGACCCATAATACACATTTTTCTTGTTATGGTTTGCTTTGTATTCCACACATTTACAGCTCCAAGAAAACCCCTGATGCATGACTGTTACTTATAATGTATGAACGATTTAACCCTTTCAAGTAGGCTGGATTGCAATTACGGGCTTAGCATTTTCTACCAAGTTGAGGACAAGTTTTTTATCACCAGTGCATTTCGTTACTGTTCGGATACTGCTCACCATCAATAAACCCCAACATAGTGCACATCGGTAATATCATGCAGTACAAGGGTGTATCACACTATCGTGAAATATATTATTCGTGGAGCTAAAAGGCAATGCATGTGGAGTTTTCTGTTTGGATGTGTCCATTTATCATGGACAGATCAACCTTACAGTCAGATTTATTATGCAATGCATGTGAGATGAGTCTATTCTGAATACCAAACTCTTACTTCCCCTTGAAAGAAGAATATTTTTAAGTGTCATTGCAATATATCTTTTTGCTAAGCTTTATATAGTTAATCCCAACGTCTACTGTACAAATTTCAAACAGAAAACTTGATGCAAAGCTGGTCATTTGTCAGCTCTTTAGCAAAAGAGTTCATGAGGTTCCTACACAAACAGGGAATAGCTGCTGAGAATCACAACAAGCAACATCATTAGAACAAAGTTGGAACATTGAGATGTCTCTTACGAGAATGGATCTGAGAGAACACTTCTCAATGAGGGCAGCATGTTAACAGTATTTTGCACCTCCTGCATTTGAAAAATAAAAAACATCAGGATACTCTATTAGTCTTATCAATAAAGTACCTCATCAATTTGACAAACTATATTGCAAGCTGATTCTCTTTCCTTGTGTTTGCATGTGTCAACAAAAAAGTAAAACTTATTCAAAGTCAATTAGTTTTTCTAACCAACTTTAAGCAAGGGTCATATTAAGCATGTACTGATACCATATGACACTTTCCTCACACATCGCATCGTAGGTGCAAAAAGAGTTGCTCACCTTCCGCCATTGACCTTCTTGTTCCTAAAAAACTAATGTTAGAAAAACACTAATAAGAACACATAGGAGCCATAGTGGCATCATAAGAACAAGGACCAAGTAGCTACTAGCTAATGGCTTCTTATCACGTCTATGCATTCCGCTCATCAACAAATTTAAGCACACACATGCATTAAAATATGTAACGAGATAAAACTATGGGAAAAGGCTTAG
Source organism: Brasenia schreberi (assembly GCA_036023115.1). Classification (NCBI taxonomy): domain Eukaryota; kingdom Viridiplantae; phylum Streptophyta; class Magnoliopsida; order Nymphaeales; family Cabombaceae; genus Brasenia; species Brasenia schreberi. The sequence goes on along the minus strand of JAYKKT010000073.1, from coordinate 19,172,561 downwards.
TTGTTGTATAAAACTAATTGACTAAATATTCTCAAGCTCTGAATGGAACTCACGTAATTATTCTCAACACAATTGACAATTGTCATCTCTTCAGTAGATAAATCATCCATAAACTGGCTCACGCTTATCGGCACAAAGTTTCGCGGTGTTACATGTCCAGCAGCTGCTATGGGAGAACAATCAAGTATGGCATTGCTCTGTGGCATGAGTCTGAACAATAAAGAAGTCCTGCGGTGATAAAAGGAAGGAATAGTAATGGATTCAGGTATGTTGTAGTCACTGATTCACTTGAATGATTTGATACTTCGTTGTTTCAATGTACTACTTTCTTAATTCTGAAAATGTAACATATTGCAATGAATACAAAGAAGGTCTTTAAAGCATTCATTCCTTTATATTAATATTAATATCATATAATTTATGGAAAACATATTGTGTATTCAAGTAAGATATACTCATGCTCCATAATGTTTGCCTTATCGAAAAAGAAATCATAGAAATGTTCTTGCAATGCCAAAAAAACATGAAATCGACATCATACATTCTCTTTTTATGCATATCAGATTTTACAAGCCAAAAAAAACTAAGACCCTTCAGCAAAAGAGAAGGGTGTCTGATTACTTGCAAGGATGTTCTAGGAAAAACAGAAACTATAAAATTTTGAGAAATAAGGGACAACAAAAGAAGTAAAAAGAGAAACTATAGGATTAAAGTAAGAACATCAATATAAATGAGAGAAGAATATACAACAACAACTAAGCCTTTTCCCATACTAGATGGGGTCCGCTACATAGATTCTTTGTTTCTACATAGCCCTACCATAATTTGTAGAATTCATGGTAAACAAGTACGACAAAGTTTTACGCTGGCTATCGGAAGCCTATCGCAATCCTCCTCCTTTATCCAGACTTGGGACCGGCCATGCAAGGGTGATCCCTTACATGGGCAGAGTTTGAGAATGGAGAAAAATGCATGTTACGTTAATCAAGAAGGAAAAGGAGTGGAACTCACAGAAAAAGGATAGCAAGACAAGTAAAAGTTAATTTTACAAGCTATTTAAATTAAGCAAGGAAATTAAAATCACTTTTTGGGGAGTTAACCAGCTCAAAGCATGAGAACCTGGAGGATACAAAGAAGTCAAACATGAAGGTTACTAGTGAAACCTTAAAATCCATGGTGACCAGGTTGCAATCCGACCAAAAATATGGAAAATATTAGGAGCTGGCTTGCAAAGCCGTTAATAATCTTAAAGTCATTAAAGGAGAGCAAGAAGATGCAGTAAGGATCTTTACAGACAAGGACTTACAAATGTTACTTAGTAATAGTGTTATGATTATCGCCCCATATTGTATCATGAGAAATCATGATACGAGACAAGAGTTGTGTGCACATTGTCCCTGCCCGTATCGTGCGATACGAGCGATATGCCCCTGAATTATAAAGACCACCCAAATTTCCAAGTTTTCACTATGATTTTTGTGTGGTTTTGAGCTTTCTGCTTGGGTGCTACATGGCTGCAAGATTTCCGGCTAGGAAGAAGCATCTTTGATGGTCCACCCCTGACGGCACAATCACTCCGACAGTGGCAGTTTCCTTGTGGTATATCTTTTTTTTCATATTTATTTTCTATCTACTTACGTTATTCATTTTTGTTTGAATGACAATATATGAAGTGAATGGATATATTTTTGATGAATTTATGGCATATGACGATTTATGAAGTGCTTTTATTTTCAAGTTTATTAAGATTCAAGAAGATAAATTGAGATGTCATGAAGAGGTTCGCATTCTTAATCTCGGTCTCATTAATAAGAATTGTTTAGAATTTTCTTGATTTTCTCTATTTTTATTTTTAAAAAGTTTACAATACAACACACTTGCCTCATGGAGAAAAACGATACATGTTATGATACGGTACAGACAACACTGCTTAGTATTTTCTCCAGTATTTTCTAATGGTGCATGTTACTGTCCCTAAGAAATTAAATTTATGTTATGGTCATCAACCAGAGGATAAATATGATGAAGCAACAGTTAGAGTAAAATGAACCATATAGTGTAATTGAGTTTTTCTATGAGGTACTTTAGTTTTTCTTATTTGCAGAGAATGAAGTGTTTGCAGATAAGAGGATGGAAGAGGTGATATGAGACAATGAATCAAATAGCAATGTCATGCTGTAGGAAGAAACACCAGAAGCTAAGCGCTTTCAAGTTTCAACTTATTAGTAAAAAGATTCAGGCCTAGTAATTTATTAATATGACAGGCAATACAGAAGATACAAGAAAAAGAGTGGAAACCAGAATACATAATAAATATTTAGGGCTAACATTATGGCATGATAAGAGGATTGGAGTTGTCACACATAATTTATTAATATAGGTTGGTCTGAATGGAGAGCTGCAGAAAGTGTTCTTTGTCATCCCATTCAAATTAGAGGGCGTAAGGTATAAGGTAGATGTAAGACCACATCATATAAAACTAAGTACTTTGACAATAAATCATTGGCATGCATAAAAGATGTCTATCCCAAAAGTAAATAAAAGTGTTGATGTTGTTGAGTGACCACACAGAGGAAAACCAGGGTAAGACTGCAAGGGAAAAGGTTGGCGTGACACTTACAGAGCTTGATTAACGCAAGCCTGGTCGTTTGAAGAGAGCCAAATGGAGCTCAAGTGCAGTCAGATAATGCTCACCACAAGAAATGCAAGCATGAAGGAAAAAACAAAGTGTTGAAAAGAAACCATAAAATTATCATCTAGCTCTTTCAGAGTGGAATGCTTGTACGACCCAAAATAGATCATAATAGGAACTAAGAATCTATGCAGCTGCACCAACTCAGTGTGCAAAAGAGATTTGGTTAGATGAATCTATGCAGCTGACTCAACTATGTCGAAAAGGATTTGGTTTGATGGTTCACACACGACACACACACCTGCATGCACATTACACAAATATATATATATATATATATATATATATATATATATATATATAGAGAGAGAGAGAGAGAGAGAGAGGGGGTGGGGGTGGGGGGGGAGGGAGAGCAAACCTGCCCGCAGTTATGGACGCAGCAACATATTCAGGCATGGTCCTATATGAAGCAGCGTGTTTCAATCCAGCTGTGGTATGACTAAGCGCTCTTCCTGTAAGAAGCACCAAGTCCCCAGGTCCCAAACCACCGTCTGCTAGGTACCAGCGTCCATTTGGGTCACGAACCTATAGAAGAAATGGCTGACAACAATTATCTGAGGATGACACTGCGACTAGTTCTGAAGTATATACATTAAGACAAGTATTTATCACTACGGATTCCACAGTCGCAGCATACATGTCAACTTATTTCTTAGAAACTATTACTGTGATGCAACAACTAAAATTGGACATGCATTCAGCATGCGTCATTTGGGTTGCTGTTAAAGACTTAGAAGCTAGTATATCACCTGAAGCCCTGGGTTGTCAGAAGCAATCAATGTGAGCAGTCCTTTTTCAACTTCACAGTTCGTCACAGACTTTCCTCCTATGACACCTTTCCCATTCTGCGATGAAGTGTAAGAATAAGTAGCAACTAACACCGATGAAGAAGCCTCATTAGCCGGCAATGGTGTATCATCGAGTAAATGATTGAATACGCTGCAAACAGCAATTCAAAGTTTAACACAAAAGGCCGCTAGTATTCCAAGAGAGTAAACGGGAAGGAACATCAGCTCCAAGAATGAAACCGCTATTACTCGCTCCGAAGACGTAGATTCCTAGCTATCGCACAAAGTGCTGCTCGAGATGCCTTCCCCATGCATCTGAAAGCCTCTCCTAAACATGCCGGTGAAGAATCCCCCTCTTCAAGCGCCCTAGAATATAATAGCACTTAGGGAGACGCAAAAGCAAGTACCTTGCACACTGGCATCAACCGATTGCAGAAAGCATAAAAGAACGCATGTCTGTTAAAGATGCCAACGATTGTTTCATCATGCATCGTAGTGCAAAGTGGAAAATGAACAATGTAAAGGTTCTAAATAAGATTTAGAGAAGGTAAACAAAAGGAGTTCCATATTCATATCTTGTCTAGAAGAAAAATTAACCAATCTGTAAACAAGTACCTAAATCGGGGAACTTCCATCTCATCCTGTCTCTATTATAACAAGAAAGCCAAAATGCACCATAATAATACGAAAATCTTGTTATGGAGTCCAACCCTTCGTGGGATACAGCACAGTTTAATATTTTCCTGTAAATGTTTTTTTTCAATTCTTAGTCGTCATGCTGTTCCCACCGATGGGTTCCGGATGTCTCACTCGTTTTAATCATACAATCAACTTTACATCACACTTCAGAGAGAAATCCCTAACGTGAGCAGTTCATGAGAACGAATACAAGCAAAGAAAATACGAACCAAATCGATAGAAAAACAGACGGACGATATTCCCAGCATTAAATCACCACCAAATAATATAACAAGAGGAGACGAAAAGTGAGACCAAGAAAGAAACAGGAACCCTACCTCCCAGCCCTATACATATAAATGCTAGAGCGGGTATTCTTGGACAAACAGCCTCCCGTTTGCGCTCGCATCTTGAAATACATCTTTCCGGACTCCAACGCGCACTTCAACAGAGCAGAATCGTCACTTCCCAGGACGATCACGGCCGCGTTGTGCTTCACCAACGACGTCGAGAGAACCTCCACCGCCCTGTTATACGCGGACGTTGGAGACCCATCATAGGGTGCGATTTCCGAGAGCTTGATTTTTGGCAGCGGCGAAACGGGCGTTGCAGTTGGCACGGAGGGCTCTAGTAGGGGTTGCGCCACAGAGAGCGGCTCAACGTCAGTCATGCGGTCTGCGGAACGGTGGTGAGAAGACGAAGAGGGCGGAGGGAGAGGAAGGAGGCCGAGGGAGAGAGACGATGCAGAGAGGCCGGACGGTAGTTGGGATTGAATAGGAATTGGAGTCGATCTCGGCACGGTAGAGCTGTGCGGGATCTGGAAGGGCGACGGTGACATCGCAGACATATGCATCGCGATTTCGACCATCAATCATTCACTTTTTAGACGTGTCCGGAAGCGCTCATTTCCCGTTAGAGTTTCCACCGCACAAGAAACGAAATCCCCTACCGTTCCCCGAGATCTCCCGCAGTGAAGGATGACTCTCAATCCTCAAGCTCCCGACTTCGATCATTTATCCTCTTTCTGAGCAGTTTCGAGCATCTCTGAAAGGAAGAAGAGGTTGAGTTCGTTTCAAGTCCCGCCTTGATCATCAATTCCTCATCTTCTTCTTTTCCCACAGATTCTGCTCAGAAGCTATTGTGTTAAATAGTAAGAAAACAAAAATTTAGCTAGTTTTCAGTCCTCTGAAGGTTCACCAACGAGAGGCAACAATGAGTCAGAATGCATTTCAATCATCAATCTCTGTTCCTTGATTCGGATTCTCCTCTCGAGCTGCATCCCTTACTGAGAAGGGACATACAAAATCGTAAAGACTTTTTAGGCTTCATATATATATATATATATATATATATAGAGAGAGAGAGAGAGAGAGAGAGAGAGAGAGAGTTACCAAAGCGGGCCTTTGTAGAAATAGGTGATTTCTCCTTCTTCTGGCTTCCTCTCCTAGTGTAGTGAAGACGTAGGTTCTTGAGCTTAGGGTTTCAATGGCAGAGCCGCAGTAGGGATGAGATAAATAGGGTTTAGGGTTTGCCGTTGCACAGAGAGAGAGAGAGAGAGAGATGGGGGGGAGAGGGAGGGAGAGTCGTTCTCGGTTCCCCGACGACCGTCCGGAGGAGAATCGTACCGGAAAATCTTTTTCAAAGGAAAAGAAAAGATAAAACCTTTTCTAAATCCGTACAAGTATCTTCCTGTTAATTATACAGCTCGCCACAATTTTAACGCTTTTCAATTTACCTCGATTTGCCGTCTCCAGTTGTAGTTGAGCCTCCTGATCCTTTACCCGTTATTCATTTGCAACTTGATTTAATATTTAAATAGTTTGCTCCCCAAGGTGAAGTATATGGATGTTCTCTCTCTGTTTAAAAGACTTCGCTTTGCATTGGCTCCTCACCTAAACACACACACACACACAGATATATATATATATATATACATATATATATATATATATACATACATATATATATATACATACATATATATATACATACATATATATATATATACATACATATATATATATACATACATATATACATATACATATATACATATACATACATATACATATATATATATACATACATACATACATGTATATATATATGTATATGTATGTATATATATATATATATATATATGTATATGTATGTATATGTATATATGTATATGTATATATATGTATATGTATATGTATATATATATATATGGACCCCTGGAACTCCCCACCAACGGCAACCACATGAGAGAGAGCTGTGTTCATTGGTTGAGCCTCCTGATCCTTTACCCGTTATTCATTTGCAACTTGATTTAATATTTAAATAGTTTGCTCCCCAAGGTGAAGTATATGGATGTTCTCTCTCTGTTTAAAAGACTTCGCTTTGCATTGGCTCCTCACCTAAACACACACACACACAGATATATATATATATACATATATATATATACATATATATATACATATATATATATATATGGACCCCTGGAACTCCCCACCAACGGCAACCACATGAGAGAGAGCTGTGTTCATTGAGTTAACTCTCTGGGTTGTGTTGCTTTTCGTTCTTGACATTACTAATTTGTTCATTTCAGGTCATTAGGATTCTACAAATGCATGACTAGACCTGTTGGATCTGGGTCCAGTTCAGATCCAAATGCCTGAAAGCGATTGTTAATCCGATAAACCCCGACCCGACTGAAACCCGATTTCCTATTAAACACTTATACTTTACCTATCACTTCTCTATCTTTTGGAAGATCACCAATCTAGTTAGGTATGTCTGGTTTATCCTGCCTTGCATTTGCTTCAACACAAAAGGAAAGGGGGAAATATTAGGCCTCGCATCGAATCGAATGTCCAACATTCTATTGTCTCTGTTTCACTATAATTTGCATTATAAGATACTAAAAGAAAACCGATTGTAAAACAACTCATAAAGTCTGTGTTCGTGTCCACTCAAAATTGTGGCGACTTGATTGACCTGCTTCTATTACAAACACGACATTTAGTTAACAGCATGCCATATCAGTCTCTCTTTAGACACCGACGATGGCAGCACATCATGAGAATGATGATACGTGACAGGCGTGGACAGAATTTGTAGGTCTGTCACTCGATAGGGAAATACGTACATACACGTATATATGCATACATATTTGTGTATATATATATATATATATATTATAACATCTTACAATAAGGAATTATATATATATATATATATATATATATATATATATATATATATATATATTATAGCAGCTCTCAAAATTGAGAAATATTACAACGCTACCCTATTTCAATCGAGTATGGTCAGCGGAAATTTATGAAAAAGTGAATCTCACTCCATTTAGACAATCCCAAACAAGACAGTCTTTGGATGGTGAAACTCCTAGGAGCTGCTTATTCAGGAGAGGTTCTCATTGTAGTTGGCTTTGTTTTACTAATCTCATCTCACTAACTTATTTACAATGCTAAGGATATTTGAAAACAAACTTGCAAGTGAAGGCATTCCACTAATAATTTTCTGTCACAAAATTTGCGTGAACTGTTGAATGTTGAAATCCTCCAACAAGATACTTTTACATTAAAATAATGGAAAACCATATCTTCTCTACGATACGTTCATCGTTTTTCAATGGCATGGGTATAATTTATAAAATTGAAGTATTTTAAAAAAGGTGAAAAACAATGTTATTACACTTATGCTTCCAAAAATCAATGATCGAGAATGAGTGGATAATATCGATGGTGGATAGGATCTAATCACTCTTAAAATCATCTAATGTGACTGTAAACACCCTACATAAATTTTTTCTGAAAATACTTCAAAATTTGAAAACTGACTTGTTTTAAAACTTCTACCTTTAAAATGCAAATTTTAAAGTCTTTAAAATGAAGATTTTAAAAGGTTTCAAAATAAAGTTAAAAGTATAAAAACCCAGATGATTGGAGTAAAACAGATTGACAGGTGGGGCCCGCTTCGAGGCATGGACGATTTCGCGAAGGGTAAGCCAGAAATCAAGGATGAAGATCAATTCAAAATAATATCCTCACTCAAGATCAAATCAAGAATTGACGGCCTCATCAAACCCATCCCAATTGAACCCAGTGCTAGACATGAGTAGTTTGAATTAAACATCAAGCCTTGTTTGAACCGAATGTTTTTAATTCAAACCGATATTGGATTTTTCTAGCCTTGTTCATCCTATATCCTTGGGCCAAAATTTATCAAATCACCTTCTTACCTAAACATTGATCAAGTGAAAGAATCAACAAATACAAGCAAGAACCGACCGATTTGAAGTAGGGGTTCAAGGCACCCAGCCAACCATGGCTAGGTGCACCCAATCAAGTCCACAACGAACCCACATGGGGTTGGTCCATGGCTGGCCAAAAGGGGACCACTCCCCTCTCTATTCCACGTGAAGACCATGAAGGATTGAATCAAATTGAGTCTTGGGCCACCCGTCCCATGGAAAGGCCTAGAAGGGCCCCCCTTGAGTTTGACATCTTCATTTTCGTGGGAGTTGTTGCACTTTGGGTTGTTGGAGTGAGGGAATATGCTGTTAGGGAGAGGCTTAGAGAGGGAAGAGGATGTTAGTATCAAGGCTCTTGGGTTTTGATGAGAGAATTGAGTAACAAGTGAGGAAAAATAGGGTCGAACACCATTTTTTGAGGCCATCTTCAAGGGAATCCGCGTAAGTGTTGGTTCTAACTTGTTTAGATCTTCATCTCTTCTCATTATTCAATTGAAAAGGGGTTGTATTAATGGAGTTGTGCCTCCCCTCATGATATAATAGAAGTAGATGTGCTGAAATTTCTCTTTCCTTTCCTTATGCACTCTATGTGTTTGAGTTCTTGATTTTACCCCAATATATACTATAAACACTCTATATCTTCTTATCTCCTTTATGCTTAAACTATTAAATACATTTCAATTTATTTTTCTTCAGCATTTATTTTCGTTATGTTGTGTTGTTGCACTTTGATTAGCGTGAGTTTTGCATCACGTATGTTCTAAAAATTGAAAATGATTTTCAGCATCTTTACATACGTTGATTTTCTGATTTTCATTTCCAAACCTCTGTTCCAATCCTACCGAAATTCTGCACACTACTTTTATGCACACAGTCCCACTCCTAATAAAATTTTCAAGAATTTTAGGGTCGTACAACCTCAGTGTAAGATCAGGAAAAATTTTATAAACTGTCATTTTCATTCGGTTTTTCCATAATAGAGTATTGGTATTCATCACATAACTTTGTCTTTAGGCATTCAAAATCAGTGATTCTTGGTTCATTTGAAAGCTGACATCCATAACTTTCCAACAAAACCAAATTTACTAAATTTGGAACTTTTATCACCGAGATACAGACTCATCTTTGAGCTTTTGTATTTCTGTGACAGAACAGTTCCGGGTGTTTGAGAAGAAACACTTTTTTAATTAATTCTACAACATCATAACACCGAATGCAAATATGAAAAATGTCCTAGACTCTCACATCTCAGGCTTAGTTCTGTAAAATTTTGGTGATTTTTGGAGGTCTTTAAGGCATTGAAAGAGATTTGGAAAACAAGTCTTGAAAATAGAGTTTTCTGTTTTTCAGAACTTATACACTTTTGAACTTGAAACCAAGTGCATTTGTTTTCCATTCTTCAACACCTTGTTTCACGTGAATTTGAAATATCACCTATCTTTTCGAATCCCTAAGCGCTTAGGCTGACCCTTGAACATCAGTTCAAGAAGGCCTAAAGTGAAAAGAGACCGCTTATCTACAATCGCCCAGTCGAATTTAACTTTTGCTAGTTTTTAGAAACTAACTAGCACGCTCGCGCACTAAGTAGAGTTGAAAGTTTTTCTTTAAGTCTCTACATATTCTTGAAGTGAAAATTCCACGTTATAGTGACCCTTAGAATTCATATATAGTAGCAGGGTCCCAACGTACAACACATAATTCATATAATTTACAGAAATTACATAAAGACATTAGACCCCTCTCTCTTTGATATCGGTGTGGTATTTTCTCTTTTGATTTCAAAATAGAATGCTTTATTAATCTGATTTTTGGGGCGTTTTTTTAGCATTAGGAGGCGTTTGGTAGTAGACATGATTCATAAAGACGGCCATGGTGGCTATGGGGGTGGGACACCATGGAAGCCATGGTCATCAGCTAGGCCCGCATCATCGCCAATGCTGGATCATGCATGGATATGAGTCACCTTTAATTAAGATGATGTTGATGTTGATGTTGATGTCAGTGGTGGTGGTTGCACATGATAATGATGATGGCTGTGGGTGGGGTAACATGATGGCAATGATGATGTTGCGGGAGTGGGGATTGGTGGGGCATGATGATATGATGATGGGCTTCATGGCACCTTCCCATGTCAAACTTCAGTATCATATTTGTACTCTCTCTCTCACACACACAAAGTTCACTATGAAAGGAATAAAACCCTTTGTTAGTCGAAATCCATTCCTTCCGTTCTCATTATTTTCCAAAACACATAAACCATCTTCAGTGAATGAATTTGCACTCCTCACATGTGTAAAAGATATGTAAATTTTGCTCATGTGAGGACCAATGTATGATTAAACAAGTTCTAAAATGTGCTCGTAAAGATTGGAAAGCCAATGACTAGAATACTAAATTGGGTCCGATTTGGAACCAGATCGAATTACTTGTTCTTCGTGTCTCGTTAAAGAATCAAGTTCTGCGTTCGGGTTCAAGAAATAATCCAATACTGCTCGGATTGAGGATCATATGAGGGATCAGATCCAAACTCAGATCCAATACATGCAACGCCCCAAAATCCAGAGCTTTTATTATATTCTTTCTTTAAAAAAAACAAAGTTCACAAAGATTAATTTTTTTGAAACCAACATCTACCTTATAGAAGATATCTCCAGCTCTTTTACACAGAAGATTACATTAAATGACATTAATACTAAAACTTTTATTGAATAATAAAACTTTCTTGGATTAATTTTTTTTTATTGAAATTATAGTTGTTGCTATAATCTAAAGTATTTCTTTTATAGTGGTTGCTACATCTTAAAACAAATTTGGAACTAGATATGGATTGTACTGTCAAATTGGTGTTGGATTAAAATCCTACAAAGAAGATCCCTCTGGATGAGTGATTTTAGGTCCACTCTTTTGCCCAACATGATCATGATCAGAAGCTCCTTTTTTGCCTGCTCGCTCATAAAGAAATCGAATTATGTTTGTTTGGCAAATCCAGGCTGTCGAAATCCCTAGACAAGGATTTCGAAAAATTTGCACCTTTAGTGTTGCATGTATGTGCTCTAAAAGCCAAAATGGACATCACTTATTAGTGGGTTTGGCCAAGATAACTAAGATCATTAGTTCTATACTCTTGATTTGAATGTAGTATCGGTTTAGCAAGCTTGTCAATAAATAAAGGTCCCTAAAAATACTATATATACTATTCGGGCATGCCTTTCGGCATCGCCGCTTCCTTGCTTGAGTGGCAAAGTTGTAATATTTCCACGCACTCGTCGGGGGTTCGAAGCGCGGGTATATACCATGTAAATTTGTAAAGAACTACTTACTAACATGGTTATAATAAACATGATGAGGTACTTCAAAACTCCTTTTTCTTTTTCTTACCAAACCATATAACCCCACTTTAGTGCACAAGGGTGTCAATTTTACAGACTTTGGACTCAAGATTAGATAGGGTTGGTAAGTGCAGTTATGTTAGAGTTTTTCTACTGCACAACCTCACAATGGCCGATCTACATTGAGGCGAGGTGGAGCAACTGCCCATGTGAAATTCAAAAAACCAATGAAAAAGTTACAGGGTGCGATTGAATCCATGGCTACTATACATAGTTCGTCCCACCTGATTGAATCCATGGCTACTATACATAGTTCGCCCCACCCCACAAAAAAATCTAGATCCACCACTGCAACCTCATGTAACTGAACATGACTCAACAGTCTCCGGGAGTGGCTCAACACAAGTTGAGGCCTAAAGCGAAAAATACATTCTATATTGACTTAAAATTTTGGGGCATAAATCTATAAAAGTTTCAGTGCCTACAAATTTGATACTGTAGTCGATTTTAACCTTCGGGGGACTAAGGTGGTTGCCTTGCCTTATCCATGAGCCACCCTTGGTAGTCTCCTTCCCCGATGTTCATGTTTGGGACTATTTTTTTTTCCTTATCAAGATTATCTCAAATCCACACGAAACTGCTTTGTTTCGATCCATTGATTTAGAGTCATTATTTGCAACAAATAATAGTTCAAAACAGTCTTAAGTAACAGTGCATGACTGGATTCTCCCTGTGATAACAAGCCAAACTCAAGCACTCGAGCTCCATTTCCACTTGAGCATGAGCATAAGCTTGCCAGGTTCGACTTCAGCTTGGAAAACCATCCTTCAGTTTCACTCGATTCGACCGAAGACTCGAACCACATTGAGCCACACTCAAGCTTTGAGGAAGTGCCATGATTATCTTCAAATCCTAATCCATGGTCACAATTGTATTAGGTATGTCTTTTTCATTTTGTCGAATATTGATTTGCATATGACTACTCTCTTTATGCCATGCAATAAGGATTACTCTAGCTATAGCATTATGACTTTTACTACAGTAATTCTTTTCATAGATCAAAGTTGTTCGTGGATTCAATTTCACGTGACTCCTTTTTATGTGTTGAGGTAGAAATTTTCTTTGTATATAAACGGTAGCAAAATAGACAAATGCAACGTATTCTCTCTCTCTATATATATAAATATATATAGATATACATAGAGATAGTGTTCCGTGCTCAAACTCATCCACCTTAAAACCACTCAAAGGTTGCCACGGTTTGATCCACGTGATCAATAATGAGATTTGAATTAAAAAATTAAAATATATCTTTAAATATGAAGTATAAAAAGTATAATGATTCATTTTGCTTTTTAAAATCAAATCTCTACCATTGATCACGAAAATCTGACAGTGAAAATGTTTGAGTATAGATGGGTTTCAGCATATACCACACACTCTCTCTCTCTCTCTCTCTCTCTCTCTCTCTCTCTCTCTCTCTCTCTATATATATATATATATATATATATATATATATATATATATATATATATATATATATATATATATATAGGGGTATGTGTGTATGTATGTGTACATAAAGAGAGGAGTATATAAAAAGAGTTCCAATTGATTTTACTGGAAGCTTTATGAGATAAAAAGTAGAAGAAACACCTCGATCAACTGTAGCAATTATTTGAAGCCTTTGCTATTTTAGTTCCAAATTTGTTTCTTTCTTATTATTTTCCTCGGTGCATTAACGCTGACCTTCCATTTATAATTTGGTATGCCTTGAATGCATAAAAGATGTTAAACAAAAATTTTGCTCATATGATGTCTAAAAATGTGAAAATGGGATGAGATTTATAATGAACCTAAACCGTGTTCAATTTTAATCCGAAACAAATTAGTACCATATTTTTTTCTGAAAAAGTGTGAGCCCTTACTAGAGATCAAGCTTGGGTTTGGGTCACAATAAGAATTCAATAGTTTCTAAGTGTGGTTTATATGAGGAGTTGATCTTAATTCTTATAACAAAATCTAAAATGTGGTTCTTGATCAGAAGTCCTTAGGGTGTGCTTGATAGAAGGTTGTAGGAGAACTCAATCTTGATTTTTAGTGCTCATATTTTTAAGTTTTGTTGTATATTAAACATGGAACTATCGTTGGCATATAATTATGGTTTCATAAGCCCAAATTGAGTCAAAAACTTCAGCACCAAAGGAGGAAGAGGGTCATATGAACGGGATCTCCTTCTCTTTCGTGTTGCTATCTCGCCTTGCTCGAAAACCCAAGCACTAGTATCATTCGCAAATCAAACAAGGAATATGTGTGTGTGCGTGTGTGTGTGCGTGCGTGTGCGTGTGCTTGTGTGTGAAATCAGGCCCCATTTTAGTAGTTTGCATTAGGTCTTAACTTGTGTTGAGAGACTGCTGTCAATATGTATAAATTCATGGCCATAAAATGAATCAAACTCTTGCTCTTCCCAAATATCAAACTGCCAAAATTGCTTGAATTGAATAAAAAAAATGAGACATAAGCACATTGAACGGCCGAAGAGGACTCTCTAAACATGAAATATTGAGCTACCAAATAAAGAACTATGGGCGTTCTCATGGCTTTGCCTAACGCTACAACGAGAGTAAAAGGTCTGATATGTCCCTGCTTTTTCAAAAGAATGACTTTCAGGCCCCCTCCTTGGCCGAGGGTGATTGGTTCACTCCTTATAAGACTAAAATATCCTCCTTCTTTCTGTAAAAGGACGCCAAATTTGGTGGCTGATCAATCGCCATCTCATTATATCAGTCAGGGTTATATTAGTCCTCTCTTAATTTCTATTGAGTTAAGTCGAAACGAAAAGGGGAGAGAGGATCGAGCAATTATGTATTTGTCACCCGAGCGTTCCGTCTCGGCAATGATCTGAATACCGGGTCGCTCTTTATGTGAATCCCGAGACGTCTCACATCTTATAGCTTGAAGTGCTTGAGAAGGAAATCCTCTGCCCCTTCTGTCAGGCATCTGTTACACAAAAATGACTATTAGTTCTGTAATTTATTCACGTTAAATCTTGAAAATGAAGGGTTTAGGTACTAAGCAAGCGACGTCGTTGGATTCGGTCAAGATCCAAAATTCAATCAAAACGAAGACACAAAACTTGAATATTGATCCATACTCTCCATATATGGATCTGATTCATGTTCAAATTTGAATCATATTAATATCTAAGCCAATTGACAGCCCGATTCAGAACCGAGAATCCAGCTGAATCCGGTCAATTTTCACAGCTGTGAGCCACGTCTATAGGTGATTCAACAAGCAGACGGCATCAACTCGACCCATTCCCAACCCACTTGCACTCCTATTTGGTTCATTCTCTTTAAGGCCTGGTTGACTAAACCAGGTCTAGTGTGTCCAGCCAATTTCCAAATTTAAATCATCTCCAACTAGGGAAGACGCTCAGTTGGGTTCCCAATATAAGTGGTGGTCTAAGTGAGCCGAGCTACTCGCAAGTTACTCAAAATTGCCTTGATGATAACTCAAACTCGGCTCGGTTTTGTTGATTTTGAATTAAAAGCGAGTCAAGCTCGAGCTTAGCAGAACTCGTCTCGATTAATTCACTAGCCTAATCAAGCTTTACATATATTATATATAATGTATAACTAATCCAATCTATGAGTCTTCTCTTCTCCCACACTCATTTTTAATTTTGTTTCCTGCCCTTTCTTGGTCGCTCCATCTCTCTCCTCTCATGAACCCAACAAGCCCAAGCTCAAGAGCGAGCTCGTGCTGAACATTTTCTTAGATGAGGTCAGTCGAGCTTCGGTAAACTCCAGTTCCACTTACCCCAGAACTCATCCACTAATAGACCAGACCTCAGTCTTCTAGCGGGTTCGGGACCGGGCTGACCCCATCATGTACTTGGTTAGAGACGAGTGTTTTGATTGTGTATACAGCTGCCTTTAATGGTGACACTAGAACAATTAATGTTAGTTGAGGAATCCATGCATGGGGGAGTACTTGTTGGATTTAATGTGTGTTAATGGCTTTTAATTCATGTTGGTATCCCTAAATAATTAATTGATGCATAATTGATACATACGAAAGTCCTAAAGTGTAAAAAGTAATACGCGATAGACTTATGTTTGTGATGATTGAGGAGATAAATTCTAGCCCCATATTAAAGAATTAAGATACCCACATGTCATTTTATATAATTGATTGCTCATGAACCTTAGTTCAAAGAGCTTGGGAATGACAAGTTAGACAATCTTTGGTCTATCTTTTTACACTAAAAACTTTTGATCTAACGGTTAAGAGTCTTCACGATCATAAATAGAGATAAAGTCGGAACGATTATAGATAAGGCGGGAACAATTGTGGATAAGGCAAAACGATTACAGATAAAGCAGTGCATCGTTTGGATCGGATCCACGATTTGTGATCCATGTGCACCTTACCTTTGCACTAATTGACTCTCTCTCTCTTCCCGTCTCCCTTCCATGATTCTTCTACTCGTAGTGTGATTGCTTCATCCAGCCCTCTCTTCCCCAACCAAAGGCGACTAAGGCATGGTCAAGGTTGACTCGAAGTCAGGTACCTGACTTCGAGTTGTGTGCGCATTTTATCCTGAGAGGAAGGTGCAGGTACATGTACGTACTTATAGCGGAACGCTAATTTCTCTAATTTAAGTTCGTAAGAGAGACTTACACAGATAAATTTCTATTCTAATTTTTCTTCTCCTTTTCTTTTTTAATACAATTTGTTTATGCCTTACTTTGGATTTGAGATTGTTGTTGTCGATTGGGGCATGTTTATATTTGTTGCATATTGGTTTATTATGCATATGTCTTTGGTTATTCCCAACAATCTTAAAGAAATCACCTTTTACCGTAGTAAACATGTTTATTACTGCTACCCTTCGACTTAAGGTCAACTTGATCTTAATATCGAAAAAGTTTGTCGGTCCCCATTTTAAATACTCGTAGGAGAGAATAAAAATTTGGTTAACCATGTTAGGGTTATATTTTTATATCAAGTTAGATTGTTCCCTACCCGATGATATTGACCCTAAAAGGTCGGATAAAATCGTCGAGTTGAAGGAGAAGGACAACATGTGTTACTGTTGTATTTCATCTGCATGTCGAATGTTTTATTCAATATATATAGTTCTTGTACTTTCATAACAACAAAAGATTTGTGGGGCTATCTTAGATCAAAAATACAATACTAAAGACCTTAGTTTTGAAAAGTATTTCATGATCAAGTTTCTTAAGCATCAACTGGTAGAGGGGAAATCTATGACCGAACAGGTCCACAAGTTTCAGTTTTTATGACATTGTATAAAAGAAGTCGAGATGAAGCTTTCTCACAAGTTTATTGTTACATCTATTATTCAGAAATTTCCTAAGTCTTAGGAGTGTTTTGACCTATATCTCAAGCATAAGAAGGGTAAAATGACCCTTGATAATCTAATGGTAGACATAGTAATACTGGAAGAGCATAGAAGTCACAAACCCATTATGCATGTAGACAACACCTCTATGGTTAACCTAATGGTCAGAAGGAAACAACCATCTTAAGTAAAAATAGGTAGAGTATAAACCAAAAGTAAAGATCCAAAAGAAATTTAAGAACAAACCATAATGACTTTGTGGTCAGGTTGAACATTGGGTGAAGGATTGTCACTCAAGGAAAGTCAAGAAACCTACGATCGCTGAAGGAGTTATGGTCAAATGTTAGTGACCACTACACTTACTAGTGATAAATATTTATCCCTTAAACCCCATTTTTTAATTTTTTGTGAGTCAGAATAATGGGGCTAATGTGCATGTTTGTGTTACCCAGTCTTTGTTTGTGTCTTAACAGGTCATTTGTATGCGAATAATGACTTTAGGAGATCTTTCGACTGTTGAAGTAGATTCCAGAAATAATTCACTTATAGTGACTATCACCTGCGTGTTTCTCATTTTAACAACTGATCTGTCTCAAAATAATCCATGTCATACTCCTGGATGAACCCCTTGGGTTGTTGTTATTGCCAAAGAGTCTCTCTGGAATCTGGATGTGTACAATTTTATGACAATCAAAACAACAACAACAACTAAGCCTTTTCCCATACTAGACGGGGTCGGCTACATGGATTCTTTGTTTCCACAGATCCCTATCGTGTGCCATGTTAGCAGTTAACTCACAATAAGCTAGATTATGGACTTAAAGTTTCCTTCAAAAAAAGTTATAACTCTTAAGAAGTTAGACATAATCAAATGATTCGCGAAATATCCTCAGTGGTCTTGCTTTAGTTAGGGAGATATTAAGGTTAGATTGTAAATGTAATAAATTAATCATTACATGACTTAATACATAGTGTTTCTTTGGAAAGGGATATTTGTGTGATGTAGAAGATCTCTTTAAAATTTATGTAGAACCAATTTTTTATTCTTGTATGAATTTTAATGATAATAAAGCCTCTACTTCTGTTTTATCTTCTTCTTATGTATACAATATTGAATCATCTGATTTATGACATGATAGGTCGTGTCATGTAAACATTGATTCTATTAAAAGAATGATGAATTTAAATCTTATCCTTAAGAATGTTATAGAAAACACAAATATGGTATGTGTAACCTAAGCAACCTAAAAAACTTTTACATACGGTTGACTGGAAATCCAAGAAAACCTAGGAAGTAAGGTTGGTTAGGTGGATTCTTATTTGTTATTGCAACGGTTGCATTAGAAATCCATTGAAAAAGATATTATTTTTTGCACAACGAGCAATAGCTCACCTGGATAAGGACTCGAGTCAAGTGTTTGACTTCTGCGGCTAGACATGGTCGGTGTAGTTTGAACCCCAACTGATCGAACCGTTCTCGGAACTGAAACCAAGAACCTCCTCTCTAGGTTTGATTATGGTTCATGATATCAAGAAACCATCTCAAAACTAGAACCGAAACCAATGGTTCGAAATGCCACTAATTTTTATATATATATTTTTCAACACTCATTATCACAAATTGATTGGTTGTTAAAGAGTAGGATGCTCTTCACCGTTGCGGTTGGTATGTATCCTTGTTTATTAGAAAATGAAAAAGTTTGAGTGATGATTCTAAAACTGGAACCGGTTTCGGAGCGGTTTTTAGGTTTCATGCAACCCAGAGTTTGAAACCGCATGTTCTAGTTAACCAAGAACCGGACATGTCTACCCACGTTCACCTCCCCATTGTGCTAAAAAGAAAACATTATTTCACAATTTCTGCACCATTCCAAGAGCTCGACTCCTCCAAAATCCAAACCACCATTGACTTCAATGTTTCTCTCACATTATTTTATATTAGATAACACCAATTTTTTTAATAACCTTATCGTGGATCCAGCCTTTCTTATGAAGCCACGTATCTACCTCAACATTTTTCATTTTTACCATGTTGGCGACCCTTTTCAAGAGACCTTTTTCAAGCTTTTATTCGGAGTACAGAAACCGAGGCAACTGAACTTGAACTAAAAAAGACTAAAACTTAACTCTAGTACCCTGATGTTATTAGGCTATAGTCGACATTGATATCCTTTGATAAACTTCTCAATCAAATGGGTTCTTAAATTTCGCAGGATCGTAACTTTACTCCACTTTAATTAAGTCAATTTTGCTTGTTGGATGTATCTCATACATAAATCATGAAACTTGATAAAGTGAACAGAAAAGGCCAAAAGACTGATTTATTTTTTTGAGAAAAATATAGGTAAAGATTGCAAGGTAATTCCAGGAGAAAGCTTAACCACCCAATATAGACTTTTAGTTATGGATTTACAAATTAAAAAATAGACAAAGAAGAAAAGAGTGCATCAAGCTATTCGGACTAAACGGTGGAACCTCAAAAGTGAGAAAGAAGATATATTTAAACAGAAAGTCCTTCAAGGAGATGTTTGAAATTATGTTGGTACACCTTGTGATATGTGGAACAATATGACTATACATATAAGAAAAGTGCCGAAAGATGTGTTAGGGATATCTAAGGAAGGTGTAACGGCACAAAAAGAAGCTTGGTGGTGGAGTGAAGTGGTACAAAATAGAGTGTTACAAATGACATTATGCTAAGAAAACTAGTGAAACTTTAGAGACTTATAAAAAAGCAATGAAGGAAGCGAAAAAAGCCGTGAGTGAAGCAAAAACTAAAATTTTCGAGGACTTATATAAAAAACTCAACTCAAAAGAGGGTGAAAGAGATATTTTTAGGATAGCTAGGGCTAGAGATAAAAAAATTAAAGATCTTAATTATGTTAGATGCATCAAAGACGAGGATGAAAAAATTATAGTGACAAATGATGATATAAGAAATAGATGAGAAAACTATTTTTATAAGCTTTTTAATGAAAATAAAGATGTTAGTATTAGCTTACGAGAGTTAGCCAAATCAGAAAAGTATATAAACCACAATTTCTACCAACGTATTCAAAAGAATGAAGTCAAAGAGGCTCTTAAACATATGAAGGGTGGTAAATCGGTAGGACCAGATAATATTCCTATAGAAGTTTGGAAAATACTAGGAGGAATAGGATCACTTGCTCACAAGACTATTTAATGAAATATGAAAGAACCAAAAGATACCCGAGGAATGGAGAGCAAGTACACTTATACCAATATATAAGAACAAGAGAGACATTCAAAATTGTGCGAATTATCGAGGTATCAAGTTAATGAGCCATACTATGAAATTATGGGAAAGAATTATCGAACGTAGGTTAAGACAAGTATCAAGTACAACAGAGAACCAATTTGGATTCATGCGAGGCAGATCTACTATTGAAGCGATTCACCTTTTGAGACGCCTTATGGAACATTTTAGAGCAAAACAGAAAGACCTTCACATGATATTTATTGATCTAGAAAAAGCTTATGATAGGGTATTGAGGAAGGTTTTCTGGAGAACTTTGGAAAAAAGAGGTATCCCATTGACATATATTAACCTTATAAGAGACATGTATGATGGTGCAAAAACATGTGCGAGGACTCATGAAGGAACAACAAGACTTCTTTGAAGTTAATATTGGGTTAAATCAAGGATCAACTTTAAGTCCATACTTATTTATAACGGTGATTGATGAGTTAACAAAACATATTCAAGATGAAGTACCTTGGTGTATGTTATTTGCAGATGACATTGTATTAGTGGAGGAGTCTAAGGAAAAAGTAAATAGAAAATTGGAACTATGGAGAGAAACATTAGAAAGCAAAGGCCTCCGACTTAGTAGAACAAAGACAGAATATATGGAATGTAAGTTTGATCATTTGGTTACCTCAGAGGATATAGAAATTAAAATTGGCACACATTGCATCTCCCAAAAGGAAAGTTTTAAATACCTAAGGTCACTTTTTCAAAGTGATAGAAGAATTGATGTAGATGTTACGCATAGAATTAATGCTAGTTGGTTAAAATGGAGAGGAACATCAGGTATTGTTTGTGATAAAAAGATATCATTAAAGTTAAAAGGTAAATATTATAGAGCAGCAATTAGGCTTACTATGTTTTATGGTTACGAGTGTTGGACAGTTAATCATGAACATGTACAAAAGATGTCTGTGACAGAAATGAAGATGTTGAGATGGATGAGTGGTCATACAAGAAAAGACCGTATAGGAAACAAAGAATCCATGTGGCCGACCCTGTCTAGTATGGGAAAAGGCTTAGTTGTTGTTGTTGTAGAAAAATATATTTTTTAGTGAACCTCATACCTCGGTTAATACTAAACTAAAATTCTAATTGGTGTAAATGCTATGTATAAACAAAACTATTGGCGTCATTGAAGCAAAATGGACTAAAATGACAACTGCTCAAACAGTGGTGGATCCACATTGAGCCGAGGTGGGGCGTTCTCCCCATCTGAAATTTAGAAAATGAACTTAAAGCAAGAAAGCTACATACAATTTGCACACACAAAATAATGTTGACTCAGGCTCGGCCTAGATCTGCATTTGCTTCTAGAAGTTTGTATTCTGATTTGGAAACCCACTGGATCCTGTTGCATCATGTCCATTTACTCCACCAACCTTAACCCTAGTTGTTGGAAAGTTATACGTACTGATACTGACATACATAGAGATGAAAGTAATTAGCCCCTATTGTCAGCATAAATTTGCCAATAGTGGCACCTAATTAAGTAACATTTACTACAATTTTCCATTCAAAACTCAAATCGGGGAAGTTGGAAGGGAGTGACTTGTTTTATAAGACTGATGCCTACACCGTGATCACCGCTCTGTGGGTCACCAACTCAATTCCTGTGAAAGAAAATGTGTTAATGTTCGAAGGCAAGCTCAGGATGGACATGAATCACCTAGAGGAAAATAGAAGACATTCTATCACTGCAAGATAGGAAAAGTAGTGAAAATGACACTTCAACTCAGTATTGAGGTCGCCAAACTTTTTGGGAGCGGGCGAGTTCAAACTCATGACATTCAATTTGTAAGTCGACCCCCTAAACCAGGTGACCTATTGCTCATTGTGCATTAGCAAATGATTCCTTTTGATGCTTATTCGGTGTCAGAAATCACTTCATATCCGCCTTCCTGTAATAGAACCCATAAATGATTTAGCTATTTAAGTTATACACCATGAATTAATGAATGGATGCCCTACCAAATGACAATCAAGGGGATGGTCCGATTATGCGTCTTAAGCAAAGCAAATATTAACTTCGGACAGATATAAAGATCAAGGGCAGATTTAGATGCCCGATTCTGGCAGCAGCAAGCTTTCTCAATCGGGCAGGCTTGGCTGGTACACAGAACAGCTAAGCTGCCCTAAAAATGAGTAGACTTCAGCCTAAGATGAGCAAAAACTTACAAGACGTGAAATATCTTCAGAAGCTCTCAGTTCTGTCCTTGCTTTTGAATTGTAAAGTACAAAAGAAAGGGAAACTTCTTTTCCGTATGTCCACCCAAGGCGACCTGAAAATATTCGGGTGGCACTGGCCTTAACACCAAACACGCAAAAGTATGATCCTGAGAATGCGTCCACCACAAATGATGCAGAAAAATTTTGGGTCGTATCCGATTGACCTGTTTCCAACATGAAATGACACAGAACAGTCACAGCCCGAAGTGGCAACTCCTAATTAGTGTAAGGTTCAGTCTTTAGATAGCCAGTTTCAAGCCCCGGAAAAGAGGGATAGACCAGGTCACTAGGCTGTAAAACATTTATAAAATGCTTGTCAACGGACGTCATCATTCATCGCAACGCGCAAAATCTTATAAAAAGCAAGAAAGCCCTCACGCGATAGGTGAGCTCTTGAGAAGTCCTCCGACGGCACCCTCTTCGCATAGTTTGAGAAAAGGCCTGGTTAAAGTATCGCAGATATCGATAGATCCATATTCCGTTGCCTGGATATATTAGATATACAAGATACCCTGTTCTAACTGGATCGGATAGCGTTCATTGAAGATCCAGTTTTCTTAAATACGATTATAAATCAGTAACCGCAATATATGAACGAAGATTCAATTATTTTAGGGCACCCAGTTCACATCGTCATAAATATCAAAAGTTTAGAGTTTCTTGTTGAAGAAATGGCATGACAGAACAATAGAAACAATCTTCTATATCTATGCCATGGCAAACTTCGATTAACAATTACACTTGTTTGGTTGGTCTACTTACACTTGCTACACAGAGAACCTGGTTATGTACACCAACCAATGCGTAATACCTCAGGCGAGAGCCAGTTTTACTAAGACGTGACCTCATCCTCTCTCTGAAAACGTCAATTTTTTCTGCCTCTGAACAAACTTATGTCAAATCTTTGAGATGTTTTTTACTCTAAATAATAAAAATATTAGTTTTAGCAACACATTCAACAAATTCACGCATAGATGCCAATCGACGTGAGCAGAAAATGTTAATACAGTTTTCACATGTTGATTCACTAACGAAGTAATAATCTATCAATCTTTTGGTGACGTAACACTGAAAAATATTTAAAACAATAGATGAACACGTATGAGTGGTGCACGCCACCCTAGTATAAGCGTCCACGATCCAGATAGATTGAAAGATGTAGACTCCATATCCGAACCACCATGGCCCACAGGACAGGAATTTCAGACACTACAACCAAAGAGCACGAAAAAAATAGCATGATAATTTCCTCCAGCATGCCATTAGTAACGTGTTAAGAGGTGCCATAACATTTTCATTAATCTAGCTTTCCATAGATTACCAGATTAACCATAGCTACCCAAACATCAATCTTGAATATTAAAGTCAAAGTTACTAACCAATCAGACAGAATGAAGAACACGGCCATTCCGAATTCCAGTTTAAAAAACTCAAACATATTTCCTTGTATCTGAGACTAAAGCAAAACTTTTCCCAATAAGAAATGTAAGGAGCAGGGGCGGGAACACCACCTATTTAGATGATGCCAATCTTGTTTGCAACATCAAGAGCATCATAATCCGGAGTTAGCCTCACGTATGCCTTCTTTGTTCCATCAGGTCTGGTGAAGGGACCAAAGAAAACGACTCATTTCAGAAAACCTTTTGCAAGATATGATCAATATCTTGAAGCAGATAAAATAACAGAATACAATCAAAAGGTATACCTGATCAATGTGTTAACTTTCTTCGCCTGAATATCGTACATCTTCTTCACTGCTGCCCTAATCTTCTTTTTGTCAGCCCTGATGTCCACAATGAAGACGAGGGTGTTGTTGTCCTCAATCTTCTTCATAGCTGATTCAGTGGTGAGAGGATACTTGAGGATCTGATAATGGTCAAGCTTGTTCCTTGGTGGTGCACTAATACGAGGATACTTCGGATTTCTTTCCTTCTTAAGTGTCTTTGGTCGATGAAAAGTAACGGAAGTTCGGATCTTCTTTACTTTCTTCTTGAGTGTGAATGACCCGGACTTAACTGCCTTCGCTGCCTTCAAGGCCTGAGACTTGGCATCCCCTTTCTTAGCAGGTGCTGCCGAGAACAGTACAAAATGTTAATGTGAAAGAAGATGACAAGAACGGAGATTATCAAACCTAACAGAGCGAAAAGAAAAAAGCGAAAAGAAAAACTATACAGAACCATATAATACCAATTGCGCACCTTTTGTAGGAGGAGCCATTGCTACAGCAAGTCAGCTTTCTGTGTGGAAGAGAAAAGGAAAGAATAAGATTCCAACAAGAAACAACGATACTTCCATGACCTAAAGGCTGATAGTTTTACTGTCATAGGAATCAAAACTGTTCTCCAATACGGTATATTATTCGTAAAGCTAAAGGAGGCTCGATACTAGACATAGGCAACACACGATTATATGTTAAAATTGTGTTCTATCTTGTCTGGAGTAAGGAATAGTTCTGAAAAACTATAGTTACTGGCCATCATGAGTTGCGCAGATGCAGGTGCTCCAACTTGTCTGGTCAAACTCTACTTAGTAGATTTGCAGCAGAACTTTCAAATGGCGAATAAAATTTCAACACATGAAACTCTTCACGTGCATCATATTTGAAGTACTTAATCCATTTCATGGTGCCAAAACATTGTGCAAGCGCAGACTACTGAAGTCTATATCAGCCCCGAATTCTAAAAGTTCAAAATTTTAATCGTCCTAAACTCAAGAAATAGACCAGAAATTAGTTGCTTTTGACCTTTACAAACTGTTAAACCAAGCATTTGACCTTCCCCAAAATCAATTATACATCTTACACGCCAAAATGCTCAGCAAACTTGGTTATGGCTGAAAGGATGAAGTAAAGTTACAGTTTTCAAGAGAACAAGATGGAGATCTTCAGAATAACAAGACATGGATATTTTGAGGAGGACAACAGTACTTCGAATAAGATTTCACTGTTCAAATTTTGAAATTAGAGCCTGTCAATTATTAATAGAATTAAAACCCAGAACAAAGCGACTCTCTCAACAGTTAGCCTTTCATTGAGCAAGAGAGGTGACGACCAGTTTGACCTACATACGCATAAAGCATTTATCCAACCCATCACACAATCATTTCTTACCTTGACTTTTTAGAACCATCCTGCACAAGGTCCTCTGCTGAGTGTTATTTTACATACTATGGTAACCCCCTCACCAGCCTGGCTAGTGATTGGATCCTCAGACAACAAACTAGATATGGAGTGGGGAAAAACATTACAATTTTACAGAAGAGTTCACAGCACGTGACCGCAAAATGAACATGTTTTTAGCTCCAAACTTTCATTTAGGCAGTATCAGTCTATCAGATAAAAAAGCGCAATTGCTCAAAGAAAAATATGAAGACAATAACAGGGAGAGAAATGACTTAACACATGCAAAGCTGAGACACATGTTAGAGTCCTAAAACAAGATGGCTCATGATACAACATTCCATGTCCTTCCAGTTGTACAGGGATACTGTCGCTGCTTTCACGCTTACATCTTTGATGTAGCAGACTTGCATCGAATCGCTAATATCTGTCGCAAGCACTAGCATGCAAGTAACCACGTTCTCAACCCTTGAAATGTAAAGCATGGACTACAGAAAACAATAAGCCTCATAGAAACAGCATCCTGACATCTAGCACACTGCAAGACTTTCGAGTAGAAGTGTTGGGAGGGATACCCTCGTACCCCGAATCCCGCAATCTAATTTCCCATCATGGATCAAAGAACCGGCAGCTACAAACTGTTCAAACTCCGATTCGTTTCAGCGAATAAAAAACTAATGGAGGAAATGACAATGCTGAAAATTTCAAAATGCCATATAAACAGGTCCATCTTGATCATACATCTTCGGTACGAAGTTGCAGGAGCTCTAATTAAACAGTATGGTTTAAGTCATGAAAATGTTGCTAACCTCGGAACTTATAAAAAATAGCCACTACATTTCCATCCATGGGATCCACACAACCAGAAAAATTCACCAACCTCGACGGCGTCAACGAAGGACAAATCCGCAGCTACCGTCGGTTCTTACCATCATAAACCACATATTCCATCTAACGCAAAAACTCGATGAACCCGTTCTCTCGTCAGAATTCAGTTAACCACAGAAGACTCCGATTCCTGTCGGAATAACTTCCAAATGCAAAAGGGTTCATGGTTTCAATCCAAAGACTCCGCTCAAACTCGTTTTTGCCTTCAAGACACTCAAGGTTCAAAGATACCAACACAAACTATTCTTGAATAACTAAATCTCAACCACACTTGCCGATAAATCACGAAACAAAGCAATAAATCTCGAGTGATAGACGATTTCGAGGCAATGGAAGACGCAAATGAATTGAGAGAATATGAAAATAGACGGAAGGAAAGTACCGTGAATCTCCCGACGCACGATCACTCCGCGGCTCGGCCAGAAACCCTAATCCTAAGAGAAAACCCTAGTTACCGCAGCGAGAGCCCCCTATAGCAACCCATGTGGTAAATTTGGCCTTTTTCTTTCATATTTTTACGCATTTGTCCATCCGTGGCTCTCGTCGTCTAGGGCCAAGCGGCAAATCGTCCCTGCGAGTCAGATCATTTTGGGTTCGTGTCAAATACGCACCAACACGGACCCGAGCTCTTGCCTTTGTCGGGTCGCTTCGAGCAACAAACCAATTCAAAGATCACATGATTCCTTTGGATCTGACACAAACACACTAAAGACTAAGTAAACCGACCAAGCCACGGGTGGCTCGGTTCCTTTACCAGCTCTAGTTCCACTGAGATGTAGCTTTGGGTGGATGATTGTTAAAACTCGTGACATGCAAAGCCTCGTTACATGCCAAATTAGTTTCTTATTTAATCTTTTGGAAAACCTTATTTTTAAGGTTTTTTTGTAAAGTTACTATTCAATATTTAGTTTCTTTTGACACTTTAGTGATATTTGTTTTGCACCATTATAATACTTAAATTTTAACAAATAACTCCATTCATTCTTTATGATATGACACCGATGTCAATGCATGGATGGCATAATAGCTCAAAATTGTTGAACTATATGTACAAAAGTGAATTGTTTAAAAGCACTTTGTTGCTGGTTTGTATTCGTAAGCATTCAGTGAATTGTTAACAAGGAATAGTTGCAATCTTTCATGCACTGTTATTAAGAGAGATATTCATGATTTAAACGATTATAAGAGGATCCTTGCATGTTATGGAACAAGTCTTGCATGATCAAGTAGACAAAATGGTGTCTACTTTATTCTGTTACCATTTGCCTGGTCAAGGTGCTAAGCCAAAGCATCGGCATGACTTGGTTTCAACTATACAAATAAAGGACGGGATGAACTGATCCTATTTTCATCAGAAGAACCAAGTCTTCTCATAGAATGAAGAGTAGTATGTTTTCAATGCGTGATCATACTTATTTAGGAAAATGACTCTTATGGACCTTGTAAAAATTGTAAGTTGTTGGTGGCAACTTTCAGCTCCAATAATCACATTCATGAAATGCAGGAAGAAGAGTCCTTTTCCCAAATTGTGTGAGATGCTTTATTCTTTAAGGATAAACCTTTAAATGAAAATCAGTTTTGCTTTAATAAAAGTTGTGGAAATCTCTCACAGAATATAAGGATTCAAGAGAAAGTCCATAGTAGAAATCACAAGTAACAAATGTTTAAATACATAAAAATCACTTTTCTGCTGAAAAACCCTATGCATTAACTAACTTCTCATATTTTTCTTCCCTTATATTCTTCTTCTTCTTCCCATTTCGATTGGGTGTTTGCTGCACTTGTAGTTCCTCGAGTCTCAAAAGTCGTATTAGAGCCTTCTCTTTCGTCTATTGCACCCAAAGCATCATCTCAAAGGCATGGCTTCTTCATCGACTACACAAGTATGCCTTCGAGTGCCTGTTATAGAACATATCATATTTGTTATAAGTTTGGACAAACATAAGTAGAACATTGACATTTTTTGTTCATATTTGAAAAGCTAGTACAATAAAAGAAAATAGGAGAAGGGAAAAAAGGACTCAAAATGCCTAAAATTTCTCCGGCATAAGAATAATTTATTAAAAAAATGGCGAAGAGAATGTTGTCTTTATCTTCTAGGTTAGGCTTTTTTGCACACAAAAATGGGAAACATAGAGCTCTCTCTGTGTAGAGGTCATTAAGAGAAACCGACTGTCAGAGGCAGGATGGCCCATGGAAGTCCCTATTGCTACCACCAAAATGAGAGACAGTCACCGGAGACAAAAGACCAAGAATCTCTCATCTTCCTTTGAAGGCTCTCTAACCTCTCTCTCTCTCTCTATGGAGTGTGGTGAAGACTCTCTAACCTCTCTCTCTCTGGAGTGTGGTAAAGACTCTCTCCTCTCCTCTCTCTGTGGAGTATGGCTTGGTTTTCTGGTGAAACTTTTAAGAAAACAACAATAACAACTAAGCCTTTTCCATATCAAATGGGGTTGGCTACATTAGATTCTTTGTTTCCACATAGCTCTATCATATGTCATACTATCAATTAACTCAATATAAAATAGATCATTCTTTATAGTTCTTTCCAACACTTTTGTAGTCATCCTCTTCTTCTTTTAACATTTTTACAATTTAGTTTTTTATATATTCTTATAAGATTCAAACCATCTTAAATGATTTTATCTCATTTTATACTCTATTGGTACTACTCTCAATTTGTTTCTAATAACCTCATTATGTATACGGTCTTTCCTTGTATGATCACTCATCATCTCAGCATATTCATTTCTGCTATGGACATCTTTTATACACGTTAATGATTAATTGTCGAACATTCGAAATCATAAAACATAATAGGTCTAATTGTTGCTCTATAATATTTATCTTTCAACTTTAATGGTATCTTCTTATCACATAAAATATTTGATGCCCCTCTCCATTTTAATCAATCGGTATTAATTCTATGTGTAACATCTTCATTAATTTTTCCATCACTTTGAAAATTGACCCTAGATATTTAAAACTTTCCTTGTGAGGGATGCAATGTGTGTCAATCTTAATTTCTATATCCTCTAAAGTACCCAAATGATCAAACTTATATTCCATATTTTTTGTCTTTGTTCTACTAAGTTAGAAGTATTTACTTTTTAATATTTCTCTCTATAGTTCCAATGTCCTAATAACTTTTTCCTTAGACTCATCTGCTAACACAATGTCATATGCAAATAACATACACCAAGGTATTTTATCTTAAATATATTTTGTTAACTCATCAATAACCAATATAGATAAATATGGACTTAAAGTTGATCCCTGATGTAACCCAATGTTAAGTTGAAAGGAGTCTTTCATTCCTTCAAGGGAGAGAAAACAACCCCTATCGTGATTTTTGGTTTCCTCCAAAAACCACCTCGATTTATATAAAAGGATGATTTTATCCCTAGTATGTGATGAAATAACAATTTGCTATTCAACAAAATTACAATTAAGTCTAGATATTTATGTGTGGAATGATTGTTATGAACTTGTGCATGTGAATGTAATATTTTGCCCTTTGGCATTTAATTTCTATTATGAGTGCACTTGCTTAGTGAATTTATGGTTTAGTTCATGTGTTTCTAGTATACTCTATGTTTTTATTGTATTATTCCATTTATTTGTGAAATTCATTGATTTGTCATCTAATAAAAATATATTTTTGCCATGTACATTCTACAAAATTACAAAAGTGACACAACACCGATTACAATTTTGTTCTGACTTGATTATTCAATTCACCGAATGACCAAATATATAATTTATTGTTTTGTCCCTCAAACTTTGACTAAATTGCCAAAATGGGTTGAAAGTCAAAAATACTAGTCTACTCATTTACTGTACAAAAAATTGCATATGGGGTATTTTTATATTTTTATTCCCAAACTCATTTTAATTTTATTCAAATTATCTATTTCCAAACTAGTACTTACAAATTATCTAAAAACGAAGTTAGGTGCCTAGAAATATTTACAATTTAGTATATAGATATTTTTGATATTGCATGTTAATGTTTGACTATGTTATATTAATTATTTATTATAAAATATCTTATTATTTTTTATTTGTTGCTTGTTTAATGTTTCCTATGTGAAAAAATTAGACCCTTTTCATGTTATCTTTGTCAAATTTTAAAAAATGGCTACCAAAATATGTATTTTTGAATTGATAAGTGCAGAAAAGTTAAATGACATGAATTTTCAAATGTGAAAAAGAATCCCAATGACCCTACAATAGATGATGTTGATTACGTGCTTAAGTAAATTGTTTTACCTGTCGTGCCAAATGCAAGAGACGATGAAAAGGAGAAATATAAAATATTTTAAAATATGATACTATAGCCATGATCATTATATTGAGTTGTATGAATGATGACTTGATTAGGCTTTTTGAGGGATTTGACACTGCTAGAAAGTTATTTGTTTATATAACAACTAAATATGACACTATAACTAAACTCCATGTACAACTACTTCTTGAAAAGTAAAATTCTTATAAAATAAAAAAGTGAATAATGTAGTTGAGCATGTAAAACAAATATTGATAATGATTAGGGATTTAGCTGTTGTGAAATTAGTCATCTCTAAACTTATGTAAATATTTACTAACCTCAACAATATTCTCCAATCATGGAACATGGTGACTAGACTTAGGTCTTACTTTACCCTTTGTAAAATTCCTCTAAAACTAGCAATTGATTAAGAATAAAAGAGAAAAACTGCTAGTTGTTGAGGATGATTTATGATAAAACTCTATGAACAACTAGAATAAGAAAAATTCAAATAAAAACTTTGAAAAATATAATAAGAAAGGTTTTTTTTTAAGAAATTGGAGGAACTTACTTCTTGAATCAAATGTTTCAATTGTGGAAAGATACAACACGATGAATGGGACTACCGCAACCAGATGAACAATAGTAGAAACATCTAGCACCATGGTCAAGTGGAGAAGCATGACTTAATTTACATCATTTATGAGTGTCTCTACTTAAACCGCCACGTGACTGGTTGGTGAATTGATTGTAAAGTAACCTGACACATCTCGAAGAGTAAATAGAGAGTTATGGACTTGAAGAAATATAAGACTTAAGAATGTAAAGTCTACATGAGAAATAATTCTTTTGTTGATATTCTATAATTGAGTCCTTTAGGATTTTTGTAAAAGGTATACCATTTATATTTACTAATATATTGATTGTACTTTTTATTAGGCACAATCTTATAGTGAGGCACTTAAAATATTTTAAAAATATAAGCATAAAGTTTAAAACTAATTGAGGAAAACAATCAAAGTCTTAAGATCTAACAAATATAGAAAATACACATCTATAAAATTTCTTAAATATTTTAAAAACTTTGGTATCTTTAAACAAAATACAATGTCCAATACACCTCAACAAAATATAGATGAAAGATATAACATGGCTAAGTCCATATCAATAAATGTTTTTATTCGAAGAGTATTTTGGAGAGAAGTAGTGACCACAATCGTATATATTAAATAGAGTACCTTGTAAGATTGCATTTTCTATACTATATGAGACGTAGTTCAGTAGAAAACCATATCACAAGTCATATCAAGCGATGAAGATTTATTGCCCATGTAAAAATCCTTAATCAATATAGAAATAAGCTAGATAGTATGAGATTGAGATATGTTTTCATTGGATACCTTAAAAGTTGCAAGGGATATAGATTTTATCACACAAACCATGATTTAATAAAAATAAGGATGTTGAATTCTAATAAGATATTAAGAATGACATCATTGAAAATGATGATGAGAGTACTAATGATCTAGATCCATCATCATTTTAACTCATGAATTCTGATACAAATGTCTTTCTTAAACAATGGATGAGAAAATAGAATCCATTGAAAAAACTAAATATGAGAGTTGACATATTTGTCAAAAGGAAGTAAAATCATAGATCGTAAACATATTCTTAAAAAAAAATATAAAGTTAATGAAATACTCGATGAATTTAAGGTGAAATTAGTTAAAAAGGAGTTTTTGCAAAAAGGATAGGATGGATTATATAGAGATATATTCTATTGTTTCAAATTTTGCATCAATTAGGATTATTTTGGTTGTTTCTACAAATTATGATTTAGATTTAATTAGTTGGATTTAAAAATAAATTTTTTTAAACAATGATTTAGATGAAATAATTTATATGCAACAACTAGAAGGGTATGTTGTGGAAGGCTAAGAAGATAAAGTATATAGGTTGAAAAAATCTTTATATGACCTTAAACAATCACTTCATTAATAGTATTTGACTTTTTAAAATATCATTTTCGAACTTAGGTTCGTGGTTAATGAACTTGACCACTATGTATATGTCTTGAAGAGTAGGAGTCACTTTATCATTCTATCTTTATATGTAGATGATATATTATTGATTAGAAATGACAATGACATGATTGTTAAAACTAAGTCATGATTAAACTCAAAGTTTTAAATGACGGATATGGGAGAGGCATCTTATATTCTAGATATAAAGATTTTTCATAATAGATAATGTAAACTTTTATATTTTAGTTAAGAGAGATATATTAAATATATTCTCGAGCAAGTTTAGTGTTCTTTATGTAAAAGTTGTGGGTAACTTGAGGTATTTTATATTATGTATAAAACCAAATATCATTTTTTTTTGGTCTTTTGAGAAGACATCAAAATAATCTTGGTTGATAATATTGAATAGTTGTGAAAATGATTTTTAGCTAAGGAATAGAAGATTTAAAACTTTGTTTTAAAACAGATGAACTAAAAGTGATATGATATTCAGATGCTTACTTTGTTGGGAGTAAAGATAACAATAAATCAGTATTCGGTCAAATAATTTTATTAGGAAGTGGTGTTATTTTTTGTGCTTGTAAGAAATAGAGTTGTGTAGCATTGTATACACAACATGGTGAGTATGTTGTTTTAATTATGTCCGCAATGAGTGTCGTTTGAATAAGCCACTTCATACATGATTTGAAGTTTGACATAGCCAATAAGCTAGTTGTCATTTATTTTGATAATAATACAACAATTACTCTTATCAAGAATAGAGTCAATCACTATAAAAGCAAGAATATAATGGTTAAATACCACTATGGTCATGATATGCTTAAAAAGAATAAAATATTTATATATTATATGCCAATAAATGATTTGTTTGTTGACCCCTCAACAAAAAACATTTAAGAAGATCTTTTAAAAATATGTTACATACACGGGTTTGAGATATGCCTCTAGCTTTTTTTAATATGAAAACATACTTGTTGAATGTTATTAAGGAAAATCATATATTTATTACAAAAAATTGCATAATAGATATAAGTTACAATTAATTTACAATTAAAAATGGTACAACTTCAAAAATCCTAAGTAGTGGGAGGTAAAAACCAATATATCAAAATTTGGCTCAAGTGGCCAAGTAGGGGTATAAGTTATTGGTGGCCACTTCCGATCTCAATAACCACATCAATGAAATGCACAAAGAAGGGCCTCTTTATGGATTTAATGAAATGCTTTATTCTTTAAAGATAAACTTTAAATGAAAATCAATTTTACTCTAATAAAAGTTATGAAAATCTCTCGAGAGAAGATAAGGTTTCAACGAAAAGCTGAAAGTGAAAATCATAGGGATGAAAAAGCCAAGTATATAAAAGAAAATGATACAAAAAAATAAACAACTTTCCCTTCTCAAAAACCCTATGTGGATAACCCTTTTACCTTCTTTTTCCCTTCTATCTCCTCTTCGTCTTTTCGTTTCACTTGGGCTTCTACTCCAACTCGGTTGCACTGTAAGTTCCTCGAGCTTCAAAAAGTCGTCATAAATGAACAAATGTTACGTCATATATATATATATATATATATACAAGAAGATAATAATTAATTAAAAAACAAGTAAAAGGATCTTAGTTAATTAACAGTACAATACAAATAAAGAAATGACAATCTTTCAAAGTAGGATTATGCCATCTATTAAAATGAAAAATCACAAATAAGCACCAACAACCTCACAAATGCATTACTTCTAAGATATAGGAGCTAGTCACCGAAGAAGCGTTTCATTTTCGTTCTTTAACACACCAACACTTTTTGCCAAAAACCTTAGCAAACACAAAAAAAAACTTCGGCATAAAATACACTCCGGTCATCGTTCCCTAACCGTTAACTATCCCAAAAGAGAGAGAAAGGGAGATGGACGAGAATAGTAGAAAAAAAAAGATACAGCAAAAGGTGAAAGTTGCTTTCTCCCTCGAAAAAAAACTCCTCTGTCTAGCCTTGTGCTTTTACAATCCTTAGAGAGAGAGGAAGAGGAAGTGAAAGGGGATAAGAGGGAATTATAGGAACCGATCAACAAGAGGTGGAGGAGTCACCGTGCTCTCCTTCTCACCCAAACAATATATCCATAACTTTCATTTACCCTTAATGCTACATTATATCAAACATGATCAAACCAGTGAACTGACTTCTGCATCCAATTAGGTAGCTAGATGTTGCAATTCGAGATTCTTTTTTCAAGATGTTAGTGTTAATCATCATCACGGAGCATCTCTCAACCGAACACCGTAACTTCAGAGTTTCGATGAGATCTCGCATACAATTGCTAGGAAAAACTTGAGCACCATAATTTCAAAGTTTCGATGAGATCTGGGATAAGTGGTTGTTGGCTTTCTAACGCAACCCTCATTTTATACTCGATCTTGGGCAGTGGCGGATCTAGAAATTCGTGTATAGTGGGGGCAAAGTTGTTTCAAGCTGACAGTATCAGAACCAAAGCTATAGTTTTCTTTTGAACTTTAGAATCTTAGGTGGAGAAGGCATCTCATCACGGCTCAATGTAGACATACCACTGATCTTGGACCTCATACGCAAAGACAAGTATCTACCAGAGGTGAAGATATAATACAAATCCACTGATTATTGTTACAAGTAAGCATTACCAACGGTAAGTAACACTATGAACGAGTAAAAAGGAATCGCCCGACAAGTCACCGCGTGTTTTAGAAATATAACTTATATGATCCGCTGAATTGCTTGGTTATTAAAGTATTTCGCAGTAACTGAATTTCATGAATACTGGGGACCTTCCTTAAAATTGTTCTCTCTGATGAGTGAGTGAGAGAGGATCTCTCTCTGTCTGTGTTCCCCTCCGTCGTTTCGTCAAACGCCCCTTTTCGCGTCTTCCTTCGTTTACTCCGCGGGAGTTGAAGATGGTCTAGAATCACCTTCGCGTTCTCTTGTTCACTGATCTCTCTCCATTTTCGCCGTCCTCTTTGATGGCGTCCGATTCTCGGATCGATCAGATTCTTCGTTTGTTGAGCAGATTCAACACTTACTTGACGGCTAAAGTTTCCGATCTAACCGTGATCTTGTCGAATCACAAGGTACTTATTGTTTAGCGTCTTCTCTTCGAAAGTTCAAAGTTTCGAAGTAAACTGTTTTCGGTGATTATTTAGCTATCTTTTCGTGTTTCTGGGGATGCATTTTTTTCTTTTTCTTTTTTGCTTTCCCGCATTTATTTCTTAATACGAGTCAATCTAGCGCATCGTTTTTCTTTTTATCACGATTGAGACTGATTTGTTTGTTGCTTTCCCCTTTATTTCTGATATTCTGTTCGGGGTGATATAATCAAATCGGAGAGTAAAACTTTCTAGTCATCTGTTTGGGTATTCTTGGTTAATTATTTCACATATAACTCTATCACAGTAGATTTTATTGTTACCGAATGCTATTCATCTGCATCTGCCAAAATATTGAATTTTGCATTGCAAGATGGAAGATATGAGAGTTTGAACCCTTGTGATTGTTGCAATCACACAAACAAAATCCTGGAAGACTGTTTCTTGAGGACATTTTGACATGTGAAGATGGTGTTCATGCAGATTCGCAGAATCAAAGGATATTAGGTAGAAAACGGCATGCTTTATATGATCTGCAACTCGGGAATCTCTTATTCAAGCAAAATTCACTACACCAGGAAAAGGATCAAAGCCACCAACCAAACCGAAAACCAAAACCAACCGTTCTCTCACAAGGTTGGCTATATGGATTCTTAGTTGTGATTGTGTTGCCTTCTGCTAAATTTGCGGTGAACTCCAAACAAGTAAGATCATGTTTTGTTGTTTCCCTGTGCCACATTTAAGACCTTCTTCGGCCTTTCTTTATGTGTTCACCATATAATTCTTCATACCTTGCTGGGAAATCCATCTATTTGCCTCTCAAAAGTTAAAATCACCTTAAGAGCATCTCTCTCATTTTATCTTCTATTGGTGCACGCCGACTTTTCCCTACTAGTGTCATTAAGGAACACATTCTTCTTTTGTGACCACACCACCTCAAACATCTTCATTTCCGTGACCTACATCTTTTCAAGATCGACTGTCTAACACACCCTTATAAAGCATCTGGTCTCAACATTGCTTAATATCTACCTTCCTCTGAGCAGTATTCATCACATAAAAACGATCCACCTCTTCGATTTTGTGCGAAGTCTGGATCGGATTCCCTTGTTGAAACACTAGCCCCTGAGTATTTACTCTTATTTTTCTGGATGCCATGCGTGCCAACGGATCATATGCATCTGGTACGATACACCTTTACCTCATGAATAATTCTCATAAATCTTCCCTGGGTAGGTGGGAATGAGGCATTCATGTCTAGGGATGATGCCGTCTTTCCTCGATTCAGCAATTTCACTGAGAACTGTAGGACATTTTTGTAATGGAGACTGTAGATAAGTGATGTATCTTGGTATGCCAATTGTAACAAATGGTTTTCCTTTTTTATCATTGAAACTTGAAAATATTCGGAAAGGCATCATTGCACAGTCAGCAATAGCTATGTTTTCACTTTTTGTATTTTAGTTTTCATCATCAGTACATGATTGTAGAATAGAACATTTCCTTCTCTCTCCCTCCCTCTCTTTCTAAAGTGCAGAACAATTTGATTTTTTCAGGGTGCTGGTTCAATTGGTGCTGTTGCTGGACTTGCTATAGCTATAGTTTTTGCTTGGAAGTTCTTGAGGTCTCCTGATGGGCGCCGGAGAAGGCTACCGAAACAAAGGGGTCCTTCATCAAACAGTAGCAGTGGGAATCGAGGAAATGAAGTTCCTCCAATATCTGAAGAGAGCCAGGTCGAAGAATTACAAGTTCCTATGAAGGTACTATCATGCTGGTTGCTGCAAATCTCCATCATTGTAGTATGAAATACTGATTGCACTAACATTTCACCTTTTGCTTTTGTAGCTGAGTCTAGGACAGACTGTAAAGAAGAAGCTAAATGGTGGTAGAAAGGTAACAAGAGACTTCTATTTATCTGTTTTATTGACTGGCGTTCTTGCTGTTTAGTAGAATTTCAGAGGACAGCAAAACCTTTTAAGTTAGCTATTTCTTTTCCTTATGAGTATATCTTTACCACTTTGAATAGATTCATGAGTCATGACACACCTCTTCTTTAGTAGAGCTGTGTGTCTTGCAAAGAATGAATATTTCTTTCATCTTTTCAGGTAAAATAAGTAGAGAGGAATTTTGCAAGTTTCAGATTATTACAAGTTTCATATATTTTGTTAGAGGGTGTAGATCAGAGCTAGATGCATGACACCTTTTGGTGATAGACAGCAGCAAAAAGTACTGCATAAGAAATCAAGGCAAGAGAATTTGACCTTGTGATGCAGAAGTGATGCTTTTGAAGAATGAGATTAAGAATTTCATGTACTGACTAACAGCTATTATCAGATGAGAAGCGCTAGTGTTTAGGAAGACAAAATCTTCACATCACTTACCCTATCATAAAGTTATTTTCCCGAATTACTCCCTGCATTATCAGTACTGCAAAAAGCCTTACCTTTTTCTTAGGTTATAATTTGTTTGGTAGCTGGAGTTGGCATCTAACTGATTGTTACTTAATACAAATGACATGCTGGCATTTCATCAGAATCAATTATTAATTGCTGCTTTTTTCTTTTTTATGCAGATGACATGCCGGCTGCTTGGTGTCATCCTTGAGGAGAGTACACCAGAAGAGCTGCAGGTCATAAAGTGAACATTAACCCAATTGAAAACTATGAGAATTTGTGGCTAACTGTTTGCTTTTTCTTTTATTACAGAGACATGCAACAGTGAGGCCGTCTGTGCTGGAAGTTCTTTTGGTTATTGCAAAGTATTGTGATGTTTATCTAATGGAAAGGATTCTTGATGATGAGAGTGCGGTGGGCTTTCTTTCACCTTTTCTCATGATTATGCATATTTTCTACTGTCTCCTAGCTTATATGCTGCAGTTCTTCTATATACTTCATTCCATTTTGCTTTATTGTGCTGTATTTTGTTCTCTGCAAATGTCTTTGTCTGATAATATAGTTTCATTTGATGATAAGCTTGTGGAAATGTCAACTCATATGCGATACCAAATTAATTCATTAGACACTTCATAAAAGGTCTCCCACTTCACCTGATCAATAAGGTTCCTATGAGGGTTGTCAATTGGCTGGAACGATCAGAAACATATCCGTAATGAACCTGTTAGGTTAAAAGGTTAGGTAACAAAATTAGATTCATTAGCTATCTGGTTTGGACCTGAAATGAAATGAAATATGCAGCAAGAATGGTTTAAATTTGAATACCAATACCTAGATCTGACCCATCCTCTGGTTCTGGGCGTTGATTCACGATTTCTTGCGGAATTGAAGCCTAGTTTAGGTCTGGTTCTGGTATCACAAAGTGGGACCCATTCTTGGGCTTAACGAATCCGATTCCAAGTTATTGACACTTTAGTTCCCATCATTATCTTCAATTGTGAAGGCATATTGCCCTGTATAAATGACTAACATTTTGCATGAGCTTGACCCATGTCAGACCGATTTAAAATTCAGGTTGGACATGAACTGAATCCTTGTGACTCATTAGTCCCATCAATCATTTGACTGAGGTCCTTAAGATCTAGTTTAATAGTGGAGCTAGGTCTGGGACCTGGGTTATCTATTTACGGAAAGTTGAATCCAACCTGAGTACGGAATTAAGTCCCACAAGTTTTCAACTTAGAAGCATCCAAAAGTTATAGTTTCCTGGCTGTGGTTCGGTATGGCTTACAAATTTATTATTGACTCAAGCATGGTTTTCCTCATGGAAGATCTTATAGGACTCAAATCCTGATCTGATACTACTATCCTAATTTGAGATGTGGGCCTAGGTGTACCTTTCTCTCAACCAGGTCTGACTGTGACTGCCCTAACCAGGTAGCTGACGTGAGGATGCTTTAGCATGTCTCAAGTGAGCTGATCCTTTGTTAGTTCTCAGGAAACGCTACTTTGTGGAGTCTACCTTCCATGTTTCTGTAGTGTGGGATCCTATGGAAAGTAGGTTTATTTTCTTGCAGCAAGTAACCAATACATGATACGCTATGCTTTATTTGGTATTTCCATCAACTCTGCTATTTTTAGGTGAAATTGGCTTTTCACTTATTTAAACCTAATGTGTTAAACACATCTATAAATTTGAGATGAAGTCTTTGGCCTTAAGTTTTTGAGAATGTTCTTTTTTTCTTTTCATGAATTCCACTTGCATAAAGTTTTCTCTGGAAACATGAAAAGCCCCTGTATTTCATCCTCTGTTCTTCTGTATCTTCATTCATTATAAAAGAAATATCTTTTGAGCTTTGATGATTCAATGAATGTTGATTCAAGAATGTTTTACCTCTAAAATAATTGGAGATAATTTTAACCTACTTCTCTGTCTTCCTTGAATTGTTGGAATCATGTGAGTATGCATTTTGTTACATAAGATTGAACTAAGGAAATATGATTTGTTATTCGTCAAATTGCCTATGTAAGCTAGCGGCTTATATTGTAGTCTCACGGTTTGTAATTATGGCTATTTATTCACAGGAAAGGGTTCTTTTGGCTTTGGAGAACGCTGGACTTTTTGCAGCCAGTGGACTAATCAAGGACAAGGTGAATTGAATTGCAAATTTATTTCTTCCCAGCTGTTAGAAGCTTGTTAGTACACGATGGCCTGAACTATTTTAAAATCAAGTCTTGCATTTATACGTTTAATTAAACAGTTGTGATGCGTTGTATCATTGTGCTTGACTTGTGCGCTTTGGGCTCGATGTAATCTGTTTTTCAATCTTTTGGCATGGGATGTTTTCAATGAGATGCAGCCCTTGATCGGACATGAACAACATATACTTTCATCAGCTTACCTTGCAAGCTAGCATGCAGTGAGAAACGCTAGCGGATAAACCTAATTATTCATTCTTCCAGCTATGGAGATCTTCATGCTGAATGTTTAAATTTGTTTGCAGGTTCTATTCTGTAGCACGGAGAATGGCAGGACATCTTTTGTACGACAACTAGAGCCTGATTGGCATGTTGATTCCAGCACAGAGATAATCTCTCAACTTTCTGTAAGTTTCCGCTGCCTCTCTTTGCTTATTATCTTACTAGAGCACAATTTCTCTACCAGATAACTAAAAAGAAAGAGGAACATTTGATTTTCCTAATGTACTATGCAAAAAGAATGCATAAAGTATGTTAACTTGTATTAGAACACTATATATTGTTAGAAATAGCAGTTGGAATTGGTCGTGGGAATCAACAATGAGCATCATTTTCTTCTTTCTGAGCTCCATGTCACCCCTATGCCTTTCCTCATTCTCTAGTCCCTTGGACATGAATAAATGAAAGG
This sequence comes from Brasenia schreberi, assembly GCA_036023115.1. Classification (NCBI taxonomy): domain Eukaryota; kingdom Viridiplantae; phylum Streptophyta; class Magnoliopsida; order Nymphaeales; family Cabombaceae; genus Brasenia; species Brasenia schreberi. Next base: position 19,131,255 of record JAYKKT010000073.1, on the reverse strand, counting down.
GAATCTCTTTTTCCAGTAAAGAATGATTGGGAACTCACCTTTTAAATTCATTGCAGGGTTTTTAGAACTTTCAGGGTGCAAAATGAAACGGCAAACAGTAGATGAACTGCCAGCATAGGTTTCAAGTTTTCTTCAAACTAAACTAACATAACCAGCCAGATCACCACACCTAAGATGCTTATACAGAATCTAACATAAATTAGCATGAAAACAATCTTGAACTCCCAGCATTCTATCAGATAAACTAAACAAGGATCCTATCTACATATGAACGTGTCCAAACTATTCTGTTTACTGTTGTTTACTTGAATGTGTACTGGATAGGCCCAAGTGAATCATTGAGCTTTTATTAACTGTAAACCAGATCAGATATTATATTACTTAATTGATTAAACTGAAAGGTGTGCTCCATCTTTTCTTCCCATGTTTTAATCAGCTACTAATTCCTTAGTCTGAATCATGAAATTTTTACCATCATTCTCGAACTCAGCAACTGACCAAAATTCTTCGAGAACTTTTGCAAGAAGCCACGTCCATGAAACTTAAAGCAGAAGGCTATTAGTAGAGTTGCAACTTGCAAATGCTGCTAATGGACTTAGGGGTCAGACAGTAGGTGCAAAGAGCGGCAACTGTCAATTGAATCATCAACAATATCAGCAAACTGTTTCCATGGCTACAACAGGAAGCGTCTAAACAAAAAGAGAACTATTCAAAGGATAGCACATTGGAACATGACATTGATCAGGAAGCACGGATGCTTAAGGGCACTTGTGATAATCTAAGCTCTCTCTCTCTCTCTCTCTCTCTCTCTCTCTCTCTCTCTCTCTCCAGACATGGTATAGCAGGTGCCTGTAGCAGGTGCCTGTACTTCTCTATAAAGGTCCCAACTCCATTGCAAAGTGATATAATTAAGCCACACCCCCTTGAGAAATAGAAAGATTCCAAGTGTGATGATTGAAAAGGAATAGTAAAGAAACCGAGAATATCATCTAAGAAACAACCGACGGAACATCTTGAAAAGTATATCTTCTTTAACATTCATACCAAAGAAACCATATTGGAAGTTAATGTGGTGGATCCTCGTCTTGATGCTGTCTGCATCTGCATCAGATTCACATTTGTGTCATACCTCTGCGAGTGGCAGGGATATTTAATATATTAGAAGGCTACTAAACAAACAACAAAGTAACTTGGTGTAATTTGAATAAAATTAGAACAGCACAACATTTTGTTCTATAGTACCCTTCTTTGGTCAATAAGTGATTGATTGCCAGTGATATTTGAAGTCGTGCCTTTGGTGCATCACATGAAGCCCCTAGTAGGCATACATTCAAGGGTACAACTCTGGCTACCATCCTATGCAAGCTGATGCTCAGCATAGACCTGGACCCAGAGAGTTTTAATTAAGGAATTCTACTCGGGGTTGTCTCAACTCCTACAGAGATGAATCTTGAAGTTCCAAATTGAAAATTGACTCTTTATATCACGGCAATCACAACTGTTTGTTTATAATCTATTCCTTACCTTAGGCTCTTAGCAGACACAGGAAAGGCTCCTTTGCTCTGATTCCCTTTTTATGTTTGCTTTGTATAAACGTCTTTCTAACTTTTTCCTCTGCTGCTGTTGCTTGCCTAGCGATTCATAAGGTACCAACTTCATGTCTCCTCGGCCGGATCTTGCTACTCAGCGTCCAATGTGTTCAGCTCCGATAGTTTAGAAATGTACTTCTCAAGCATGGACTTAAGTTAGTCATTTTGTAGTCGGGTTATTTTGTACCATTCGTATATGTATGTGTAGAAGTGTGGATGTGGACTCTTGAAAGAACCTTCTTGTGGAATAGAGGAAGCTCGTTATATACAAATTTCTAGATTGCAAATTCATTGGCTCTTAGTCACTTTTAGTACATACTGATGTTTCCCAACAACTTCAACAGATGCTGTATCTGATGAGCATTGAGGTTATATAACGGAGACTTCTCTCGAGGATAAATGCTCGTCGTGATCTTGAGGCATTTGAATGTAAGATCTGGATGGGAAGTCTGAGTTCACAGGTTTGATACGCAGGGTTATGCATATGTTAGGGGTCTACTGCCTGACCCGACCCCATCTTCAACAATAACCAAAACCAACACCAACGGTTGGTCGGTTCAAGCGGTTTGCCACTTGCTCCCCTCAATCCAAGTCTTGAGTTAAAGCTTTGTGAATGGAAAAACAGCGTTGGGAGAGCTTCTTCCCATAGTGGGCCGACCTGGTTCGACCCAGATTTACCGGTGGTATATTTCACTAGGAAAAAGTTCTTTTTTCCACCTAAGTGGGGTTTACTATATGGATTCTAAATCGCTACTGAGCTATATCATGCATCAAATTAGTATCTAGTGTTATGGACACTCTTGAGGGAACAATGCAAGATGGAGTGAACAACCCATCAAATCCAGGCAATGGGGTCACTAACTACTTGCAGTTTCTTGACGAATTCGTTTGACCATATCCTATCATTCAATATTCTGGTTTGGTTCTCCCTTTGAAACTTGAAGACTAGGGTGGTGGCTTCAGATAAAAACCGAAGCTGACCCGAACAGTCCATGTCTGGGACATGGTTTAGACACTGTTGGTCGGGTCTGAGACACCCCTACATGATGAGGCAAACTCAGGTAGGAAATGACTGGACCCTACAATTCAAACACATGCAAACTCGTGCATTCTACTTGTTTTTTAAGAATATGAGTATAATAAGATTGTTTTTTAATATTTTTTAATACTTCTCACATTTCTTCAAAAAAGCTTGTATTAATGGTTTGCTGGATAGAATTACTGTAATGTACATATAAAACTAGATGCTATATGAAAATGTGGATAGTATATATATCTGCATTACGTAAATAATATAGATGCACTAGGGATCCTAGTCAACCCGACCTGAACCCCATTCAGATGGGGTATGTGTCTTGGAAATTGGCCCAAGTAGAAAGCCCCGTTGGGTCTGGACCAACTTGCTTTGAACCCGGACCCGGAGTAAACCGACTCGTTGACCAGATTTGCGATAAAGATACTCCCCCTCCAACCCGTCTCTTTAACATGCGTGCGCTCGTTGTGGCGATCTAGATGCCTCTTCTTATGTGCCATAAGGTATTAATTGCCATCAATCTCTGAGTTCCTTTGGTCACTTTGGATGTAGTTCGTTAATGTTAGGAATTTGCTTGGTCGGTGTAACACCTAACATCCAACCACGCATGCTTTGTTGCGATCAGGCAGATTTTTTCAGAACTTTCTTTTGTTACGATGAATTCAATAGTCTCCGTTCCTTATCGTGTTGTGATTTGAACTGATTGGCGTATAAAATGCTCCCCTTCTCTTTTCTTGCTGTGGTTGTTTTGCGATTACGGGCTTTTGTCTTTTGGTCTGAAATTGTTCTCACGTTTCTTTCCTTTGTTGATTTGTATTCTTGTCCAATTTAAAGGGGTTGTCTCTGTTCATGCAAACGAGCCCAATTAAAGAACTTCAAGATTCTATTCGTAGGATTTTCACGGCAGATAACGTTGATTCTGTGTGGACATTCCATACTTAGTATTTAGGAAATTTAAGAAATTTGGAGCTCATTGTCTTAAATAAAATGTCTTGCCTGTTTCCCATGTTAATTGAGATGGACATACTCTTATCTTTCTAAAACCATCTCTGTACTATTCTAATATCTTTAAATGCTATTTCTTTCCAACAACATATTTTCTTTCTTCTTTTTTCTCCTTGTCTTTCTTTTGACCCCGTGTGGGAACCACCCGGCAACTTATAGTACTTAGCCTTGGGCCGTGATGTAGTAAGGGGACACCCTTTGCTTTGATGTTAAGAGTTTCACATCTAAGTTATAAGTGTGTCATGGGTTACACACCTTTGCTCCTATCAATACAATCACGGCGGTTAGGTGGAGAAGAATGTGACCTAACCTTTCACGAGTGAATTTTCGCATCATGATTGTGTAACCAAGCACATACGTGAGAAACACTTGACAACTTATAGTACTTAGTCTTGAGCCTTGCTATAGTTAAGGGCACTCTTTACTTTTTTACTCAATAAGAGTCCCGCATATGAGTTATAAGCATATCGCGGGCCACACACCTTTGTTGATACTAAATTTATCACGCCCTAACCGTTGGAAGAGCTGACATATATCGCAACGTGACCAACACTTGCCCTCAGGCCACATCAGTCTTAGCAAATTTCTAAAGTGATGCAGCAGATTAGTAGTTCATATGGCCAATGATAGAGAATGTGAGTTAAGCCCCTCTCCTAGATACTAAGGGCATAGAATTAGCCTTGACATCCATTTAACTCACACTACATACACAACATGATAAACTTTTAGTGTGTGGCCTTGACGTGCTACACTGGTAAGTTAGGGGTGCTTCTCTCAAAAAGGGTTTTGTACAAGGGAGAGGCGCTAGGTCATATGTTCGTAGTCGAATGATCACATTCTCATCGTTGTCGTCTTCAACAACATCGTCATTTTTGTTCTTGTCTCATACTAAATCCAATTTAGCTCATCCCCATCTCTACTTGCACTGTAATCCAAAATGACTTCCTTTGACATCCCAGCATGAATGTAGTCCTCTCGAAGGTTGAAAGGTATGGTACATGAACTCCCTAACTACTACCGTTCACTCATCATCCTGAATCACTTGAGTTGTCTAAAAGGTTGGATGATACACTTGAGGTTCGATGTAATCAAGGAGTTCATTCGTCTACCTGGCATTATCGTTTGAATTTAAAGTGTGACACTCTACATCACCAAAAGTAACCACTAGGACGATAACCAGCACAAAACCTACGTCTTGTGGTATTGCTTAAGAACTTGGTATTTCATGTGAGGTATTGCTTCACATCATCGAAGGCGACATGCATCCATGTTGTCAGCACCCTATCTCCCATGGGTATGCTGACGGTCCTTCCAACTCATGAGACGCTACCTTTTATGTTGAGATAACATTAGTCACAACGACACCTGCGCTTTACGTGCAACCGAACGCTTCTGTGATCACACTAATAAATCATGCCTTGGTCACGATTGTAATCAACCTTATGGCACCGCGTCTCACTGAGAGTTTTGAGACTCAATGATGGCCTCCATGCACTACTCATCACAACTTACAATTGGTGAAAATGCACAGGGTGTGGTGGATTTGGTACGCCCCCTTCGCATGAACGTATCCATCAAAATAACCATCCTGCCTATCCAGAATCGGCCATGATCATAGAGGTACCTCGAGGAACAACACCTCCTACATCGATCCTTCAATTCTCTTTTCTAATCTTCATTGCCCTAGTATACCCCTTCATGAACAACATTTGAGCATCGGTCTTGGAGTGACACAAAGCTTTTGGATACTATCGTCTCGATAGGAGGTGATAGCTTGATCAAGGGTCGCTCTGCATGCCTCGGGGCTTTCGGCCTTTCACTGCCGTAGTGTTTCCTCCACCTGATGCGTAATTGGGTTCATATAGAGTGTGTTTTCTTGGTTTATTGGAGTTGATGCATGTGAGGCGTAGCAATTGAATGTTTTGAATTATTGGAATTGGTTAAATTGAAGGTGTTTTGGAGTTTATGGATAAATTTTGTTATGTTGCTTAGCTAAATTTGAGGTTTTGTTTGCTCTCTATATATTTTATGAGATTTCATTGCTTAAGATCTTGATTTTATTGGAAACTGTGCTTGCTAACTTTTGCAAATTTCTGTCCATTCCTTCTCTTAAGTTCTTTATGTCTACTATGCTATGGTCTAATAAGGTGTTGATTTACATCTTTATCAGCTTTTCTTATTAAATGTTGATTCCTCTACTGCCAAGGGAGCAAAGGTTCATGGATTATTGGAACCATCAATTGGGTGAGTATGGAAACCATGCTTACTTGTGCGTTTTTCTGCTTATTCCTTCCCTTAGGTTCTTTACATTTGCTACTTCATGGTCTAATAGGCCTTTTGTTTCATTATCTTTATACTTTTTAGCTTCTTATTAAATTTTGTTTCTCAACTCTGGCTTGACATCAATGACAAAGAGTTTTGTATGGTTGACATATGAAAAAACCAGATAATCTATACTCGAGAATTTTCTTTTGTCCTACTAAGGTACGACCCACTGTGTGTTGTGGGCAGTGTTGTCTGACGCGTATCGTATCGTGTATCGCTGGGCTCCACGATACGGGCGTATCGTATCGTATCGTATCGTATCGTACTTTAATATTAAAATAATGTAAAAATAATTAAAAATTAATAAAAAATCGAAAAAAAATCAAGAAAAAATCAGGAAAAATCTGATAATTGCTTTAAATTCATATAATGTAAGTTTAGTACAGATTGAGCATTCAACATTGAACAATTGCATCCAAATTTATATATTTTGAATCCAAAAAATAAAATACAGACATAGTTTACACTTTACAGTACACTACAGTCTACAGTTACATATAATGTTACATTTTACAAATTGTAATCAGGATCATCAACTAAATAATCTTCATCTTCTCCTTGTTGCAGATCCTCATCATCATCAGCCACGCCCACACCTTCTTCTTCAAAATCAAATTCTTCATCTCCATAATGTTGTTGCGCTCCTTCCAAATTAATCCAGGCAACGTCTTCTTCTGTTAGGAGGGCATTTTCTTCAGTGTCTTCCATAACCCAATCTTCTAATATATCAAAATTATCCAAACTTATTGGATCGAACTGACTTTCTTCTCTATTTACTTTTTTTAATTGCCTACGACACAAACAAAGATAAACAATTAGTAAGTAATATTAACAATTCAAAACTGAAGTTAAATAATATCGAATTGAAAATTTGAAAGTAATACAACATTACCTTTCACGAAGGCGCATGTTACAACGAATATAAACCAAATCATTAAGCCTTTTGTGTTCCAACCTGTTGCGCTTTTTTGTATGGATGTGTTCAAAAACACTCCAATTTCTTTCACAACCTGTTGCACTACAGGTTTGGCTTAAGACTCTAACTGCAAAATCTCTAAGGTTTGGACAATCACTTCCAAACCTGTTCCACCAAACATCTGTAAAGAAAATATAAACATTAGAGACATAATAATCCACAGTAATGTAAGATGGAACTTAAATATCAAAATAAACAATGTACCTGGACGCATCGTAGAGCGGTTGCGAATTGCAACAGGCAAACCCATCAAGTGAAGAGCATTATCATATATCTCCATCTCTCGATGTATCGCATCTACTATGCTCTCATCAGGGACTAATCTGTCGATGCATTCAATGATTCCTCGATTAACCTCACCGTCCCTTTTGAAGGTTGCTGAGTACCTCAATGATGGGTTTAGATAGTAGGCTGCTGCATGAATAGGCTGATGCAATTGTTTATTCCATCTACTATCAATTATTTTCCACACGGGCACATAATCTCTTTTTTTTCCATTAAAGTTATTTCTGATTGCTTCTTTTGCCCTGTCCATGGATTCATAAAGGTAGCCCATAGATGGTTTCTCCTCGCTGTCAGCCAATCTCAAAACTTTCACTAAAGGACAAGTAATTTTCAATAATCTGATACATGCATTCCAAAATGAACTTCTAAAAACCGTTTCTGCAATCTCATTTAACTTTCTGTTCCTTCTGTTTTGTGGCAACTCTGCAAATTGTTGCCACTCATCTGAGGAGAACATTCTCTTTAAAGCTTGCTTCTGTCTCACAATACTCTGTACAGATAAGAAGTTTGTTGCGAACCGAGTTGCAGCTGTGCGAAGAAGCTCTGCACCTTCTGTGTATCTCCTCATCATACATAAAATAAATGCATGGTTGTAAATAAATTTTGTAATATCTTGGCAACACTCAGTTGCTGCCTTTATTTCATCCATCTCACCGATGTCCTCGAGGATGAGATCTAAACAATGGGTTGCACATGGTGTCCAGTAGAAAGTCCCATAAATATCAGCTAACTCCTTTCCGGCTGCTTTGTAGTTAGCTGCATTATCTGTAATCAATTGGACTACATTTTCTAGCCCAACCTCTTGTATAACCTTATCAAATTCCTCTCGTAGGATCTCTGCAGTGTGCCTCTCCTCTGACATATCTAGAGATCTCAAAAACATGAGTCCTTTAGGACAATATACAAGAAAGTTTAGCAATGTCCTTCTTCGCCTATCGGTCCATCCATCTGCCATGATAGTGCATCCTGTTTCCTTCCACGATTGTCTCAAAGTCGAACAGTATTGCTGCACTTCAATCACGGTCTGATCTAATATCTTCCCTCTCAACTTCTGATAAGAGGGCATCCTGTATCCTGGACCAATGTTAGCAATTGCATCTGCCATTGCTTGAAAATGAAAACTGTTTGCTGCATTAAATGGAATGCATGTATCATAAAACCATCTGCCCACTGCAAGGTCTGCTTGATCGTGCAGTTGTTCTGAAGCCATAGCAGCACGAATTCCTGGCTGAGCACCAGGTGTAGTGGAAGGAGGAAAGAACGAATGTATGCTAGAAGAAGAAGCTCTTCCTCTACTCCTTCCTGAACTTCCTCTTCTGCCACCTCCAAAGTCTTCAGATGCAACCCTCTTTCCTCTGCTAGGTGCTCGCGAACTGCTACTACCAATATCTGTTCTAGCATCTGAAGGCAAACTATCAGTGAATCCAACTCCAGTGGCAGTAGCATCATCAGCTTCTTCACACATCTGGAAATCATCCTTTTGTTGTCTCCTTTCCTGTATGCTCTCAATCATCTGCAAGCATTGCCATTTAATACCTTCTGGCACACTTCTAACTCTGCCTGTGCATGGAGCAACTTCTTTCCTGGTTCCTGCTAGGTGGTGTTTCAACCTTGAAATTCCACCACTAACCACCTTTTCACAAAATAAACATCTGATTTTTAACCTTGAACCCTCAACTGGTATACCCCACTGCCATGCCGGATCATCAGACTTTGAATGAGAGTCTCTACCACCCCTTCCTGCCATCTCAATGGAGTACTTTAATTCAAACAAAAACCTGAAAATAAAAGCACTTCGTAAATCCCCCAATCTTCAAATAACACTCAAATCGAGTGTCTCCCACTTCATGAATGCAATAAAAATCGTATACACACACTTAATAACTTCATATTTTGTCATTCAAAAAAAAAAAACCCGAAATAACACAAAAAACAATAAATATAAAGGAAAAAAAGGAAAAAAACATTAAAAATATACCTAAATCCGAGTTTGGAGGCTTGGACGGACACCGTAGGGCACGATTTTAGAGCTTTGAACACCAAGGAGGCGAAAACCGACTCTTAGGGAGCTTGAAGAACCCAAAAGGAGAGAGGAAACCCGCGAAAAATCGCGGGTTTCCCTCGGCCCGGGACCCTTTATAAGGGTCCCAGGGCGTATCGCCCGTATCGTACGATACGGGCGATACGCACCGTATCGTGCGATACGGGCCGTATCGCACGATACGGTGCGATACGCCCGCACCTGCGATACGGGGGCCCGTATCGTATCGTGGTGGCCCACGATACGATACGTATCGCACCGTATCGTACGATACGGTGCGATACGGACAACACTGGTTGTGGGTGGTAGTACAACATGAAATCAACAATAGCAAAGATTGTAGTCCTTGTGGAATGAGAATTGATATTTTTTGATATGTTGATATTATTCAGTAATTTATTTGTGATTAGGTTAAGACTTAAAATCAACAATAGTGAAGTATATGATGTCCTTGATTAAAAGTATGTTGTAGTTAGGCAAGATTTTGAATCACTGGTTGTAAAGTACTTGTTGATCTTCTAAAATAATTATTGTTCAACATTAATGACTATGAGTTTTGTGTGTTTGACCTAGGGAAAGACTCAACAATCTACATTAGAGAATTTTTGTCTCAATAAGATAAGATACCATAATATGTTAAGACTTCAAATCACTAGTAGTAAAGTATGTAGTCTTTGTGGAATGAGAATTGAGATGTTTTGATATTTTGATATTATTCAATAATGTGTTTGCATATCTGATAATACTTAAAATCAACATAACTATAATTTGAGTAGGATAAGACTTAAAATCAGCATTAATAGTTATATGATATATTGTCTTTGTTGTTGTGGTTAAGGTAAGACTCCAAATCAATATTAGTGGGGTGTGGTTAATATAAAACTTGAAATCAATATTAGTGAAGCGTATGATGTCTTTGTTGTTGTAGTTAGAGTAATACTTAAAATCAACATTGGTAGAGTTTGGTTAAGGTAAAACTTGAAATCAACATTAGTAGAGTTTGGTTAAGGTAAAACTTGAAATCAACATTACTAAAGTATGCGATATGATGTTTTTGTTGTGGTTTGGGTAATACTTGAAATCAACATTAGGAGGGTGTAGTTAATATTCAATTTGAAATCAACATTAGTGAAGCGTATGATGCTTTCGTTGTTGTAGTTAGAGTAATACTTGAAATCAACATTGGTGAGATGTGGTTAGTATAAGACTTGAAATCAAAATTAGTAAAGCGTATAATATCTTTGTTGTTGTAGTTAGAGTAATACTTAAAATCAACATTAGTAGAGTTTGGTTAGTGTAAAAGTTGAAATCAATATTAGTAAAGCATATGATATGTTGTCTTTGTTGTTGTGATTAGGGTTAGACTTGAAATTAATATTACTCAAGTGTGATTAGTGTAAGACTTGGAATCAACATTAGTTAAACATATTATGTCTTTGTTGTTGTGGTTAGAGTAATACTTGAAATCAACATTAGTTGAGTTTGGTTAGAGTAAGAGTTGAAATCAACATTAGTAAAGCGTACAATGTCTTCATTGATTTGGTTAGACTAATACTTCAAATCAACGTTAGTGAAGTATATAATATGTTATTTTTGTTGTTGAGGTTAGGGTAAGATTTAAAATCAACATTAATTGGGTATAATTAGTGTAATACTTGAAATTAACATTAGTGAAGTCTATCATGCCTTCGTTCTTGTGGTTAGAGTAATACTTAAAATCAACATTAGTTGAGTTTGGTTAGGGTAAGACTTGAAATCAATATTAGTAAAGTATATGATATGATATCTTTGTTGTTGTGGTTAGGGTATGACTTAAAATGAATATTAGTAAAGTATATGATACATTGTCTTTGTTGATGTGGTTAGTGTAAGTTTTGAAATCAACATTAGTAAAGCGTATGTTGTCTTTTTTATTATGGCTAAAGTCGTACTTAAATCAACACTAGTTGAGTTTTATTAGGGTAATACTTGAAATCAACATTAGTAGAATATGTTATATGCTATCTTTGTTATTATGATTATGGTATGATTTGAAATCAACATTAGTAGCGTGTGATTAGTGTAAGACTTGAAATCAATATTAATGAAGCGTATGAAATTTTAGTTGTTGTGGTCAGAGTAATACTTAAAATCAACATTAGTAGCATTCGTTGATGGTAAGAATTTAAATCAATGTTAGTAAAATATATGATATGGTGTTTTTGTTGTTGTCGTTAGGATAATACTTGAAATCAATGTTAGTAGGGTGTGGTTATTTTAAGACTTAAAATCAATGTTAGTGAACCTTATAATGTCTTCATTGTTTTTGTTAGAGTAATACTTTAAATCAACATTAATTGAGTTTGTTAGGGAAAGACTTGAAATCAACATTAGTAAAGTATGTGATATTATACCTTTGTTGTTGTGGTTAGGGTAAGATTTGAAATCAACATTAGTTGGGTGTGGTTAGTGTAAGACATAAAATCAAGATTAGTTAAGCGTATGTTGTCTTTGTTGTTGGTAGAGTAATACTTGAAATCAAGATTAGTAAAGTTTAGTTACAATAAGACTTGAAATGAAAATTAATGAAGTATACGATATGCCATGTTTATCATTTTAGTTAGGGCAATACTTGAAATCAATATTAGGGACATTTGATTAGGGTAATACTTGAAATCTATGTTAGTAAAGTATATGATATAATGTCTTTATTGTTGTAGTTAGAATGACACTTGAAATCAACATTAGGGGCATTTGATTAGGGTAATACTTGAAATCTACATTAGTGAATTATATGATATAATGTCTTTGTTGTTGTAGTTAGGGTAAAACTTAAAATCAACATTAGTAAGGTTTGGTTAGTTAAAGACTTGAAATCAATATTAGTGAAGTGTATGATGTCTTCGTTGTTATAGTTAGATTAATACTAAATCAATATTAGTAGAGTTTGGTTAGAGTAAGACTTCAAACCAGTATTATCTGTATCGTATCGTACGATATGGTACAATACGTATCGTATCGTTGAGCTCTACGATACGATACACGACTGTGTATCAGTGAACACATTATTGGGCCTTATCGCGCGATTCAGGCCGTAGATAAGGGAGGAGACCCCACAAAATTGTATGAACCCCCTCTGGAGAAAGGTATGCAAATCTACCAAATGAAATAACTGTAGTCATCGGAATCTGTTCATATGAAAAATATGATCAACAATAATGGCATGATGCCAGAGCATATTTAAGTTTTTCGCAAGCAAGTTATATCCACTTGATGGTTATAAACTTATATTGATGATCTCAGGAGTAGAGGGAGACATGGGCGCTTAAGAGGGCAACGGGAAAGAAGATCCACCAATTAAGGATGCGGATGCTGATGCTGATGAAATGCAAGAAGACATGTTTGACGAGATTTATCGACAAACAGTGGAGGTAAAGTACAACTTTTCCTTAAAAGTCTGTCAGTTTCTTTTCTTGCTTTGTCATAGCTGCAATGTTTCTTGAATGACTTGTGTAACACCAGTATGGAATTCACTGCCCAAGATCACCCTTTCATATTTACTGTTTAAATCCTCAAATAAGAGTTTTCCGGCCTTTTGATCTTGCAGCTAGTTATTGACTTGACAGAACTAAAGATACGGGCTCTCACGATTTTGCTATGAGCGCAAGCAAGCTGTCTATGGTCCTGGATAACAAAAACCGAGTTGCATCTATTTAATCTGGTTCTTCTTCAAGAATAATCAGGAGAGTTGAATTATATGATAAATATTCTTCTATGATCTTTCAGCTTATCTTGGTTGTATAATCCAATTGATTTTCAATTTATAAATTAAGGCAGAATTTCTGGACTATGCAGTATCAGCAGAAAGCCTGTGCACCACAAGGGGCTTAAATTCGCAAAATCACATGTCAAAAAGACGAACACGGCTCTTGGCTGCCTGATCTTATAAATACAAAATGAAGATTCAGGATTAATTAAGGCTTTCAATCCTACTGAGGGGATTGCTCTAACTATATGCAGTGGGTGTTGACATATAGTTAGAGAGCCATGACTGTCATATTGGGTTCCTCTAGGCGTGAAGGGAACCTAGCATTTGCTCCGCTTGACGGTCCTAACCTCCAGTGTTTTTTGCCATGGTGGCCCAAGTGCATCGTGCCAAGTATGGTTTCTCCAGTAATAAACAAAATGCGAGGGCTTGTTTTAACAACTCAATAGATTTTGATGCCATGGCTTTGGGTTAAACCTATATAGCTGTTTGTTTTTCTATTGAACTGCATGCACGCAACTCAACTGAGTATGCCAAACCGTCGTTTCATATTCTTATGTCATCAATTTTACTTATGGCGGTTAATTTACATCAGTACGACAACAATATGAAAGTAGAAGTCACCTGTGCATGTTTAGATCTATAATTTCCTGATCAAAGCTACATACGCATTGCAGAACACAGAAATTACATCCAATCTTGATATGCGCAGCCATGTTTCAGCTGTAGAGAAATCACGAGTAGTAGTAGTTGAACAAGAATCTAGCAACTCAAAAACACAAATGCAGTTAACAGAAGAGCAGAAAGCTCGGATGGAGGCTAACAGACTGAAGGCTCTCGAGAAAGTTGCCGCAAGATCATCGCCTTTGCCGTGCTCCTGACTCTCTCTCTCCCTCACACTCAAGTTGGTTTTCTCTTTTCAACGATAGAAAGCAATAAATCTTTAGATTGGAGAAACTCTCAACACTATTAGGGAAGCTTATGAGTCATGAATGTGATGTATTCGGAGGTTTTTCTTTCATTGGCTGTCTTCCTGTCTCTTTGCAGTTTGTAAATTACAATCGTTTACTATCTCGTAATTTTGGCTGCCTTTCTGAAGCAAGAAGCGGGAAAGGCTTCTATTTTAGGTAGAATCCCAATACAAAAGATTAAAATATCAATAAGGGATGCTGCTTTAACTTACCATATGCGAAGGGGGGTTTACCTTTAATTAACCATGCAAGTAAAAGATTCATTTGAACCCACGCCCTTTCGGACCAGAACCTTAATCTGGCGCCTTAGACCAACTCGGCTTCATGGTTCCTAATTTGAGAAACAAACCAAACCATGACATGGTCAGAACCGAGCTGATGGTTCTGATTTGGTTCAGTTGTAAACCACGGTTCTTCTTATGCTAAATAATTAGTATTATGTTATTATTTTGATCTAGGGTCCAAATTTATGAGGATTTATACCTATACAAGTATATAAACTCATATATATATATATATATATATATGAGGTTATAAAACATATATATATAACTTAATGGTATTTATATGTATATAAGCGTATAAACTTTATATATACGTGTGTATATGTAAAGGTTTGGTTCCAACAGTAATGAACCAAACTCCTCGACATCTAGAACCGAACAAACCAGCAGTTTGATTTGGTTCTACCGATTTGATTCAATTCAAGCGGTTCCTTGAACGCCCCTAGGTATGCTCACAGACTTCATCTTGTCAGTCGAGTCCCATGACAGGTGAGCTAACTCTCCGAATGCTACTAGTCCCGTGTTGTGAACGGAGAACGTAGACATGGCCAGACAGAATAGAGTTCCCTTGATTCATATTTTGTGCTACGGCCAATATTTTCCATCCAGAACGTATCCAATACTAGAAATGAGCTGCTCTAGATGGCTTCTTTTGTTTGCTCATTTTAGCTGAGACAAGTTGCAATCATCAAACCAGCATGGTGAACCTAAAAAAACTTAAATAAACTTTATTAAAAATGTGAATTTGTTGCTAATTTAAGTTAGAAGTTAACTTTCAAAATCTTTGTCGTCAAAATAAAACTCTTGGCCCATTGCAGGCGTGTGCAACCATCTAAAAAATTGGGTTGGCATGCACTCTAACATCAATACATATAAATACTCCACACCCTCAACAACCGGAGCACGTATGAGCTGAGAGGATAAGAGCCTGACCTATTAGCAACTCATCATATGGCCTCTCTGAACTCAGCAAGCTTGTCGCGTTAGGTTCTGAGTCCAATAACCCAAACAGGCAGCCCATCAAGGTTTGATCTTTCCAAATGATTCATGTTCTCAATGGTTGATCTTTCCGAAGTGTCTCCATTGCCTCACTTGAGCGGGTCAAAGACGTGACCTTCAAAGACTTCAGAAAACGAACAGAACAAATAAACTAGAACCAAAATAAGCAGTGGAAGTGCTGCCCATTTTTAAGCGGAGCATGCGGAGCCTCCAACTTCTGTGTTTAAAGCCACGCAAGCTTAGAAACCCAAAAAACAATATCCTCTGCAAGCTAATCTAAGCTGTCCTCTTGGGATGAAACCCGTCAATATGCACAACCTCAACAACTCCGTAATCACACAGAATTCGAGGCAACGCAAAACAGAGATGAATTGTACCTGGACAACCACCCAAATGGTACCTCACATACACAACATACT
This sequence comes from Brasenia schreberi, assembly GCA_036023115.1. Taxonomy (NCBI): domain Eukaryota; kingdom Viridiplantae; phylum Streptophyta; class Magnoliopsida; order Nymphaeales; family Cabombaceae; genus Brasenia; species Brasenia schreberi. Next base: position 19,115,583 of record JAYKKT010000073.1, on the reverse strand, counting down.
GTATGAATTTCCCGGAAGTGCATGGCCAACGACATGGCTACAACGGTCACAAACAAAAAGAACTAGGGAAAACATAAGACCACAGAACAGAAGGGAGGTTCTCTCTTCATTCTTTGCAGAGTAACTCTGGAAAGGAGTGATATGGGGGGTGCAACAAAATAAGACCTTAAGAAGCTGGGACTTCCTCTGCTGCAGCTTCAAATGTCTCTCCAGCAACAAGTTCTGGAACCTCGTCATCGTCATCATTGGGCTTAGCTGCACCTGATTCTTGCTTCTGGAATTGCTCAGCAAGCTTCCTCAGATTGTCCAGATTGTCAGGCCCTGAGAATACATCCGAGGCAAGTATTTCAAGAGGTTATGGAAAAGAAAGATTATACACAAAGGAATTGCAAAATAGATGAAACCAAGAATTTCAACCAATAGGTGACTTCTTCACAATGAAGTAAACAACGGAAGGAACATACCAAGTTGATTGATGATTCCAGGCAAAAGATCTTGCAGTTCTGGCAAGAGAAAAATGGAAGAAAGAGTTATTGTTGAAAGCAAGAGCAAGTTAAAACAATAAGGAACCCCTAGGGTCCCGCTTGGATGATGCACAAAACCTGGTCATGCTTCAAGTGAAAACCAGGATAAGACACGAAACCTAGCTGAGTTGTTTGCTTGGTTCGTGCTAATCAAGTTTTGAAAAACTTGAGTTTTGCAAAAACATGGCCAACCCATGATATTGGCGAATCTAGACTCTCTAAGTGTTTCAGTAGGTAACCAAGTTAAGAGAATGTGCATTCGTTATCATGAAAGACAACTAACGATCAAATAAATACTTTATGCAGTAATTAGGCATTTGATTTCAATATTTAGTAGCAAAGAAACGCAAAGAAGCACCAGAGAGAGAGAGAAATACTTTTTGTTTGAGGCGAACCACTAACCACCCAAGTATTGGCAGCTATAGAGGCTTGTACTGCAATAAAAGGAGAAACCAGGAACAAATGTAAGGAAACAGAAATGCACCTTGTTTGTGCGTGTAGAGAGAGAGAGGCCACCTTTTGGATTTAAAAACTGGATAACTACATCATCCTTAAATATGTTGACCTCCTCAATAGCTGGGATTACATTTACACCAATCCTTTTTAAGGTGCTCTGGAGCCTTTTATCATCGGTGGTTGCAGTCTTGTGCACTGCCTTCTTCTTTCTGATTTGCATAAAACCAAATAATAAGTGAACCCAAAGTCTGCAAATAACAATGACTCATTTACATGTAGATAATTAAATTGCACCAGACCAGTACTTTCACTCCATGACAGGGTTCTTTTTAGACAGGCCGAGGATTGATAATTCTGGTTGCCCTCTTACTCTTAACCTTGTCTCAAACAGGGGCACTGGGGAATTTTATGAACAGAATGGGGCATTAGGGGTATTTAGATACCAATAGTTGGATGCTTCCAGCCTACTCAAAACAAAGTGGGAGTGTCCCTGCTGTACTGCGCATCCCAGGGTGATCATCACCACGTTTCATAAATTGTAAAACTAAGCAATTCATCATCTGTCTATGCAGGAGATATCATCACATCTTCCGCAGCAATCTTCAATGGGGAGAAGAAAAGGCATACCTTCTCACTGTCCCCTTCCCACCAGTGCGAACAGCACCAGCCATCTTCATTAACTTTTCCCTGTTCATCTACATGCGAAAAACAGGCATAAGGGTGAGAAAAATACTGGTCCTGTCCTTGATCTCGACACACAAGATTACTTGAAGCATTGCCTTTCTGCTTAAAAGCCATAATAGCTGTATACTTGTTGTGGAACATAAAGAAAGATGTAATAGAATAGTTAAATTGATGTGGAAACAGCGCCAAAACCTGGTCTGGTAGTGTTGGATTTAAGGATGTTCATGGGGCTGGGATCCTCCACTGCCCGCCCCGAATGACCGAACAAGACGGATTGGGGGGCAGGAGGAATCACTGCAAGGATCCCCCCCCCCCCCCAGCAAAGCCTCCTCCCATTTTTTGGTTTCTATCTTTTATGTCTAAAGTTTAATACCATATATGACTGCAGTAATCTTATGGAAGGTTACTAACCGAACACATATGACATATGGCACAAAGAGGCAATCAAATGTTAAACCACCTTATTCCATTAATAGGTAAGTAGTGCGGTACACTTCTATCTTTATGGATTTTTTTGTCTCAGCCAATAAGTCTTATGTCATCAATAAGGAAATGCGCTATGAAACCCCTTCACGTACATACAACGCAATTTCATCATAGTTAATGCCAAAACAGTTGGCTTGAAGCATATTTTCTGCTGTAACCTAATCTTGGATGGAAAGAACCTGGTACTCTAGACAGAGCATGACAAACAGCCAACTGTTATAAGCTTTCCTTATTCTATGAAAACGTAGCAAGTTTCTTATCTCTTCCTAATTTTTTATGGCAGTCTTTATTTTAAAACATTCCAACTTTATTTACAGATATGAATCTTGATGTCCTTTTCATCAACATTTTGACGGCAATCCTATAGTTATCAAAATCTTTGACGAAAATAATAATTTTAAGCTTCCATACCAAAGCACGGGTCTTACAATATCAGACAAATCGAATAAACTACACAAAGTCCCAAAATCCTCAACCTCAATGTTAATAATGTGTCACTCTATTCCATCACATTCCTGGCACATCAATCAGAAAGCAGCTTGCAGCCTACAAGACGCACCTAATAAGAAGATTCTATTGTTGAATTCTGGAGACACTCTATCTTTTCTAAATAGTTTATTTTGTCTTACTTAACCAAATAAGGCATCGTGATATGCAAGGCGTGCGCCTTGTCATAGTCTGCAAAGCCCAAGCTTGCTGGTGAAAAGATAAATGTTTTATGTTCCAAACAACTGTCATTGACATCCCATTTTTCTATATCATTATGATTAACAATTCAATTACTTCCACTTCATTCCTCTCCAAAACAAAGTCAAAATCATCTGTATAGGAAATAACACTGATGGAGCGTTTTGACCTCCATCTGGAAACCTTGAAACGATACCGAGAAACTAACAATCAGAATATACTACCAAGAACCTAGAAGCCCACCCTAGAAAGCCAAAATCAACAGGAGGAGAATATACGAACCCTGAACCGGTAGAATGATCTGATGAATACGAGAAACGACGCCAAGAAATCAGCTCATCACCTCACTTCCACGAAAACCAACCATACCGAAAACCTAATCTCTAAAAGCACGTTTCTTTAATTCCTAAGAGCTTAATAAATAATCCCCAGAACAGAGAATCCAACAACCCCAAAGTAAGAGAAGCAAACAACAACGATAACCCTTCAATCATATCCAAGAGACTTAACGCAGAAACAACCGTAAAGCGCATCCCACTACCTATTTCAGCCATAAAATATCCGTGAATCCATGCAAAGATGATGAAGAACGACCAAAATAAGGGAAAGAACGTCCGTGAAAAACAAATGAGATCGATATACACTCAATCCCAAACCAATTGTAGCATCAGAATGAAGAAGAAAAAATCTATGGTTTGGGTTTCATTGGAGAGCATACCTTCTGTAGAGATAGAGTATCGAGTGGACGCCGCCGTGCGCAGAGCTCACTGATGTGCGCGCAAGGTCTTGCGCTTCTGATAGGCGGGCCTATATTTAGCCATCCCCTAGTTTACCCTTTAGCCCCAGGATGTGTATGAAAGAAATCGGGTCGACTCTCTCTAGCAGAGAACTGTATCCGAAATTTTTGTTAGGGTAACCCGTTGTGTCTGTCCGGCTTTCTGCGCACGGTTTCGGGTAGGGCTGAGGTGGCTGCAAATGCCATGAGGGCTCTCTCTAGGTTCTTCTCGGGTTTTGACCGGGTCCCATTCGGGTTGAGACGAACCCTTATGCCTGAACACAATGGGGTTTGGGCTTGGCCATTTACTAGCGTGCATTCAGTTCAATAACCGATTCGAACAGAAATAACCAAACCAAAAAGTGAAAAAACTATAACCAATACCGAACCGAACGAGATGAATAATCAAACCAAAACAGTAATGTATTTTGTGAAACTCTAGTTGAGATCCAATTGATTTATGTATAAATTCAAAAATTCGATTGTGAAGAACAATAATTTTATATTAGCTATATGGCCGATGGATGTTTGACACTTTGTCTCCCATTTACCACCATATTTTCCATAATTTCAGACAAATAAAACAGAAATTGCAGTAGTTCCCATATTTCCATTATTTTTCATAACAACTAATTTTGTTAATGGGTATGTATAGACTGGAAACTGATTATGGATATCTTTTACTCTAACATCTAAATATCCATAATTTGGTTCTGTTCTATCGGTTTTGAACCTTCAAAACAGAATAATTGATTTTCATAAAATATGAAAATTGGATCTGAACCAAAGCATAAAAAACCGAACTGACTGAAAAAGTTCAGGCGATTCGGTTTAGTAATTCAGTTATAAGCTAATTATGCACACCCTTGTTTTCAATCGTTTCTTTGGTTAAGCTCATTTAGTGATTAGGCGGGGTTTAGCCCGTTCCTAAAGAGTTTTGTGTAGAATTGAGCTAAACTCGGTTGGATATGGATGCCAATGGAAATTCACACTGAGTTTTTCCTTGTAATTCAAAGCAAACACCCTCTTGAAGTCACCCTTGAGCTAAGGTTTTTTAGCAGAATATAAGATCTTGATAAGTGTAAGAATGGCAATATCTATGTTGTTTCCACTCACCTTAGCAAGTGTTTGTGCCCAAACAGGTCAACCCAAGCATGAGCATGTCCTTTCGTGTCACTCCAAGTCAGCTTATCCCATAACGCTTTTAAGTGCCACCTCCTCTCCACCAGGCCTGTTGGTTGATATAGAGTTATATTTTTAATAATTTAATTAACACTTTACCGCTATCATTCTAGTGATTCAGTTTCCGTACCCCTCGGGGAGCTCTTTTGGTCTTCATAAACGCCTAAGGAATATATATATATATATATATACACACACACATGTTACATTGCTAATAATCTCGCCAGAGGAGTCTAAAGAGATACATATTAGAGTTTAAAAGGAAAAAGAAAAATAAGCAAACTTCGTTGAGACGTGCTTTTTGCCTTTACATGACTGAGATTTTCAAAGATGGGCAGCAAGAATATATTAAACTCAGATGACTAGAAAGTATATAAGCATTTGAAGAAATACATATACTTAGCATTGGGGAGAATCCGAGCTCCCCCTACATAAAAATCATGGCTTCGCCTCTGGCAATGATCCAAAATTTCTCGATCTAGCGAGTAGAATTCCTCCTTCATGGATTGTTCGACAAACTTATTCCATACAGACGACACCCATCTACAATCCCTCAGCACCTGACTTGCCTGACCCCAGTTGGTTGTCACACATCGCGCAGGAAGCCTCGTTGATGCTCCGTCCAGACCATATGTCACCCGGAGAGAGTCTCCTATGTGCAAGTCAATGAATCAACAGGTCTGCTGGTCGAGAGAGAGAGAGAAACACGATTATCACTGATACTGCTCACTTTGCTTTTTGACAAAATGAGTGTAAGAAAATTATCCTTCATTATTTTTTAAATATACTTATAATTTTTTAAAATATACTTGTACCATTAAAATACAATAATTATATATAAGTAGACAACATCGGCAGAATCTGGTTTTCATATATATATATATATATATATATATATATATATCACGCTAGTTTGATAATGAAAAGGTAGTGATCCTTCAATTTAAGTCTCCCCACAACTTTAGATTGGCATAGAACTTCTGAAGCGATACCATAAGACTTTTGCATTAGCTCCATGCCTCCCACGTAAAATAACGTTGAATATAATTGATCTTTTCAATGCAACTTGCATTGGGTAAACAATTTGGCACCTTGTCCGTATACCTTTTTTTTTTTAATAGAAGCTTTTGTATTTTTTTTGACCTCTTTCGGATGTTTGCCCTACTCTTTTCTTTGTTTTCATTGTTCCCCCATGCATTAATATTCAGTTCTTTTTCTTTTTCCTTTTTGGGTCAAGTATCGTATGTTCCTCAAATGTCATTTAAGTATATTATTCATTATGATTAAAACCTGTTTTTTTAACTTCATGTTTTATACGTTTAAACTTGGGATGCGGTAGCACTTAAGTACTGTAAAGTGCATGTAAATGGAAAATATAGGAGTGCAATATTGATTTCAAGTCTTACTATCGTCCTAGTAAGATAAAATAAAATTCTTCATTGTACATTGTTGAGTCACTGCTTGCATCAACCACACTAAACTTATTGTCATTCTCATCAAAATATTCATTCAATTAGAATGACACATAGATTCAATTAAAATGACACATTTATTTGAAGTCTTAGCCTAATCATACAAACACGGATGTTATATTCTTAAATAGGGATTATAAAATTTTGAATCCATCCTTACATAAATCATATTGAACTTATTATCAATTACATAAAGCCGTAATGATTAAATTAAAACAAATACTTTATGACCGTTGATGATTAGTCTCCTAATCAATAATACAATTCTAAACAAAGACCCCTAACTAATAGGGATTTAAGTCTTAGCCTAACCACAATAACAAAGACATCACTAAAATCTTATCACCAACAACATTTTACTATCTTATTTTAAGTCTTACCACCAACAACACTCTACTAGAAGAAAAATTCACACCTCGTGACCACGGCCCCGAGGTTTGAATGAATGCGGCAAAATGTTGGAGGATGTATCCGAGTCCGTCATCGGAGACAAGAAGCTCAGGAGTTAGCTTGGGCCTTTCTCTGGGAAGCTTCTTGGCGGGTTGGCTCGGCTTTTTGATCGCCCGGAATTAGGATTTTCCGGCTGCAGTAGGGGGTGTCTGGCCGGATCCAGACGAGGGGCAGTCCCTAGACCAATGCCCGGGTCGGCCGCACTTGAAACATCCGGTGGGTGGCGCTGACTCGGGCCGAGCCCCGCGGCTTGCAGGATCGGGTTCGGGACAGACCGACGCAACAACCGGGAAGTCACTGCACCAGTGGCCAGGCCGGACGCACTTGTAGCAGCCCGTCGGCGTCGCCCCCGCCACCGGAGTTTCTCCATTATCCTCCCCCCATCTCTCTCTCTCTGAAATAAAATGGAGGGAAGGGGTAACTTATTGTAGGGTTCTTTTAGGTTCGTCTCGCGGGAAAATGTTTTAGGAGAAATTTCTGGTTTCCGGTTAACTTTTAACGAAAACCCAATATCAGGGTCTAACTTTTTAACAATCCAAGTTCAGGTGCATGGTATTTTGCAGGTGCGACTAGACATGTCTGATTTTGGTTGTAGAACCGCAGGTTTCAGGGTAGTTTCAGTTTGAATGTGAAACCATCTAAAACTAAAAAATCTATTAAAAAATAAAAAATGACAGGAACCAACTGTTAGAAATCTACAATTTCCGTTTTGATTTTATAAAAGGTGAAAGTGAAACCGAACCGGGTGGTTCTTGATTCCTGTTTCATCGGTTCTAACCTTGTTTCGGTTCTAGTTAGAATCGGCCGATCAATTAAAAATCGGTCATGTTTAGGTGCATGTGCACCCTTGAACTTGATCTCGCTGATTGAGTCAGGATCATTCTAAAATTAGAGGTGGTTTGATTACACGATCATTACAACTGCAAGATCAGTTCGAGCGGCATATTCCATGAGTGAGTCACAAGTGGACCTCATAATCAATGTAAAAGCGAGATTGTATGACCTTGCTTTTTATTTCATGCTAACACTCTAATCTGATGACACTGAGAACCTGGCTTACAATTCTCGTGGACTCAAACCTCATGTTCAAACATCTCCACTAAAGACTGAGATTCAAGCTTGGCACTTTCCACAAGTTAGACCAGGCTCAATCAGTAAGTACTTCCTTAACAAAGTTGACCCGTTTTAAAAGTATAGAAAAAATGCGGGGCTTGATTGAAATTAATAAGAGGGTAAGAAAAGCGAGAAATTGGAAATGCGAACGTAAGGAATCGAATAAAGGAGGAGGGTTGTGTTAAACTTTCGATCGCCAGCATAAAACTTTGTTGGATTTATCATGAACTCTATTAAAAAAAGAATCCATCTAGCCGACCCCATATAAGAGAAAAGGCTTAGTTGTTGTAACCGAATCTAAGAACGAATCCGAACCGGAACCGATGCCGGATTAGGGCTGTACGACGGTTCCACTTTCTGCCATGATCCAACCAGAGTTAGACCAGGGTCGAATTTTCGGGCTTGGTAAGGATCCGACCCTTTTGTGCAGCTCTCTCTACTCCCACTCTCGGCGAGCGACAATTCTTAGTACAGGCTTTAGAGCGAGAAATGATCGGCAACCCTTCTTGCCTCTCTCTCTCTCTCTCGTTGGATCCGATGCATGCTGGCTGCTGACGATGAGTAGGAAACGATCGGCGTGGATCTTGACGATGAATTCGCTTTGAAGCAGTGTCTGATTGGAGGGGTTAGCAGGAGGCGGAAAATGGAAAGCCGTCCGATCCCCGAGACCTGTACATGATTCAACGCCCTTTTTTTTTATGGATATTGCTCAGTGGTCCATCCTCGATAGATATATCTGTAGACGGCGTCCATCTCCGTAGGTGTTTGCTTATTTCTCCATCATTTGCGATTTCCCGACGTTTTATTCTTCGCCTTGTATCAATGCTTATTTTGCAAGCCCTGCTATTCTTATTTATTGCATTGAAAATTTTCACCATATTGTGTCGTTATGCCTTTCGATCTAATGGGCTGCAATTATCCTTAGTTTTACCTGCAATCAGCAATACTATTGCCGAATAACAGTCCTTATCTATTGTATCACGGCCAAGGAAGCGTGAACTGGCGAGATGGAAAAAGCTAGTGATTCTTTACAAATTTTAGCTTTAGAAGTATGAAAACCATAAAACTTCTACGATGAAGAGCCATCGCGTTTGTTGAATTTCTTGAAGTTGAAACTTGAGACTGGCGTATTAGTACCAACTAAATCGTGTATTTAACAGGTTCGTGGGTATTTAATTGGTTTTCTCTTTATGTTGTTATTACGGGAGGTGGAAGCCAGATATGCAGACAGCAGTTCCGCGTTGATGAGCCATGGAACTTAAATTGGATAGATGGTCTACAAGTTTTCAACTACGGTAGCCTATTAAAGCTGTTATTCAGCAGTTGGCTTACAGTAAGTTGGTGACTTGTGTGCACATGAAGGCAACATCCAGTTTCATGTCTAGGTTGATCTTATGAAATGGTGCTTATTACCATAAACGAGTTGTTTGGTGCCTCTAGACATCACTTTGATGAGGCATATGGAGACCTCAAGTATTAGATGGAAACATTGCTCTTTTGGAGTTAAACGCTAATACGGTGGAAGATAGGGTACAATGGTGACCAAGATTCCATATAGAGGAGTCCACACAGTGTGGGAGAAGGCTTGGCTTTGGCTTTCGTTGGGTTTCTAGAGCTTACTTCCCTGAGCGAGATAAATAAAAAAGAGAGCTGTTCAGTTCACGAACAACTTTTTTGCATGGTCTCCTTGATGACGGATACAAACCAATTCATCTATTGTCTATATCACAGTTGCTTTCCCATTAAAGTTTTGACCAGTTCTTTTACTATGAACACTTGATTGAGAATTTGTCTCTAACTTAATGATTATGCAGGTGCCTGCATGGTTGTCTTGTTGGTTCTTCAATCGACCTTCTTAAATGCTCGGTGATTTCCATTTGAGCTGGTAGAGATCACTGTTCCTGCTTCAGCTATTAGCACTGCTGCAGTCATGGCGACCTTTGCAAAGTCTGGAAATGCTCTCAAGCTTGCTGAAGGTGAGTTTTATTCCTTTCCTTATTTAATTGCTGAGATTTGATCTCAGAAGTGCCTTTGTACTGAATAGCCAAATCGGGATCTCTACCTACTACTTGTGGCTTGGAAAGTTAATTTTCTGGGCTATTATCTTTTATGGTGCTTGTATAAATTCTCAAACGCCAAATTTATACCGAAATAGTTCTGTGAAAAGCAGAAAAGTGCAAGCCCAGATAGTTCCAGTTAATATTCTTGTGTCACTCGGGAAAGGATAGTTCGGCAACTTGTTCGTGAATGCAGACCTTATAAATGTTGGCCAGAAACACGCAGCAGCACTGGAGTCTCTCTACATTCTGATTACTTCAAAAAGATATCAGGCATGGTAGGAGACACACGAGAGAATCATCATGCTCAAGTACATAGAACTATGTATTATTCAAAATTCATAGAGCTATGTGGCTTGGAAAGTTCATTTGTTACGATGTTTTTTTGCTTCCTGTTAGAAAAGAGTGCATCGAGCTATTCAGACTAAATGGTGGAACCTCAAAAGCAAGAAAAAACATATATTTAAACAAAAAGTCCTTCAAGGAGATGCTTGGAATTATATAGGTACATCTTGTGATATGTGAAACAATATGGCTATACATATTAGGAAAGTGGTGAAAGATGTGTTAGGTGAATCTAAGAGAGGTGTATCGGTACAAAAAGAAACTTGGTGGTGGAGTAAAGTAGTGCAAATAAAATCAAGGCAAAGAGGGCATGTTACAAATTACATTATGCTAAGAAAAATAGTGAAACTTTAGAGGCTTATAAGAAAGCAAAGAAGGAAGAGAAAAAGGTCGTCAGTGAAACAAAAGCTAAAATTTGAGAGTATTTATATAAAAACTCAACTCAAAAGAGGATGAAAGAGATATTTTTAGGATAGCTAGGGCTAGAGATAAGAAAACTAAAGATCTTAATTCTATTAGATGTATCAAAGATGTGGATGAAATTTTTTTAGTGCAATTGATGATATAAGAAATAGATGAAAAAACTATTTTTATAAGTTTTTTATTGAAAATAAAGATGCTAGTATTAGCGTAGGAGAGTTAGCCAAATCAGAAAAGTAAATAAACCACAATTTTTACCAACGTATTCAAAAGAATGAAATCAAAGAGGCTCTTAAACATATGAAGGGTGGTAAATTGGTAGTACCAAACAATATTTTTATAGAAGTTTGAAAAATCCTAGGAGAAACAGGAATCACTTTGCTCACAAGACTATTTAATGAAATATGGAGAAACCAAAAGATGCCCAAAGAATGGAGAGCGAGTACACTTATACCCATATATAAGAATAAGGGAGACATTGAGAATTGTGCGAATTATCGAGGTATCAAGTTAATGAGCCATACTATGAAATTATGGGAAAAAATTATCGAACGTAGGTTAAGACAAGTATCGAGTACAACAGAGAACCAATTTGGATTCATGCCATGCAGATCTAATGTTCAAGCGATTCACCTTTTTAGACATCTTATGGAACATTTTAGAGCAAAAAAGAAAGAACTTCACATTATATTTATTGATCTAGAAAAAGCTTATGATAGGGTACCGAGAGAGATTCTTTGGAGAACCTTGAAAAAAAGAGGTATCTCATTGAAATACATAAACCTTATAGAGACATGTACGATGGTGTAAAAACATGTGTGAGGACTCATCAAGGAATCACAGACTTCTTTGAAGTTAATATTGGGTTACATCAAGGATCGACTTTAAGTCCATACTTATTTATAATGGTGATTGATGAGTTAACAAAACATATTTAAGATGAAGTACCTTGGTGTATGTTATTTGCAGATGACATTGTGTTAGTGGAGGAGTCTAAGGAAAAAGTTAATAGAAAATTGGAACTATGGAGAGAAACATTAGAAAGTAAAGGCTTCAACTTAGTAGAAAAGACATAATATATGGAATGTAAGTTTGATCATTTGGTTACTTCAGAGGACGTAGAAATTAAAATTGGCCCACATTGCATTTCTCAAAAGGAAAATTTTAATTACCTAGGGTCAATTTTTCAAAGTGATGGAAGAATTGATGGAGATGTTTTGCATAGAATTAATGGTGGTTGGTTAAAATGGAGAGGAGCATTAAGTATTCTTTGTGATAAGAAGATACCATTAAAGTTAAATGGTAAATATTATAGAGCAGCAATTAGACCTGTCATGTTTTATGGTTATGAGTGTTGGGCAGCTAATCATCAACACGTACAAAAGATATGCTGAGATGGATGAGTGGTCATACAAGAAAAGACCGTGTACATAACGAGGTTATTAGAAATAAATTATGTGTGACACCAATAGTGGATAAAATGAGAGAATATCGTTTAAGGTGGTTTGGACATGTAGAAAGAAGATCAAAAGAAGAACCTTTAAGAAGGTATGAAAAACTAGATTTTGAAAGTATTAAAAGAAGTAGAGGACGACCACAAAAGTGTTGAAAAGAAACAATAAAAAATGATCTAGCTTATTGTGAGTTAACTGCTAACATGGCACATGATAGGGCTCTGTGGAAACAAAGAATCTAGGTAGCCAACCCCGTCTAGTATGGGAAAAGGCTTAGTTGTTGTTGTTGTTATTGTTTGTTAGAAATTCATAACCATGTTCCTTTCTTGTGCAGATGTCACTCACAAGGCTTTCCGGTTTTGCAAGCAATACAAGCGAATGACTGAGTTTCGTAGGTTATGTGAAATTATAAGAAATCATCTGCCAAACCTCAACAAGTACAGAAATCAAAGAGTTAAACCTGACTTGTCTGCCCCTGAAAGCTTACAGCTTTTCTTAGACACCAGGTTTGTGCAGAAAGTTGCAACCGAGCTTAAACTGTGGTAGGTAGCTAAGTTGTAGGTCAGTCTGCGCATGCATTTAACTTATTATTTTCCTAGTTGATTGGCATCTTATTAATTATTTCAGGAAGCTTTTCAAGTTCAAGACATTCATTTCCTGATGTGCATGGTCAACAGAACTCCGAAACCATCATTGATGGCTGTTTACTATGCAAGTTGATTGAAATCTTTTGGTTTCAGATAGTCGTCTCTATCATGCCTATGCTTGGTCTAAGCTTTATGTGTTCCTGAAAAGCTATAACAACCTAAACCAGATGGACTTGCAGCTAATGGCTTGATCAATATTGTTAGCTGCACTTTCAGTTGCTCCCTATGATCATAAGTGTGGCACAACTCATTTTGAGCTTGAAAATGAGAAGGAACGCAGGTTCAGGATGGCTAGCCTTCTGAACTTTTGTCTTGATCCAAACCGTGATAGCAGAGAAGCGGTGTGTTGTTCCTTTCACCATGTTTGGCAATTCTAGTAGTCTAAGTAACTTAATCTTTTTCTCTTTCAGTATGTGCGTGAGTGTGCATTCTAACATTTGAATTTTCTATTAGTCTTCACGGTGAGTGCATCTATCTGAATTGGTGAGCATGCTTGTGCATCTATCTGAATCGGTGAGCATGCTTGGTTTGATCATCACATCTATTCCTGTTTGCTTTCTCCATTTGGTGGTTGCAATGGTTTTAGTTCTCTTTTCACCTACAAATTTTGTAGCCGCTTATGGTCTGGGTGTGTATTTTTTGTAGGATACTACTTTCCTTTTTGCTGATTTACTTCCATTATCCACTTAATCTCAATTTATAGAATTAAGATATGACATGCAGGTGACAAAATATGTTAATGAGCTGGTGCCCATAAGAAAAGGAGAACATATGCAAGTGATATCTGTCTCCTGCACGTGGGAGGTCTTGTTGATCTAAGCCTTATGAAAAATGAAGAACTAATATCTTGTTTGGATGATATCAGGAATTTTCTTAGTAAAATTTTCTCTATTCTTATTATGCTACATGTAGATATGGTGTTAACTTTTTCTACCTTGTTGACCTAATTTATGATCATCCCTGCATATATCATTTTGAAAAGCCATCATAGAGATTATAATGCTAAGATCAACTTAGACGCTTTAAGTCTTGTTCTCTGAAAATATCCAACATTGGACTGGAAAAAGAAATATCATATAGAATCAAAGAACACAAACGCATGAAGCACGTTCTGGTTCCATATGTGATATTTCTCGCACGCTGTGAACGACTGGTAGGCCTTCTTTAAATTCAGATATCTGAACTAGTCCCTCTATCTGAGAAGGATGCGGATAAACCCTTACAAGGGATCACACTCAGAACTCATTTGAGCCAAATTCATGTCTCCTTGAGCGATGACCTAGAGGCTCTTGCTTATTCAATTAGAAAATAAGCTTAGTCTCAACTTCCCTGTTACAATTTTTTCAGGTCACCTTTTTTTTTGTTTAAGAGTTGACGATAAAACCCTCACCTTACTTTTCTTCCCACTGTGCTGTTGAAGGATGTCACGAAATGATTATTGAGTATTGATTAGCCATGGATTCCTTTTCTATGTTCAGGCATCAAAAGCAGTGGTGACGTATGTAACCCAGAAAGAGAAAGGAACTTTACCGTCTCTTAGAAAATGAGTTCTTTCCCCTATCTTGCATCAAGAGTTAACCCATTGTTAAGAAAACTTTCCAAGCTTGGTGAAAAGCTTTCTTCAGCTTCTCTTGTTCCTGGGGTGCAGCTATCACAGTTCGTTCCCTCATTGGAGAAGCTTTCTACTATGAGAGTGCTGCAGCAGATTCATAATGAATATCCTTGATTCTTTTTTTCTTCTGGCGCAATGTTTTGATGCATGATGTTTAGTTCTTTTTTCCTTGTAAATTATACCTTGTCAAAATTGAGGTTTTGTCCAGGATGATCCCCTTTTTTCAGTGTTGCAGTTGTGAAAAGATTTTATGCCGACTGTTGGAAGCCTAACACGACCCTCTTCCTTTTGCATTCGGGTTTGAAACTGGCCATGATGGAGTTAGATACATGGTATGTACTGATTGAAGAAATCATGCCTGCAGGATCTCGAGTTAGATGAGCTTCAGTATCATCTGACTTCTCAAAACGTCTAAATAAAGCTAGGAACCTCATTTATCCATTCCCTGCCTGCTCTGATTGAAGTCATAGACAAAGGACACGAGGCTTCTAGCCCGCAATCCCATTATTGAAAAGCGCAAACAAGAAGGGAACATGTTGCAAATGGTCCCTGTTCTTTCCCCTTGCATAGTATTATTTACCTACTTTTTCTGTGAGTCAAACTTATTGAAATTACTTGATTTCTCATAGTTGTGATTTTCTTGAAGGAACCAGAAGAATGGAAGAGATTAAAACTGCAGCAAAATAGCCGAGGAAGCTGAGCAATTAGACCTGGCTGGTTCAGGGTTAACTGGAACTGTGGGTTCTACCAAACCTGGGAGGGGAACCTAACCGGCCCCTTTGGGTCTGGTTCCCAGTTCTGGTTGGTTCTGTTGTTTTTGGGTCTGGTTCTCGACCACTGGCCTGTTTCAATTCTGGTTGGCTTGGGTTTCATTAGAAAAGGTGGAATTTGATAACCGGAACCAGAGAAAGAACATGGTATTGCTGGTTCCAGTTTCAGTTTGCAGATAGTGGAAGCGAAACCAAACCACAGGGTCCCTGGTTTTGGTTCCGGCAGCAGTTAGGGGATGTTTGATTATGAGATTTGAGACTATGAAAATGAAACTCCTTGTAATCAAACACGGGCCTTACTGCTTCTCAGTGCACATTAAAAAGTGAGGTCATACAATTTTGCTTTTGCTTTTTTACTCGATTATCTAAAAGGAAAGTTTTAAATACCTAGGGTCAATTTTTCAGTGATGGAAGAATTGATGAAGATGTTACACATAGAATTAATGTTGGTTGGTTAAAATGGAGAGGAGCATCAAGTATTCTTTGTGATAAGAAGATACCATTAAAATTGAAAGGTAAATATTATAGAGCAGCAATTAGGTCTGCCATGTTTTATGGTTATGAGTGTTGGGCAGTTAATCATCAACATGTACAAAAGATGTCCGTGATAGAAATGAAGATGTTGAGATGAATGAGCGGTCATACAAGAAAAGACCGTATACATAATGAGGTTATTAGAAACAAATTAGGAGTGGCACCAATAGAGGATAAAATGAGAGAACATCGTTTAACATGGTTTGGACATATAGAAAGAAGATCAAAAGAAGAACTTCTAAGAAGGTTAGAAAAACTAAATTTGGAAAGTATTAAAAGAGGTAGAGGACGACCACAAAAGTGTTTGAAAGAAACAATAAAGAATGATCTAGCTTAATGGGAGTTAACTGTTACGATAGGGATCTGTGGAAGCAAAGAATCCATGTAGCCGACCCCGTCTAGTATGGGAAAAGGCTTAGTTGTTGTTGTTGTTACTTTTTTACTCGATTATGAGGCCAACTAATGACCCAACCCTGAACCTAGATTGTTGGTTCCAGTTCTGTGCTCCCAGTCTCCCAACCTCCTAATCAAAGGTTTGACCTGCCAGGCCAGGTCCAAACCGATAACCTCTAATTCCATTGATTGCATTCATTCTAAAAGGAAGCGATTGTTCCAGACTAGGGATGTCGGGTCAGGTTTGGGTTGTAGCCTTTTCTGGCGCAAGAGGATTCTGGTTCAATGGTTTGGACGAATTGTTTCATGAATCCAACCAGAATAACTGCTTAGGCTATGTTTTATATGAAATTGTGTGGTTGGGTTCGGATTATCCAATGGAATTGGTTTCGATGTCAGGTTCTGATGCAATTGAACACTGAATCTGGATTTTGATTGTCACTCAATTTTGTGTTAGTTATCAATCCAATTTAGCAGGTTCATTTTATTGTATTTCCGGATCCGTAAACTGATATCCCTACTCCAGAACTAATGTCTCTCCTCCTTACGGACAATTGTACAAAATGAAATAAATTAAGGTAGGCAATAACAATAGGTTTCTTTCTTGGTGCAAGCATTGGGAAAGTGGGGTTATGTCTTTCTGAACTTAGGCAGATCAGATCTATCATCCAAACCATAGATTTGGATGGACCCAGATCTAAATCTAATTGTTGGATCTGAGATCCACGATAGTGAAAATAACTGCCACATTCTTACACTCTGCATTCCCTTTCCCTCAACGTAGAAATCTTTCTCGTTTGTATTAATTTTTTTTTTCTTTTTACAATGAGAGGCCAAGCCAGGTATTGACATGCTGGGAATCGAACTTGTCACATGCATCTTGTGAGGCCCTACCAGTTGACTAGGTGCCCTCCAAAAAAATCAAGAAAGAGGGAAGTGGAGAAGGAAAAATCTTCATGCTTTTGAGAAATATGGAACAATCAGAGTAAGGCGATGGTGGCGAAAAAGGGAATGGAAAGATGGCCACCAACTTAAGGCCACATACTTTTGCTAGAAACGTCTTTTGGCCTTGCCCGATTGTATTCTCTAAGCATGGGTCCCCACAATGGAGCAATTCATTTGCTGCATGTATGCATTCAACTAGCATATGCTAGATGGATAATGTTTGTCATCAATATTCCTCCTTTTCATTATTGCAGAGCCAAAGTCCAAAACACCCTCGAATAAGGGTCAGGTTGGGAATGGCTGGTCCCTTTCACTTGTCCGAAGGGGCTTAATTATAGGTCTTTGCGCTACAGGCAGTCTTCATATTTGTAGCCACTGCTTTATTCTGCATTATGAAAGAAAATGTTCATTTAGTTTTGAGATGAACGCTTAGTATCGGAACATTAAATGGTAAAGTTAATGACCAATCTGGAACCATTTGGAACTAATGAAATTTAAAAAATATAGGAATTTAAAAAAAAAATAGACCGCCGGTTCCAGCTTGGTTCTAGTTCCGGTTTTTATCAAAAGTGAAATCGAAACCGAATCAAGTGGTACCCGATTATCGTCCAGGTTCAGCCGGTTTGGTTCTGGTTGGAACCGCTGGACCTCTTAGGAACTATCGATGTCTAATGTAGTGCACCTTTTTTTCTTAGTTTTCAGAATCAGGTGGGGAAAACGCCCATCTCTCTTGAAATTTCGAGGTATTTCATAAACACCTAAGATTCAGAATCTATTCTTGGATTCAGCCTGTGGCTTTTTAAGTCTCCGTGGTTGGGAATTGATTAATTGTGTTTCTATGAGGAAGAAGGGTGAAACATGATCAATTTGAATTCGAGACAGCTATTCAAAATCTTAGCGAAACACTGCTGTTTTTTTTTGTAAAAAAAGACCAATTAGTTTCCCCAAACAACAAAGATAAGGCAACCATCCAAGTTGGCTTTGTGCTTCATGTGAGGCATGTCAATGTGAAGCTCAAGTTGTTTCTCCTAAAGCATAAGCCATCATTCTTCTTCTTTTTGCTATAATGGGAGGCTGAAGATGGGTATGCATCGAACTTGCGGTCTGCCTTCACACGGGTCAAGAGCCCTGTCAAGTGGGCTGTCGCCAACAGTGCATAGACCATCAATCCTTTGATGCATGAAAGGTCACCTTACCGTTTGGTTGGTCTGATTGAAGTCATTTCCAATCTTAATGGAACTACAGAGAATGTCAACACTGAGCGTCCTTTGTGTTTCTCATGCCTAATTATCAATGCATTAATCATTGCCCATGCTTCCCTGCATATATTCTCACCATAGTCATAAATATCCACTGCCTTTCCAAACTGTCCTGCATTTCTCATCATACTTTTTAGGTGGCGATGTTCTAACAAAACCTTGATGTTTCCAGGATATATATTACTTAGCCTGAATCAATCTACTAAAGCATTTCCTTTTTTTTTTTTCTTGGTATGATAAGATGCTGAAGCTAGATGCATACCTTGGGTATCGAACTCATGACCTTCAACTTGTGGGGGGACCCCCATCCAGTCAAGATATTGCTCTTTGTACATTTTCTTAAGTCTTTATATTGCTTGCAATTCATTTGTCATTTATCTTTATAAACTTCAATTCCGATATACAACAACAACTAAGCCTTTTTCTCATACTAGACGGGGTCGGCTACATGATCATTTGTTTCCATAGAGCTCTATCATGTGTCATGTTAGCAGTTAACTCAGCATAAGCTAGTTCATTCTTTATCAAGCCAGGATAAAAGAGGAGAGTTGCGTTAGGCTTCCAACAACCAGCGTAAAACTTTGTCAGATCTTTATAGCATGAATTATATAAATTATAAACTCCGATATAATCTCATTATTTTCTAAGTTATTTTTTCTAATTATCTAGCAAGATGTTTCTTACCAAGTTTGAGAAACTTTCAAAGTTGTTTATTGTCATACATGAACAAGAAAGGCTTGTGATTTATTTTTACTTTTTTTTTTTTGTTACAAGAGGAGGTCGAAAGGCTAACACCGACCCACAACATGCACCCTCTGGGGTTCAAACTCCCCATCAGCAGCGACAACGTTAGAGAGCCTTGCCATTGAACCTGGGTGCGGCTTATGCTTTATTTGTTTTTGAATTTTTTTTATCTCTGGCCATGTCTCATAAACACATTGTTACTATAACTTAACTTTTTACTAAATACCCTGGCCCCCACCAGCCCCAGCATAATTTCCCACTTGTAATAGAGAAAAGCTACCAAGTTGTGTCATGTAAGATTTGCATGATATTGAAGGAATATCAGCTTTTGTGATCTTATACTGTGGTTGGTGATTTAGAGTTATCTTTTGATTCCAAAGCTACTGACTCAAGTGTAACAGTCTGCCGGAGAAGTGATGGGGATGAAGATTCAGCATGTCGCCGGATTTTTCAATGAAGGGTACGCCATGGGAATGGAGAGGGAACTTCGTCACTGATTGTCGCCTCCAAGCCATGTTTGTAACAAGGGGTTGACTCACAAGTTGAAGGTCAAGAGTTCGATACCTGGGGCATGCATCTGGATTCGGCCTCCCCATTGTAACAAAAAAGCCAACCATCGATCAAGTTTTACTGGATATCAATATTATGGATTCAATACTAAAGTTGGGCTCCTAAGGATCAAACACTTGCAAGTTTTCGACATGTACTTCTTCATCTTCTTTACAACCAAGTAAAACACATTAGTGTCCCTTATTTTCTTCGATTCTCGATCGTCTGTATGGTCGGTCCATTTCCATATCTCCTTCTTTTGAATTGCTTCTCATGTACTTAACCTAGCATGTAAAACCATTTAGCACCCTAAATAATTTTCTTTGTTTCTAATTATGTAAGATAGTATGATACTTCCTTGTTTTTATGGTTTTCCAATTCACATGTGTGCCGAGTCGACCTGTTCATAAGCTAGAAACCTGGATTGTGCCGGGCGGAGAGTCATGTACTATTTTTGTGCTGAAAAACCAAGTGCAGACCTCCCTCCAATGGTGGTTTCTCTAGATAATTGGAGAAGAAAAAAGATATTTCTTGGAAACTGAAAATACAGAATTTTCCGAAGCAGGGACGTAAGTTCGAAATCCCATCAGAACTCTAAAGTTAAGCGTGGTGGAAGGATATTACTAGACGGGCGAGAAGTCAAGTTTAAGGTATTCATTTGTCTAATATCAACCTTCAATTGAATGTAGAAGCATTTAATATAGCCATAATTTTTACTTTTTCAATGACTTCTAAGAACTTTTTTTTTTATTGCTGAAAATACAAATTTCCCATTATTTAGTTAGAATTTTTTCCATTTATGAAATTTTCACAAGAATATGGCCCTTTTATTGCCATCTAAAGCATTTTCATACTGACTATGACCGGCTGCAACCTCCATTGTATCTGACCGAATGAGGTGATTCAGTTGAATGGTAGCTGAAGAAACCAAGAAAACAATCACAGATAGAGTTGACCAGCCAAAACTTAGTCCTATTACTGCAATAATTAGGCCATTTGTAAAATAAGTTAATGGGACACCACAAGAATTTGCTTGCAAATTACCTCCAACGGTGATGTTCTTCTTGAACTCCACCTGTGCTGAGGATTTCACCATTCTATTAGTAAGTTTAAGCCAAAGGAGGAGGATTGAGTTAGCCGACAGCCACCATAAAACTAAGATTCAGTGGTGGATCTACCGTGAGGTGAGGTGAGGCAGCGCTCCACCTAAAATCTCAAAAAACAATGAAAAAGTTGGAGGACATGATCTAATCCATGGCTACCATACATAGTTTGTCCCACTCTCAATGGTCAAAAAAGCAGTTCGCCCCATCCTAAAAGAATTCTACATCCACTACTGGAGGCACCGTAATTCGAAAAACTAATAAAAAAGTTACAGGAGACAATTCAACTCATGGCCACTATACATAGTTCGCTTCACCTCAAATGGTCGAATAAGTAGTTCACCACACCCCCACAAAAATTTCTAAATCCGCCACTGCTAAGACGGGTCTTTTTTCTCATGGGTTCTAGAACTTATGAGATGCCTGATAGAGCATAATAACAAAGAACTGATGTATCCAAGTTCAGTGTATGAGGTAAGGCTTGGTTTTTAGTTTTGAATGTAACCCTCCGACCACCTATGCCGGTATCCGGTAGGCGCCGGTCATGCATCGACCTTCGACCGTGACATGTAGATGCTCGACTCAAACTTTGACTCGAGTGATCTAAATAGAATCTAAAGATCAACATGCAATGAATGGTATTGCATTATTTATCAATGGCCGGAAGTGGCATCCGATGCATAAAAACGCATGCCTCTTTTGTGGCCATAGAGAGCTGTAAAGTTGAATGGTTACTGGGTATCTATCAAAAGCTCCCAATAGATTTCCCCCCACAAACTTGTTTCACCCAAAGCTGCTATAAAAAACCAAGAAACTTTTGGCATCCCGACCCTTTTAGATTCCATCGTGATGCAACCCACACTGTCTTGAGGGGCCCTAGGGTTCATTGTGCAACAGTTCGGACCCTTGTCGAAATTGCATTCCAGTTGAAATATTTAATGGTTGTGTGCATTTACTGGAAATTATATGTAGGCCCATATGTTTCTCATCACATAAATGTGTGGTAAAATGTAAGGCAGTGAGTCCATGATCTAGTGGAGATGATGAAGGAATGATAGTAGATAAAGTGATGTTTGTAATAGTACTCTCTCATGGGGCTTGTTGCGAAGTCAAATGACTAGGGTTATCCTTCGTCTTTTGGTCTGTTTAGACATGGCCGGTTCAGAACGGTCCAATAGTTTGAACTGGAACCAAACCGGGCATCGAATAAGTAGAAACCATAACCAGCCAACCAAACCTCGAACCATAAGCCAACCAGAGACCCCCTGTTTGGTTAAGGTTCTTGTGTTGCACTCTTCGTCTTCCTCATCTACACTGTCAACCTTGGGGTTGATCATATCGAAGACGGGATGCTTCCGGTTTGATATTTCCAGCTTGTACGCTCAATTCCCCACTCATTTGATGGTTTTGTAGGGATCGTCCTACTTGCGGATTAGTGTCACATTAAAAAAAGCTCACGAAACCGAAACTAGAACTGGCAGTTCGAACTACTGCAACTTGGCCGCTTGTTACGATGGGGTCCTGGGGAGGCCAAAGCGATATATTTATACTCCGGGTATCGAACTCGTGACCTTCAACTTGTGAGTCGAACCCTAGCCGGTTGAGCTATTGCTCAATTGTGCATATTAAGATACAGATACTTGTTAAGCACAAATACCCTTTCCCTTTTCCCTCTTTTTATGAATCCAACATATGGGCAGCCATTCTTGCTGAGCATTATTGGATCACTAATTTATGCTTAGTGGGGTGAGGTGGGGGTTAGTTGGTGGCCTGAATGAGGCAACATTCTTAGGACGAGCGATGATTGAAACCTTCTTCGATGTGACATAATGAGGCTTTCTTTGTCCTGCACATGATATTCCCCTCACTTGACACTGTTTATAGATGTCTCACTGTCCCTACCAATGGGTGCTTGAATCGAATGGGTTTCAAAAACGAGTCAGGTCTTTTATAACATTGCAAAAAAATTAAAATTTATGAAAAATCTATGCAAAAATGTAAAAAACAAAGGAATATTCATCTGAGTGGAGCAGATTTTTTCTAAAAATCATGCTTTTATACAGTGGAGCGGGTTGAACGATTCAAACCGATTTGGAAAACATTGATCCCCAATACAGTGTTTCTACTTTCCTGTGCTTTTGTGGGGTTCCTTTAGTCGGCTGTGGTGAAGAAGAAATCCTTTTGTGGGAGGTTGGGTGGACACTTTGGGCACACCAAGAATGGCAGTCTGGTCCCTCTTTTGTTCTCTTGTATATGTAGAGAGACTTCTAGCACCCCAAGTTTTGCTTTTGGCTTGGCTTGGCTTGGTGGTTTGCTCTTGCTTGACTTCTAATGTGTCAATGGATCGGATTCGGATCAGTTACAACTTGACCAATTCTCACTAATCGGATATTAGGATGGCCCGATCCAAAGCAAAATGTATGGACATGAAGAAACACAGATTTAATCAGCAACCTTGCCGGAGTTTGGATATTGGATATCTTTCGATACATCCAAATACCTATCTCTCCATTGGAGAGTTGGTGCAAGGGAGAACCCTTCTCAATACCGTGTAAGTCCAGCTAGAACTAGAACATGGTTTTGGATATTGGATAAATGCAATCAGCTTACAACCAAATATTCGGTTTGACAGTGTCTCTACTTATTTGATGCAGGGAAATGATGGTGCAGAAATGCAGCTCAGATTTGCATGGTCTTGGTCTGTTTCAACGACCAACATAGGCATGGATGGGAGACATGGACTTCCCATGAGACTCATCTCTCTCTCTCTCTCTCTCTCTCTCTCTCTCTCTCTCTCTCTCTCTCTCTCTCTCTCTCTCTCTCTCTCTCTCCGCACGAAAGTCCATGTCTTTGGTCTGTTTCAACGACAACATAGGCATGGATGGGATACATACGAATGTATGATGGATGGGAGACATGAACTTTCCATGCTACTCCTCTCTCTCTATATATATAGAGAGAGGTCCGTGCTCAATTACATTCATGCTTAAAGCTTCTTAAATATGTGATTTTAAAAATCAAATTATATTATTGTACTTTCTTTACTCATTTTTAATATAAAGTGTACAATCTATTTTTTTTATTTCAAATCTTTATTATTGATCATATATTAATATAAAAATATTTTAATAAATTTAAAAATAGATTGGATTGAGCATATACCACTGTCCCTCCCTCTCTCTCTCCATATATAAGAAAGAAATAAAGTGGGAGGCAGTGGTCTGAGTTTAATTTCTCGTTTCACATAGTTTCACCAGTGAAACCATTAGCTACCACTACATCTACCACCTATATATATATATATATATATATATATATATATATATATATATATATATAAGAGAGAGAGAGAGAGAGAGAGAGAGAGAGAGAGAGAGAGATTGCATAAGCTCTTATTTGGAATAGTAAATAACATTACTAAAAGTAGCTCTTGAGACTGTGAAATAGTACACATGGTCGAATCATGATGAATTAATTCCCATTTGCTCATGGTTTACTTTTAGTTTCGGCCTTTTTAGATTATCATTATATTTACTTTTGATAGGCGAGTTGAGATTAAGAGAGATCCCGATCAACACAATTAGCAGAAGACAGAAATATAACATCAACTTTGATTAGCACCAATTGGCTGGTTTATCTTTCTAAGTTCTCACTTATATAAGTATCGAGCTGATTGAGCCACATTGTAAGAAAAGCATTTACTAAGTGGTAGGAACGACAACAACTACTACTACTATTAAGCCTTTTCCATACTAAATGGGGTTTGCTACTTTGATTTTTTGTTTAAATAAAGCTCGATCATGTGTCATGCTAACATTTAACTCAAGATAAGCTAGATTATTGTTTATTATTTCCTTTTAACACTTGTGTATTCTTCTTGTTCCTCTTTTAACATTTTTACAATCTAGTTTATGATACCATTTTACCGAAAATTCCTTTGGTCATCTTTCTACGTATCCAAACCATCGTAAATAATTTTTTCATCTATTGATGCTATTCTCAACTTATTTCTAATAACCTCATTAAATATATGGTCTTTCATTGTGTGACTGCTAATCTATTTTAGCATCTTTATTTGTACATGTTGATAATTAACTGTTTAACAATAAGAACCATAAAGCATAGCAGGTTGAGTTGCTGCTATATAATATTTACCTTTCAAATTTAACAATGACTTTTTGTCATATAAAATACTTAATGCACCTACACCTCTACCCTTATTACACTAATTTTATGCTTAACATCTCTATCAATTTTTTTATTACTTTGAAAAGCTTACCTTAGAAAATAATGAGTTTTTTTCTTGCACACACACACACCATATAGAGAGAGAGAGGGAGAGAGAGATGGGAAATTGCAAACATTATTCAGGCCTTAAACCTTGCAAATTGCTCTGAAATAACCTATGTTTCTTTTGAAGCACCCCAACAATTTATGGTAGTTGAGGATTAGAATATATGAAGTGTCTTTGGGAAGCACTGTGAGCAAGAAAGCAAAAAGTACTCTTCCTTGTTTTCCCCTCCTTTTCACCATCAAACCTTATAGAAAATAAATAAGAGAGTAAACAAAATTTTCAATATATCATGATATGCTGGAAACACACCTAATTAAAGCCTCAAGAGATATTTTACTCCAATAAAATAAATAAAATACTAATTAAAGAGATCAAAATTAAAGTCTTTGAGAAACAAAGGTACCCACCTTTTAGATACAGTAATCCTTTTGATATACCTAGTTGTGGATCAAAATTAAAGTAAAAATAAATAAGAATATGTGTAGCCTATGATAAACTGTAGGCAACAACACAGAGACTGCTTATTTAATATATTTTTGCAGCTTAGTATTATGTTAATTTTCCTTTTGGCAGGAAATTCAGCTCTCTTTTTTCGTTACAATAGGAGGCCAAAGCCTAACACATGTACGCTCTGGGAGTCGAACTCCCTACCAACAGCAACGGTGCTAGAGCACCCTGCCATTGAGCTAACACTCTCAGTACGAAATTCAGCTTATTGTTACTATCAGTATATGACTCTATGTGATTTAGTGACAAAATATTCAAATGTGTGCCTAATTTGGCAGTTATTACAAGCAGCTCCATAACTAGTTCACTTAATTGCAAATTGTTAAACAAAAAAAAATGTACCAAAGGATAAAAGAACAATTGTAATTGTTGGCTGGAATTCATGATCTATCAAACTAGAAAGTTGAGTTGCACAAAGTGCATTAGCTCAATGGCGGGATGCTCTAGCGCTGTTGCTGCATGTAGGGAGTTCGACACCCATAGGGTGCATGTGTGGGTGTGGGTGTTAGGCTTCAGCCTCCTCTTATAACAAAAAAGAAAGAAAGTTGAGTTGCACCAAGAGCATTAACTCAACGGCAAGGCACTCTAGTGTTGCTGGTGGTGAAGAGTTTGACACCCAGAGGATACATGTGTGGGTGCGTGTTAGGGGAGGCGAAGGCCAAGGCGAAGCATGAATCTCAACCCATATATTCACAGTAAAAATTCAAAATTTAAGGGAGGCGGCTGCCCCCACTCCTCATTGTAGATCTGCCATTGATTCGGAATGCCTTCAATGTTTGTATGATCTCTTATCTTTCTTGTATTTCAAGACGCATCCTCACTACCTTCAA
Organism: Brasenia schreberi; assembly: GCA_036023115.1. Lineage (NCBI taxonomy): Eukaryota > Viridiplantae > Streptophyta > Magnoliopsida > Nymphaeales > Cabombaceae > Brasenia > Brasenia schreberi. The sequence continues at coordinate 19,089,291 of JAYKKT010000073.1, read as the reverse complement.
AAATCACATGCAAGCATAACAAGCTGCGAGCCCAATGTCTCTCTCTCTCTGGCATGCGCGCGCGCGAACACACACCTGGTACCAAATCTATACACTCATATCTGGTACTAAATCTAAGTACGTGGTGGCTTCCATCAGATTTGACATATCTATATTTTTTCTTTGTGACAAAGGAAAGCCCAAGCCAGTTATGGCACGCTTAGAGAGTCGAATTCACTACCTGTCTTGTGAATCGAGAGCCATGCCAAAGTGTGGTGATGCTCTCAATGCTAACATACCAAACTTTTTTATGTCACATTTGGAAGATAAAGTAGGGCTAGTAAGCTACCAATTTCTCTCTCTCTCTCTCTCTCTCTCTCTATATATATATATATATATATATATAAGACTTGGTATATGCTAATACACTTTAAGTGTTGGTAAATCCAAACTAATCTTAACCGTTTATTTTGAGTGATGGATGATTAACATTAAAAAATGTAAAAAGTATTATGCGTAAATTTTGTAAGTGTAATTGATTCACACATACACTTTTGTTTTCTAAATTCAATTCTCAAAAGTTTATTATAACATGTACGATAGTGCAAACACGTACAAATATATATTATATATATTCATGAGCTTTTTTTCAAGATATCTCCCATTGAATTCTCAGCAAGAAAAGACTGTATACATAATGAGGTTATTAGAAACAAATTAGGTGTGGCACCAATAGAGGATAAAATGAGAGAACATCGTTTAAGATGGTTTGGACATATAGAAAGAATATCAAAAGAAGAACCTGTAAGAAGGTTAGAAAAACTAAATTTGAAAAGTATTAAAAGAGGTAGAGGACGACCACAAAAGTGTTGGAAAGAAACAATAAAGAATGATCTAGCTTATTGGGAGTTAACGGCTAACATGGCACACGATAGGGATCTGTGGAAACAAATAATCCATGTAGTCGACCCCGTCTAGTATGGAAAAAGGCTTAGTTGTTGTTGTTATTGTTATCTCCCATTGAATTCTCAGCAATCAAGTTCAATTTTGGGTTATGTTTGTGTTGACATCAAAACATGTATGAATTGCCACTCCAGTTGATTTATTACTTTTAGCGACAACAATATACTTATGTGTGTGTGTTAGGCTTCGGTTTTTTGTTGTATAAAAGAAAAAATTAACCATCTAAGTAAGTCCATCAATGGAAGGTATATGCACCACATGCATGCAAGAAATGGCAGATCTATACGGAGAAATTTTAAAATTTTATAGTAAAACTTATATTTTACCGTGAATATATGGTTGAATTTTATAGTAAAACCTTTATTTTACCGTGAATATATGGTTGAGATTCATGCTTCACCCTCCTAACACGAAATATGTATATAATCTCCTTCAAATTTTTTTTCTAAATCCGTCACTGCATGCAAGAGAATTAAGACACTGTCTTTCAAAAAAGAAAATTTAATAGTTGGAAGAAGCTGATGTACGTAAATCATGTTTGAGAAACAAGAGAAACGAGCGTACACATAAAAGCAACCAAGTTTTAAAAAAAAGTCGTCGTCGTCATCAATTGTGGCGCCCTCGGCGCGGCTCTGCCGTGCTCGCCACGGCTCGCAGAAAGCGAGGCCGAGCTGCCAATCATCGTCATTGTGCCCCGGAGATCAGATCAGCGAGTAATACGCAGCCGACCTAACACCCCACCGTGGGTCCCACTGGCCACCTCAAATTCACGGCCACCCTTTCCGTACTCTGACAGAGACCGACTGATGGGACCCACACCGTCACATGCGCCCGTCACGTCTTATATCCGTCGAGATGGACGGCTTACGTTCCGTCTGTGGGGATCAATCGGACGGCTGAGGAAGGGCCTGCTGACAGTTCACTCACTCTCCCTCTTTCGTCTTTTCCCGTTTTCCATACGGACGCTGTCAATCTCTCTCTCTCCTTCGTCAGAGGTGCATATAAAAGGACGGAGTGTACGAGAGAGCGAAGATAAATTATTTTTTATGCATTTTCAAAAATTTGTTAGTTCAGAGACAGGAGAGGGAGACATGGACGAATTTTGTTTTGCTCCCTAAGATCTCGTCTTCCTCCTGGGATTTAAGAACCAACTAGAGGGGAAAGAGAGGAAGGGAGGGGGAGAGAAAGAGATCTTCTCGTTCTCCTTTCGATCTTTTGTCTCCTTCCCGGGTGAAATTTCTGGTTAATCGGTTCAACGGCTTTTTGCAGAGTCGAAAGCGTGACGTAAGCGGCATTTTGTGCGAAGATTCACAGTTGAGTTCGTGTTTTTGGTCGAGTTGTCGCTTGGATCTCCTCTCGATGGACCGTGTCTTTCCTTCCGCGGAAAACTATCTTTCCTTCCGCGGAAAACTATCTTCTCTAGAGTTTATCGTTTAGCCATCCTGTTTCTATTTGGATTGTGAGAGAGTTGGAAGGATTTTGGCGTCGGATCGATTTCCGGAGGTTGCTTTCCTGCTTTTCCGATTTTTGATACCGATTTCCGTGTAGCGTCTTATTTCGAGCGTCGGAGGTGGAGATCGTCACTTTTGGAGAGAGGTTTCTTCTGGCGCAGTTCATATTCTTCTGCGATTCTTTGGTCTGTAAGCGGTAGGGACACCAGAGGTCGGGAATCAATATTCAAGTTTCTTCAGATTAGTCGGGTTTATTTTCTTAGGTTTAGCTGCGGAAGTTGTGGCTGAGGAGTTGTTGCTTGCTTGTCGCTCGACCGGGTGGCTTTTCATCAGAACAAAGAGCACGTTCCTTTTGGACTTTGTGGAATGCAAGATAGTTTGGCCGGTTTTGAGATTTAATCCAGCTTAAACTGAGAAATCTGATAGCTTGGAACAAGCTGTTGCAATTCATGAATTTTTGGTGCGAAAATGAGGCTTTCAACCGCTGGCTTGAGCCATCTGTCACCTGAAGGTATTTTCAGTTAAATTCGGAATAAAGAGTGACAATTTTCTTCCATTGCATATCATGATTTTTTGCTTGAATTTCCTGGAAAATCTATTATTTATATTTTCAGAATTTTCTCCATCTATGGAGGCCCTTTCACTGTGCCAACAAAATTTGTATTGTATGAATGAGTTGATCTTGATAGGAAAAGAAGTGTAGCATGAGTAACTTCACTAAAGGTTCTTTGAGAAATGACAGCTCGCAAATTCAGGTTTCTCCTAATTTTTTTCTATAGACCCCAAGTTCTGTGTGTGTGTGTGTGCGCGCGCGCCCCCGTCCGCTTGCTTGGGTACTAGGGTATCCCCTAATAAAGTACGTTGTTCTAGGCTAAGATGCTAGCGTGAAGCCATGCTTAAGGGGTTATTCTCTACATTAGCTGTCTGATCCTAGTCTTCATTAGGTCCCGGTGAGCCACTTATCTGTTGGACAACTTCCTGTTGAATTGTGAGGACCAGTACTTTTTTATATCGTTTTGGTCCTCCTAAGGTTCCAAATGAGACATGATAGTTCCAGGCGGAAAATCGATGATTTTGACGTACGATGGTCAGAGTTTTTCTTATTCTTTTTCTCTAGTCATTTTTTTTCTTTTGCCTTTGATGATTAAGGTGTTGAAAAGTGGCTACAATGTGAATTATATTATCATCATCATCTGCAGTTTGACGAGATCAAAATTATATGCAAAGTGGAGAAGATGAGGATTTGCTCTGTATTTGCGATAAGATATGCAAGGGCCTACATGCTGATGGGTTTATTTTCCTTTCAAGGAATTTAGAAAATAGCAGGATAGGAATCAAACCCACTGTATTGTATATCGGGAATTAGGCTACATGCAAATTAAATTGTTGGTGTGATTTGACTGACAAACAAGCGGAAATGCATAAAGAAGCTTAAGCATCTCACGGACAAGGTCTATCAATGTGAAGGTGGAGAGATAAGGGCATGCTTGATTACTCAGGTCTTGGACAAGTCCTCCGATCTGAATACACATTCACGCTTCTGTATTCAGATCCCGTGTTGGAATTCATGTGGACATGTGTGCCTTCATTTTCTTATTGAAGCAGAACATAAAAGAAGAAGATGGTTCGTCTACCAGATTTGGGATTCCCAAAAGTTTAGTCATCAGATGTCTGCTCATCTTGCTGACTTTTGTGATGCCTGATGGCCTTCCTTGCTTGACTATATCTTTTAAACCAAGATTTTTCAACAAGGTCAACTACCGCTGGGTTATCTCTTTGCTTTCCCATTGATGTCAATCTTGTTCATTTCCGGGGTAATTTATTGCATTCTGTTGAATGTTGGTCTTCTTGGTGAACTTTGACTAATTTGGGCGATCTATCTTCTATTTATTGGACGTACTTTTGATATGGATATCAGGATCCTTGAGTGGCTCCTGGTTGTCATTTTAGCAAATGATGTACTAGTTACTGGTAACACTGCATACTCTATGGCCCTCATTTTTGTCCTAGAATGAATGGTTCTTGAGCTTGGGTTTATCTTTAAATGTTGATAGCAGTAATATGGAAACATGAATAGATGAGCCACTGTTTCTCAAGTTTCTATGGACATGTTTAGCATAGTTTTGCTTCCCTTGAGGAAGCTTCTGTTAGGCAGTCAGAAAATTTAATTTCTAAGTCTCCTCAGACGTGTCTTTCTTTTGTGTCTACTTCTTATTTTGAATTCTATATAACTTAAGCATGGAGCTAGTGGGTGCTGCTGATGTACCCAATACCTATAGTGAATGTTTTTTTATGTGTTCTCTAATACACTATGCCACTCGATATTCTATTGGTCCAAATTGTATGGACTGATAGGACATTGTTACTATTGGGGTTTAGTATATAATCAACACATGTATATTCAGTTCCTGCTGTATTGATTTACTGTAAGATTCATGGCCTTATCATATTGCCATAAGATAGACCTGTTCTAAGATACATTTCCATCACAAACTGTAGTACCAATGAACAGAAAATGATGCCACAGATGTTACCTTTTCATTTGGAGACTACAAATCTTCTTTGTGCACCTTCTAGACGTTTCAAGAATCTATGGGAAAGCCCCCTAGCCTTTTCTTTTCATTTTTCAGCTGGTTTTAGTTGATTTTATGCATGAATATGGGGGATTTGAGGAATTTCTATTGGAGCAATTACTTTACACTAAAGACGGTGATGTGAAGAGGATTCTCTTGTTAAAGATGATGATTGAAGTTGAACTTCTTTGAGTATACTTAAATGTGAACAGTTGAATTGTGGTTGTTTTTTGTGTTTTAGTGATCTAAAACTTGTCCCCATTAGTATTGTTTTGCCTCTCTGTATGTTTACAATTTCAGATGTGTTTCCTAAGACTCTCATGTGATAAACTAGTTTTTCCGACAGTCACTGCATGCTTATCGATCAATTACCATGCAATTAGACATCCCAATCTTCTTGAGATTTTTTTCATAATTTTCCAAAAAAGTGCACTGTTTTGGATGTGATATGATATGCTACGCATCTTAATCTTGTGCTTTGCTGTGAAAGTACCAGTAGGCAACTTGCAAGAACGATGCCAATAGAATTTCCTGGTTTGGTTAAGCTCTCACTTTCAACCCAGGCATAGGAAATTGCTGAAAGATAGTAATCCCAATCTTGTAAATATTTTATCGAACCTTGTATCTCACGGGGTACGGCTAAGCCTGTATAGTACCACACGTACTGTATGGATGATTTTTTGAAGTTATTATTTTTCAAATTCATAAAAGCTTAAAAGATTTAAAGAAACATGAAAAGTTTCTTTGACATGCACCACATCAAGAGACAATGAACTCAACATCAAAACAAACAGAATCACCTGCATATATCACCCCTGGGCATAATTTTGAAAATAGGGATTGACGACCAGTAGTGGATGTAGATTAGATTTAAGATTTTTGGAGAGAAAGGGGTAGACATGCAAGAGGAGGCCAAAGAAGCTGGCATAGAGGCACCCCTGGCCTTGATTTAAGAAAACACGGCTTTCCGAAAACTTTCACCTGTACCATATGATACAGGGGTGCATCACACTCTATCATATAATATGCCTCAATACAGCATGCTACATCATTTTCTGTGATACAGGTACCTAAATCGTATCAGTTCAGTTGGATAATCCAGATGAACAACATGTCTAAATGTGAAAGTCTGCCAAATCACATGAAATTCCTTCCTTAAAACATTCTTGTTGGAATACAAATATGTGCAGTGGTTGATTGCTCGTATATGGCTTTAAGAATTCATGTTTGAATGTATTTGCCTTTCTCTCTGGAGCTAGTTGTCTGGTCTAATTAATAAATGGCACTTTCCATTTTTCCTTAGCTGTTTCAGAAAGACCAGCAGGTGAGAAGAAATGCTTGAATTCAGAGCTTTGGCATGCATGCGCTGGTCCCCTTGTCTGTTTGCCTGCAATAGGCAGCAGAGTCGTATACTTCCCTCAGGGTCATAGTGAGCAGGTGACAATATTCGCTGTTTGCCGTTCATGTTTTTATGTAGTACTGGTGCATGTTTAATTGCGTCTGACTACTCTTGTTTATCTATGTTTTTGACATTTAAAACATCTATATTTACCTGGGCCCTGGGATATTATCATAAGCATTTCATCTTTTTACTTGGTAAACTTTGATTTCTTTATTGTGTTGGTGCTGTTTTGCTACTCTTCCTTTCAGGTTGCTGCGTCAACCAACAAGGAAGTGACAGACCATATTCCTAATTATCCCAGCCTGCCTCCGCAGCTTATTTGCCAGCTTCATGATGTCACCATGCATGTGAGTTGTCTTATTTTGACAGGCTTCTGGTTATACCAAAGTCGGTACTAAAGCTGATTGACATTTCAGGCAGACGTAGAAACGGATGAAGTTTATGCACAGATGACCTTGCAACCTCTAAGTCCAGTAAACTTTCATGATTTCATCACATTATTTATTGCTCCTTACATGTGTCTCAATTCACAATTGTAATAATTGTTTATAAACCTTTCATCCTTCTGCAGCAAGAACAGAAGGATGCATTTTTACTTGCTGAACTGGGCATTCTGAACAAACAGCCAACAAACTATTTCTGCAAGACGTTGACAGCCAGTGACACTAGTACCCATGGCGGATTTTCAGTCCCTCGCCGTGCTGCTGAAAAGGTTTTCCCTCCACTGGTATGTTCTTCACCTATTCCTTTTCTCCTTCTCCTTCCAGTATGGAGTTCATACATGTTTCTGTATCTGATGGGTTGCAGAGTTACTGGCCCTATCATGTAGTTGGCTTTGCTTTCAGGATTTTAGTCAGCAGCCACCTGCCCAGGAGCTTATTGCAAGGGATCTTCATGACGTTGAATGGAAATTTAGGCACATTTTCCGAGGTACTTTTCAACAATGCATGGGATATGTGTATTAGATAATTGTGTGAATTATCGAGGTATCAAGTTAATGAGTCATACTATGAAATTATGGGAAAGAATTATCGAACGTAGGTTAAGATAAGTATCAAGTACAACAGAGAACCAATTTGGATTCATGCTAGGCAGATCTACTATTGAAGTGATTCACCTTTTGAGACGTCTTATGGAACATTTTAGAGCGAAAAAGAAAGACCTTCATATGATATTTATTGATCTAGAAAAAGCTTATGATAGGGTACCGTGGGAGGTTTTTTGGAGAACTTTAGAAAAAAGAGGTATCCCATTGACATATATTAACCTTATAAGAGACATGTATGATGGTGCAAAAATATGTGTGAGGACTCATGAAGGAACGACGAACTTCTTTGAAGTTAATATTGGGTTACATCAAGGATTAACTTTAAGTCCATACTTATTTATAATGGTGATGGATGAGTAACAAAACATATTCAAGATGAAGTACCTTAATGTATGTTATTTGCAGATGACATTGTATTAGTGGAGGACTCTAAGAAAAAAGTTAATAGAAAATTGGAACTATGGAGAGAAACATTAGAAAGCAAAGGCCTCCGGCTCAGTAGAACAAAGACAGAATATATGGAATGTAAGTTTGATCATTTGGTTACTTCAGAGGACGTAGAAATTAAAATTGGCCCACATTGCATTTCTCAAAAGGAAAATTTTAATTACCTAGGGTCAATTTTTCAAAGTGATGGAAGAATTGATGGAGGTGTTACACATAGAATTAATGCTGGTTGGTTAAAATAGAGAGGAGCATCAGGCATTCTTTGTGACAAGAAGATACCATTAAAATTAAAAGGTAAATATTATAGAGCAGCAATTAGGCCTGCTATGTTTTATGGTTCTGAGTGTTTGTGGGTTAATCATCAACATGTACAAAAGATGTCTGTGACATAAATGAAGATGTTGAGATGGATGAGTGATCATACAAGAAAAGACCGTATACATAATGAGGTTATTAGAAACAAATTAGGAGTGACACCAATAGAGGATAAAATGAGAGAACATCATTTAAGATGGTTTGGACATATAGAAAGAAGATCAAAAGAAGAACCTGTAAGAAGGTTAGAAAAACTAAATTTGGAAAGTATTAAAAGAGGTAGAGGACGACCACAAAAGTGTTGGAAAGAAACAATAAAGAATGATCTAGCTTATTGGGAGTTAACTGCTAACATGGCACACGATAGGGATATGTGGAAACAAAGAATCCATGTAGCCGACCCCGTCTAGTATGGGAAAAGGCTTAGTTGTTGTTGTTGTTGTTGTTGTATTCTACAGTGAGTCCTGATGTGTCCTTAAAAGGAGCAATGCCAAAATAGTGATATGAATATATTGCGAATATTCCAGCTAACTCAGTCAGACTTTTAGCTTGTTCTTGCTAGTTTATCATTCACAGTGTTCTAAGGATCTATTTAAACATCTTAACCTAAACTCACTTTCCAAGCTTCAAACAGGGCAGCCAAAACGGCATCTTCTAACAACAGGTTGGAGTGTGTTCGTGAGTGCTAAGAGACTAGTCGCTGGTGACTCTGTTATATTTATATGGTATGTGCCTTAATTTTTCCTTCTCATTTAGAATCATGTCCTAAACTTTAATGTTTCTTCAGGAATGAAAAGAATCAGCTTCTCTTGGGGATCAGACGGGCTGCACGACCACAGACTGTAATGCCTTCTTCTGTATTATCAAGCGATAGCATGCACATTGGCCTTCTAGCTGCTGCTGCTCATGCAGCAGCAACAAATAGCCGTTTCACAGTGTTTTATAACCCAAGGTTGACCGCAAACAAACTATTTTGTTTTGTCTTGTATGGTGCCATGTACCTGTGCTGAGGATGAATTTGTCTTCACAGGGCAAGCCCTTCTGAATTTGTCATACCACTAGCAAAGTATATTAAAGCAGTCTTTCACACACATGTATCAGTTGGAATGCGGTTCCGCATGCTATTTGAGACAGAGGAATCTAGTGTCCGGAGGTACAATGGTAGTTAACTTAATATTTAGTTTTGTATCAGAAAAAGCTGTGGTAGTAAACTTTTCATCCTTCTCGAGAGACACGTTTCATGTCCCTAATTGCTAAGCATTCATTGTTTTTTTACTGATCTTGTTTTCTTCAACTTCTTTATCTGCTGTTACAAACCTGAGTTATTCATGCTTGATGTAGGTATATGGGCACAATTACTGGTATTTCTGATTTGGACCCGGTTCGTTGGCCAAATTCACATTGGCGATCTGTGAAGGTATTTGATCCTGAGGCTTTAGCTTGTCTCGTATAAGTGTCTTCTATCAATACATACATGCTTGCTTGCACACGCACATATGCCTCAAATTCTAATGGTTGTAAAGTTTCACTGTTGATTCTATTTGGCATATTGAAAAATTTGTTAACTTGTAATAGGAAACTGGGTCATTAGGGCCCAGGAGGCCGATTTGGACTGGCCCTCAAGGGCCAGTTATACCCCAACGGCTACACTACTAGCCGTTGGGAAGTCCCAATGGCTAGTAGTGTAGCCGTTGGGAGCTGCTGCTCCCTTTCTCTCTCATCTTTACTACTTAGAATAAAACCTCTATTTAAATAGATGGTGTTGTGCCATTAATAAAATTATACTTTTCATGCTCATTTGGCTTGTTTGGTATTGTCGGTTTGTCTTGTGCACAAGTGTTTGGTGATTTGTCTTGTGGGAAGATTGTTTGTGAATATTATTGATGACATTATAGTGCTAAGTTTACAAAATTCTCATGCAAATTGTTATCAATTTTCATTAAATAATTCAAATGACAATATATCATCAAGTTGTTTTGTTGAAAACTTGTTCATGTGGGACAGTAGATAATGAATTATTTGGTGGACAAGTTGGGTTAATGTTGTCATCTCTCTTTGTCCATCATCTTTCAGCATGTTTCAGTAATAAAGCTGTAGTTGTCCATCTCTTCATCAATGTTGCACTGCTGCGTGAAGTGAGAACCGTTACAATCTTCCTTTTATGAGAAAACAATTGACTGTTCAAATTGCATTCCCTTGATTTATTGAGCGAACTGTTTGGCTTTAACTTATTGCGGTTGTAGGTGATCTTGATATCATGTTTTGTTCTTGGACATATTTTTGGAGCTCGGATTAACTTCTAGCATGACAAATGTAGAGCATGCTTTAGTTATATGTCAACCTCACAGTTTGTGCGGCTAAGCCACATAAACAATTCTACCAGGGTGGTGCACCCTTGTCAGCCACTCTGATACTGGACCTTGTACTTCTTCAAGTCTTACTCAGCACTATCTATTTGAAATATGTTTCAGTTCTACGTCACTAGGAAACTTCATGAATATTTATTGATTATTATCTTTTTATGTAATTAACCTATGAAAACAGTAACCTTAATTGGTTCACATATTATATATGTGTGTAGATGTGTATGTGTGTGTGTCTTATATATAACCGTGTCTCCAAACTCATGATTCTAAAAATTGTCGTGTCTTGCACACGTACCCATGTGATATAGTTCGTGCGAACTGCTCAATGCTTTAAATGTGTTTTTGAGTCATCTCCTGTACGGAGCATGCAGAATTCCTTTTCATCCCTAGGTTCTTGTGATCATTCCTCTTCAATATTCACACTAGGTGAAGCTGCATGACATCCTTTCTTCTTGTGGTTGCATCTTATAGATAGAGCTTGTGGGTGTGGCTTTGAATTCGTGCTGGGATGAAGGGAAATGACCCAAAAAACTCGCGGTGCGATATGAAATGGACATGAAAATAACAGTTATCTGCTGGTTGTGGAGGGCAAGGGCATGAGAGTTAGGGTTACCAGAAACCAAGAAAGTTTGTGAGGTTGTTGATTGTACATTGCTCTTCTTTTATCATAGCAAAAACTTTCTTCCTGGGCTTTTACCTGTGGAGTAGGCACACATTTCCGAACCATGTAAATCCTTGCATTCCTTTTTCTCTTGTCCCCATTCCCGCTTTTTGCGAATCATGTGTGATTGTGCATCCGCATATGCATTGTTTCCTGATTTTTGCGCAAAATAACTGAACGAGGTTTTCAGGTTACCTTGTAGGAAACCATGGGCATTCTCTATATCTGAAGTTTGATGCATTCTTGTTATAGTTAATGGTCTTGTTTTTCTTAGGGGCCATCATACATTCCTAGTCAGACTCGATCCACATGAGCCATTCTGAGACGTTTCACCCACACTGGAACTGAATATTTTATCAAGTTTGGTGGGGCGGTGGTCACATCCCCTGTCCATCCCTAAAATCAGAACAGTAGTAAGAGGAGGTTTGGGATAATCCACTTGTTCCTTGATGCACGATTAACTTATGCTGCTGTCCAGCTGATGGAAGAGGAACAGGCTGGATTACCCTATGTCTTTCACTTCTAAACTGATCTTCCCTGTATACAGTTATGGCGAAGCAATATGGACTTTTGTGACAACTGAAAAACGGTGAACTGGCAGATCTGGGTCCTTCCAAACTCAATCTTGGCATTGCTTAATAAATGAAATGTCTAAAAACACGGCTGAGTTTACACCGTTTTGAGCGTGGCATCCTCTAGAGGACTCAATGTCTGCAAGTGATTATTATTTATAATTCCACTTGAGCTGTCAATTGTGTTTGATGTTGTTTTCTGATATTCATTTGGCAGGTGGGATGGGATGAGTCTACTGCTGGCGTGAGGCAGCCCAGAGTTTCCTTGTGGGAAATAGAGCCCTTGACAACATTCCCAATGTATCCATCACTGTTTCCTCTCAGACTTAAGCGGCCCTGGCTTCCTGAAATGCCACCTCTTCATAGTACCTGTATGCTTCATCATCTCCTCTAATGTCCTTCAGTTATCTCTTTATTTCTTGGTTTTCTATGGATGCCTTTTGTTTATGTATCTACCTATTATGAATGAATTAACGATGATGTCCAATATGTTTTAGCTATGTACTTACACAGTCAATCTTGTATATTGTATGGGTGTTTATCCGTATCTCATTATAGAGACGCCTAACTCAGTATCTTGAACTCGGTGCCAGTCTGAAGGCAAATTTGCTTTGTCATGGATTCGGTTTCCCTTTTATTTGTAATTCTTTTTAGTGGCATCTAAATATTCATCTTCTGAACCCATCTGTTTCCATCATAATCTCATCTGAGACATATGTCTGCTTCTTCAGCGTGCATGCTACTTCCTTAGATACCATGAACCTGTGTGCGCACATATTTAAATTCTGCTGTTTACATGAAGTTCAAAATCGCCATTATGATGGATGACACATGGTTGGTTATTGCTACTTGATTTGGTTGCATGAATCAATACTGGGGCAGTTGCACTTGAAGCCTATTTAACTTCTGTAGTAAAATGAAACGTGAAAAAGACAAAAGATGGTCATGCAAATTTTATACTTGAACAAGAAAGGAAATTTTAATTTTTGCAGATCGCAGAGAGGATGATGGGAATATCTTTTTGTGGGCACGGGGGGATACTGTTGAGCAAGATTTTCAACCGTATAGAGGTACGGGTTTTAACTCTTGGACGCTGCAAAAGATTGACTTATCACCCCTAGGGACTGAGCAGGATCAGTTTCAATCTGTGGCAAACACATCATGGCCAAGCGAAGATCCCATGAAACAATCTTTGCTGAACTTTCAGAACTCATTCCAATCCCCACAGTTTCCCAGCAGATTCAGCCTTGTGACTCCGAGGCAAATCATTCAACAGACAAAACCTGTGCAGAGCCATCTGAATCTACCAACACATGGAATATTTGATGATCAGACCCGGAATCAACTGCTGCAACAGCAATTGCTTCAACCATTCATCGACCACCAGCAGCCATTGCAAAACCATAACGGGCCATTTCAAGTTGCAAGTAATGGACAGCCACAGTTGTCCTTCGCAACCACTCTCGGCCAAAGGCCTCTCTTTGGTGACTCTAGCTGTGCCTTCTCATCTTCTTTGACTCCCTGCATGCAAGCATTTTTGGGCCCTCTATCTTCTGAAGAAAATGCCCGTCTTTTGAACAATTCGCGAGGTAATCAAACTGATGTTATTGAGCCACAACAGCAGCCCTGGGTTGAAAAAGGTCCATTGCCACAAGTTGAGTCTTTTAGGCACTCGGTTTCACTTCCACCATTTCCTGACAGAAATGATGAGGCGGAGCAAGAAAACTCCAGCAGAGACTCTCAAAACCAGAATGTGTTGTTTGGTGTTAATATCAACATGCAGTCACTAGTCCTCCCCAATACAGTTTCGGGTCTTGCAGCAGTTGGCGGCCAACCCGACATGGCAGCTATGCAGTTTACTGCTTCAGGTTTCCAGAATCCTCTGCGGAGTAGTTATGATTCCTTGGAGGATGCACCTGGTTTGTTTCAACATCCAGGGCAACTTGATCCACCTAACCCAACATTTGTGAAGGTGACAATGCTGGAGTTCTTTCTTTTTGAAGTGGATTATAACTGGGTTTTGATAATTCATGGATGACATGCAGGTTTACAAATCTGGCTGCGTAGGGCGCTCACTGGACATCGCTCGGTTCAACAGCTACCATGAACTACGCAATGAACTTAGTCAAATGTTCGGGCTAGAGGGCCTGTTGGAAGACCCTCAAAGATCAGGCTGGCAGCTTGTATTTGTCGACCGTGAGAACGACGTGCTTCTCATGGGAGACGACCCTTGGGAGTCTCTCTCTCTCTCTCTCTCTCTCTCTCTCTCTCTCTCTCTGTTTGTGTGTGTGTGCTTGAAGTTCTTCGGTGTATTCAGTCATTGTGGATCATTGGTTCCTTTGTTTGTTTCTCCTTTTCTTCTTTGACCTTTTACATGCTTTCATTGTTTACAAATAACAACTAATAACACCAACTCCCTTTTTCTTATGTTTTATAGGGCGTTTGTGAATAACGTGTGGTCTATCAAGATTCTCTCGCCTCAGGACGTGCAGCAGATGGGTGCTCAGAAGAATGGCAGGGAGAGTTATAACGAGTACCACACCAACAAGCCTCTTGGGGTGTGACCTCCATGTCTCTGGTGTAGAAACATATTCTACAAACATGTAAGGGTAAACTCTTAGCTCTCATTGTGGAACTTTGAGCTTCGGCGAAGCGTAATTTTTCAGTTTGGTGTCATGTCGACTCATAGATACTCCCTAGTTTTGGTTCGGGTTGTCTTCGTGTTTACTTAGGTCGGTCAATAAATGATTAGATGTGTCAGCTCTAAGTCATATCACATGGTTTTCCATCATCATTTCCTTGGTGCCATTGGACGCCATCCCACTTAAGCAAGTCATGCTCTTCAATGCGTAACGTATATGCCTTTTGTCGGCACCCCATTAGGAAAAATGAATGGCATGTGGGGAGTCCTTATTTCGTACCTGGCCTATATCCAGCTTAGAAACAAAACCATTTGAATGCTACTCACTCAATTTGAAGCTGCACCTAATTACATTATGTGCTTGCTGATCTGAATTTGCATGAAGAAGCAAATATGCACGGCTTGTGTAAGGACAGTGTTCCTTATCAATGTGAAGTCTTCAATCTCTCAAGTTTTGGCTGATTATTTCTTATTTTCGTTATTTTTTCTTTTTCTGCAGGAGTATCAATGTCTTCATTCGACGAAGCTTTAGGTTACTTGTAGTATCTGTTAGGAGAAAACCAGGATCTCGATGACTCAACCTTGATGGCTATCCTTCTGCAGTATGTTATAATACTGTGTTAGCTGTAACTCCAGTTTAGCATAGTAGTTTACAATAGGTCTACTGTATTAGCTGTATAATTTTCAGCATGTTATGACTTTGAAGTGTCTGCTTCGATTGGTCGTGGCCCAGAACATGGACAACTTATCAGGTATGACAGCCCGACCCCGATTTGGAGCCGCATGAAATAGTGAACCCTCACTTCTTTTGGGTTGTCTGTATTTGCCGGTCTAGACTTAAAGACAAATCAGCGCAGGAAGGCCCCGTGTAAGACTTGGAACTTAAAAATTTAGTAGTCAAAGTTCTTGCTTGCCACCCATCTATAAGGTCGTCTGCATTCTTGGTAGGAATTTGGTTTTGTTGAAACTGAACTTGTAGATGGATTCAGCATGGATGATTTGCTAGAAATCGATTAAGATTTCTGTAGGAACTTTCTTTTCATATATTTAACTATAATTGATGCATATTAGAGGGAAAAATTTTGATACGAGTAGGCGGAAGTGTTTACTGTAGAAAATCCAGGTTCGACCTCGTGCTCCTACCACGACGAACTGGATGGATAAAGCAATGTGTTTGCTCGATAGGATAAGTAAATCATGTGGAATCTTCAAGAGTTGCCGGTTTTAGTATTGTGCTTACAGATGATACCGAGTGTCCTGGGAGTCGAACTCGTGGTCAGCCTCCACACCAGTCGAGAGCCCTGCCAGGTTGGTTATCGATATGAGTGCATTGTCGGTTTGAGTCTCTTGTTCTCACTCACAGCAAACTATGCAGCCAACTCTTTGTGGAAAATGTTCGTTTGATAGTAGTGATAGCAATTAGGACATAATCTGAACAGTTTTGATACTGAAAAACGAGCATTCAGCTCAAGATCTTAAATTAAGCACGGTACTTTACTACTGGGAGATGAATAAGCGCAACTATCAATAGCTCACCTGGCTAGTGAGGCGACTCACAAGTTGGACATGAGTTTGATACCGAGGACGTGCATTGAAAAAAATAAGACGCCTAAATTTGTGCCATTTTTGCATCTTTTTTTGTCGCCAAGCCTGAAAGATATGATCCATATTATCTCATTATCGTAACATGTTTTACATTTCCCAATTCCACAGACGAGCAGCCCTTTTGTCTTCAATCTACTCGCTTCGAATGCCTTTATAGTCCAGTAAACCTAAGCCAACTAAAAACGCATCTTGCAACCATGGGTCCTGGATTATATCTTTTTGAGCACGCCAGGTATTTATCATGAGGACGCCAACTAAAAGCGCATCTTGCCTTTATAGTCCATAAGAAAGTGGCCATGGAGAGGTTTTTCTCGAATCTGAGATGTGTTTGCCATCCCTTATGTATAAGAAAGGGTTTTTACACTAAATGAATCTCATAAAACATGCTTCTTTTCCAATCATTAAAGTTTGAAAACAACATGAACCATGGAAGTTTCACATAAAAGAAAGGAAATAAACAGTATTGGAATCTGAAACGTGTTTGCTGCCAATTAAATTAAACAAGTTAATACTTCAGGGATTTATAATCATGGGTATGATTTTTTTAGGGAATTGATTAATGGGATTCCGACCTACATGTGCCCTCAGGAGAATGGACCTGATCTACTATCACTCTTATATATATATGATAATGTCCACCACCGATACTGCTGACTCGTTAGATTGTGACCCACATGAGCATGACTTTTTAAGGAATTTATTAATGGGATTGCGACCTACATGCCTCTAGGAGAATGGACCTAAGCTACAATTACTCTTATATATACATACTTATATTATATATACAATATTATGTTCTTCATTATTTTTTAAATATCTTATAACCTTTTCCTCTTCCTCCGTCCGATCTTCCTCAGCCTTCTTAGCTTCGTTAATCTCTTCTCTGCCCTGCTGCTGGCCTCCCCACAATTCCCTTCATTCACGTGAAACTTCTCTGTGTCTATGTGTGGATCAGATCATATCATGGATGTGAGTTCTCGTGATTCGAGCGCCACAACCGCCCTGGAGGACGAGCCAAGAAGAGGAACACAGAATGCGTCCACTCTAACGTGCATCAAGTTCGTATTTAGATTTAATTTGCTTCCTTTTCCTTTCTGTTATCCTTTTTTGTTTCATGGCACCGCTTCCGCTTGTTTCCTGAACTGATCTGAGCTTCGTCTTACGAATGTTTATTTCACTATTATTGGCATTCAAGAAGTTTGTGACCCATTTGATCCTTCCGTTACTTGTTCATGGCATGGAACTTTTTGAAGGTGTAGGCGCGAAAGGAGTTCCTACCTTGAGAATGCACACTATTTCAGCATGTTGCAGGTCATGTTGATCAGTAACGATTATATGGATTGATTCAGCATACTGATTTAAGCAGCCTTTGCCTTATGGTCGGGGATTCAGTTCCAGGTCCTGTTTTGTGTCAAGTTTCTCAATGATTACGATTTACGAGTATTTGATATTTTGGTTATTTAACCCTTCCTATATAAATATATAACGGATTTCTTAAATAGTTTTCATTGTCATCGGAATGAATTTCCCTACACGGCTACTGGAGAGTCAGAGAGAGGAAGATGAAATTGTGCGTATTGCACATAGTGGCCAAGATGAGATACCAAGTCATGGAATATTCTTGAGCATCTAAATAATTTCTTATGCCTTGAGTTCCTGCCACTGCCAATGCTTTTATAATGGTGGACCAATAAGCAAAATGGGCATCTCAGAAAGCCACTGCTCTGACTCGTTGAGCAATTGAGTTTGCTAAGATGCTCATTTCATCCTTTATTGTTCTCTTTTTCCTCCTATGTAAAAATAGGATTTATATGTTTGGAGTTTTGAATTGATTTTGGATTGATTTACTTCTTTTTACTCTAATTGAGTATAAGCTATTTAACTTGGACGTTTGAGTTGATTGTCTCCAAAGTTATTCTGGATATGTGTACAACCAAAACCACGCCTTCTCCTATACTAAGTGTGGTCGGCTAAATGGACCTTTTGTGTCACACAAGCATTTTAACTCCTGACAAGCAAGATCATCTTTTACAATTATTCAGGAATTATGTGATCCAAAAGAACTGTTTCAGATGCCTAATAAATTGAATGTCTGTTCCATTTGTCGATTCACAAAAGTTATGGCTACTAGAGCATCAGATTCTCTTAGGACTTTGATGGGAAGTTATATTGAATACATATTGCATATTGTGGCCAAGTTTGAGACCACCAGATTCAGGTCCTGAACAGACAGATCAACTAGAAAACTCCGTAAGCCCTGAGACTTCCTCCCAATGAGCATGAGGAACTGTCTGAGACTATTTATATGTGCATGTAAACCTTTTTGCTAATATTTTGTGGTATCAGTGGTTATCTCCCACATCCAACATTCTTCCTCGTAGTAACATGTATATTTGTTAGGTAAGCTCAATACAGGTACAGTTTAGACTACTCCATGTCTTGATGAGATCACGATCAGTTTGAATCTATCCACGTAAATGCCTATTATATCATTGAATTTCAGAACTTGCTCTTATCCAAGGTTGAAACCTTTCACCCATTTCAAGCTCTCAGATAGGTAATTGGTGAAGATCCAGATTTTTCTTTATACCTTAGCAACCATACAATTACAGTTTAGACTACTCCATGGCTTGATGAAATTATGATTAGTTTAGATCTGTCCACGTAAAATGCCTATTATATCATTGAATTTCAGAACTTGCTCTTATCCAAGGTTGAAAATGAAACCTTTCACCCTTTTCAAGCTCTTAGATAGCTAATTGGTGTAGACCCAGATTTTTCTCTATATCTTAGCAACCATTGAGGGATGATTTTATTTCCTCTGCTGGTAGTTATCTTTGATCTGAATTCTGTATATCTTTTGGCTTTTATCTGAGATATTTTTCACAGTATGCACAGTTGAAGTATTTAGAATCCCTTCTCCCGCTTTCTGTACCTTTTCTTTGTCCTTGGGTTTGTTTTTCCTAAATTGTGTTGGTTTCCTTTGGAACAGCCACCTGATGGATTAGGTGTGCATCTCAATCATTTTTACCGCCTGCAACGCCTACACAGTTTCCTCCATACACGTCTGATTCTTATCACACTGCTTATGCTTCTACGAGACGAGAGTTCCTTGCTATTATTTCCAGAAAGGGCATTGCTTAAAGGGTGATAACTGTCATTTCATGCATGATTCACAGCTTAGAGACAAACCTACCCTGACGCAGACAGCAAAAGGTTTTCGTGCTTCCAAACCTCAACCTGCTAAGAAAGCCATGAATGGAAGTAAACTTTCAACTCTGAAACAAAAGAATCCTTCTGATGTCACTCTGCAGTCCACAGAAGTACCTCCAGTAACAAAATTTAATGCACTAGGTAGACTTGCACTGCCTGGTAGAAGGATGGTACGTGAAAATGAGAGACATATTAATGTGAGTAATGGCAAGCTCATGAAGCCAACACAAGCCACTGTGCTGGTACAAGCAGGCCTCCTGTTCATAAATCCCAGTCGGAAGAACGATGTCAAATGGTAAGGATGCCGATGAGTGCTTAGGTGAATCTTCTGGGTTTGATGTTCTTGCAGATGATGATCTGGACGTAGAATACTTTGATGCCAATAAGGAAAGAGTCCTTGCAATGGTCAGAAGCGTTTAAATTGCCAGAGAGATTTTGATTACATTGGTTCCAGCTGGAGCCTCTTGGTGAGTTTGATGCTGAGCATGACTTGGGTTCTTTTGATGTGAGTGGGCAGTCTTAAGATCAAATCATTGTTTTGCTCCTTTCGTTGATTCCATGGCATCTGATCTTCTTATGATCTGTCCAGTTAGCTCCATATCGGAAGAAATGGTTGAATAAGAGTGAAAACAAACTTCCTCTTGGATGGGAGCTAAACCGTTTCTCCACGGCGGACACTAGAGAGGCCATCCATGGAAGAATGGAGACTCGTGTTGGAAATAAAAGGCCATAATCTGCGAGATATGCAAGAATTGCGTCCTAAACTCTCGAAGCAAAGAAGGGTTAACGGTCTGGAACCATTGGCATCTCACTCATGACTGAAGCATATCAGATAAAACACAATGCTAAGGTGGAAGAAAGGCTGAGTGAAGGTGTCGTAATGGTTTCAGAAATCCAAAAGTTATCAGACATGATGAGGGAAAGGCAGGGCATTTGAATTTTCTGGTACCAAATAGCCTTGCAGAGCTCAAGAGTCCCTAGTTTTTTGAAACCATTGAGAAACAGAACTCTCTCTTGAGAAGAAAACCGACTAGCACTAAAGAGTCGGGTTGGCCATGGCGAAGAACCGAAGAACATGAGGCTTACAAAGTGTTCAAGCGAAGACTCCAATGCTTCACTTTCCTTTGAAGGCCCCAAACCTCTCGCCGTGACGAAAAATGGGTACACCAACTGAAACGAAGAAGATGAAGGCTGAGCAACAGAAAAGCCGAACTATGACGCTGGAGATTTGCAGAACCTCGTGGTTCAGCATTCAAATCGCCTGGAAAGCAGGCCTACTCTCTCCAATTCTGAAACATATCAATAGAAATTGAATTCAACAGATTAAGTCGGCTCATCTCCAAATGGTAAACTGCCTCAAGAAACAGATTGGAATGCCAAGCAAGATGCTGAAACAAACCATTAGCAACGCTCTTCTGGGAAACAACAATCGAAAAATGCCGATCAAGACAGAGAATATAGAGATGCTGGCGTCGAACAAAGAATCTGGGATTTGGGAGATAACCCAGACGCACGCAATGACTACTTAGATGATGATGGGGATGACTTTGGAAGAAAATTGGGTGTAATGTTTTCTTAGTAGGATCATTCTGTAAGGATGCACAAGCTTGGGACGAACTTTCACCTGAACTCTTGGGCGTTGTTCGTGCAGAAAGGAAGTCTTTCTTGTAAGTTAAACTGCTTGCATTTTACAAGTTACGTCAAAGCCAAGCCAAGTTATTATCTTGTTCCCTTTAGATATTTTCTTATTTATCGATAGATCAGATATATAATTAAGAATAGTTTCTGAGCGAGATATATGCATCATAAATAAAAATTCACTTGTAGTCACTGCTTG
The DNA here is from genome assembly GCA_036023115.1 of Brasenia schreberi. Taxonomy (NCBI): domain Eukaryota; kingdom Viridiplantae; phylum Streptophyta; class Magnoliopsida; order Nymphaeales; family Cabombaceae; genus Brasenia; species Brasenia schreberi. The sequence continues at coordinate 19,068,218 of JAYKKT010000073.1, read as the reverse complement.
GATTCTCTCTCTCTCTCTCTCTCTCTCTCTCTCTCTCTCTCTCTCTCTCTCTCTCTCTCTCGATAGAGCAATTAAATGTCACCTAATTTTTCAATGGTCAAGTCAGGGCGACCTCATTCCTGTTCGAGTTTCACGGTTCACACCAAAGGTCTGACTCTTGACTGGTTCAGGTCATTAAACAGCGGGTGAATAATGCCAACTGATCAGTGTGAACTGATTCCCTCTTTCATGGTAGTAATACTGTCAAAACCATGCTTTTGTCAAAATCATTGTTTTGGATGTCACATATAGGGGTGCAAGCGAGCCAAGCTGCTCATTAGCTACTTGAGCTCAACTCCAAGAAAAACTCGAACCCACTCAATCTTTTGGAGCTCCGGCCAGGCTCGATCTGTTTGCGAGCAGAGTTCAAGCTTGTTAGTGCTCGGCTCTAGCACCTTGCTGGCTTAATCAAGCTTTATAATATATATACATACACATTTCATTTATTTTTTAAAAGTTTTATGTATTTGGGTCGACGCAAATTAAACTTAATCAAGGCTAGAACTTTTCTCGAGCTGATTCACAAGGTCCCTCGACCTCAATTGGATTTGAGCTCAACAATTTCAACCCTGAGCTGAACTTAATCAAGTTAATCTTGTTTGCAGTGAGCTCGAACACAACTCGAGATAAATAATTTTCTTAAAGAGTCAAGTCCAACTTACTTGTACTCAAGCTCGACTCGGCTCGATCATTTGCGAGCCCTACTTGATTGAGTGATTAAGCAGATTCAGCAAAGAATTGTCGAATCTGATTTAATGTACAAGAGTTGGATTTGGTTATGGATTTTGTAATACATAAACCTGATGCCCAGTCGTGACAGAGATAGGCAGCTTGCAGTTGTCGAGAGCTATGGCTGAATATTTGCAACATAACAACTTTGCCTCCTTACAAGAGTCGCTGACGATTGTAGCAGAAATAATAGCTCACCTGGGTAAAGTTTCGATTCACAAGTTGCTGGTCGTGAGTTCGGTACCCCGAGCATGCAATAGCTCTCTCTTGTATGTACTTGCCATTAGACATGACCAGTTTCAGGTAAATCAGAACTGATAGTTTCGGGTTTTCTTGAAATTATGAATTGGAACCAAACTAGAACCAAGATGGTTCTGGTTCCAGTTCCGGTTTAAGTCATAAATCGCCTAAAACTAAAAAATCATTAACAATTTTGAAATTTAAAATGTAAAAAGATGGAATCGATGGTCTCAAATTGTCAGTTTCGGTTTGAGCTCAGTTCTTGTTTCATAGGAGGTGGAACTGGAACTAAATCGGGTGGTCTCTAATCTCGAGTCTGTTTGACAAGTTACGGTTCCAGCTGGCTCCTGACCCAGTTCTGTATTGCTTAGACCTCTCAGGTCCATTCCAAACTGGTCATGTCTATTGCCGCTGCCACATTCTTCATAACTTCTGATGTCCAGGTCAGGTTACTAGGGTAGCTAAGACCTTTTTACCAGGTTTTCCTTTAGTCTTAAATATAGTTGGATTCATTTAGCCCCTCTGAACCAAAAACTGGCCAGATCGAAACCAACAAACTGGACCTAAACTGCAACTGAACCTGGGACTCCCTCGACACGGTTCGGGTAGGGTTCCTCCCATGAAACTTGAGCAAAGGTTCAAACCATTGGTTTTAGTTTCATTTTTATAAGTTTTCTCAAATCTCTGTAGGTTTTATTTTTTTAACAAAACCGGAACCAGTAGTTACAAACTGAACCAGAATCGGGTGGAACTTTGTTCGGTTTCCGTTCGCAGTTTTCCGCCCCGATCTACTTGAAAGCTGCCATGTTTAGGTTCATCCTTCGGTTTGGTACATTTCAGACGGATTTGCCAACTACTATGTTGGCAGTGAGGTGCGAACCAACGGTTAAAAGTTAGTCGCAAGAATGAAGATGTAAAGATGATATAAAAGATAACACACACTTGAGATACTCTGTTAAGTGCTCAAACAAATGTAGGATAAAAGATATAAAGTTAAGTTCCAATACAACGAATTTACACTCGGAGCATTAGCTCAACGGCAGGGCACTCTAGCGCTATTGCTGCTGGTGGGGAGTTTGACTCCGAGAGGGTGCATGTGTTAGGCTTCGGTCTCTTCTCGTAACAAAAAAAAAAAAACTAAGAATTCATTTAGAGAATCCAGTAGACGTGAGACCAACTTGACTAGCATTTTGGATGATCGGTCTGAGTTAGATGACTATTCAATTAAATGCAGCTCAATTTGAATACCAGATCCACAATATTATGATAACAATTTCGCATCATAATTTTCATATTGCTTTCGATATGTTTCCTGATCATAGTATTGCAAATCTTAATCGAAACTCTACTAGGATCGAGATGTGTTATGTATACCAATGATGATTCATTAATGTCCATTAATTCAATTTGTTCTCCCTCGAGAAGGTCCACAATCGATGAGTCTAATATGATTCGATTTTAGGGACAATTCGTTCTTGGTACAATGCGGATGCCCAAGCCACATGCATGCCCAGAGTATCAAGCTCACGACCTTCAACTTGTGAGTGAAGCCCCTAGAGAGGTGAGCTATCGCTCCATGTGCAGATTTAGGTATACATTTTCATAAACTCTGGTAAGTTTATATATTGAATGGATCGAATGAGTTTTGGTCCTACCGGAGCTATATAAATGCCTCACTCACATAAGCATTACTCACTGGGCAAATTCTATTAGGAAGAAAACGGGCAGGTTGGGGATGGGTGATATATATATATATATATATAGAGAGAGAGAGAGAGAGAGAGAGAGAGAGAGAGAGATCTTACCCACGTACCTGAATCCAAACCTGATCTGGTTGGGTATTGCCTGCCCTGTTTAGATCAGGCTGGGTCAGGGCCGCACGTGTCGGGTCGATATTACCATCCCTAAATTCTACTCACCCAGTGGGCCCAGGAAATGGAGCCCTACCCGTTTCCCGGAGGTTATGTGAAATAATGTCGTCCGTCAGGGAGACGGGTATGGGTTGGTCCGTGCAGGGGATTGGGGCAGAAGGGCCGTACCTGCCCGGAACATCGGATCGGAAGGACGGGAACAACCAGGGTCCAGAACCGATCATCAGCAGGTTCTGACGTGGTATGGGGCCCACAAGCGAGCTGACTGGCCCCTTCCGACTAGGATGACAGGTAGGATTCAGTATCGACGTTCCACGTGGAATCTGGATGCATCGGACGGCTGATAAGAACTTCCAGGGAGCTATCGCGGAAGCGAGACCGTCGAGCGAAATTACGTCAGCCAGGGTTGGACATTGTATAAAATGGAAGAGGGAAGGAGGATTCTCTGTTTCCGGAGCGGGGGAGAGAGTGCCGGATAGTGCTTTGCAGCTTCCGTGAGACGAACGCCGTCCATCTTCTTGTCTGGAAGATTCTTCGCCGTAGATCCCCTTCCCCTCTGTGTGTGTGTGTGTGTGTGCGCGCGCGCGTGGACGGCGCTGTTTTGCAGCGAGCCGATGGTTTTGAGCTGGCCGACGGTGTTCTGTGATAGGTGTTCTGGTATTATCATCTCCTTCATTCGATCTTCTACCGTAGTTTGATTTGTGTCTCCGATTTTTTCTCGTTTTGGTTCCTCTTTCTCTTCTTCTGCTTTTCTTCTTTTCCTTTACAATTCTTTTCCTTTTTCTTCTTTGCGACGTGAGATTGTTAACTTTTCCTCTCTTATTGTCCCTTTCTGCTACCTTCTCTCTCAATTCAGGTAAATATGGCTAATTTCGCGATTCCTTTAGGTTTTTCGTGTTTGTGAGGATTTTGTATCGTTACGTACTTCTGATGCATCTCGGATTTTCGATGGACACCGGGTCGTTGATGATGCGCTCTTACAGAGTTTCCTCAATGAATTCGTCTATCTTTTTTAGTCTTCCTTATAAAAGAAGAGTTTCTTTCGTTTTGGCCTTAATTTGTTTCCTTTTCTACAGAATTTTGATCTTTTATTTTTCTGTATACGTATATCTTCATCTTAATTCTGTTTTTCTCTTCCTGCAAAAGTAAAAACTTATTTGCAGAATCGTTTCAAGTTTGAGAGGATTTCTTTCTCCGTTTCAAGAGATGAGCATCTCTGGTTCAACTGAGCTTTTCTATGTTTTCTTGGATCTTGAAATCAATCAATTAATCATCGCGCATATTGTTGTTCATTTTACTCAAGGCATTAAATGACTTGAAAGTTCTCCTTCCTGATTGGTACTAATTTAAAAAGACGACGAAAATGAAAACGAAGGAAGGAAAAAACGGATCTGCTTTAGCGATTCATGGAAAAGAATGGGACTTGAGCGACTTTATTGCTTATTATTTTGTTGGGGTTTGATGGATTCTCTCTGAAATCGTCCATTTCTTTTCTTGATGTCATGGAAAAAGGATAGTCATCGGAACCAGAATTCGAGAATGCGGAGGATGATGGAGAGGATGAAGGTTTCTAATTCTCTGTTGTTGCTTATACTCCTGAATGGAAGTCTCTGAGGAGGAAGACGAAACGCAGAGGAAATGGAGAAGAATAACGAAGGTAGGCGTATCAACGGCGCGAAATATCTGCTGCGACGACGGCTTTCCGCGACATCTGGGTCGAAACTTGGCTCCGGTAAGTTGGATTCCTGCCACCACCGCAAGCCGCGATCGCCACACACTGCCACGTTCACATAGGGATGGCGGTGCAGAAGAGACGAGTGCGATAACACAAAAGAGGAGAATCTGTATGTATGTGTTGGTGGGTGGCTTCCTCCTGATGGACTTCACTGTCGAACCGTCTTCGTTGTCTCTTCGGAGAAAGGAAAGAAAAAGGAAATCAGGGAAAAGGAGTCGAAAATGAAGGAGCGGTGGTTAGTGGGGCCGATTTCCTCCCCTGAATTTTCCGCCTAATGGCCGATTCTGTCCTCCCCCTTTTTACCTCTCTGTTTCCGAATGGTTGGTCTTATTTTATTACTTCTCTGTCCTCTCGGGACACCTTTTATTTACAACCTTCAACGGGGGGATCGCCAAAGGGAGGAAACCAGACAAAAGCAAACATAAAGGTGATAGGAGGATGGTGGGATTTGGAAAACTGGAGGGGCGTCTCTCTCTCTCTCCCCCCTATTTGTAAAGCTGTGTGGCATCTTTAGGGTACTGGCTTTTGTTTTATAATTTTTTCTTGATGAAGAAGTTGGTGATCAAGTCTCCAAGGCTCTTGCTGTTTCTAGGGAAGAACAACGAAGATCAAGTCCCTGGGTTATCTTGGTTTGTTTGATTGATATAACTATTTTTTTTTTGTGACAAACGGGGCCTGAACCCTAACAGCCACACACGCACATGTTCACACCCACGGTCGCCACCTGCGAGTGGGCGTCAGAGAGCTCTCGGGTGAGTTGACACTGTGGATGTTGATATAAACGATGAAAATATAACTAAATTCATTAAGAGACTCCGCAGATCGTCCAAGAAGGCAAGGCCAAGGCCAAGGTCCGGTTTGTTTTATTTTGTTTGTGAATTTATTAAGTGGTTCTCGTGTGCAGTCCCCACTCTGTTCCGGATTGTCATGTCTGTTATGCTCGCCTTTTTGGGGGGCTAAGATTTTTTCGTAGGCTTTGTGAGACAAATCTTTGATGATTGTGTCGGCCTGGTCGACAGTTTTCCATTCGTAAGCTGATTTCGTGTGCATTTATCCGTGTCAAAGAGTTGTCTATTTCTGCGTGGTACGCGGAGTCATTCCAAATTCAAGAATGGGGCATTTCAGTAAAGTCAGGCGCTCCCACCAAATAGAGTTAATGGAAAATTTAAAGGAAAGCTGTCGCATTTCTCGCCTAGCGAACTTGCTGTGTACTGCGGATAATGCGTGACGCTCCGTTATCCTTTATTGGCCTTTTGTTCTGTCCTCTCTCTCTCTCTCTCTGACCTAGGAGGCTCCCACCTTCTTTTTATTCTTGTGCTGCTAATCCTGTTGTCGTTGCTTACAAAACTCTCCCTGTTCCTAGATTTCGATAGAGGAGCGGGTGCAGATTTTGCCCACAAAGAGAAGAAATTGAAGAAGTGGCAGGAGGAAGGCAACGAGGAGTTGTTGGTGGTTGAGCAAAGGAATGAGTGTGATGGTCGCAGAACCGGTGGTTCTAGCACCAAAGACGAGAACGACGCGGTGGAGAAGAGCGGAAGAGGCGAGATGGGTGGCGGGGCTGAGGGAGAAGAGGCTGTCGATCAACTTAAGAGGGTGTCCAAGACTCATAATGATGGAAAGGTTAGTTTGATCCCATCTCTCTCAGCTTTTTTTTCTTTATTTTATCCTTTGGTTTTTGAGAGCCACGAATTGTTGTTTATCGTTATTCTGCTTGAGGTAAAATTGCCTTCAATTAATTGCTATTATCGGAATGTAGTTATCTACGCTGATAGGTTTTCGACCTGTTTTTTTGTGGTTGCTTGGTTGTGTTTCTTAGGTTTTGGATGACTGTACTCCTGTCCATCCCGCTACTGTGCCTCGGAAACTGCGGTCTGGTAAGTGAGAACTTTACCTTTCAATATAAACAACTATCCTGACTTAGAGTGATCAACAACCATAGTTTACTTCCTGCTCTCTGCTAGAAACCTAAAGTAGGATGGTGATGATTTTATTGACTTCCCGTTTAGGATAAGATTGTGTTCTAATGAAGTGTTATTATGATGCTTCAAATGTGGGGACTTTCCTCCAGCCCCGCCTTGAAGGAATTGGCTGCTGAGCCTTCCTGAGGCGGAAAGAATTGCTTAAAAAAAAAAAGGAAACAAAAAGAAGAAACCTTGTCTAACTAGAATCACAGTTGTACCGATCAATGTGTTTGTTACTAACCTGTTCCTTAGTTACTTTTGAGTCAATCCCTGTGCCTCCTACTTGTCAGATGAAATTCGAGGGGCTCTGTTTTTCTGTTCGAATGGTTCTTTTGCTCCTTACTGTTTAAAATTTAAAACTAGATGAAACTTGAGGCCATCCTATTGGTTTGTTATTTTGTCACCTTTTTGTTCTTTCTGTGGTCCTTTTCCTATTAAATTTACATACAATCAAGATTTTATTTAAGACAAACTTGAGCTACAATGATCTACTTGTTCTCTGTTATTACTAGCTGGGATGGTTATTGTTTCTTTTGGCAAGTGACTGATGCACTATAGTAACAATTGAATGAAGCTATGAACAAGCGCAACTGCGAATCCATATCCCCACCATTGCCGGAATTAAAGAAACATAATGCTTCCAATAGGAGTAAAATGACAACCATGGCACATGCAAACGGCATAAAGATATCCAAACAGGGCAAGGTGCGTATGACTGGTTCTACATATCTCTTTTTTCTCTTTGCTAGATTTGGTTTTTGATGACTGGGATCGAGCAAATTATTCCTTGCAGAAGCAGTCTAATGCGGTTTCTAAATCCACGAGGAAAGAAACCTCCATGGCTGTAACAAAAGCTGAGGAAGAAGTAGCAGAGGCTTTATACGTATTGTCAAGAATATCCCCTACAAGTTCTGTTAGAAGCAGAACTGGTACGGAGATAGAAGAAGCAAAGACTTCCACTTCACCAGAGGATAAGGCTAGTAAATTGCCATCTGATTTTCCTACTGAAGGTTGAAAAATAACACGCCTACGTGCTGTTCATTTTCTTTGCTGCCTTATTCCAAATGAACATTCTATAAGCTAAACTTACCAAATGTTATGTGCAGCTTCTAGTAAGAAACAGTCGGAGAACGCAGAAGCAGTCAAAGCTGATATGTCAAGGAGCTCTGTGGAAGTTCACACTTCTGCGGCTGCCAACGGCACTCCTTTCTTTGAAAAACTTGAACTAGAGTCTGATGCTCAGATAGACATACAAAATAATTCTCAATTTAACAAGCAATCATCAGCCTCACCATTAACTGATGTTCAGAATAATTTGGTCCTTCCATGTGGTCAACCAAATAGTGAAAATGGGTTAGTGATTTTTATTTCTTCTGTTTCTTAGTGGTCAGTAGATAGCTAAACAAGCTGGTGTGACCTTGTAACTTGATCTCTTCTTGTTTCAGAATAGCAGAGCCATTCATCTTGAATTTACTTCCATCACATGAAGCTGAGCAAGAACCTTTGCAGGTGTGAGCCTCTATTTGCTAATTTAACCCTAATATAGCTTCATAACTTTTTGGATAAATGATTGCCCTAGATAACTCAATGTGCTGGATTCTTTGCAGCCTGCAATCATCGTTCCACAAAGGGAAGAGCCCTCTGACAGAAGTTCTTGCCTTGGAAGTGCTGGTATGGCTACATCCATGAAAAAATTTCTGAATTTGTATTCATATATATATATATATATATATATATATATATATATATATATATATATATATATTCCATTTCCCTGCAGCTTGTAACCTTTTATGATACTGTTTGATTTTAGGCATTGATCCGGTTCCAAGGCATATCATTACAAATTGTTACAGTCCTTTGGATTTAGGAGGGTAATACTTTAGCTTCTTTTGTTATTTCTTTCTTTTGATTAGTATTTCAAGTATGTGTTTCAATTGCATTTCTTTTCTCCCACAGACCAGCTGCAAATAAAGCCGCAGCATGCCAAGACAGCACCGTACGTGGAACCAAATCGTTACTTCATTTGGATTTGTCAGGGTAATCTTCTGGCTTTGTTGGATTTTGCTTTCTGTTAGTATTTCATGTCTGTTTTAACTTGCACGATATTTGGTTCTCAGACCACCTTCAATACAAGTTGCAGCACCACAAGACTCTGCAGTGCATGGAACTGTATCTGCTTTGGCGGAAAAGGTTACTGATTCTTCGTATTAATGACTTTGTTAACTTTTCTTGCAAGTATCATGTGTGCTTATGGGTTTATTAAACTAGCAAGATTCATATTTCCGTATTCCAATTGTTTGCTGTTTATTGTGTTGGCAAGCAGCTTCTTAGGTGCTTGCTTTCATATATGAAATATGGCTTGCCGCCCTTTTCTGTTCTAATATGGTATATTTACCTGCTTAAAACTTCATACTTTTCCTCTATCCTAGGTTTCCCGAAAATCACTTAATTACAAGTAATTAGTTTAGCTGACCCCATCTAGTATGGGAAAAGGCCTAGTCATTGTTGTTGTTGTGCAAGTAACAAGTTTGCCTTGCGTTGGTTGTATTTATTTTTGAAGCCTCTGGCTCAAGGAAAGAAATCGTGGAAACGGTGTGCTACCCATGTACATCTATGTCATTTTATACATGTCCGTACAAGTGTTGAAAAGGTCCCCCGTTGGGCACGGCACTGTAATCAACCATCAGAATGGAATGAAGGTGCCAAGGCAGTCAGTGACTGCTCCAATTACAAGGATAACCGCTCTTGCAGTTTGACAACTGCTTCCGAAAGAAACCCACAGGTTGCCTGCCTTCAACTGCTTTCAGAGAAAATGCCGGTCTCCAGTCCGAGTTATTCGAGGAAGCCTCAGGTCAAGCCTTCTTGAGTCTCAACCACCTTTTTGTTGCTCTCACTTTTTGGTTTGGATTTTTATTTTATATTTTCTTTTCTTTCATTCATTTTAGTGGTTAAGCCTTTGAACTTAGGATCGCCGTTGAGTGCGATTTCTTTCATGGCTATTTAACCCTTCGTGAAATTTGATGTTCTGATCATTGCAGAGTATCGATTTTTTTTCACTGTCATCGGGTGGTGGTGATCAAGCTAATGTAGGAAAGCCAAGCAATAGTGTAGAATCTTCTGTGCTTGTAAACTCTTCTTTCATTCAATCTCTTCAACATCAGTCTGTTTTGCCCTTCTCCGTTCGGACTGCACGTCTTCCCACATCTTACGCTGACCAGCAACCAGCAGCTACACAGCAGGTGCGTGAATGTCTTTATGTTTTCTCTGTAAAACCACTAAGCTCGGTGGTCATGCGTAACTGTGCATTTAAGATGCTTCTTCTGAGACTAGTTTGGTAGTAGTGTTCTTTCTCAAGTGTCCCAGCAAAATTTTATTTAGGGATTTTATTCCTCCAAGTCCATGCACACACGCTAATCAGCAGTTGCATGTGTTCTCTTGCTGAACTTGAATCTAATTGAATTGTGCAAAATGAATGAATTCTCTTGTTAGAGGAGTCTAACGATGGCAGGTCCTGCAGGTGCAGCTGCCTCAATATTTAGCCAACCCTTTCCTCAACCCTCATTTTGCAGCTGCTGCTGTGTTGACTGCAACAACTCCGGCAGGGAAGCAACAGCAGCAACTGTGGGCATCAGACTTGATGCAATACTATCAGCCAACCCAATTTCCTAAGTCGCAAAATGGGAGGAATGACAGAGTCTCTCTTCTCCCATGTAGCCAATCTGGTTCTTCGCCGGTCCCCCTTAGCATGGCTTATGCTCACAGCTCTCAGCTCTTCCCCGTATCCTCATCAGGAAACAAAAAGCCGCAGCAGAAACATGAGGAACAAATCTTTAGATCAGATGGCCCATCGTCGCATATGCGGCTTCTGAGCGACAATGATCGGAGGTGAAGCGTATGCAATGGAATTGTTCGATGCATGAGATGTGAAATGTGAAAATAGGCTACACCATCCGCCTGCAAATCGTATCTGGGGATGGTAGGAGTCGGGCTTCATAGCAACTGGATGAGAGTTGTGATACCATTAAACGGAAGGTAGGTAGATGTAGAAAAGAAAATTCTGCAGTAGACTAAACTCTTGACAGGAACAATGTATATTCCGTTTCTGCTTGGTCTTCAAATTTTCAACATTCGGCTTTGCAAGTTTCCACGAAGAGAATCCTATATAATGTAATCATCAGCTATCATCGTCATTATTAGCACTATTGTTAAATATTGTACTAGATAATCCAGTGTCTCCCTCGACTTGGTCTGAGTTGTATTTTACGACGGCTTCAGTTTTCCAACATACATCTTTCAAGTCATTTTGACGTCTGGATGCGTAATTTTAGTGACAGTGCTCTGGTTCTGCTTGACAGTGCAGCTGAAAAACGTGAGCCAGATCATCGCCGTCTCCAAGCCTAGGGTTGGGCGATGGGTCGAGCAGCCCCAGGTTAGCCCGTATTCAGCCGCCAAAGCCATGATCGGGTAGATTTGGGCCCTGAGTTTGTCATGAAGAGGCATGGAAAGGGCTCAAACCTGCTTGAACCTGTAACGAGCGGAAGGGAAGAAGCCTGAAGAGTGTAAGAGTTCGTGTCACGGGCTTTTGAACTAGAGAGGAAGCATTGCGCACAGTCGAAAGGTGATGATGTCGTGTTACACACAGCAGGATGACTTCGTATCATAGTCGGATCCTTGTACTGTCCAGGTTGCACACTTTTTAACATACGGATCGATTCACAGTACACTCACTCCCACCAAACTGTCAAAATGGAGCCAGTGCAGATCCTCTGCTCCACCGAGTGCTCATCAGTCATCGGACTTTCTTTCAGCTCGGATGCACGACACTAACTGTAGGTCGGATTGCGTAGGTTCTAACCTGAATAGGAAGGTTCCCGGGTTGGACCTGAATTTGTAAGGTAAAAAATATGCAGAAACCAGCTCAATATCCCATAAAAGCTCAATTAAAAGGAGCCTAAACTTCATCTGGAAAACGATTTAAACATGAACAGTATAACCAATGACATTCAACTCAGAGTTCTCATACGATCATACTAAAATAGAACTTTGAATTGCACGCTCATGTACGAACCATTTAATCAGCATTTATGATAGACGAACAACCTCAAGACAAAGGATGAAACTGGTGACAAGGTTTTGGATTTGTCACTCGTGCTCCCTTAGGATGGAGCCAGCCTTATGCTTTGAGGTAGGAGTAGGGTCTTCATACAGGAAAAAGCATATGGCTGCACGTATCAAAGATCAGATAGGCACTTTCCGTTTATAAAGTCGACAACTTGAGCGACGGCTCGATCAAGTGCTGCAGTGACTTCAACCAAATTCTGCAGGAACTCCTCCGGTGTTGGCTTATCCCCATCAATGATATCTGTCACAGCTTTTATGAAAATAACAGGAACCGAGAACAGTTCGGCAACATATGCAATAGCAGCTCCCTGCAATTCAAACACATTTAATAGTAAAAGGTTATCAAACTTCTTTTTGAATTGTGGTTGTAGACAACCACTTTGATGAAACTGCTTAACAGCTTTTATGAAAATAACAGGAACTGAGAACAGTTCGGCAACATATGCAATAGCAGCTCCCTGCAATTCAAACACATTTAATAGTAAAAGGTTATCAAACTTCTTTTGAATTGTGGTTGTAGACAACCACTTTGATGAAACTGCTCTGGTCAGCCTCTCGATGATTGGAAGATGGTCCATGAGCTTCCCAATCACCAGAATCCGTGTGTAAAGGAAGACGCGACCAACAGCTGATTTCGTAAGAAGTTGCCTGTGCTGATCTAGGGTTAGATCTGGTGAAGACATCTCAACAAGATGAAATCCGTTTGCTCCATCCAAAATGAGACTAATTTGTGATCGATGGTGCATAATATGTTTCCTAATTATATGGAAAACATCAGGTAATTGTTTCTGCAGTACCTCCCGATTGTCTTTTCAACATCTTCTGGATGATTGTAAATGGAAAATATCATCTAAGCAATTAGCAGTAAGAAACTTGTTTTAAATTGTGTAACTGAAAATTATGTCCTTCAAGGCTTTCAAAAGCTTAATACTGTGGAATGCATCAAACTTTAAAAACGAAAGAATCCGGGCTTCATTTGGAACAACCCAACGTAAAAGGAAAATTCTTAGTAGATGGATCATGTTCATTTGGAAATTGGAACTCAACCCGAGTCTCTTCTTGATAGATAGCTACTGTTAATACCCATAGATTTTCTTTTCCCTCACACTGAAGTTTTTTATCATAGGATAAAGGACTATGAAGATGTCTCCTGCATCCGTAAAGCTAACAACAAACTTATGAATCTAATAACCAGAGTAACAATCGACAGTCTTCAATATTTTATTATTATTAAGGTTTATCCAATATAACATAGATGGACTGTCATAGTGCAATGAGGGTTTGATTCTTGGGGACGAGGTATTCCCCTGGCAACTGGTGCTTGGCATAGACTTGGGGACGAGGTTTCTGAAGCCTCTGGTAGTTATGCCATCAGGGGTCCAACTAACTCTCACCACTCAGGTATGGTTTCCCCAAGTTCTACGTCCCAAAGAAAAATGACTACTTTACTAAACCTGCTTTAACCATCAGATGATTAAAGCAGATGGTAGGTAAGCCCTAGAAGGATAAGCGGTAGGTTTTGTACGCATAAGTGATTTGATCCTTAAATGACGTTGGAAGTGCTGACAATAATTTATCGTACCTTCCACCAAGAAGGAATTATCAACATATTTGGCCATTGGCAACCGACGAGGTCAAAACAAAGAGAACTTATACACCATCGTTATCGGATCGAACATGTTAAAGCATTTGATAATTAGGAACTGGTAACTGCTGACCTGCTTTAGAATAAAAGCCATACCTCCATATCTTTGACGGTAGCATCATTTGCAAGAATTGATGCTTCATCTTGTGGTGACATGTCTAGAGAATCCCCAGTTGACAACTTACCTACCTGAGAAAGCATAATTGCTATGAATGAGATGACTTTGCATCAACAATAGTATGTCGACTATACAACAGCCTCCATCGGTTAAACGAAACTGAAGTGATTGTGTTAGTTATTTTCAATTCGTTATACGGTTTCTAACACCATGAATGTGAAGGTCATAAAAGGTAAGGTTCGCACAAGAGTATGAGATAAGAGGCTGTTCTGGTATCATGACACCTTGATGTTTTGAACAACGAAATCTTGGCCCATAGTTTAACTGGCAAAGCTTGAAACCGTCACCGAGAGGCAAGCATGGGACATAAAGGTAATTTTCTAATAAAATCAACCAACAACAGATTTTAGAATAAAGCAGTTGTAGATGAAATACTCGTCAATCACAAAAGGACACATTCATGCTAATCTAATTACTCGAAGTTTATCACTGATAATCCATGACTTGCCTGCCCAATCTCAAATCAGACCCGTCTGTCAATGACCATTGTTCAAGACCTACTGTGAAAGACGCTAGCTGGAGAAGCAAGCCAAACAATAACCACGAGGTTCCCAGCCAGCAGTTCATATAGGTCTAATTTTTCCTTAGTCATTACATTTTGTCTACCATTAATAAGGTGTATCTCTAAGTACATATTGAGCTTTCGCTTGCTAGGGGAAATAGATAGCGTCTCTCTTTTTTCCATTTTCTTTTCAGGGCCGAGTAATCATCATTCATGAAATGCACTATAGAGAATTATAAGGGATCACTGGCAGATGCAACACAGAGAGAAAGAGGGGCAAAAATATTAGTACCTGTCAAACGGATATGGGTGCAGGACATGGCAATTCCAAAACATTTCGGGTGTGGGCTGTGGGGACACAGTGGAATATATATATAACAACTAAGCCTTTTCCCATACTAGATGGGGTCGGCTACATGGATTCTTTGTTTTCACATGGCCCTATCATGTGTCATACTAGCAGTTAACTGAATATAAACTAGATTATACTTTATTATTTATTTCCAACACTTTGTGGTCATCCTCTTCCTCTTTTAATATTTTCATAATCTAATTTTTCATATCTTCTTACGGTAGCATGTGTGTGTCGTTTTTCTATATGTCCAAACCATCTTAAACGATTTTCCCTCATTTTATCCTCTGTTGGTGTTACACCCAATTTATTTCTAATAACCTCATTATATATACGGTCTTTCCTTGTGTGATCGCTCATCGATCTCAACATCTTCGTTTCTAATATAGACATCTTTTGCACATGTTATGTAGATGATTAAGTACCCAACACTCAAAACTATAAAACATAGTAGGTCTAATTGTTGCTCTATAATATATACCTTTCAACTTCAATGGTATCTTCTTATCACATAAAATACATGATGCCCTCTCCATTTTAACCAACCGGCATTAATTCTATACGTCTCCATCATTTTTTCCATCACTTTTAAAAATTGACCCTAGGTATTTAAAACTCTCTTTGTAAGGGATGTAATATATACCAATCGTAATTTTATTCCTATAAAGTACTCAAATGATCAAACTTACATTCCATATATTTTGTCTTTGTTCAACTAAGTCATAAGTCTTTACTTTCTAACATTTCTCTCCATAATTACAATTTCCTATTAACTTTTTCCTTATACTCATCCACTAACATAATGTCATATGCAAATAACACAATTGTCATATATATATATATATATGACAATTAAAAAATATTTCAATAAAATTTATACATAATATATATGTATTACATAATGTTTTTGAAAATGCATGTAAAAAAATATATTTATAAGTCCAATAATTATTGCTGTATCATATACAAGCATTCAATCTCTACATTCTTTAATAAAATTTTGAAAACCTTTTTAAAAGCTAAATGCATTTCAAGAGGTCTGGTTTTATTTTTCCACTCTCGCCCACTTTCATCTCTCTCCTATTCCCTTGCCCTTTTTATCTTCCTACCCACTTATTTTCTTGTCTCTTACCCCACCCCACCTCCTACCGACAATGACAAACCCTTACTCTTTTTCTATATTCTTAAATGATCAAACTCTCCATGAAACTCATAGTTGCATTATTTATAGCTCCCTTCTTCGTTAATAAAGCTGGTTTGGAGTTATCTTCCAACCCAAGGCATAACTTGTATCAATGTGCTTTAGCATGGAGTTTGCTCCCAGCAATTAACAATCCCTACCCTCTCGCATCAATCTCCACGAGCCTCTTATCTCATTCAACCATGGCAGACACGTCAAAATATAGACTCACACATTGGGTGGATTGACTTTTGGTCAAAAATAAACTCTGATACATTGACCCCGTAGATACAGTGTCGGTGTCGGTATCGAGTGTGGGAGTGTCCAACACAGGTTTGGCACCCTTATTGAAGCGTCTATATGACATAGTAGTACACTGGAGGCGTTATTCATTGCTATTACAGGACAACTCAATTCCAAATTCAATTAATCTCATCTCACCTGTAAATGCATAGGACTACACTTGCCATCGTTTGGGGTTAAATTATCGTAGCTTGAGTTCCCACCTGTCACCAAGGCAACCTAAAGTTCATGTTGTGGCATCCAACTGTACCTGACACCAGCATATTTTGATAAAACACGTACAAGGATATCTCTAACTTCATTATTAGATATGTCAGACAGAGCTAAAACGGATCTTCAGTTTCATAGCTTTAGACTACCCTTTTGATAATATTGTAATGACGTTTGATACTTCATAGGACAACATGGGTAACTTCAAAAACCTCAAGGTGATGCAAAACTTTGAAGCATATTTGAGTTCTACTTGCATTTCCAATGAATTTAAATTTGCACTCAGATGATGCAAAAAATACGCATAATTCATATTCTTCATTGGAACTTTATTTTCCTACTGTCAGTTGCAGGTTAGCTTGTTGAACATCTACAAGGCTTTACAACCTGCCAGAACAATACCAGGACAGCCACCTTTGGAAGCAGCCAGTGAAACACAAGGTATATCTTAACTAGTTGCAATGAGACAGAAACAAATATTCTTACCTTAAGGCTCAGATCCTTTGAAAGATTTGGGCAAGTGAATGTACTCCGAGCTCCAATGCCATATTGATCAAAAATCTGAAGTATACCAAAAGGTCACCGTGGAGATAGTTTCTAACTCACAACAGATTTACCAGATGCACTAAAGTAGCTAAAAGTTTTGTAAGGCAATTTAACAATGTTTAGGATGCTTCACTTAAGCTGCAGGATCTTGGATGGGATGTAAACCTATAAGAGTATCAAAGTTTATCTAATAATGGTGTATTTGAAATTCCATTTTTTGGATAAGGATTAGTTGTTATTATTTTTACCACAAAACAATGATAATTAATTTGTTTGATGAGTTTCGTATTTATTATCTAGACGGACAAGGCTTATATAATATTTCAAACCTTTAAAAGTTAATACTAAATGAGCTGAACTTATTAAGAGGTGATGGTATATTTGAAAATACATCATAAGATAAGTTTGGCTTTCTAACAATTACTTTTTGTCCTCATAAAGCGATAATTTTTGAAAAGAACCAAACACTTTTTAGGATTGTTGACTCGTTTTACAGTCTAATGCACCCTAATTTGAGAAAGACTTTCTTAACCAAACGATGACTAATTCAATCAGCATAGGGCATACTACCGACAAGTAAATATTTCATAGTAGTCTTATTAGGCCATACATTTCCCTTGGTGTATCTATTTAGTATTGGTTATTTGGTGATATCCATGCCATAAGCTCTTTAAAATTCTTCAATTAGAAGTCCTCCATCATGCAATTGTTAGTGGTAATTTCATTTTGGTATTATCTAATGTTCACGTTCTAGTAGACAGTAAAAACATAAAGATGTCAAAGGTAAGACTCACAGGAATGGGTATCCTTCTATCATGGAATGCAACATCAGAGGCAAGAAAGACATCTCCAACGCTTGCTCCTTTGTCCTGAAAAGTAAAAACAAACAGGTGAAAGGGAAAATAAATCTATTAACATCATAAAGATTAGAATCTTGTCAGCTACAACGATAGGCACTCATCTTTTTCTTCTATCTTTCATGTTCAAACAAATGATATGTGCCATACATGAGAAGGGAATGCATCCAACAATGGAGAGATTGGCGCATAGTGTCATGCATCAGCTGTTTAGAGCAATTTTAGCACATGTTCAAGAAATTCCAAAAACATATATATCTTAAAGCCACCAGCAGTGCCTGCATTTATAATAAGGTCTGGCTTTAAGGCCTGGATAGATGCATAGGCCACTAGAGAGGCAGAAATTGTACCAACACTATCAACTCCTGCAGTTAGAAAATGTAGCAATCAAAAACCAAAGTAATGATGGAAACACATGCCAATATCACAACGACAGCAAGATGCCTATTCCTGCTCCATGTGACATCAGCAGTTACAAACTGAAGCCTTCCAAGCCAATAAGATCTTAAATTAAAAGCACAGTGATGAAAAATCTTTTAATAAAAAATGACAGCTAAGTACGAAGATGCCCAAGTACAAGAATTTCCCAGCTCAACTTGCCATCATACATAACAAGCAATATGGATGAAAAGCATAAAGCTGGACTATGTGGGATTTCCACAAGACACGAACTAAATGCATCTATTAGGAAGGAAATCACCTTTACAATTTAAATGCTAAGGATGTACATACCACATCAATGAAACTATCAAAGCAATAAACCTCACAAAATGTGCAGAGGCTACCCCTTAAGACAACTATAATGTCGCTGGTTATGTCAAGCCATCACAGAATGCAATACGAAAAAAGCTTTTCTAGTAGTCCTACTTGATCACACAAAGAGAAAAAAGAGCACAGTGTGACTGGCATAAAATCTACGATTGGGTTCAAAAAAGCATAAGCCTCAGGCAATTTTGCGAAGAGAAAACCACTCAGCTGGAGAATAGAACCAAACTCTCTAGTGGAAAATCATAGTTATGAGTTACCTATAATTGATTTGACCCTATGACTACACTAATTACAGTTCGTCTGATAAAAAATTGCATTTATGGAAAGTTTTGGACTTTTGATTTTTCAAGCTCTTGAAAACCTTGATAATGGGTTATGAACCATTGAACCATCCAGAATGGATAGTAAAAATATATAAGTATTAGATCACTTGAGAAGATTACCATAAAAACTAAGGATGTTGGTGTTTCAGAAACTTCTATAATCATTTTAAGCCCAATAAGGAACCTCCGGTGGTGAGCATTTTTTCTTTAAGTAAACAGAAAATCCTGAGTCTTATCGTCCCTCTGCTTCCAACCTTATCATTTGATCCATTGGAGATGCTCCTCCCTCCCCCCCACCCCACCCACCCACATACACACACCTTATCATTTGATCCATTATTTGGAACATCATGCACCTACAGCATCCATCTAAATTTCTACATGCGCCTGTTTGTATTGTGATTTATGCACAAGAGAGAGAGAGAGAGAGAGAGAGAGAGATGATAAGGTTGACTGTTCTGTTTTGATAAAATGCCCGGTGAACACAAAAATGGATGGAGTGGTATAGCTTTATATTTTAAATGTGTAGTTCTCCCAGATAATGCATTGCGCTTCTTTCACATCGGATACTAATACAAAATTATCATCCTGAATCACAAGGTATGACAAATAATACTTGTTAAAAGTTAGAGGAGACAAAATCATTATTGTGTTGAAATAGAAGACCAAACTATAAAGCATATGCTGTGTATGGCAAAAAGAAAAGCACATATAGTTACAAACAACATCACATCAACAAAAAAGACATGGCATTGTCATTCTTCTTCAGTTCTTCGTTATCATTATCATTGTTCAGCTCTTCATCGTCACTGTTTATTCCTTTCTCTAGTTTCTCTTTTTTTCTCTTTCTTTGTTTTCTTCTCACAGATTCCAAAACTTCAATAATTTTCTATATTATTGGTTCTGGAATCCTTCAACATGGTGATCCTTTTCAGTTACTGTGATATGATTGTTTAACCAAATTCCTCCATCTAAGATATCACCAGAAAATCTGCACTCTATAATGATATTAATTCCCTTATAAACAGTCGTGCAATAATACAAGCCTGACCACTATTAGAGGCCATTGGGATTGTTTGGGCTTCAAAGAGGGGCTGTGATTCAAAATCCACAAATTTCAGGATGAATTCACAAGAAAACACAAAGAATTGGGAAGGGCTTGACTGAGAAAGGCAACTTGAAAATGATCTTGCCTAATCTGTGCAAGGGTCTAAAAACCCCAGTTGCTGCTTTCAAGCAACCTGTGAGCAAAAGATATAAAGATCAACTTGTACGACAGTATGTATCTTATGGTTACGATATAATATATTGTAGCACAGTGAAATACGGTTTGATATATTGCTTAATGGCATGCCAAATTCTGGCTGTGACAAAATCGCAGTATATGATATGTTACGATTTTAATAATGTTGGCTCTTTGGCCTATTCCACGTTTGATGCATTAATCTTAGAAAGTAGACCCCAAAATTTCTATAGTGTGACCATTCTTTTGTGTTTTTGGGTAATCTCAAGCAGATACATACATATATAGATTACTAATATTTATACATAATCTAATAAAAAAAGTGAAAACTTAACACTTTCAGAATTCAGGTTCTTTTTTAGGAGGTGTTGTACAAGTTTAATGAAGGGCATACAGATAATCACTAACATAGTTGACAAACCGTTAACATCATCGAGAAACACCCCAACAATCTGATCTTTTGCAAAATGCGAGACAGAATTATCAGGCATGATTATTCTTCAACTATGAAACTATGTCTAGATCAGGTCGCTAAAATGTATCATATGTCAGTGGTTCAAAGCGATTACCAAAGCTGCTATCTTTCCCAGGCCAAACAATATTTATTTTCAGGTCCTTATAGGTACCCGCGTATCTAACCCATGGAACCCCTTTTGGAAACCTGCAATACAATTGAAGAAAAAAAGTTACTTGTCAATAGCTGAATAGTGTCGCTGTATTAGAATATTATTGGTTTCTAACAACACAAGGAGCAAGAACTATATAATAAATCAGCAGACCACCAGAGATAAGTGCAGCGAGATGAATATGAGAATTGAAAGTTTAAGGATAAGGACTTAGCTATGTCACATGAACACTTCTAAAAATGTTGGACTCGCCAATGGACCACCTGATACTCTCACTCGATATTTATTAATTTAACTTTTTTAAATTACCAACCTACCATTAATTTGATGCCTTCACAGTGTTATAATGAGAATTGCTTATTTTGAAGATTTTTTCTTATATATAATTGAAATTCATACGAACACACACATCCGTGCACCCATAATCTTTGAAGTTGTGGCATACTCTCTGTACCTACAGCAGCACCTATATCCATGACACAAACTCAGAGGTATATAATCATTTATACTCTTGTTACTATACTCTTGTCACGCTGCTAAATGTCCAAAACACTCCAATATAAAATAAACACCAATCATGTGAAGAAAGTGATCCCAACGTCAGTATTTTCTGCATTCAAGTGCTCTTATAATTATCATCTATGAATCAACTTTCTCAAGTAAAGGTCTAACTGCAAACAAAACACTAAAACACCCCTTTCTCCTTAAAGGTCTGTTCACAAACAATAGTAGATCGCAGAAATTTCAATGTGGACACATCTCAAAAGTGTATATAAAGAAAGGGTAAATTTGTGATGCAGGGAACATGACATCACGATTTCACGCCAAAACTGAGAAGCTCTTTCTTCTCAAACTAAGAAACGGTCACAAGAATAAGGATTCGAGATAGAATTTCCCAATCCACAAACAGAATTAAGCATAGGACATCATCATACACCAAGTACCTGACAGTCAGATAGAATGGATCCGCTTATGAAGTACAGAGAATACTGGAGAAGAAAAGCTCAAAAACAAAGGACTCACACAGGATCGTGAACTTCCACTAGCTGTAAGCTGTTCACAAGAGGGAGCGCTTCCGTCTGCATAGCTAATCAGCAAAGCAAAAGTCAGAAGGAGAGAATGACGTATATAATCCAGAATCGGCAAATCGGCCAAATTCATAGGAAGAACGAAACTTTGATGAGCAGAGACGGATCGGGAGAGGTCGAACATTACCGATGATGATGACAATCGTGGAAATGGGGTTCCTTGAGACTCCGACGGTGTTCTCCGACTTCCCTACGGTTTCCGTCATAGCCATGGCTGTCAGATCGTTTGCAGGACAGACCAACGGCCCAGAGTCGCGAAAAAAGCCCCGGGGATCACGAACATGATCACGAAAAAGGACCCGGAAAACGCAGTAATATTTATATGGTGGCTAAGGGCGGCGTTCTATTGGGTTAGACAGAAATTTTCAGAACGCTCCCCCAATCGGCATTCGCCACGTAATCGTATCTTGGACGCCGGTCAACTATCAGATGGACGGCATATGGGACTCCATGGTTCTTAGATTCATTCTCTGCCGTTCATCGGACACATTATAGATGCCATTGTATCATGACACGAAAGACCTGTTTGGAGGAAAATCCCGGTACCATTTTATGTGGTTCCCGATTTTTCAAGTTTTCCAAATTGTAGTTCTCAAAACTAGAAATAGGATGAACGTTGCTCAACAATAAATAATTTCCATATTTGAGGTTTTGGGTGCACTGGGTTGTCGTTGAAATTTCAGAATATCTCTCTTCCAAATCGTCGTTAACCTGACCAATATTAACAAATTGTGATTAAGCTCGTAGGAGCGTATCATCATCATCATCATCATTATTATTATTATTATTATTATTTGAATCAAAACAAACCGAACCGGTTTCGATTAGGTTTGGTTCTCAACTACGGTTCTACTTATTTAAGGTTTGGTTAAAGACTGAGTATTATGTCATCATATTACTTGAATCTAGGGCTCAAATTTAATATGTATATGAGGTTATAAAACTCACATATATAAAACTTGACTGAACCAAGGTATGCTGCGCTCTTACTGTAGTGCAACATAAGGGTGATGGTCAAGGGACTAGGTAGTCAATGTCATGTAGTACACAAAATCCAATCACTATATATATAATATATGTATGTATATATATGGTAGATAACTCTGCTCATATAAGAGATCATCCTTGTATGGCCGGTCTAAGCGTGGATAAAAGAGGAGGGTTGTGTTAGGCTTCTGACAACTAACGTAAAACTTTATCGAATTTTTATATCATGAATTACACAAATTATGAGTTAACTGTTAACTGCTAATATGGCACGTGATAGAGTTATGTGAAAACAAAGAATCTCTGTAGCCGACCCCGTCTAGTATGGAAAAAGGCTTAGTTGTTGTTTGTATATATAGTGGATCCGGTGTTTGCCCTCCAAATTACGTTTGTAGTCATTTCGAAGAAATATTGAGATTCTTTGACTGAGAACCCACCTTAAATTATTTACACCTGCATTAGATTTTAAGGGAGCGATACGAATGATTGTGAACAGTCTCTATTCGCGGGCAGGCATTATTATAATAAGAGGGAACTGGAGATCTTTAAGAAAGCGGATGCTATCATTTCGTCCACTCCAACAAGTGGAAAATATAGTGCCAACTAGGGGTCCACTGCCACCCGATCGTTAGCAAGCTTTGTTTGTGTGAGATTAAATCACTTAGAAAAGCACAAAGCTCAAGCTTGGCACGAGCTATCGAGCTTAATTTCTAAAACAAACTCGTGCCCTTTTAGAACGATAAACTCGAGCTCGACTTAATCTCAGCCGATGAGATGAATGAGCTGATCAAAGCCTCGTACCAAGCTTGAGCTCTATCTCGTTATCGATGGTTGATTGAAATTGTTAGTAGAGGACAAGTGTCATCTCTCTCTCTCTCTCTCACACACACACACATATATATATATATAACAAATACTACCTATCAACTCTTATCATTCATATTCCATCGTTTATAAGAGTACGTAAAAAAATAATGAAAGAAAATTTTATTATACTTATATTAATGAAAAGAAATTATTGATCATGATTAAACAATGCCATTGATAGACAAAATGTAATCACTATATATGCGTGTGAGAGAGAAAGAGGGAATGAGACCTGGCTCGAACAATCGATTAAAAAAATGAAACTTTATTACAGCATAATACATGGCTAATTAAGACAAGTCTCCCTCAAAACATACACGAACATTAGGTAGATACATACAACCCCATGTAAATCCAAACTCCTTAAAGAGAAAACCAACCAAACTCTGCCGAAGTCCTTCGGTGAAGGGAAAGGGGTACTTTAAATGCCGCCTGCTGCATGACCAAAACGACACATTTTTGACAAGCATGCATGCATGCAAGCCAAAAGGAGAACACCAAGTTGGTGTACCCTTTTCTTTTATTCATAATTTTAATTTTATTCTTTATTATTATTTTATTTAGTTGAGTGTCCCTAAAGAAGCGAAGACAAAGATCTCTTTGGCTTAGTTTCTCTCTAGCATATAATATTGTTCAAGGGCACTTGAGCCTACCACCATGGGTGGTCATGGTGGCGTAGCAAGGGCACACATGTGTATTTCCGGAGGTGCCAGGAGGCACGCAGTTGCACCGAGCGCAGCACGTCCCGCACGCCCTCAGGCATATCTTCTGCCGCGAAGCCTTGCTGCACCTGTACGCACAAGCTGCACCACAGTCTACAACGTATGTACGCACCAAATAAGATGAGAAAGATTGAACCAAATATGACGAATCAATCGAAGAACAAAGCAAGTTATGAGCAATTGTTTTTCATTAATGAGATATCGAAAAGTTAATTTCTCAGCTGGTTATAATCTGAAAATTTGAGCTTTATCTGCAGTCTACCTAGCTTTTGGCCAAGGCGTCGATCGGTCCCTTCATGATTCACATTCATCTGAGTGCTCAAACAAAAATATATAAGAATTAGTTGAAGAAAACTAGACACAGAGATAGAAAAGATATGTGTGTGTTTCATGAAATGATCTTGTCCACCATAAGTAACACGAAAAAGGAAACGAGTCATGTTCGAACTGACAGAGATGACGAGAGAGAGAGAGAACCTCAGATTCCTCATGGCCTTGGCAGGTTGACGCAGACTGAATTATCTGGAATTTGGGTCAATAGATAAAGAGAGAGTTAGCAATTCATTCCGATATTTCGTGTGTGCTCGAAGAACATGCAAGAAGACCAAAGAAGAAGCTAAGAAATCAAAGAAGCAAATTAATGGTGTGTACCACAGTCAGCAGGAGCACGAGCAGAAGCACCAAAGTTGAATATCTCGCCATGTATGTTTTCTTTTCACTGTAAACTTCAGACAGGAAGACACTAATAAGATTAATGAGAGCGACCTATCACAAGAACACGACGAATGAGATGCAATACTTTGCAATTTATATAGGCACAAAGAGGATAGAGTTGGCCATACAATAGCTGAGAGAGAGAGAGAGAGAGAGAAGAAGCTTCTGGCACACTTCGCTTTTTGCGAGAGCCAGCTATCCCCAACCTGTCCTACATTGACTTGTTACTTGAGCACGCAAGCTAAGCTTTTGTGAAAGGAAAAGGTGGGTATGGAGATGGGTTCTTCACCAGATTAAGTGAACCTACCTCAACCCACTATATATGCCTCCCCCGCCTCAAAGCTCCCACTTGTCTTTGGTTTAATATAAATTACAGAATTTCGGGTCGCCAACCTATGCTTAAGATGCCACTGTATTCATAACTTATTCATCGATCTTGTCAAGATCATGATGAATGATTCATTAATTATATTGTACAAGAATTGAGAAAAAAAAAGATTGAAAAATAAAAATATATAAAGAAAGGAGTCCATTGATGAGAAGAGGCTAGGGAACAGTTAAATCAAACACACACAAACGAAAATAATTATTAGTAACCTTATAATATAATTGTGTAGATTAAACTCAATAGTACTTCAAATAGATTTCCATTCAGGCGACTTAGTTTTTGCATTTGGGTAGCAGATGAAATTATCGCATTTTTAGAAGCAGGTGGTTGCTTCCAGCTAGCGCTAGCTCATTCTTTATTTGTTGCATTAGCGTTGTCAAACGTTTTCAAAGATTATCCATTCGCCTTATTGCATCGAACAATCTTTGGGAAATAATACTGAATAGAAGCGTGGGGGCCTTGATACTGTGGCCCTTGACATAAATATGGGAAGTTATCTGGATTTTTTTTGTTACAAGATGAGGCCGAAGCCTAACACATACAAATGCACCCTGTGGGAGTCGAACTCCCCACCAACAGCAACAGTGACAGAGTGCCCTGCCGTTGAGCTAACGCTCTTGATGCAGAGTTATCTGGATTTTGAATAAACTGTAAAAGACAAACTATGCATCGCTAAACTTAGGCTTGATTTCTAAATATTCCATGAGTCATCTGCTTTTGTTACTTAAATTTGAGGCCTGAAATGGCTAGTCTTATCATTTCTCGAAGGTCAAGAGTTTGATGCCCGTGGTATGCATCTGGTAGAGGTCTGCCATGTTTATTTAAATGCATGGTTATGAGGAGGCCAAGTAAAAAGGGATAATTAGCTGCATCTACATTAAGGCAAGGGCCAGGATTAAGGCCATGAGCCAGAAAGATAGCTCACGGTTTAAACGGTGAGTTACTTTCTTAATTCACGACAACTCTGGTGCACCCGAAAGAGGTTTTCCATAAAATGTAAAACCTATGTTTATCTTTTCTGGTTAAAATGGGAAGCCGAAGCCTAACACACTGCATAATCTATGTTTTTAACCATTGCTCTTGAGCTTCTCTGCTGGTATGGGTAAATGTGATGAAAACTACACTTAGCTCTGGCCTTACGTATTTAACAACAAAAGGGCCGTCTTTGTGTAATTTATACTTTTCTGAGTACTTTCCGCAAAAGGCATCTTTCCATTGTTTGACCACGACAAGATCGATTGCTTCTGCTCGTGAGTTTGAAAGCAGCACTTCTGAAGTCACCTTCTCCTTCATCTTCTTCTTTTTTCTAAAGTCCCGTGTCTTCTAGAAAGAGTCGGATAATGGGGTAGTTTAGGGCAAAAAGTTTTGGGCCCGATTCAAGTTAGCTGGGTTGGGATTAAGGCAGCAGCGTAGGTCCTTGGCTAGACTAACTGGGCTCAGCCATGACCTGTTATCAATTTGATCATAGTTAGTTACATGGCTCGTATAACACCGAGCTCACCTTTGGGCTTGCCTTGAGGAGAGCGGTATCTCTATTCCAGTAGATGAATTGTATTAGCCGGTGAAGGCTCAGTTGGCTCACAATGAGTCGATGCATTCTATTGGCCCATCAAGTCTTAGTTGATTCACAAGGAGTGACAGTATTTACAACAACAACTAAGCCTTTTCCCATACTAGATCGGGTCAGCTACATGATTTTTTTTTTTAGAATCCATGGTAAGTCCGACAAAGTTTTATGTTGGTTGTCGAAAGCCTTACGCAACCCTCCTCTTTTATTTGGGCTTGGGACCGGTCATGTAAGGGTGATCCCTTACGTGGGTGGAGTTAGCGGACATTATTTACATTGTTGCTAATATGTGACCTTTCTCTCTCTCAATTCAAAAGTACAGGGTTTGATTGCATGCCGTTTCATTGGTTTCATCTAAACGAAAAACAAAGATTGTATTTTAATTGAAACGCACTTACAAAGACAACCCCGCTCCCTGTTGATGACGGGTTTTTGCGAAGTATCCATAGCAGAATGGTTAAAGGGCCCAACTCATAATTAGCAAATTCATAGGTTCAATTCCTGCTGGATGCACGTGAATTAGAACGTTCATTAATAGAATTGGCTTTGTATCAACGGAATCTCATCATTGATACATAACTAATTGGTATATTCATACTATAAGAACTAAGATAAAACAGTCTCAAAGCCATCTTAACCACTGAACTAGTTAGAAAACATTTTCTTTAGGTCGAAGCACTAAAATTGAGGATCACCAAATTGGGCAACTTGGCTTGAACCCGATCGCGTTGGACTTGATCTGTCCGGGCTTAATATTGACTTAGAACAGTTGTTGCATCTATGCCCATAGTTAATCATGAGGGTTCATGTGAGTCTTGTTTGATTTCCTTAGAATTTGGGACCACCTGATGAGTGATCTCTCATGACCATGATTTTCTAGTTTAACAACTCACTGTTAGTAAAATCTTGTGACCCACAGGAAATAATTTGGGACCATGAGCGTTGTAGGCAATTTCGTGTTGCTTTTACTTCCTTTATACATGAATAACACGACTTTTACCTCCTTTATACATGAATAACACGACTCTTTTCATCTCAATTTGGAGGATATGAGCATTGACTTTCGGATCATATTCGTGTCCGGGTTCCATGATGTGTCCGAAATTGCCAGCAAGTTCGTATTCGGGTTGTGTTAGTGTTGTGTCATGTCCATGTAGAAAAGGTCGACTTGATTATGACCCCAATCTTTTTGTGTCACTTTCATGAGAACCTTTTGAGTCGGGTTCTTGGTGGGTCTATAGTTGTCACCCTACCCTTATGCTTCTTAAATGCTTCATGCTTTACTCGTTCAAGTATGCAAACATTTGCTTCTCTTTTTGTGACTTGAAAAGTCGATTTCTCCACTTGTTTCCTATTCTGATGGCTCGATATGAGATCCCACTTTTGCTTAGTTGTATGTATGTACAGATGATAGAACAGAGGGTAAAGGGATGTCTTTGAGGATCAAGGAAGGGTTCTGCACAACGAGCAACATGTTACCTGGCTAGGGTGACTCATAAGATGAAGGTCATGAGTTCGATACCGGGGGTTGTGCACGTGACTTCATCCTCTACATTGCAACCAAGAAAAAAAGAGAAACCTTGTGTCACACAAGCTCTAGAGGTTTAGATAGAACATGAACTTGGTTCTTCATTTCTTTGAACAAGTAAAATTTATACCCACTAACATAAATAAATGGACAGATTCGCTACGAAACGGGTACCTTGCTTGTATGAACCATACAGTCCTCTTTCTTTATATATGGCCATGTCATGCACCACCTTTGGAAGATTGATTGAAGAACTCGATGCAGTCATCTATGGCTTCCGCAGTATGATGAGGATCAGATGAGGAGTAACGAGGAACTGAAACATGATCAGCCTTAGCTGGTGTCGGTCTCCCCGACGGACATAGGGTCGAGCCCGAGCATGATCTGGGCAGTGCTATCAGCTTAAGAAGTGCCCTTCGAACCCGGACCAACAACCCCATGGGTGATGGGCTCACCTTTGGCGAGCTAGGCTCCTTTTCATTTCTCACTTGTATCATGCTCCCTCTTGTTTACATCTCTCTCTCTCTCTCTCTCTTTCGTTTGACGTAAAGCAAGACTCGCTTTTCTTAAATACGTGAACGGGATGATGAAAGTTTGTAAGGAAAAAGAAAACTTGCAAATTTCTGCCGAGGTGTATGGGCATAGATACAGGATATAAGATGAGGGCAGATAATTTCAGTCTTCACCGCACATCTAATTCGATGGACGGTCACAAGTGGCCAAGTGAGAATCACGTTTCCCGAGTTGGATACGTGGGAATTCATCGTATCCTTGCCCCGATCTGGGATCATTCTTTTGGGATTCTTGCAGTGGAAGAACAAAAAACTAAACGAAAAATTTTCATCTGAAGTCCCAATCTTGTTTGGTGTTACAAAAAGAGCCACGAGAGAAACTGAAAGCATCCCTTACCCGATGGTGTTTACTTGACATTAGCTGCTTTTGCAATAAATCAACGTTATAATTTGAAAAAACATGCACTATCTTCAAGTGGCGCACGACAGGGATTCTTGTCATGTGTCGTGTCCCTAACTACAAATTTATTACTGCAAAAAATTGACGCACTAGTAGGTGTTTGAATACCATGACACTAAAGGATGCCAGATCTTGCCAGACACCAGTCTCCCAACCCTGCAAGGAAAAAAGCAGGGACTTGAAGTCTTCGCCCCTCGGTCCAACAATGGCAAAACGGGTCCACTCGTGTAGTGAAGATCGAACATCACCATCGAAAATGTACTCACATGTCCATCAATTCAAGCTCAACCTGTCCCATTATCCTAAAGCAAACTTGTTGACTGAAATCCATGAGTGATTTTCAGTGTTGGAAAGATCACAAAGCCTGTAAAAGATCCAAAGGATTGTGTTGGATATTAGTTACCACATTTAATCCTCCTTTATTGATAGGAATCCAAGAACATGCATAGACAAATTGGGCTGAAAGATTTCATAAATCATCCAAACCAGTACTAGCTTATTATTATACTCATTAATGAGTCCGTTGACCATTAAATCATGCTCATTTCTCTTAATTTGTAGGATAATAATGTAGTGTTAGTTCTTAAGTGTTATTTTCAACTTGTTTTAATGTTTGTTATTACTGTTGTGTAATATCTATTTAAGTCATTAGAATGAAACGAATTAGAGAGAGTTTTTTGACAAAGGCATTTTGTTGTTTGAAAGCATTTCTCTTCCCCTTATCTCATTTAAACTCGACTAGCTTGTATATAGTAGCGATTACCGGTCCTTTTCAGTCCCAACTGTGACAGAGAATTCTTTAAAGGGTAGAAACCATTGCAACCAAAATATCCTTATTAGTCCCAATTGTAACAGAAAATTCTTTATAGACTAGAAACCATTGCAACCAAAATTCTTTTTCCCTACTCATGACAAGAAGGTCAGTCAACCTTTACCACAAGGGAGTTCCGTTACAAGCTAATATATATATATATAAAAGAAAGGGAAAAAACTACAATTGCTCATTGTTGTGCAACCTGTAAATCACCACGAAGCATGGTAGGATCGCCTTCGGGTTAAAAACATAGAGCTCATCGAGGTTGGAGTAGATACTCACCGAACCCGCGACCGAGTCGAACTGTTCACCAGCCGATCTGCTATCCTTGTCTTTCAATTCCTCTTCCCTCTCCTCCTCCTCCTCCACACCTGCCGCTAATTTGGGCCCTTGGCTCCGCACTCGACCCGCAATTACCCGGCAAACCAAGATGGCCCTCCTGCCCTGGGAGGCAACCTCTTCCTCTTCAGTGGCTACCATGCAATCATGCGCCCGCCCACTGGTAGCCGTGGTGCAGAGACCTTTCCCAACATCCATCTTCAGGCCAAAGCCATTTCGGATCGTGGAGCACACCCCGCAACTTGGACCCATCCCACAAAGGCTGGTTGATCCCCTGCTCCCAATGGAGCAGGCAGATGTAGTGCAGTAGAACCGGAGCAGCTCATTACCATCGGCGATGCACCGGGGGTCCCGTCGGCTCGCCCTGCATTTAGTCACAACAAAGTCTGATCCAACACAAAAACCCATAATGAAAACATATTCAAAGCGACAAAAATAACTGGGTCGTGTTTGTGTTTACCTGTTTTTGACACGAAGATGAAATGACACTAACAATAACACAATTGAAAATAGGAGATCGCCACCGTACCTGCATTTGACGGCATCGCGGTAGCTCTCAAACCGGCTAATGGTCTTTTGGGTATTCCGGATCCTGAGGATCCGATCCACTACGCAGACAGGGTTGTCCTTCTTCAACCAGCTTGATTGGAAGATGATCTCCACTATGTTCCTGCCTGAGTCTTCCGGGCCTAGCTCAGAAACTGTAATAGAAATTATAAAATGCCTTCATTACCTTACAGATTTTGTACATTCATGAAATGAGAGCTACTTTTAAACTACTAGCATTTTTTTTTACAAGAGGAGACCAAAGCCTAACACACGCACCCTCGGAGAGTCGAACTCTCCACCACCAGCACCCACAATCGGAGTCGAACTCTCCAATGGCAACAAAGATGCTTCACTCGCTGCCATTGAATTAACGCTTTAGGTGCAAAGTAAATAGTACTTGGGTTATTTACAATCTCCCTCCTGTTTTTTTTTTTATTTCACAATCCACAGTTCGCAAATAAAACATTCTCGATGTGGGAAGCTAAATTTTACCCTAAATAATCCTTCATATTTGACCAAGCTAGTATAACAAAATAAAGAATGACAATTAAAAGCCAAACATGCATACCACAAATTACTTACCATGCTTTAAGGAATTACATAAGGAAAAGAAATTTTTCTATTTGTCAATGTTTAATACTCTAACAATATTGAGCTATGTGGAGAATGTGTTAGAAAAAAATAATAAAGAATAGTTTATTGTGAGTTAAATGCTAACATGACACACATGATAGAGCTATGTGGAAACAAAAAATCTAGGTAGGCGACCGTCAGTGAACATGCTAACACTAACACTAACACTGATCGTTTTATTTCTCTCTCTCTCATATATATATATATATATATATATATATATATATATATATATATATATATATATATATAAAGAGGTATTGTAAATTTGGGAAATGTGGTCAATTCGTTTAGGCTCTGCGCAGCCACCGAATCTACTGTCGGCCAGGCCAAACCGTGAAGCCAAATCGAGTGCGGGGGAACAAAAGAGACCCATCTAGGATCCACTTTGATCAGAGGCTGAGAAGAGATCACCGACTTTGTGATCGATCCTCAGTCGTCTTTCTTTCCAGATTCGACGGAGAAAAATATAATTAATTAAATTAAAAACGGTTAGTTAATTACCGGCATGGCGGACAGCCTGGTGGGTATCGAGGGCATCCGGACGGAGGAAGAGCTCGCCGCAGTCAGGACAGGCGCAGATGGACGGCCAAGCCGACGGGCCTCGGCTGGGATCGACCACCATCCTGCATTCGTAGCACCCGGACAGTCCCCTCAACGGCATCCTCCTTGCCGAAGTGACCGGTGGCACCGACTCTTTTGGATGGCGTTGGCCGGATGCGCGGGTCCCCAGAGGGGAGCCTACCCTATGGACGAGACGCCTGCCGGAGTTGTCGACGACATCATTGACGGTGCAGAGCGACGCGCAGGAGGCAAGCTTAGCGTAGCCGTGCTTGTTGGTTGTGGTGGTGGCGGTGGGTTGGTACTCGACCTGCTTGCAGGAAAGTAGGTTCTTGAAGAGCTCCCATGATGATAACTTCGGTTCTGGCGGTGGTTGCTTCCTTCGTCTTTTCGAGCTCGACCGGTGGTGGTGGCCAGCACGGTGGTGGTAGTGCGTTGCAGTGGTTGTGGGTGGGGAAGCGAGGAGGAAGATGGAAAGAATGATAAAGAAGGAGAAGAAGAGTCGCTGGAGGGATGACATTTCTCTCATTGTCATGTAAGACAGAAAGATGGGGAGGGCATCTCTTTTTCCAGCCTAAAATAGATAGGACAGAGGCATGTAGGGACCGTCTCTCTTTCTCTCTCTCATATATTAAATTAAACGTCAGCAAATTTCTATGCTGTTTGTAGTAATCATGACTTAATTATCACAGCTTTCTTTCTTCATATATATATATATATTATGTGAGTGTAATATGATTATGAGAGAGAAGGAAAAAAAGAGCCACCTGAAGTTATTGTCTTCCTGAATGGAAAAGATGGGGTGGGTTGAACTCCCCTGGAAGTACCAACATCCTATTTGCCTGAGAGCTCTGTTGAGGAATGCTTTAGCTGCGCCTGCTTCCAATTGCGAAGTAATTATTATTGCAGACTTTTTGTCATTATGAGTGTAAAGGTTCATGCTTATGCGTGTGAAGAGGACCATGATACAGTTGAATTTCACCATCCATACGCAAATCATAGTGTTGAATTTGAAACTTGGATCCGGTTAGTCAAATCTGTTATCCGATTAACAAGTAAGTCGGACTTGGTGTTGAATTTGAAACCCATAGGATAATCCAAACTTGATTGCTGCATTGACATATAAGACTTGTTGAAGAATCTAATTGGGTTGATTCTGTTTCACATCGCTGATCCGAACCAAATCTCATGTTTTATAGCAAATAATTAAGCCATTGACAATCATGTCATTAGGTCTGAAAGAAGATTAAGAAAACAAGAAATTGTCATTAACTTTAAAAAATTCTCGGCATGTTATTCGTGTGAGGTTGGCCAGTACAGTATGGCAGCTTTTATAATTCTTAAGTCTTCTTCAGCTGTGACATGATCATCACAAGGTAATTTTCAGTCCTTACGTTTTCAGAACACAGAGTGTGGTTGGTCAAGTAAATCGTCTTCAACATCGAAGTGGCTATTATAGGCCAGTCATGGTTTTGATCTTCATGGCGCCATCTGCTTTGCAAATTGATGCCCAAGAAGATTATATATATAAAATCTTTTGGACCGAGACAAATAAACCTTCCTTGTATAGTGGGTTCTGCCGTCAAACCCACGTCTACAACTAGGGATGGCAATGGAGCGGGGCGGTGTTTTTGCCCGACCTGTGCCTGCAGTAGAAATGTATTATTATGCCCCGTCCCGCTCCTGTGGGTATTGGAGATCAAACCCTACACCCTTCCCGCATCCACTTTGGTATAACCACCCTGCCTTAACCTATAATCTTTTTTTAATTGATCATATCATATGTTTTATATAAAATATAAAATCTACTCTATAATATTTCATATTATTAAATTAAGTGATTACATATATAACATGAATATGAACTAGTATATATATATATATATGTCATATAAACGCAAACACATATGTGTACAGGATATGAAATATATGCTTAGTATATATATATATATGCATAATACACATATATGTTATATACACACATGCATGTGTGCATACACACACACACATATTTACCTGAAACCCTATTCTGTTCCACCCTGCTCGTAGGTCTTCCTGCTTCGCCCCGCTCCACAGCAGGATGGGTTTTTCCCTCGAGCTAATAAATCTAAAAGGGAATCACTTTTTTTCTGCCTCTTTCTTTAATCTTATTTTGAATAAAGCTGAAAAATCCCCTTAAAAATAGGTAATCAGTAAGATACCGTATAGTCTTTCTGGTCTGCATGCGTGCTTGTCACTGAAGTTCTCGAGAACGAAGGAGGAGGAGCGTTTATTGAGAAATGATGGGATTTAATTATTTAATAAGATGCAAATAAGGGTTTGTTTAAGGATTTAAACCCTTCGTCCCTCGGGTTCCAAGAGAAAAAGCACAAGGATCAAAGTCCGATCACGTAGAACACAGACAAGGAATATGAGCGGGTAAAATATGCCCTGAAAAGGCGAAGAAGACGAGTATGGGCACCACCCCATTCATTTTTATAAAGCATAAAGAAAGAAAGGAACTACCACCGGGTTGGTTCGGTTCGCTCGCACGAGCTTGTCTGTGTTCGTAATTCAAATAGACTGGACACGAGTTGGCCCGTTAGGTGGTATTTTGTTTATGGGGTTGAGCTTGATGTAACCCAATATTAATTTCAAGGATCAACTTTAAGTTCATACTTATTTATAATGGTGATTGATGAATTAACAAAACATATCGAAGATAAAGTACTTTAGTTTATATTATTTGTAGATAACACTGTTTTAGTGGAGGAGTCTAAGAAAAAAAATAATAGAAAATTGAAACTATGGAGAAAAACATTAGAAAGTAAAGGCTTCTGACTTAGTAGAATAAAGATAGAATATATGAAATGTAAGTTTGATAATTTGGTTACTTCATAGGACATAGAAATTAAAATTGTTATAGATTACATCCCTCAAAAATAAAGTTTTAAATACATAGGATCAATTTTTCATAGTGATGGAAGAATTGATGGAGATAGTACACGTAAAATTAATGTTGACGGATAAAAATAGATAGGAGCATCAAGTATTCTTTGTGATAAGAAGATACCATTAAAGTTAAAAGGTAAATATTATAGAGTAGCAATTAGACCTGTCATGTTTTATGGTAAAAAATAAGGTTAAAGATCTTGCTTTTGATTGTGTTTCAAAACTTGTGTTTGATTAAAAATCAAACTTGACCTATAATTTTAGTTTCATAGACTTAAGCTTAGTAATCAAGCACTCCCTTAAGCTAAGAGCTGAATATGAATAATGAATAACACATGTTCGCTTTGACTTGCCTTGTGTAAGCCCGGCCAGTTTATAAGAATATACAAATTTTATGCACATATATGCTAGAAATCCACGTTAAGCCTTCTGATTGAGAAGGTATAGTGCCAATAAAATGATAAAAAGAACCTTAATTTCAAAGAATGTTGCAAGAACATAAGTTGTGACAATTTTTAATAAAATATTCATTCAAAATTTTATGCCAAAGTTACAATATTAACTTTTTCAGATGTGTGTCCCACAGGTATCGACCTCAACACCTTCAACTTGTGAGTCAACCCTCTATACATCCATGTGAACTATTGCTCTTTGTGTTATGATTTTAACTTTAACGAGCAATAACTTGATTCATGTTTTTCTCATATGGATGAGTGTGATCACACAAGGAAAGATTATTAGAAACAAATTGAGAGTGACACCAATACATTATAAATGAGAGAAAATCATTTAAGATGGTTTGAACACGTAGAAAGATGACTAAATAAAGTTCTGGTAAGAAGGTATGAGAAACTATACTATAAAAATACTAAAAAAAAAGGAAGACCATAAAATTTTGTATTAGAAGAAAACAATAAAAAATGATTTAGCTTATGTTGAATTAAATGTTAACATGGTCAAGTTTTATATAAACAAAGAATACATGTAGCTAAGCCCATTTAGTATGAGAAAAGACTTGGTTGTTGTTGTTGTTGTTGTTCTAACTTGATTCATGTTTGGGTCAATTCAAAGGAGTCGATTATCCAAATGTAATAGGATTTTGTCTTGATGAAGATAGCCATGAAAAGCTCATTCAAAGTAGGGATGATTGGTACCTACTTTGATGCAGTATACTAACTATGAATGATGCCTCTATAGTACCTAACTATATATTATGGTGAATGACATATATTGAACTCGAGGGCTCCAATCTACAGCTTCCACCGTATATATATATATATATATATATATAGTTGTACTTTTCATGTTTATTATATATTTTACGTTAAGATTCTTTTAAATTCAAATCTCTATTATTAGTCATATTGATTGAACGGTGAAAATATTTAAGTGGATATAGGCATGAATAAATGTACGTATGAATTATTCTCTCTCTTTATATATATAACATAATAAATATGCACACTCATTTGTACTCAAACATATTTAAAGATCTCAATCTTTCAATCAGTGAGATCAACGATTTAGTTTTGAATTTAAAAACAAAAAAATATACTATTCTTTTTGTAAAATACATTTGATGCACTTTATATTATTTTTCTTTTCTTAAAGATCTCAATTATTAACTTTAATGATCAAATGTTTGAGATCTTTAAGCAAATCTGAGCATAGATGAGTGTGTATATATATAACGTAGTAAATGTGCACACCTATTTTGACACTCAATAATTCTTAAAGATCTCAATTGTTCGATTAGTGAGATCAATAATCTAGTTTTAAATTAAAAAAGTAACAAAATATTACTCTACTTCTTGTAGGGCACATTTGGTGCACTTAATACTATTAAGCTTTTTCTTAAAGATTTTAATGGTTGACCTCAATCTAGAGAGAGAGAAGGTTATCTACCAAAAAAACTAGCACGTTTTGAACAACAGAAAGGAACTATGGCTGTCTTACTTGATCTAGCCTCTGAAATTTTTAGAGAAAATTTTCAATCTACAGAGCCATCAGCTGAGTGCACGGAATCAAATGGGTTGAGAGTTGACAATTAATATTCGGTGATGACCTTTCATTACTGCTTTGGGTGCCTAACTGCTCCAACAAGAAAGCATTTCCACGCCCTTTATCACCAACACTATATTATATTTTTTACTCTGATATGATTTCGTACTTCTATTGATCGGCGTGGGTGGTCATAATATTCGGTGATGACCTTTCATTACAGACCTCTTTGTACTGCTCTTTAAAGAGTAGCACTTTCAAAAGCACTTCATCGTCACGGTCTTCTCCACTCACCTCAAACATCCATTCTCACCGACCCTTGAAAACTCTATTTTCTGTGATTTTTCATAAGATTGAGATTGAATGTTGATAGTGATGAGAGAAAGATATCAATAGATTGAACAACACTTGGAGAGAGTTCCAAAAATAGCCAATTGAAGAGAGCAAGATCAAGAGAAAGAGATTGAATGATTGAGGACAAAGAGAGATTAAAAGAGATCATTAGGGAAAAGGAGATTGATAAAGATTGTTGAGAGGAAGAAAGAAGCCAATA
Source organism: Brasenia schreberi (assembly GCA_036023115.1). Classification (NCBI taxonomy): domain Eukaryota; kingdom Viridiplantae; phylum Streptophyta; class Magnoliopsida; order Nymphaeales; family Cabombaceae; genus Brasenia; species Brasenia schreberi. The sequence goes on along the minus strand of JAYKKT010000073.1, from coordinate 19,030,572 downwards.
ACACGGAAAGACATCGTTAGAGGAGGAAAAGACGGTGATTAGAGAGAATGCGTATTCAAAGACATTTGATAAAATGGAGCGTATCAATAAAAATAAGAACTTAAAACAATAGAAAATCGGTATTTTATGGAACCCAGCTTTTCAATAAAAAAGGGAAAAGGAGTCGCATCCTTCTTCTCTTGAGTGCCCATTTTCAAAACTAAATAACTCCATTTTCGATCAAAAGGGAAATTACAAAACTTTTAGAATCGTGAAACTTGTTTCCAGGACAAAGTTTTAGGACTAAAAGTAAGTTTCGAACATTGCAAAATTCCACTACATGAACGGACCTTAACATTTCCGGTTCCTAACCTGCCAAACGGTTCGGAATCAGACCGGATCAAGAACTGGTTAGACCCCGAGCTGGTGAAATCAGAACTGAAACCGGGATTCATCCGGTCTGGTTCCGGTTTCACCATTCCCACAACAGGAATCGGTGGTTCCTAACTGTCGGTTTCGATACTTTTTAAAGGTTTTATTAAAATTTAGATTTTTAATTAAATTTTATTTATTTTTATAAAATTATTGTTTCTGAACCCAAACTAGAACCAGCTTTGAACTGGTTTAGTTACGATTTACTTGGAACCGAACATGTCTATCCTCAAACATCCAAGCTTTCACTACAAATGTTTGGTTCCAATTTTGTCAGGAGCCACAAATCGGGACCAAATCTAACACTGTTCAGCATGGTTCGATCAATTCTAGTTTTGGCTAGTTTTCCACCAAGTTTGAATCTCTTTTGAACCCTTAATTATAAAATGGACATGTCTATGTTCAATGCCATGCTGTCCCAACCAAGAGGTAGGAATGGTAATATTGACTCAACACTATCCTATCACGTTTGGGTTTAGGTACGAGAATAAAATGTCTAATCTTATATATATTATGTATATAATATATACGAAGATACTCGTCTAAACAAATCTCAACCATTTATTTTTTATGATAGATGATGGTTATGCAAGGTCGTAGCTGAATCTTACAAAAAAGATGTAAATCAAATATTATATTCATACATCACTCTCTAAAATATTAGAGTTACATGTAGTTAAAATGAGAAAAAATTGTTTAAGATAGTTTGAACACGTAGAAAGACGAGCTTCGATAAAAAGGTATCAAAAACTAAATCGTGAAAATATTAAAAAGAAAAAAGAGACCACAAAAGTATTAGAAAGAAACAATAAAAAAAGATTTAACTTATGTTGAGTTAATTGTTACCATTGCACATGATCAAACTCTATGAAAATAAGAAATTCATATAACCGACTCTATCTAGTATGCTTAGTTGTTGTATATGTATTTATGTTAAAATTTGCAGAGCTTATGCTCGATGATGGTATGATGGAGTTTGTTTTTGAACCATACCCAGCTCCATACATGAGATAGGTCTTTATGGGTCTATCCGGGATATCAATGGATCTGTTCTTATGTGAACCAAACCTTGACGAGATTCGGGTGAAACCTGACTTACTGACCCACCGCTATTGACAGAAGGTTTCTTCCGTTGGTTAACAAAAAAATTGGTTACAATTGAATTGCACTTCTTCCAGAGATATTTACTTATTTTATTTCATGTAATTCAGTGGTGCGTTGAACAATAATAGGAAAATGGCTTATTTTGTCCATCATTAACTCCGCTGCAACTTGTAATTAAGCAAAGACCTGCAGGGTGGCTGGCTCAGCTCAGTGAAAGTAGGTTCATCAGGGTTTTGCTCAAGACCATGCTGAGTGAAAGTTAAGTTTGAAAATGACTTACATGGTCAAACCACGGTCAAGTTTAGGAAGCCTGGGGTTCAAAATTCAGTAGGAGCAAGTTGTAAACATGCATGAGCATGACAACCATGCATCTGCCATAAACGGGAACTTTCGTTTTCGGGATTTCACAAACACGGAGAAAATGAATTTCCTATTTCCAGGAAAAGAACTGTGAAATAAACAAGGTAACACGGGATTCTTGCATCACCAAATGGCACAAATTTCCCCCAGCAACTTGATTGTAAGCAGTACATAACAGACTTAGATGGGAATGATAGGGAAACTTTTTCCCAGGATTGCAGCTACACACACACACACACACACACACACACACACACATATATATATATATATATATATATATATATATATATATATATATATATATATATATATATATATATATATATATACCCCATTGGATGTAGTTTGCGGTTGTATTTCCAAGCTCACTGTGTTAGGATTCAGTTTCTCATGAGATGGGTATCATCGATCATGGAATCCATTTCTCATGGTCTTGAAAAGATGAGTCATGAAATGGTTATAAAGACCATTTTCGACGGATTTCACACTGAGGGAGTTGTTCCCATGAAAAGAGAAACAGAATACTGTGCATATCAAACATCAGCCATTCGATTCCGTGTCAAACGATTGAATGCATCTGATTGAGAGAAGTTCGAGGATGGCTATTTCCTGTGAGTGCGACGAAACACTCCGGGGATTTTCCGTGTCAAAACCAAACCTGATCTCCATTAGCTAATCCTTGTTGGTCATTGTGAGCATGGATCTACTTATACGACGAAACTAGTTCAAATGCAGATTTATCTCCATGTAGCTTCTTTGAATTCGTTTTTCGTCGCATATATACTTACTCTAAGCAAAATATGTTTTAAATATCGAATATTACCAACCCACAAATAACTTAGTTTCATGCTCCTCCCACCAAGTATACGCTTCAATTGAATCTAACTCGGGTCCGTAGAGGAACCGAGATCTGATACGTTCTCGTTGATTGGATTTCTATATTCTACACGAAACGGAAATCGCTGGGTAGAACCCACAAACAAATACTGGGTTTATTTTTTACATTAGACAAGTAGGAAAGCTTACTGGGCTACCGATATCCGATTGTCCTCTGATTCATACATAGGGTCCTGTTTCCTTTAAAAAGAATTCTTTTGTTTTTTTTTATGTTTGCCGCAAACATTTAGCAGCCGTTGATGCTGTAGATGGACGTTCGAGAACGACTTTCGAGGTTGTTGATGAGATGCCGTCGTTGATCACTTGGGTGCATACACGTAGAGCTGCCAGAATTGTAGTCCACGAGCTTTGACCAGTGGTATCAACGAAATTTACTGCTGATTGATGGTCCATTATTGGAGCGATGAATGATAGATAGACAGAGAAAGTATATAGCCCGGAGAGAAGTAGAAGGTCGTGTGAGTTGGGCTCGCTCACTGAATCGGGGAAATTGAATTCCCGGATGTTTTGAGACTCGTGCTTGACTGCTCACACGTGCGAAATCACGACAAACTAATAAACTCCCTATACACTGCCATCCTCCCCATGTAGTCGCCGGTCTGCGTTTTATCAAATGGCATTCTTCACAAACTCTCTCTCTCTATATATATATATATCACTTTTCTTTTTGAATTTGGATCCTTCGTCTTTTCGATCAAAAGGTTCAAACGAAGAGAATGAGTGTAGAAACTTCTCCCTCTCGTGTGTGTATATATATATATATATATATATATATATATATATATATATATATATATAATATAATATCATATGTGTGTGATTAGTAGAAGAACCTCTTCTTCACATTCCTTTTCTCCTTTAGTTCAGAAATTTTCCGGAAATTCCCCTTTGCACTACCCTTTCAAAATCCTACCTTGTCAGTTTTCACTTTCCTTTATCCCGTCTTTCTGTCTGCTATTGTCCTCTCTCACGAATACCCCAAGAGTCTCAAGTCTTCTCTGCATGTGATCTCCATATCCAAACAAATGACCACTATCACAAGCGTCACATCTTTATATCCAGCTCTCAATGCACAGGGCCATGCATTCAGTTTGCTTGAGAGAGACAGAGAGAGAGGGAGAGCTAAGACCACTAGGTTCTAGCTCATACATTCACTAACTGTTAAAACAAGTGTGCGTTTCCCTTCTCTATCAAAATCTTTGTTGGGTGAGCGAGTCTTGGATGGATATCAGGCAAGAGGAAAGCAACGGCGGTAGTGGTGTTGGCACGAAGATTAGCTACTTGTGCAGACAGTCGAGTACGAGATGGATCCCAACAGCGGAGCAGATCCGTATCCTTAGGGAGCTATATTACAACAACGGGGTGAGGTCTCCTAACACGGAGCAGATTCAGAAGATATCCGCTAGACTCCGGCAGTATGGCAAGATCGAAGGGAAGAACGTCTTCTACTGGTTCCAGAACCACAAGGCCAGGGAGAGGCAAAAGAAGAGGCTCGGTGTGGACTCGGCCGTTCAGAGGAATGGTGGACGGATGGCTTCTTGCAGCGATTTCCCGTCCAATATAGCCTCTTCGTTCCTCGTCGATTCTAGCACTAGCGGCCATGGTGCTCCTGCTGTATCTGGTACACTAATCTCTCTCTCTCTCTCTCTCTCTCTCTCTCTCTCTCTCTCTCTCTCTCTCTCTCTCTCTCTCTCTCTCTGTGCGCGTGCGCGCGAGCTATAAGCGTTTGCTTTTGTTTATGTATAGGAGTTTCTTCGTTCGCTGGTGGAAGCGTACTTGCTGGGGGCCAAATGAGTGGCATAGGCTATGGCCCTGTACTTCTGGAAAGAGGAAGCTTTCGGGTAAGAATACTGAAGCTCTGAAAAAGTCCCCACCCCAACTTTTGAGATAGCGTAGAAAGCCATGATCACCAGCATTGTCATTCATTTAATGCTTAAGAATTATTTTCTTCTCGTAAGGTTATATATCTTCCTCATCATATGTTTTCCAACGTTATATATCCATATTTTCCGTCTCCAACGAAAATGTTCCTTTCTGTATACTGGTTGATTTCTAATATCAGTATACTGGCTTACTGATATACGCATCTCATTTCCCTCAAAGCATTTTTTATATATTACCACTTACAGAATTTAACCTCTTCTAACCCTTTAGTAAGCCTAACTCACCATTAAACAGGCCAAATAACTTGTTTCTTGCTTCCTAGATACTATTTGTAACGCGATGTTGGCGAGATCTGTAATATCCCAAACTGCAGTCTTCTCTCTCTCTATGCGTGTTTTTGTGTGTGTTGGCGCGCTCTTATTATGTTGTTTGGTTGGTGCTAGGAGCGTTACTTGGAGAGCAGCTTTTGTTCGGGGGGTAGCTACATGGCCGGTACGATGGCAGACTCATATGGGTGCTTCAGCCACCAAGAATCGGGTGAGACGGATGGTAACGAGGTGGACGTCGAGACGCTTCAGCTCTTCCCTTTACGAGGCGCGGAGGACTCGGAAATCGATTCTGGTAGAAAGGAAGCCGCCGAGTCGTATCCTTCATGGTACTTTGGCGATGCTGTCGATGTCGATAATGACCGCGTGGGCTCTTTGGAGCTTACACTGGGGTCGTTTCCGGCCCGAGACGGCTACATGGGACGCTTCGAGTCGGTTGATGCTGGGTTCCGTTTTGGTTCGTGAACAACGGAGACGTTCTCCTTCCGTCTCCCGGATCGGCTTTCCGAGGTTTTTGAACTTCTTGGTCACCGACGCCGTCACTGTTTTCTAATACTCCCTTTTGCATTGGTTTTCATGTTCCAACACCATATGTTCAACTCATGTTTGGTGCATCATCGCAGTGATAATGTAACTGTTAGTCTCTCTCTCTCATATACATGCATGCACACACACACGCGATCATGTATTATACGATGAACCCTTCAATATCTATTGATAAAGTGGTCTCCCTCGAAAGGAATATCTCGTAAGGTGATAACTCGTTTATTTGTAGGTGAAGAACAAAAGTCTCATTGTTCAAGGGATTAATAATAAGTGTTTGATTTAAGCACCTAGAAACTGACACGAGTCACCCATTAAATTCCATAATTCACATCCTCAATCCATGATTTTGACAGGAGTTTGCATCTTATGGTGGTAAACAGTCGTACTTAATGTTTATTTATCCATAACACTGTACATACACACGCGTACACACACATTTATATATATATATATAGGGAGAGAGAGGGACACAGACAGAGAGAGAGACGGATTTTGATCATCTCACTGTGGAGGTAGAATTCAAATAAATGATCTCGTAACATATCTCACTGAAGATGTGCTGCCTTTCAGCATCTCAAGATGAAGGAATTAGGCAAAGCAGCTGCTTTGATTTGCAGCTAAACTTCAATAGGGACAAAGAAATGTAAGAGGAGGAATATATGTTGTGGGATCCTTTTGCATTGCATTCATGCCTTAAATAGTGAAAAGCACGGAGTGGGTGAATAAGAAGTATGCAGTACAGACAGGTTGGTGTTTGGTTATATTACGTCACCCCTCTCGGTGTAATCATTCCTCTTCTTTCCGCAGCAAAATGTAGGGTTTGGTATTCTCTTTTGAGGCCAGCGGAACTAGGCCAGTATTGGGAAAGGGCTAACATTCGTTGTCCCTATCTTTGCGATCCTCCAGATTGATTCGTGCCTGAACGGAAGCCTCTTATTTTATATTCGCTTTCCTTTCTGAGGGTACAACAAGATGTTTGTGGGAAGAATTCTCTTATTTTATTCATTCACTTCCTTCCCTATCCCTTTTTGATCGTCTCTGTTCCTTCTTTCGCGCCGTCTGTTCGAGTACCCATGAAGATAACGTGACGTATTGGCTTTTGTTTGCATGCACGCGCATGCAGTAGCCCCCGCCTTCTCTCTCTCTCTCTGTCTCTCTCTCTCTGTGACACGGTCAGTGGCCTTTATGGGTTCATTCTATTCATGGAACTTTCAGTCATTAAGCTAGAAAACAACATAATTTTGTTTGCCGCCACTGGGTGATATATATATATATATACTGTCAGTTATAACCAACGTCGACAGTGTTCTCCGAAGTGATTCCTTAAATTGGCTTGATCAGACTGCCTAGACAGATCTGAATCAATTAAAAGTTAAATCTTTTTTGTTTCCCAGAGTATCAATATCTGAAAAATATGGAAGAGGAGGCTCTCAACAAACATTGGATTCCATCAAAGTGCATCGCAGGACCAGCCCATATGGCTGCTCTTAGGTCGCAGGCGGAGTAACCTCTTCGTCAGCCGCCCCCAAACTACACAAAAGAGTCTAACCGGGGTGAGTTCTTGTTAGCTGCTTCAGATCTCCGAACAAAACCCGTTTTGGGCTCAACTAACCAAATTGATACTCTTCGGACTATACCCAAAATTACTCACAGACTCTCATTTCATTATTAAGTAGAGATACATATATAATACCAATCATAAAAATGTCAAATGTAAATTATTTACACAAGAAAACCTAAAATGGCCTGGGGATTCGTTCACTAATTGAACGTCATCAGTTCGATATGAAGGTTGTGTATGCTGGCTTGGGCCTCCCAATTGTAACCAAAAGAAAATTATGTATACTCCAGACGTGGCTGATGAAATGACACCAATGAAACAGCCGACCCTAAGGGCGTGCCATGGCGTCATCTTTATCTCCATTATCTCGCTGAATGCTACGATGGTCATTCATATCACGAGTATTATTGCAAAATGCGTCTGTACGCACGGCTTTCGAGATTAGACATTAGTCAGAGTCCAAATTCCCATTAAACTTTTCTTTAATAACTCCCCAACAAATTTTTACAACGGAGGCGTGCATCATGGTCCTCTTTCTACTTCCACTTAGAAGTCTGGATTGTGTAAATCTACAACCTAACTTAAACACATTCCCATAAAGAATGTTTCGGAAGAAATAGTCATGGTCGTAATCCTGGACAGTACCATTTGATCCTGCTCGGCTATGAGATTCAAAGGTGTAAGAAGAAGATGGATCCATCATAAAGGGGTGTGGCCGTAAATCCATTGATCTTTTAGAACTCATTACTTATTTGGATCGGGCATGGAGTAGAGGCGTTATTTACTTCAGAAACTACGGTTTAGATGGATTGTGCACTATCTATATATCCAGAACATATAAATATATAGATCCAAACATGAGCTTCTACTGGTTGTACTTGGAGAATTCTAAGCAAATGTTTCTGTTTGAAATTTGTTTTCGTTTCTATAGAAATGTTCTGCTATATATATATATATATTTCAAATAATTTGACAAATAAAACACGAGAGAGAGAGGTGGGGGGGGCCAACTACCGAAGTGTGCTTCTGGCTTTGTGAACGAGTCCATCAAAATCTGACGGGATGGTGAGCGTTCCGCCGGCGGAGAATGTCGGAACGGAAAGCGTGGAACGAAGCGTAGTGGCACTAACTGTTATTTGGTCTAAAAGGAAGGGCAAACGTTCGCCTCCTATTCTCATTCCGGAGTCTCGGGCCCCGCAGATGGTGAAGGGCTCAGGTCAGGTACGGAGTGATGGGACCCGCTTCGAAGTTTGAGGGGAACTCGGAATGATTAGGCGGGGGATCGGAAATGCGGTCGCCTCATATCTCTCTTGAGGGGATCTCGGAGTGATGGGACCCGGTTTGGATCCAATTTTCGGTTGGGATGCTTTCCAGTCTGGTACCAAACCAAGATCTAGGTCCGATATGGTATCACTTTCATCAAGCCACTTTTTCAGTCCATGACTGGTACTTCGTCTCACAGACCCATAACCAGATCCAGAATGAGACCCTTGGTTGCAAGCTTTTGCTCGTTTTGGTACGAGAAGCTACGTTGCATGGTGTTTTGCATTTCGAAATCTTTGTGAAAAGGGATTGACTGCTGACACGTTGCCCAAACGTTACGACGATGTGTCTGTCGGCTTCATTTGAAACCTTTATATAAAACACTACCCACCTAAAACATAAAAGACGTTATTAGCGTGAGTGGTTGAGCTTGGTGCTTATAATGATCTAGGATTCTTGTTTGAATTCTAATAGTGGCAGATCTCAGACAACTCCTTGGTATATATTTTTTTATTCTAATAGTGGCATATTTTGCAGTATATATATTTGTTTACATATATATATATATATATATATATATATATATATATATATATATATATATATATATATATATATATATACACACACACACACACATGTTGGGTTACATCATAGATCAACTTTAAGTCTATATTTATTTATATTGGTGAGTTAACAAAACATATTAAAGATGAAGTATATTGGTGTATGTTATTTGTAGATGACATTGTGTTAGTGGATGAGTCTAAGGAAAAAGTTAATATGAAATTAGAATTATTGAGAAAAACATTACAAAGTAAAAGCTTACAACTTAGTAGAACAAACACAGAATATATAAAATATAAGTTTGATATTTGGAAACTTCAGAGGACATAGAAATTAAGGTTGACACACATTGCATCCCTCACAAAGAAAGTTTTAAATACCGAGGATCAGTTTTTTAGGGTGATGAAAAAATTGATGGAGATGTTACGCATAGAATTAATGCTAGTTGGCTAAAATGGAGAGGGACATCAGGTGTTCTATGTGATAAGGAGATGTCATTAAAGTTGAAAGGTAAATATTATAGAGTAACAATTAAACCTGCTATGTTTTATGGTCATAAGTGTTAGGCTGCATAATGTAGAAAATATGTTCATAGTATAAATAAAGATGTTGAGATTGATGAGTGGTCATACAAGAAAAGACCGTATACATAATTAGGTTATTAGAAACAAATTGGGAGTAACATCAATAGAGGATAAAACGAGTGGAAATTGTTTAAGATGGTTTGAACATATAGAAAGACAATTAAAGGATACTCTCGTAAGAAGATATGAAAAACTAGATTATGAAAATGTTAAAAGAAGAAGATGATGATCATAAAAGTATTGGAAATAAATAATAAAGAATGATCTAGTTTATATTGAGTTAACTGTTAGCATGACACATGATAGGGCTCTATGGAAACAAAGAATCCACATAGCCGACCCCATGTAATATGAGAAAAGGCTTAGTTTAATATATATATTGTATAATTATGTATTTTAAAAATATAATAAATTGAAACATATGTATTTCAAATTGTGTTGTTTAGTTTTTTTTATCGTTTCCCATGTCCCGTTTCCTTTTTGGGTGCAACATAAATAGAAGTATAGAAAATTATGGCTCCCAATCAGGCGGAATCATTCCGCCCATCGAGAAAACAAGTGAAGGAGCGTGAGGAGATGCCTGTTCAAGTGCCCCTTAATGTTTTCTTGTCTGGAATCTGGATCCTACCTTGGATTTAAGTACCAGTTGTACTTTCTCATGCATTTGAGAAGCAGGCATGCTATGCTTGGACCCTGAAATATGTTGGGAACACTATGGTTGTACCTGCCATTGCAACTCGAGTACTGGAATTCATAGGACTTCGGAGCACAATAATATCGAACACTGGTACATGCCTCTGTCAATTTTGCCCATTTATCATTGTGCATTGCATCATACAACATTAGCCTGTAATATGGAACCTTTTTTTCTTTTATATATATATATATATATATATAGAGAGAGAGAGAGAGAGAGAGAGAGAGAGAGAGAGAGAGATTCATCGGATCCTGCCTATGATGTTCATTTATATATTTTATATATTGACCATTATTTTTTTAAAGCATGAATATAATAATGGTATCTTTCGTCTTTTTTTAATTCTTAAAATTTTTAAGTGCACTAAAAACATATCACAGTAGGTGCGCTCACACGCACGTAGTTATTAAAAGCGCGCTTAAGCGCCCAACGGGAGTTTCGGGCGCTTAACGGCCTTCATTAAGCGGGTGCACCCCTTGGGCATATTACGAGGGCTTGCTTATGCCGCGTTTGGGGGTGTACAAACCCCTCTTCACCAAATGAGGAAAATGCAAATCACGCAATTAGGTAGCTCGACGAACGCCTTCAGCCTCTCATTGTACATGACAAACTTCCCCACGCCGTCGATTCCGCACCACCACCGCCGGCGTCTCCCAGACCTCCGGCTGGCGAGATCACCCCTATGCCAAGTTCCAGGGATTTCCCTTCCCCCCCCCCCCCCCCTCTCACTTCTGATCGTGCTTGTGAACAGATTGCCGTGCTCTCACCTCTCTTTCTTGTGCGCGCCTTTGGCTCTGAACACTGGTGATGGTGAGATGCCCTCTCTCTCTCGCACACACACTGCTGCCTGAGCTCTGTGTCCTCAGATTGCTTGTGCTCTCTCTCCATTGAGCAGCAGCACTACCGTCGAATCCCGCTGCTGGTGAGCCTGTGTGTATGGTTGCATTGCTTCAGTTGTGATTTCAATATCATAACCGTTGTTTCCCATTGTTTTAACGGCTATTGATCTGCTTCTATTCATGATAAGAACTGCCAACTTGTATCGACTTTGTGTATAGAAAAATTAAGTGATACATGGTTTTATTTGTTTCTTCTTTTCGTGCTTATAGCAATCGGTATGTTTTTGCTAGAAATTTGTAGCGTCATGGAATCTCTTAACTTGTCTATTTAATTTATGTGTAGGTGAATTGATTGATATATCCTTCCAGAGTTCCTTTTGTGCTCTCAAAGTTCCTTCTTAAAAGTATTAGGTCATACATGTAGTGCTTCTCCATGCGAGGCAACTAGAGTTCATTTGAAATAGGAATCAAAAAGGAAAAATTAAAAGCCTTCTTAAACTGCATGTTTTGTGTTACGTACTTTATGTTAAACTCTTCATTTCTTATTTGATTATTTTATACATTCGAAAAACACAGGCTCTTACACAACAGAAAATTTCGCCAAAGGTTCGAAGCACGAAAAGCAAGAGATCGAATATCTTGCAAATGGTTGAGGATAATGGTGAGTGGCCAATAGTTCGTCAATGAAGAAGATTCAAACATGCCCGATGGTGTACTGCACAGAGCATCTACTTCAAAATAAGCTCCTACTCCTAGTAGGGGGAAGAAAACAAGAACTCGAAGCAGGAAAGCAAAGGAATAGGAGATATTTGAAGATGGAGAAGAAGATTTAGATTTTTAAAGAAAGCGAACAAGAAAAAGAAGAATGTGTGGAGGGGGATGATTCTAATGATAATCAACTCGGAAGATGTGGATCTTCTGATTCTTCCCCTGGGAACCAAATTAGTCTTTATATTAAATGCTTGGAAACTTAAATTGATTCTTTACCTGTATTTTTGTTGAGAGACTTGAGTGCACGGACTATATGAATGACTCGACTTTCTTTTGTTTGATCCTTGAATTACAACATATGCTGCCTAGTGAAGCAGCCATACAGATTTTCTTTCATGTATTTAAACATTTATATAGTTTTCTGTTCTTGGATTTCAAATGTTGTTGACTGAGTGTGGCCTTGTTGTTTGATCCAAACTCTAGGTATTGTCTTGATGCTTGATGAATCTCAGTAGAGGTTGGAGGAATCGCAAAAGAAAATGCTTGTGTTGTGTCCTAATCAAGCTACTTGAACTTGAGCCTCTTGGATATAACTGCTTGGTTATACTTGGAACATATAGCATATTGAATAAATATAGGTGGCACAATGTCCAGAACATCATACATATTATCTCTTTTGGTTTTAACTTCATTTTGATTAGGTATATGATTCTATGAATATGATGAGTGAATACAGGTAGTTGGATGTTCTCTTTTGATTTCATTTGAAAATTGAACGATGAATACATGTGAGTGGATGTCTCTTTCGGTTTTAATTTTATTGTGATTATATTTATGATTTTATGTATATGATGAATGAATACAGGTGGCTTAATGTTTTCTATTTTGGTTTCCTTAATACCACAATTTAAATGATGAATACAGCTGTTTAGATGTCTCTTAATTAATAATAATATATTTGTATTATTTTAACTCTGCCGGCCATGTAAGGAAGAGGGTTATGCTAGGCTTCTGACAACCCGCATAAAATTTTGTTTGACTTATCTATCATGAATTCTACAAATTATGATAGGGTTACGTGGGAACGAAGAATCCACATAACCAACTCATCTAGTATGGAAAAAGGCTTAGTAGTTGTCGTAATATATTTGTATTATTTTAATCTTTTGTGTCTTGATGAGTCCCCATGATGGTGCTTATCAGTGTTATCCATCTCATGAGTAACCATAATATGATACACTTTAGCCTAACGCAATAGGTAATGTATTAGTCAGTATTGATTGATATAGGTATAATATAACATATCATACGATACGGGTGATTCGTCCTATTTTTATAAAAAAAATTCTTTCTTGTTTAAAATGGATAAGAATTGAATTGATATTTTTTTATTGACACTTTATCTTAAAGAGTGACCTCCCAAGAATAACAATAGGGATCATAAGTTCTCAAACATTAAAAAGAAAATTTCCTTTAATAACTTACCAATTCTAATCACGTCCAACATTCTTAACTTACCAATTAGAATCACGTTCGACATTAATAGGTTGAACAACACAATTATCTTACCTTGATTTGTCAAGAATAACAATAAGAACCATAAAATAAGCAATTTTCAAAGTTTTTTAGAATGAAACCCGCAATAACAAACTTAATAATTATGAGTTCGTCCAACATTGGTACCACGAATGAAAAAATTAGTTCAACATAAAATAGTTCTTTATTTCTACTGATTTTATAGAAAAAAAAATACATGATACAATTCGATACAAACAACACTGAGCACTTACTTGCACAAGCATTGCCACTTAAGCTCTATTTCAATATATATATAAAATATGAGGAGAGCACTGTTCATGCTGAAATCCCTTAAAGATTGTACTGTTGAGATCTTTTAAGCAAAAAGCAAAATAATTCTTGTAAATGAATTTTTATATTTAAATTTAAATAATTGATCTCACTAATTGAACGGTTAAAGATTTTTTGAAAGATGTTTGAACATGAAAGGGGTTTACCACATTTTCTCTCTCCACATACATATATATATATATATATATATATATATATATATATATATATATATATATATATATATATATATATATATATATATATATATATATATATATATATATATATATATATATAGAGAGAGAGAGAGAGAGAGAGAGAGAGAGAGAAATTAGTATATGTCCATACAGTTAGATGCTTTCAACCATCCACCCGTCGAGATCTTCAATTAAAAAAGTACTCTTTCACAGACGAATTATAATCATCGCTTTGATCCACCTCTATAAACTTCAGTCACTTGTTGAAATTAGTCTCTGAGAATGCTTTGATCCACCTCATTCACAGACGAGCCTCTAGAGTGTCAAAAAACAAGCTGTGAAGGATGGATCTTGCTTCTTTGAAGTAGCATACTGACGCAAGACGAGCACAAGGGCGACTAAGCATCAAAGCAACTGACCCACTTGGTATACAACAAGGCTTGTGGTTTTCGGTCGTATAGCTTGAAAGTACAAGAATTCTGGCCAGGAAAAACAAATAAGGAGCTTCCTGTTCCCCCAAATCATCAGAATTGTATTTACACGTAACTATGTCAGAATCAAGAGCTAAACACACAATCACTTGAAAATACAGGACCGAATGAAGCGTACCGTCGCTCAACCATAACCAATACACTCGAATACGTGGCATGATTGAAGCTAACCATGGATATTCAAATAATATAACTTTTGTTAACTCAGTGCACAGATTTCCTTGATCTCCCTCTTGGTTTGTTTGTAGTATTATTGCGAACTCCAGGAAAATGGGTCCTTCCTGAATGAAAAGTGTTACCTCGACGGTGTTCTTTTCCCTCTGAAATTCCCTCAGGATTTGCTTGATGGTTCAAGTCATTACTCCTTGATTGGTTAGGGTAGTAAGGCTGAATACTTTGCAACTCAGGTTCGGGTACAAAACCAACCGGACGTTTGCTTTCATCCATTTTCCTAAACGTAATGGAAATCCTGAAAAAGGAAGTAATATCTTCAGCAGAGTTAATCGCTTTCTCCGTAAATAGGAAAATAATTCAAAAGAGCAACTACCTTTTCGTAGGAACTCCCGGAACACAATGTTTCGCGACATCTGCAGCCTTCCCATTCAAGACCAGAACTGATCTGCAAAGTCACACGAAGCACAAACTTACTGCAACCGGCAAAGGAGTATGATGAGGGATGTATTAAAGTTGCAGAGGGGGTCTAAACAAATTACCCTAGTGGCAAAGGTATAGCAATTGGACCCGTGAACTCGCCTGCTGCAACGATCTTCAAGTTGGTTCCGAAGATGATGTTACATTCACTGAGAAATGAAACTGTACAAAATGGTCTGACGAAGTCGTGATGATCTATATGAGGAGGTATGCAGTCTCCAACCTCATACACGTTGACAATGCAACTGTCAGGAACGCAAGATGGCGGAACCACGTGCCATCGGACAAGCCGCTGAATCATAACCTTAAACAGTGGAGGAAATGGGTCTGCAACTTCTTCACGCATTATTCCGGGAGGATTCCCATCTTTGTCCTATTGTGATAATGTTTTGTAAGTGCAAAAGAATGGTGATTAGACTTCAAATAGATCGTTCCATGGGACTCACCTGAGCATAGTTGTAACAACAACCGAACTGGATTGTCACACGCCCTTTGCCACGCATCCATTTTGTTGGTTCTGAATACGTACGGGCTGGAAGAAAAGAAATATATCAAGCCTAACTTAATGCCAGTTTCAGGTTATCAGCCTCATACAAATTCATAAATGCTGAGCGTACAAGTATATGATCAGATCCGAAATTTATTCTCTAAAATGGAAAAGAGTGATTCAAGCAATATAGGATGCATATTACTATGGGAAGTCACTTCATCAGAATCCTTTGTTCCACTGCCTTGGGGGTATTTATAACCAGCCAATTAAGAATTATCAGGTTTTCCATCATCCGCTCTACTAGCTGAGCTTGATTGTTCTAAAGCATCTCTTCACGGTGGAGCGCAAATTCACAACAAAATCATGAGATAACAAAGAGCCGATTAATCAGGATCAACAATGAATTCCTAAGAAGACTCACAAGGGGCTCTAGAAACTCCGAATGACTGTGTCAATGGGGATTAACCCTGATGGAAGCAAAAGTGAATTAGCCTCTTGATGGACAAAGCTGTTTCAAAATTGTGTTCTTGATCTCATCTGTAACCTAGTTTTGCAGAGGGAGCAATTATATTCTTCAGCGTGAATTGGACAAGAAACAGTTTGTTTATCAACCCCTGGTAGCAAATCTTAGATCCAGCATGTATAGTTCCTAGAAGCTATTCCCATAATACATATTGCAAATATCAAGATACACACATTGAACTTATGTGGTACTAAAACTTTGGGCATTCTTATAAAAGGAACTAACGCAGTTCAACTCGTGGACTACAAACAAGAAATTCACGCCAAATTCCCATCTTGAAATGAAAGGCAGAGGTTCCACTTCACCGTTGTACAGTTGTTGAATCTAAGCAGGACATTTTCAATACCAGAGCATCTTGTTGGACTCAAGTAAAGAAAAAACGTGAAGCTATTCTAAAGAACCTGAAAATCATATCATTCTACGACTTAAATCTGATGCTCAAATTATGCTGAAAATATTAGCAAACTTGGTGCTTAAAACTCCTCATGTGACATTAAAATCAAGAAAAAAGATAGAGCTGTTGAATTCCAAAAACAAAAATGCCTATTTAAGCATTGCCCATTATTTTATAGCAAGAGTGCTAAAAAAAACCTGTCTTTGAATTCATGAAATCCACATAACATCTCCAAGGCCAAAATGGTACAATCCCATGCAAAGAAAGTTTGGCTCATAGGCTTGTTTCCAACCCCTGATCTCCAACAATCTCTGGACTATGAAACCGCTACATCCTCAGGATCTTCATAATTAATTATTAACTGCCTTATCTGAAAATTATTTCATTTTGCAGTAGAATACTGGACGGCTTTACATATTATACTTTTTAAGAGTTTGCCGAGAAACATAAGTTCGAGAGTTGATATATGGAGCTAATAAGGAAGGAAGTAAATGAAAGTGAATGAAGATGATAACAAGGAGAAAGTACAATCAGCAATTCCGTAGAAGATTTTTCAGGGTGGGGTAAATAGCGTATGAAGCTTGTCATGGTGGGCCAGGTATGTAGCTTGCTTGGTACTTTAAAAAATCGGATGCTCTGCAGAAACAACCAGAAAATAAAATTTTCAGTCTACTAAACCAATATGGCCGTGGTCCTGAGCATGCACCATGCTATACAATAGTTCGATGCCCAACAGCATTAGAAAACGAATTCCAAGCACCACTAAACGATAGAGGTTAAGTATTGTAAGTACTGAACAGAGATATTTTGGGCACCAGAATTTCCACCAGTGCTGGTATGCAAGCATAGACTTGAACTGGTATGATTGTAGATATTGAACAGCCGACCTTTCTGGGCACCAGAATTTCCATTATTGCTATGCATAGACAGACTTGAACTGGTCTGACCGTAGCATCACTATAACAAATTAGGGAATGCCTAAGCCACAGTAACTGCAGGTGGCTTGAAAGTTCGGGAGCTAAGCCACACGTAAGTGCTTAAGTCAACACTTAAATATTAGCCAAACCTTTGTTGGCAGGTTGACTAGTCCGTCTGCCACTTTTCCCAAAATGCAGAACACACAATTGGTCTTGCTGTTGCAAGAATCATGCTCTTGCTGGATTCCCATGGTTGCCAGATTGAGTTTGTGTTCCGTAGGGCAAGGTTTAGGAGCTATGTTATCAATAGCGGTTAGCGGTTGACCCTAACATAGCAGTAGCAGGGATATAGCCGATTTAGCAATACAGTTTTATTTATGATTAAAAAATAATATAAATATATATATATATATAATGGATTCTCTAATTTCTAAGAAATATCAAGAAACACATAACCATATTCATAAATATGAATTAAACTAAATAAATAATTTTTAAGAACACAAACAATAAATTTCATGTAGCATAAGGATATTGAATTGTTGTTGTTGTTGTTGTTGTATAAGGATATGTGGAAACAAAGAATCCATGTAGCCGACCCCGTCTAGTATGGGAAAAGGCTTAGTTGTTGTTGTTGTATAAGGATATTGAATTGTTAATCTTAAACTGGAAAAAAAAGATAAATTTAACAAAGTTATTAAGACACCAAGTTATGATAAGTAGTGAACATATGACATTTAACGGAGTCAACCTTTTAGCGAGGAGAGTTGTGTCTTACACGATTGGCCCCTCAAAAAAAATTTTCGTGTACTCTTCAGGTTGCAGTGACACATGTACCACCCTGGCCCATCTAGATTTGTCACTGCTTGTTTCGTTATGTTTTAGAAATTTTAAATATAAACAAATTTGTTTACAAAGTTAAATGATTTGATGAGAAAATATGATGTAAGTAAGGTATCAATGTTACATTAGCATCAACTATTTCTTCGTATTGCATACCTGCCGACTTGTATGGTTCTATGCAATGACAAAATTATAAGCACATGCACAACGCGTAATAACTTGAGTGATTGGGGGATGACTCACAAATTGAAGTTTATGTAAGTTGAAAGAGAGAGAAGAAAGAGAGAGATGGTGGAGGTGGAGGTGGAGGTGGAGGTGGAGATGGGGGTGGGTGGCAGCAATGGAGGTGGCAGCCAAGTCCCGATGGTGGTGGCAGTGATGAAAGCTGCATGAGAGAGATACCAGCCGCATGAGAGAGAGCCTTCTAGCCATTGCTTGGTGTGAGAGAGATGCCGACCAGTGTTATTCGTATCGCACCGTATCGTATGGTGCGATACGTACAGGCATTTGTATCATGTTTTAATAATTATCGTTCCGTATCGTGCGATACAGCCCGTATCGTACGATACAGGTGATATGCCCAGGAACTCTTATAGCTGAACGGAAACCCGCGTTTTTGCGGGTTTTCTTGATTTCTTCAGAGCTCTCCAAGCTTTTCTAGCGTGGTTCTTCCCCTCCTTCGTGTTCAAGGCTCCAAAAACGTGCCCTACGGTGTCCGTGTAAGCCTCCTAACTCAGATTTTGATATATTTTTAGTGTTTTTCTTCATTTTTTCTTTTGTATTTGTTATTTTTTTTGTGTTATTAGTATTTTTCTTTTTTTGAAAGATAAAATATGAAGTTATTAAGTGTGTAGATATGATTTTTATTGCATTTATAAAGTGGGAGACACTCTATTTGAGTGTTATTTGAAGATTGGAGATTTACGAAATGCTTTTATTTTTATGTTTTTTATTGAATTAAAGTGCTCAATTGAGATGACAGGAAGGGGTGTTAGAAACTCCCATTCTCTGTCTGATGATCCGGCATGGCAGTAGGGTACACCAGGGTTCCAGATTAAAGATAAGATGTTTATTTTGTAAGAGGGTGGTTAGTGGTAGAATTTCACGATTGAAACACCACCTAGCAGGGACTAAGAAAGAAGTTACTCCTTACACAAGCAGAGTTAGAAGTTTGCCAGAATGTATTAAATGACAATGTCTTCAGATGATTGAGAGTATACAAGAGAGGAGAAAACAAAAGGATGATTTGGAGATGTTTCAGGAAGATGATGATGTTATTGGATTCACTGATAGTTTGCCTTCCGATGCCAGAACAAAGATTGGTAGCAGCAGTTCACGACCACCTAGTAGGAGAAAGAGGGTTGTTGAAGACTTTAGAAGTGATAGAAGAGGAAGTTCATGAAGGAGTAGAGGAAGAGTTTCTTCTAGCATATATTCATTTTTTCCTCCTACCACTATACCTGGTGCTAACTTGAAATTTGTACTGCTATGGCTTCATAACAACTGCATGATCAGGCAGACCTTGAAGTGAGAAGATGGTTTTATGATGTATGAATTTCATTTAAAGCAACAAACAATTTTCATTTTTAAGCAATAACAGATGCGATTGCTAACATTGGTCCAGGATACAAGATGCCCTCCTATCAGAAGTTGAAAGGAAAGATATTAGATAAGACTATCATTAAAGTGCAAGAATATTATTTGACATTGAGAGAGTCATGAAAGGAGACATGATGCACTATCATAGCAGATGGATGTACAGATAAGCGAGGAAGGACCTTCCTAAACTTTCTTATCTACTGTCCTAAATGACTTATGTTTTTGAGATCTCTAGACATGTCAGAGGAGATACACACTGCAGAGATCCTACAACAAGAATTTGATAAGGTGATATATGAGGTTGGGCTAGAGAATGTAGTCCTACAAAGCAACTAGGAAGGAGTTAGCTCATACTTATGGGACTTTCTATTGGACACCATGCGCAACCCATTGTTTAGATTTCATCCTTAAGGATATTGGTGAGATGGATGAGATAAAGGCAGCAATGGAGTGTTGCCAAGATATCACCAAATTCATCTATAACCATGCATTTGTTTTGTGTATGATGAGGAGATATAAATAAGGTGCAGAGCTTCTTCGAACAGCTGCAACTCAGTTTGCAACAAACTTCTTATCTGTACAGAGTATTGTAAGACAGAAGCAAGCATTGAAGAGAATGTTCTCCTCATATGAGTTGCAACAATTTGCAGAGTTGCCTCAGAATAGAATAAACAAAAAGTTGAATGAGATTTTTTCAGGAGTACATTTTGGAATGCATGTGTAAGACTGTTAGGATTACATGTCCATTAGTGAAGGTTTTGAGATTGGCTGATAGCGAAGAGAAACCATCTATGGGTTACCTTTATGAAGCCATAGGTAGGGCAAAAGAAGCAATTAGAAATAATTTTAATGGAAAAAAGAGAGATTATGTGCCAGTGTGAAATTTTTTTAATAATAGATGGAATAAACAATTGCAAACCTATCCATGCAGGTAGGTATTATCTAAACCCCATCATTTAGGTACTCATCAAGCTTCAAAAGGGACGGTGAGGTTCATCGAGGCACCATTGATTGTATAGACAGATTAGTCCCTAATGAGAGTAGGGACTATGCTATACACCGAGAGATGGAGATATATGATAATGCTCTTCACTTGATGGGTTTACCTGTAGCAATTCACAACCGCACTACTATGCGTCCAAGTAAATTGTTTATCTTCGTATTTAAGTTTCTTAAATCAATACATCTTATATTATTGTGGATTATGTCTCTAATGTTTGCCTTTTTCTATAGATGTTTTGTGGAATAGGTTTGAAAGTGATTGCTTAAACCTTAGGGATTTTGCAGTGAGTCAAACCTGTAGTGCAACTGGTTGTGAAAGGAATTGGAGTGTCTTTGAACACATCCATATAAGAAAGCGCAACAGGTTAGAACATAAGCGACTGAATGACTTAGTTTTTATTCATTGCGACATACGGTTGCGTGAAAGGTAATGTTGTATTAGTTAGTACTTAAAAGTTCAATTCAATAAAGTGTTTGACTTCAATTGTTAATATTATTTACTAATTGCTTATCTTTTTTTTTTGTAGGCAATTAAAAAGACAACAAAGCCAATTTGATCCAATAAGTTTGGATAAATTTGATATATTAGAAAACTGGATTATAGAAGATAGTGAAGAAAATGCCCTTCTAACTGAAGAAGATATTGCATGGATTAATTTGGAAGGAGCGCAACAACAATATCAAGGAGACGAAGAATTTGATTTTCAAGCAGAAGGTGTTGTTGATGATGAGGAGGAGGATCTTCAGCAAGGAGAAGATGAAGATTATTTAGTTGATGATCCTGATTACAATTTATAAAACGTAAATGTATTTTATTTTTTGCTTCAAAATATGTAAATTTGGATGCAATTGTTCAATGTTGAATGCTCAATATGTATTAAACTTTGCATTATCTGAATTTAAAGCAATTACCAGATTTTTCTTATTTTTTCTTATTTTTTTGATTTTTACTAATTTTTTTTATTTTTTAAATATATTTTTATTTTTTTAATATTAAAATATGATACGATACGATATGCCCGTATCGTGGAGCCTAGTGATACGCGATACGATACGCGTCAGACAACACCGCTGCCGATAGAGAAGCGAGAGAGAGACACAAACAGAAGAGGGCCAGAGAGAGATGCAAATAACTAGCGTTGTTTGCTGAGAGAGAGAGACCAATCGTAGGAGAGAGAGAGAGAGAGGTGGCAGTGGTGGTGGACTTTTTCATCGTTGGTGGCAATGTAAGGGAGGAGAGAACAAGGCACGAGAGAGGGAGAGGAGAGTCAACCTAATATAGGTTTGAGAATTGAGTTTGTACACTATTAAGGTTATATCGGGATGCTATAGCGAACCGCTCCTAGTGGTGCTAATAGTGGCCCTCAAGGACGGACGCTATTTTGGTACCGATATAGCGGCCAAGGGACCACTAATTCACTATAGTGCGTTATAGTGGACACTATAGCGTGCTATTGATAATATAACTTAGGAGTATGGAGCCACTGTCCGACACAGGTACTTCCACAGTACAGACCACAGATGATCATATTATAAATTTCAACCATTACAAAATATTCCAAGTACCATTGCAAAATAGAGGTTATGAAGCTGAAATAATGATAAGCCTATTACTCAAGCAAGAGACAAGTGAAGTTATTTGACACCAACTCATACAAGTTCCTGGAATTCTCACAAATACAGCTATGCGCACAAGCTAGAGGCACATTTGCTGATGACATCAATTCTGAGTGTAGATCCATCTTTCTTCATCATGAGCTCCTTGATCTATACAATGGCAATTTATTCATTCCTAAAAATCAATGATTCATATTACACCTAGCAATAGCTTACCTGGCTAGGAGGTGGACTCACAAGTTCAAGGTTATGAGTTCGATACCCGGGCCTGCATATCGCTTCGGCGTCCCCATAGTACCGCCAGAAAGAAACCAATGATTCATAGGCTCATTCAGCCTCAACAAGCCAAGGTACATTATTTAAAAAAAGTATAAACATAGCAAGCATAAGCTGCATACTAAACAAGATATAACGCCTCTCAATTTCTAAAATTGCATAATTCAATAAAAGTAAATTGCTACCTCCTAGTAATCCAACAACAGCATCCCTAAATATGTAAAGGATAAATGTAAGTCCGCAGTCGCTGTAAAATCATTTCCGCTAGCAATTTAGGAATGAATTTTAGGTCTTGATCTCTAACGAGTAACGACTCAACACATGATGAAAATGTAAAACGAATAAAGAAACATAAAATTTGCATATGTTACCTCTCAGATTCCCGCTCCTTCCCAATTCCTGAAGTTTATAGATGCAATCGACGATCCGTCTCTGCTCGGCAGCACTAAATACGCCAGTATGAAGCTCGAGTCCCTCAACTATGTTTACGATCTTTCCGTTCACCCTCTCCAAGCAAATGAAATCCTTCTTCCTCCCGACGTTCATGAACCGTAAGTACTCCCTCCGACCCCGTGACAATAATTGCTTTTTCTCCCCCTTCAGATCGTCTCCCCGGCCGCCTGCCGCATCACTCGCAGAGACCGCCGGAGAACCCACCATTGTCAGATCTTCGTCGAGCTCATCCTCTTGAACCATGTCCGCCCACGACATATGAGCAATACTTTTCGCACAGCGAATCTCGGAAGATCCGCCGTCTTGCTGAAGCAGAGTCGGTTCCGACGGAATCCGCTCATCATCTCGAGGCAGCGTTTCTTCTGATGCACTCTCCTCCGAATTCCGATCGTCGTTTTGAGATGGAATATCTTCCAACGGGAGTTCTTGAGATTCTTCATCTTCGTGTAAAGGAGTTACTTGTGATGGGTTCTCCAGCGAGATTTCGTCGATTGGAGGAAGAGTCCCTACAGTATCCGTCCGCCACGAGTCAGCATAAAAACCCCTTACGAACGCGAATTGAACCTAAAGTTCAATTCCTTTCCTTTGAATGGAAGAAACGATTCATTTCAGAGAGAGAGAGAGAGAGAGAGAGAGAGAGAGAGAGAGAGAGAGAGATTTGGTTCTATCATATACTTCAAAAAATCCATGGACACAGACACAGACAGTCGTCATCCTAATTTTCATTTGAAAGCCGCAGTTTTCCTTTTCCAAACTCGCATACAAACACACATAACAGCACATAAACCATAAATTTCGTTCAATTCTACATTACATCGCGAACCTGAATTTTCCTTCAGAAACGTATTTTTTCTCTCAAAGCTCCCTATACGCATCTACACACACGCAGGGTACAGACCCGAAGAGATGAGGCGACGGGCGTGATCCGAGAGAAGCCGGGAGCAATCTTCGCACATGCCTCGAGCGAGAAACGGAAGCCACTGTTCTAGAAGATCTGCCGCAGCCGCCTGGATCACTGACTCCTCCCCCTTGTCAGCCGGCGTTCCATCTATCGAGTCGCCCATCTCTCTCTCTCTCTCTCTTCCCTCCAACTTTCCGTCCCATCTCCTGCCGACGACTTTCCGGATACTTATCGTAACTTGCTCCGTCGATTGCAATTAATCCAAGTCGTCCATTGGCCTTCCCGAACGTGCTTGCGACCCCACTGTCCAATCAGATGGACGGCCCACGCATCCCCTGGGTTTTGCTGACCGACCTACTCGGCCCGTTCTTGTTGACCGTATTGCAATTTGCAAAGGCCGCTGGAGGTCCCTTGATGACAGAATTGGATCAAACAAACACGAACTGTTTTGATAATTCGGATCCAACAGATCCTAACTTAATTAGATCTGGATCCGGCACTGCGGCTGTTTCTTCAAAATCTTAAAACTGAAGCTGACTTATTTAGCTAATTATGATGTACTTATCAATCCACACTGAATAAAACGGGTCCTGATTTCAGATCCAATGCCATCTCCCGGGGCTGCTGACCCGGACATCCGTTTCTTTTTCCTTCGCTCTTTTCAGTGGATCCGGAGTCCATAAGATGATCCACTGGGAAAGTGAATCTTCATGTTCAAGTTTCTCTCTCTCCTCCTCCACTGTTATCGCACTCAAACATATATTATTCAAAAAGCATTAATTCCAGCAAGTTATATCAAGCTTGGATGCACATAACTTTCATGAAGTGACTAATGAATGCGATTGTGTGTTTATGAGGTCTTTTTTTACTTGCAAATGATTTTAGATGTGTATATTTTAATTTATGTTAGTGCCTTTGCAAGGTAATCAATTTCACTTACAAGATTTCATATTTTTCACTTTTAAAGTCTTTATTTCTGTTAGCATAGCTACGTATGATATTCTGTGGAGCCCCTTCTACTTTATTCTTCGTTGGATGAAGTTCCTACTCTTTTGATGAAAAAAATAATAATAATTGAGAACGAAGTTGCCACTGCAGAGGGTGTTCTTTCTTTTTCTCAAAGGTAAATAAAATGCCATTTTCATCATCTTTATCGGTACCTTATGATCAGGAATTGTTTTCGTTATTAAACATATATACCAAATAATTGTGTTAGCGTATTAAATATGTAGCTAACTAACCTCGTTAATTTCTCAGAACATGCATGCCTGAACCAAAGGGAATGGACTGCAAACTTTTACCTGGTTATAATTAAAGAGATTGCTCGTGGATACAGGAATCTCTTCTATGATTTCGGACTCACTCTCGACATGATGATGCTGTTTTACTCCATGATTTGTGCTGCGTCAGGCCATCAGCATCTCGATTGTTTGAATGTCTAGGTCGTTCTCCAAGAAATATCCAATATCTCCAAGTTCAAAGTGAAAGGTCCAGAAAAAAATGTCCCCTAACCACCAGAAGAGAACCCACATCCGCTACTAGTGCCTCCGTAATCCCTTTTGTCTGATGGAACAAATCCATGGCGTTCGTGTTACCACTAAAATCATGAAGATGTAACACTCGAGCGTTGGCTCACCTGGCAGGGCCCTCAACTCGCATGATGCAGGAAGTGAGTTCGACTCCCAGGGCGTGCATAAGGGGCTTTTGCTCCCCGTTGTAACCAAAAAAAGGAAAAAGGAAATCATGAAGATGAAGGTGGCAGTTGGCCGGTACAAAACAGATTCAGCTACATCTGCAGGAGAACAATGAGGATTCTCGGAAGTGAATGCAAGACAAAAAGAAGTCCCAACTTCGTCTTCCAAATCTCTAAGAACAGGAAGATCACAGATCAACATCATGCATTTTCATCAACCCTGAACCACTATATGCAGACTGATCCAAAAGATAATCGAAAACACAATCTGCTATACACCGATCTGTTTTCCTGTACGGGTCTGTCTTAGTCTGGCACGTGTGATTCGAATAGCATCTTCCATGACCACATCCTCTGTGACAGGTGCACTCTCGTCGCCACTTGCGACTGCTGGTGCTGTTTCTGCTGCTGTAGCTGGTGCTTTTCCGGCATTGTCGGGGACAGAAGGTGGCACCGCCTTCTGGATAGGTGGTTCCTGAGCTCCAGATATGCTTTGCCCAGAGGAAGCCGTTTGCGATTGACCCTCTTTTGTTGATGCTGATGGTGGCTGGGGCTGTGGAGCAGGCACCTCAGTTTGTGGAAGTGACGATGACTGCAGATTTGACCAAATTGTTTCCTGATCGGTCTGCGCTGAGGACTTTTGCCGGCCTGGCGTGGAGGAGCTTGTTGCGGCTGCTGTGGCTCCTGTGGCTGGTTCACGGCAGATCCAGATTGGCGTTGAGGAGGCTGTTGCGCTTGCTGTTGCCCCTGCTGCTGGCTTGCGGCAGAGACAGCTTTCCGCAAAGAAGGCTGCTGCATCTGTTGCGGCTGTTCAGCAACTGGCTGACGATCAGCTACAGCGTCTTGAGCTGGACGAAAATAAGGTGTATTTGCCTGCTGCGGTGCTGGCTGCAACATTAAGTATTTAAACCCAATAACATTATCAAATGCCAATGCTAAGACATTCAGAATACATAAGCCACCGAACTTCTCCTCTCATCATGGCACATCAAAAATTGAAATGCACAAGCAAAAGACTTGAGATTTGCAGCTTACAATGATGAAACAAGTTTATCTCCACAGATCGGTTACCTCAAAACATAGAAGTTGGAAAATCGTAGGAGAAACAAGAATCACTTGCTCAGAAGACTATTTAATGAAATATGGAGAAACCAAAAGATGCCTAAGAAACTGAGAGCAAATACACTTATACCCAAATATAAGAATAAGGAAGACATTTATAATTGTGTGAATTATCGAAGTATAAGTTAATCAGTCATACTATGAAATTATGGAAAAGAATTATCGAACGTAGGTTAAGACAAGTATCGAGTACAACAGAGAACAAATTTGAATTCATGCTAGGCAAATCTACCGTTGAAAAAATTTACCTTTTGAGACGTCTTATGAAACATTTTAGAGCAAAAAAGAAAGACCTTCACATGATATTTATTAAACTAAAAAAAAACTTATCATGGAGGTTCTTTGGAGAACCTTGGAAAAAAGAAATATTCCATTGATATACATAAACCTTATAAGAGACATGTATGATGGTGCAAAATCATGTGTGAGGACTCGTGAAGGAACGGCAAACTTCTTTGAAGTTAATATTGGGTTATATCAAGGATCAACTTTAAGTCGATGCTTATTTATAATGGTGATTGATGAGTTAACAAAACATATGTTACATCAAGGATCAACTTTGATGAGTTAACAAAACATATTCAAGATGAAGTACCTTGGTGTATGTTATTTGCATATGACATTGAGTTAGTAGAGGAGTCTAAGGAAAAAGTTAATAGAAAATTAGAACTATGGAGAGAAACATTAGAAAGTAAAGGCTTCTCACTTAGTAAAATAAAGACAGAATATATGGAATGTAAGTTTGATCATTTGGTTACTTCGGAAGACATAAAAATTAAAATTGGCACATTGCATCCCCAAAAGGAAAGTTTTAAATACCTAGGGTCATTTTTTTGAGAGTGATGGAAAAATTGATGGAGATGTTACACATAAAATTAATGTCGGTTGGGTAAAATGGAGAGGAGCATCAAGTATTATTTGTGATAAGAAGATACCATTAAAGTTAAAAGGTAAATATTATAGAGCAACAATTAGACCTACCATGTTATATGGTTCTAAGTGTTGGGCAGTTAATCATCAACATGTACAAAAGATGTCTGTGACAGAAATGAAGATGTTGAGATGGATGAGTAATCATACAAGAAAAGACCGTATACATAATGAGGTTATTAGAAATAAATTATGTGTGGCATCAATAGAGGATAAAATGAGAGAATATCGTTTAAGGTGGTTTGGACATATAGAAAGAAGTTCAAAAGAAGAACCCGTAAGAAAGTATGAAAAACTAGATTTTGAAAGTATTAAAAGAGGTATAAGATGACCACAAAAATATTAGAAAGAAACAATAAAGAATTATCTAGCTTATTGTGAGTTAACTGCTAACATGGCACATGATGGGGCTATGTGGAAACAAAGAATCCATGCAGCCAACCCGTCTAGTATGAAAAAAGGCTTAGTTGTTGTTGTTGCGACCGGATCTTGCGAGATTGGATCTGGATATACAAATGCTAAAATTGATTCCAACCCAAGTTTTACCCAATAAGCCTCGTCAAATCACCACCAATACCTTTTTTTTATAGGCAAGATGGGTTAGGGGGACTTCTACCAGGTCTATGGCACTATATTATGTCATGTAGTACTATGAAATTATTTTTGATAAATAACAAGATTATTCCATTTCGGCAAAAGATATACACGCTCGATGTTCTTTGGATTTGGTATATGGATCATGACAGTATCCAACTCTTGAGGGAATTAAAGGTAAGATGAGCAACATGAATCCAATTCCTCTGTCAAAATAACGTTGTTTTGATTTTAGCTGCTTATCCAAAAGAATGGGGAAACCAAGGACTTCTTATTTTTGTAGTCCTCATGGTTAGATCTTTTTGTTTTGGTTCTAGCGGACCTGGATTCAAATTTGATTCTCTTGTGTTACCGTGAGGTCGGCGGGAGGGTACAACACAAGGACTTCCTAAGAGGTCAACCATCATAGTATAACTCACCTTAAAACATACTTAACGTTGGAGTTCAGATGGGATTTGACATATTCATGTTCGAAACACCTCACTCCTTGAGACCCACATAATCCAATCATCTTTCTTTATCGAAGTTAGGGATCCGCTATGTAAGGGTGATCTTTTATATGGGCGAAGTTATTACTACTATTGTTATTATTATTATTAAACAAGTTTATAAGATCCCTTTTTACGCCAGATCAAATATATTGGAAAAGTATTAGCTACATTCCAAGGCCTTTAATTTCAAATACATTGAATATGACTTTCTTTTTAAGTTTAAAATGGTAACTTATGAGGAAACAAGGTTTAGCAATAATAGTCATCTAGTAGAGTCGGGTATAAAATAGTGTCTAGCATCTCCCAGTTTATATATATATATATATAGTCACATAAAGAAAGATTGTATTTATAATAAAGTCATCATAAACAAATTGAGAGTAACATCAAAATGATAAAATGAGAGGAAATGGTTAGTCTAAACACATGAAAAGGTTACTAAAGGAAGCTTTTGTAGGAAGACTAAAGCTCGATGAAAACAAAGAATTCATGTAGCCGATCCCTTGTTGTATGAGAAAAAGCTTAGTTGTTGTTAATGATAATAGGAGTTATTGGCGGAGTGATTGTGTCCCTTAGTTTGTTCATCGAAAGCTTCATAACCTTCTTTTATCAACGCGGGGTAGGAAAACTACGAAGAAGAAACATGATAAGCATGAGCAACGTGACTTCTAGTTTTCAGAGAAAAGAATTCTCTTAGTTGAAATAGTAAAAGAACTCAGCCTGCTAATCTTCTTGACTTGCCTTGCCTTTTTAGTACTAGCGAGAGCGTCTCACAGTCTACTAATTAAACTCTTTTTTGGAATTCGTCGAGATGGGGTTCTTCAATCGTTGCCATGTTAGATTTATTGGAATCTCAGGTAAAATATCGATATTTCTTACTATTTATTTTTTATAGAAAATATCTCAAAGAAAATTAATTTTATTGTTGAAAACAGAGAAACCAAGGTCTCGTTAGACTCTGATCATTGACTGCACTACATTGTTTCATGATAAGCAAAAACTAGAGGGTTTTGCTAACCCTGGAAGAAACTGCACGACTCGATCCCCTTCCGTATGGAAATTAGAGGACAATTGAAGTTCATTGTGATCAAATCTCCCATTAGAACTTCATGTAATTATTACCAAAACTTAGACTTAGAACATGATCAGTTCGAAACCAGCCCGACAATTCCAACTGAAACTGAACCGGAACTGGTGAAACCAGAGCCAAAACCGGGTTGGAACCATAGACCATCCAGTTCGGTTCTGGTTCCATCTTTCATGAAACTAGAACTAGCCCAAAACAGAACCAGTTGTTCCAAACTGCTGATTCCAGAAACTTTTTTTAGTTTTTCTTTAGCCGGTTTCGTGCAATTCCAGAACTATAACCACAATTGTCCTAAATCAGTTTGGTTCCATTTCCAAGGTAACCAGCGCCAACTTCGTGTCTGACCATGTCTACCAGCGCCCTTCCTCATCTCTCATCTCACATACCATGAGAAAATAGCTGACAGTAACATTTTCTCATCTTACTTATCAGGACCCGAGCTAGCCGGCGCCGTTTAATGTGAGAAAAGGCTTAGTTTTGGTTGCTAGCGCCTTAGAACGGTTGCCCATAATCACATGAAAAGCAAATAGCTCACCTGGCTCGGCGGTCAACTCACGAGTAGAAGGTCATGAGCTTGATACCTGGATTGTGCACCTCAGTTACTGCCTCTCCACACCAAACAAAATTTTATCTCGAAACCAGACGCATACGCAGGAAAGCAGCAGAAGAGCAGCTCCACGATAATGAAAACAAAACCTGTTCCCATGAGTGACCAATTAAGATTACTCGTTTATAATTAGCATTCATTTGGCGGAACAGAGGTTAATTCCAATATTTTCTCCTTCTCATTAGTGCCCATTTGGTTTGTAATACACGACGGGCCAAATCTGGCTTGCCTTCTCTATTGAAGCCATGAAGAACAGTACGAAAGTTTACAGTGCTAGGAAGAATCCCGCTTTCTATCATTTCATCGACGAGTTGGAGACCTTCTTCAGATCTACCAACACTACAAAGGCAATCTATGAACAACGTGTATGTCTTGAAATCAGGAAAAGGGCCTTTAAGTTTCATAAGCCTGAAAATATTCCAGGCATCAACCACTAAACCCTCATTCATATAACCCCTGATCAAAGTACAGTAAGTAATGACGGACGGCTCACAGCCATTCTCTCTCATCTCTCTCAAGATCTTAGCCACGCCCTCTATTTGCTTGACCTTAAAATAGTGTGCTATCAATGAAGTATAGACATGAATGGTGGGCATGAGCCCTTCTTCCCTCATCTTCCCAACTCTAACCAGTGCATCATCTGTTCTTCCTGCTCTCAACAGACCATGAACAAGACTCCCATATATGTACTCATTAACAACACATCCAAGATCCTCCAACTCATCAACTAACGCTACAGCTTCCTCTAATCTCCCGGATCTGCAGAGAGCCTTCACAAGCATGGAATAAGCAATTTGACTCGGGAAGCAATTCCGGCAAACGGATTCGACGAATTTGCACGCTTCTGGTGACCTTCCAGCTTCACATAGGCAGATAAGATAGGCCTCTGCCAGTTCCTTGTCTGGGGTGAATCCGGCATGCACCATCTCACTGAAAAGCGTCATTGCTTGGTCGACGTTCCGGCCTTTTCCTTCACAGAGGAACAATATCAGATACTTGTACGTGCTTCCCTTAGGCTTGCATTTTGCTGCCTTCATCTCCTTGAATTTCTCCAATGCCATCTTTGTCAGTCCAGCTCTGCCATACTGTGTGAGCATAATCGTCCACGTATCTGCGGTTGCCTGGCAACCCATACTCTCCATTTCGGCGAAGAGATTTCTCATGCATTTGAAATCCTTCGCGCTGCCGGAGATCTTAATTGCCATGTTGAAGGTCTCAGTGGTGTGCTGATAACCAGGCTGCCGCGCAACCCATGAGAAAAACTTCAAAACTGCACTTCCATGCCTTTGACAATTCCTCAGAATTTCAGCAACAAGTGGTGGACTGAACTGAATCTGTCTTCTCTCTAATGCATCTTCAGTTTCACTCCAACGAAGGGAAGATGATAGAATTTTACATGCTTCCATGAGATCGCATTCACTGAAACATTCATTCCTTGTTTCCTCAAACCATGTGTCGTCCCTCTTTTGGGCGATTTTATTATCATTTGAATCCATGTCAGATGATTCCTTAGATACAGCCACAACACCAACATCTGAATTCCAGCGAAAATCTGCGCGTCTGAGCTCGAGCCTTCGTTCGCGAAATTCACAAACTTTCTGCTTTATTTCTTTCGGATTCTTGCACAACTTCCTCTTTTCCATGGAATTCATAACCAAGCTTAATAATTCACTTCCAACACCAAACTTAGAACACTGCATCTCATCCAAAACCTTTTTCGTCAACTCGATCTCGGAAGCTTTACACAGCTCCTTAACGAAAATTGTGTATGCCTTTCGTGTTGGTTGTAATCCTTTCTTCTTCATTCCATCGAACGCTTCAAATGCCTTCCGGATGCAACCGTTGCGAACGAGGCCAGCAACCAATGCGGTCTCAGCGACTACATCGGGCTCGAGTCCATTCTCCTCCATTTCCTTATAGAGATTGCAAGCTTCTGTATACTCTTTACGATCAAAGAGACGCTGAATTACCGAAGTGTACAGCGATACAGTCGGAAAGAATCCCAATTTCTTCCAATTACTTAGTATTTCGCGTGCTTTTGCAATCTTGCCCGCTCTCAGATAGCCATCGACAAGTAAGTCATACACATCAATGTTTTCCCTCCCGATTTCGTCGACGAGCTTCACAGCATCTTCGATTCGACCTGCACGACACAACCCCTTCACCAAAATCCGGATATGATCGGCATCAACCTCCTCATTCTTTATTCTAATCTGCTGGACGAGCTCAACCGCCTCGTCTATCCTCCCGGATACGCAGAAACTCTTCAATAAGCATGAATTTGCAGAACTTTCAGGCATCCCGGAGATATTCACCATGTCATTCGCAATTGAACGAGCGGAATTCGACGATAGTCCTGTCATAAGCATCCCGTACACATAAGCATCTAATCTCATCCCCTTGGAAGACATCTCCCGGTAGAACTCCGAAGCGAGTTCAAGCTTTCCGCCCTCACAGAGAACCCTAATCAACGAAGCGAACGCCGCCTCGTCGGGATCGATGCAACCGGAATCCCGCATCTTCTCGAAGGCGAACACCGCCTCGCCGATTAAACCTGCTCTTCCATAGTGCGAGATGAGCATCGTCCACGTCTTGACGTCCGGCGAGATCGAATCTCGTTCCATTCTCGCGAGCAGTGAGTTCACTAGATCGAAGTCCCTACCCTCGCTGGCTATGTAGATCATGGTATTGTAGGTCCCGGTGGTGTGCTGGAACCCTGGCCGGCGACTCGCCCATTCGAAGAAGCGGATGGCCAATTCTCCCACCTTGAAGCATCTCTTGAGTACCATCTCGACCACATCGGCGTTGACTGCCACGACGCCGGCGGCCGCGAGGCGTTCTTCCATGGGAGCCCTAAAGTTGTCATAGGACCGCACGATGCCTGCGATCCGATGGACGAGAGGGCTGACGTCCGGCGGGACTTCTATCGCGCCACCGGAGGGCCCCGTCATGCAGTAACGGACAGCGAACAAGGGCCGCGATCGGAGGGACCGCCGGAGCACCATTTTTGGGGCTTTCTGAAGTCCCGCAAACTTGACCGAAAGTTTTTAGGAGGGTTCTGGCCCTTCTGGGTAGACATGGCCCCTTCCAACAGGAATCGAACCGGATCAGAACCGGGTGAAACCGGAATCGGGTTTGGATCCGAAAACGGGAACTATTTGATTTGGTTTCATTTTTTATTTTGTGTTCTCGGTTTTGATATTTTTGCAAAATTTTAATTTTTTTAATTATTTTAGTGGTTTCAGAAGATTCGGGGCTCAAACAGAAACCAGTAATTTTATGATCAAAACCGGTCTTTAAGTTGGTTCGGTTGTTCTATATTTTGGGATAACTGAAATTGGTCAATATGTCTGATTCGATATCGACCCGGCATTTCAAACTGAGATATACCAAATCAAACCGGACCTGAAACCGAAACTTCAAACCATAGAATTCAGCCCATTTTTCTTTTCTTTTCTGAGAGTCAAACCGAACTCATGGATTCAAACCGGAACCAAAACCGGCTTGATCACGGTTCGATTTTGTTATGATCTATACTATGTCTTTAACCAACAATTAGTTTATGTTTAAGCATGACAAATCATTTTGTGCAGACCTTTTGCTAATCCACTTATTGGTCTCATGTGGGAATAGAAAAGTGAAATCTAAAATGAAACCCACCTTTTTTTTAAAACAAACAGTTATTGCCTAAGAAATAAGGTGGTGACGGTGAGAGTTTTCTTCTTTTATAAGACGAGGCCGAAGCTTAACACATACCTACACATGCACCCTCTAGGAGTCGAACTCCCAACCAACAGTACGGTGTACTGCCGTTGAGCTAACACTATGGGTGCGACTTAGCGAGAGTTAGTATGCAATAAATGGAAAATCACCTTAAGAAAAAGGAAAAGAAAATACATCTCAAGTTTTTAAAGGAAAAGGCAAACGTCCCACCTATTTTAAGTGCATTTTTGCCTTGGGAAAACACTATGACAATTTGGCACTCCTTTCTTTAGATCACCTTCGGAACTAAATCTACAAAGATAGAGAGAAGAACAAGTTCTCTTTGTCTCTACCCGAAACTTGAAAGGGAAAAGTTTAATACGTTCAACCGTTTGTGATCTTATTATTCTTATCTATCCTTACAGAGTAAAAGATAGTGGAATCAACCTTCTTTTTTTTCGACATTTATATAATTTATAAATTTGTATA
Organism: Brasenia schreberi; assembly: GCA_036023115.1. NCBI lineage: Eukaryota > Viridiplantae > Streptophyta > Magnoliopsida > Nymphaeales > Cabombaceae > Brasenia > Brasenia schreberi. The sequence goes on along the minus strand of JAYKKT010000073.1, from coordinate 18,995,899 downwards.
CCCTCTTCTATCGTAATATTAGTCGATATGTCCAGTTCCGATTAGCCCGAAACCTTGAACTGTAATCAAACCGGTTCAGAACCGGTTGTGCGTTCTGTCATGAACATGGTCAATAAGATCTTGAAAAGTTATAAATTTAGAACCATGAAACATAGAAGGTCTAATTATTGTTGTATAATATTTATCTTTCAACTTTAATGATATATTCTTATCAAACCGGTCCATCTCAACATCTTCATTTATGTTGCAACATCTTTGTACATATTGATGACTAATTGCCCAACACTTAGAACCATGAAACATAGAAGGTCTAATTATTGTTGTATAATATTTACCTTTCAACTTTAATGATATATTCTTATCAAATAGAATACCTAATTTCCCTCCGCATTTTAACCAATCGACATGAATTATGTGTATAACATCTCCATCAATTTTTCCATTACTCTTAAAAATTGACTCTACATATTTAAAACTTTCCTTGTGAGTAATGCAATGTGTGTCAATCTTAATTTCTATATCCTTTGAAGTACCCAAATGATCAAACTTATGTTTCATATATTCTGTCTTTGTTCTAATAAGTTGAAAGCCTTTACTTTCTAATGTATCTCTCGATAGTTCCAATTTTATATTATTTTTTTTCTTGAACTCATCTACTAATTCAATCTCATCTGCAAATAGCATACATAAAGGTAATTCATCTTGAATATATTTTGTTAACTCATCAATGATCAATATAAATAAATATGAACTTAAAGTTGATCATTGTTGTAATCCAATTTTAACTTCAAAAGAGTCTATTATTTTTTCATGTGCCATCACACATGTTTTTACACTATCATACATGTCTCTTATAACATATATATATATATATATATATATATATATATATATATATATATATATATATATATCAATGAGATACCTCTTTCTAAGGTTCTTGGAAAAACATTTTTGAGTTTATGCATGCTCATTGAAAAAAAAAATTTGAAATCCAATATTGATATGTTTATTTAGTTGGTGAGCAAGTTCTTGTTCATCGTCGTGTGCTCACACAGGTCGTTTCATCATATACAAAGCTCTCTCTAGATTAGCGAACCGGTCGAACCAACAAGCTTAAGAATACGAGCCACAGGAGAGCTCGACTCATTTGGGGGGAAAGGATGGGTTTTGTACAGATTGACTCGAAACGAGCACAAATTGATCCAAACGATGGGGCCCGTACAGAGACATGTCAGATTTTGAGTTAACCATCGGTTTTGGTTCTTCACGATAAATTTTCTTAATTTAATTACAAATAAATTGTACGAATATTAGAAAGTACTTTGTTCAGATAATGAAGAAAAATATATTTCATATGAAAAATATCATCTTGTTTTAAGACTTCGTTGCCATGTTGATTAACGGTTCAGGGCAAGTCGGCTCGCTACGTGCTTTGGTTTTCTTCGTTCACAAGAGCCCTGCGGAACTTAGTAAAGATACACTTCTATTCGAACTTGACACCTTGCTTAAGGGAAACGAGCGGTATACCGCTTGAACCAACCAGGAGCTCTCGGGAGGAGTTGGTGCATATAACAACAACCGGGTCTTTTGCCATATTAAATGAGTTTTTTTTATAGAGCTTAATCTTGTGTTATGCTAATAATTTATTTAATATAAATTATATTTTTTATTATTTGTATTATGTTTTAAAATATTTTTCATACATTTGGTTTTTCATTGTTTTTCTGCCTTTTTTAAATCATGTAACAAAGAAGGAATCGAGAGTTAGCGCTTGTAACTGTAAATTAGGGTTCGAATCACGGGATGCGGTGGATGAGTAAAATCGCGTGTCTCTGTGATAGCAAATGATAAGGAGCGGAAGGTCTATACCAATGAAAGAATAACGGTATTTTGGTACTTCTGTCCAAGAAACTAAAAGCTGTCCTTTCATTTGAATTTCGACGTTCCCTGCGTCCACTCCTTAGCGCGCCAGCTCTCTCTCTCTCTCTCTCTCTCTCTCTCTCTCGTGCGAACGTTCCGATCGTCGGAGAAGCCAACCCGGAGGACGCCCGGTAGTTTCCTCCTTCGACTCGTACGAAGAGTTTTTCTCGCTCTCGCCTGGATCGTCGCCTCTGTCCATAATGGGAGCGAAGTCGCCGAGAGGGTGCTCCTGTTGTCTCCTGTTGTTTCTCGCACTCGTCGTCGCGGGCGCGGTCATCGGGATCAGGCGCTGGAGGAAGCATTTAGAATCGAGTGCGCTTCCCATCCCGGGCCCGCCAGGCGCAGTCTCGGAGAAGTATGCCGAGGCTCTCAGGGTGGCGCTCCGATTCTTCGACGTCCAAAAATGTAACGTAATGTGCTTCCTTTTCACCTCTCTTTGTCGTGATTTGGATAGTTTTCCGACTGATTTGGTCGTTTTGTTGCATTCAGAGTGGATCTCCGATTGGTTCTTTAGAAACTTCTCCTCTTTCTTTCTAGGTGATTTTGTCAATTGTTCTGAAATTTCTCTTGCTTGATTTGGCTTTTCAGGTGTAGATCTCGTGTTTTTTATTTTTGTTTGCACGAAAAACTTTGCGCGTTCATCAATTTTGTCTTGGACACAAAGTATTGACGCTTTTAGCCTATGAATTGGTCTGGCACGGCTTATTGTCACAAAATCTGTCCCTTAACATCTTAGCTATTTTGTAAGGAGATCCGTCTGTCTCTCCATGTGCAATTAGAGATAATATGTTGAAATCCTGTGTTAAAGTTTCTACAGAGGAGCATTTCTACAAGTTTTTAAGTTTCTAAGATTTTGTTCAAAATGTGGATGTTTCGTGAAATTGTTCCTTCGAATCTGCTTCATTTCTCTTTTCCCTCTCGTTCCTCTCACGTTTGCATTGCGTGTTTAATTTCAGAATATGCAAAATAGCGCGACATAGTTCTGTTAATGCAAAGGAGACGCAGTGTGCATACATTCTTCTTTTAACCGTAATGTTACTGGAATCATTATATTGGAAGATCGTAGGGTTCACATTTGGTAAAACTGCCTACAGTACGTTGCTTTAAATAAAAAAGCATGCACATATAGTACGCTTCTCTCTTCAAATCATGCCACAAGACATGCACTTCTCTCTCTCTCTCTCTCTCTCTTGAAACCAGTTCTTTCTAACGGTTAACATGTTTGCGTCTCCTTCAGCACATGCTCCATCAACGATGCCCAGAATGCTCCTTTTCTTCTTTTCTTTTTGTTTGAAGCCTTTTGAGGTTTAAGTGGCTGAATTTGTCATTACTTGTTGATTCGCTGTGAGGGAATCAGTGATGACGACGAGGGATTCACGAGGAATTGAGAATCACACTTTTGCTAAACCAACTGATGAATGAATACTTGATAAAATGCGATTCCAGTTTCATTTTCATCTTATCATTCTCCGCTATATGATCATTAAGAATTTAAGGTTAACCATGTCGATATGCTTTAGTGCAGAAAACTTTGCGAGTGAAAGTTTCTATTTTACCACCTTGTGCAGTGCTACAAAATTATTATGTGAATCTTGAAGGTGAAAATGATAAGGGAACCATGGCTTTTTCGGTATGTTTTCTGCAAAACGCATTTAATCGAGAGAATGGTCTGCTTGAATTTCCTGTTTGTTGAAAACAAAGTTTTTGACGACTTGGATTTTCATGTATTGCTGGTATGTGCATGTGAAAATTTTAGTTCAAACCAGGTTTTGATCTCTCTCGCTGTCTGTCTCTCGCTGTCTGTCTCTCGTTGTGGTTATCAAGACATAAAAACAAGGCGAGAAACAAAGCAATCTGGCATTGTCATGGGGCATGATTTGAAGAGAACCATACGCCCATGATGATGGCAGCTAAACTATTAACGAGCTTGTAGAGAGTTTTAATAAATCTCATCTCCTTCATCACCGGTGGAAATTTGAATTACTTTACTTTACATTTAATGAACATGTGTATTAAATACAAAAGTACAAAATATAATATTGCTTTTCTCAAAAATCGAATAATGAAAATGTTTAAATAAAATTCTACCACTTAAACATTTTACAGGCTACAGCTACTACTTTCCCTCTCTTCATCTTTATATATATATATATATATATATATATATATATATATATATATATATATATATATATATATATATATATATATATATATATATAGAGAGAGAGAGAGAGAGAGAGAGAGAGAGAATCTAGACTTACATAACCAAAAATATATATAATAGTATTTGTGAGTGTACAACCTTGCATAAATATCTTTATTGATCGATCTTGGGTTGATATTTTTAATTTAAATCTCTACGATTAATCATGTCAATCAAAGGAGATGTTTATATAAAATTATGCACCGAAAATATTATGCACCTAGCCTTATATATATATTTATGTATATATACACACGTTTGCAATTAGGAGTAAGCCTTCTTTATGAATGTTTTTTTGGTTGGTTTAGGTGGTTAAAAACTAATGCAGTGAAAATGTGGCTGAGCTTTGCATGTTCAATACAATTTTCCAGCTGGGAAGCTTCAAAACAGCTCAAGTCCTTGGCGAGGCGGCTCTGCACTCAAAGATGGAAAAGAAGCTGGATTGGATCTGTCAACAGGATTGTATGATGCTGGGGACCATGTCAAGTTTGGGCTCCCAATGGCATTTACTGCAACTGTGCTTTCATGGGCTATTCTTGAATATGGAGATCAGATGAATGCAGCAAAGCAGCTTGCTCCCGCTCAAGAGTCACTGAAATGGATCACAGATTATCTCATCAATGCACATCCAAAGAACAATGTCTTGTATATTCAGGTAACCAGCCAAAGTTTTATGAGCTACTCCATTTTGCATTAGCACTATTGTACATTTTCTCAACTCCACCAACGCGAAAACTGAAACCAAAGGTGTACAACAAACAACAACAATTAAGCCTTTTCCCATACTAGACAGGGTCGGCTACATGGATTGGATTCTTTGTTTCCACATAGCCCTATCATGTGCCATGTTAGCAGTTAACTCACAATAAGCTAGATCATTATTTATTGTTTCTTTCCAACACTTTTGTGGTCGTCCTCTACCTCTTTTAATACTTTCAAAATCTAGTTTTTCATACCTTCTTACATGTTCTTCTTTTGATCTTCTTTCTATATGTCCAAACCACCTTAAATGATATTCTTTCATTTTATTCTCTATTTGTGCCACACATAATTTATTTCTAAAAAACCAAAGCTGTAGCAAGGGGAAAAAAGCCACAGTAAGTGATAGTAGTTCTTAAATCTACCCAAAATCAAATACGTTTGAGCTTTAAAAATATTAAAATACAAGTAAACTTTGTAAATTTGGACCCACACATGACACTGAAGTTCCAATTTTTTTTAGTTTCATAAGTCTCCTATTGAATTTAAGCTGCTTAAAACATTACTATGATGATACCATCTATGGTCGACCATTTACGCTTGTATGTTATTCCATGATAGATATTAATGGTTTCATAAGTCTCCTAAAAGCTGTTGTAATTGTTCAAAGGTCTGTTGTTATTGTTCAAAGGTTGGGGACCCCAAGATAGGCCATGGCTGCTGGGAAAGGCCTGAAGATATGACCGAGGAAAGGCCACCGATACAGGTGAATACATCCTACCCGGGAACAGAAGTTGCGGACGAGACTGCTGCTGCGTTAGCAGCTGCTTCTTTGGTCTTTAGAACGAGCAATCCTGCATATGCAGATTTTCTTTTTAAGCATGCTAAGCAGTTATTTACTTTTGCTGACAGTTATAGAGCTTTATATAGTATTAGCTTGCCTCAAGTTCAGCAATACTATAATTCTACTGGATACAATGATGAACTCCTTTGGGCAGCCTCATGGCTCTATCATGCGACTGAAGACAACACATATTTGAGCTATGTCACCACCGAGAATGGTGAATTTTTTGCAGATTGGGGAAATCCAAGCTGGTTTAACTGGGACAACAAGCTTGCTGGAACACAGGTAACAATTGCAACATAGCAGTGTATCCGTTGATTCGTGTTCTTCAATTGGTTTCCTTTATTTCTGAACATACTGATAATGTTATTCTCATGATTATATTGACTACAGATGTAGTAGTTAGATTTAATGAACATATTTTATGCAGGTTCTTTTGTCCAGAATTGCTTTCTTTGGTTCAGGAAAGGTATCAGACGGAGAGAAATCAGCCCTCCAGAATTACAAGCAAACAGCTGATGCTGTTATGTGTGGGCTTTTGCCGGATTCACCCACAGCTACGACCAGTAGAACTGATGGTAAAGTAGGGTCTTAACATATGCATCATTTGGGTTCTCCAATGTAAACCAAGTGACCTTGTGGCTAACATCACAAAACTAGCATTGCCAGGCTTTTGTGTTTCTGGTGATTTTTTTTTAATACTTGTCTGTCAAAGGCTAATTGCCTCTTCATCGCAACATTTCTTTCATAGCTAAATAGATGATAGATTGATGCTCATGTATTTATAATATGTTCATTTGTAATAGTTATTGACATGCCTATCTCCTCTCACCTGCAGGAGGTCTTGTTTGGATTGCAGAATGGAACTCTTTGCAACATCCAGTAGCCTCTGCATTTCTTGCTGTACTTTACAGTGATTACATGCTCACATCAAGGACACCAAGAATTTATTGTGAGAACAAGGCCTTCTCACCAACCGACATTCGAAATTTTGATTCTTCTCAGGTAACTAACAAATCTTACACAAATGGCTAAGCAGTAAATTTATCTAGTCTGTGTAAATCTTAGACCGTCCAATTAGATAAACAAAAATGTGGAATAGTACGATTTTGTACATTTTGCTTCTTAAGAAGGCAACTTGCATTTTTTCTTTTTTTATCTATATCATCAATCTCTCCAATTTGACATGGCATGGATCTTCAAATATGAATAGGAAACTTCAACCCCGTGACATTTCCGTTCATCATAGGTTTCTTTCATGAACATGTTTGTGATGGGTTGCTAGCGGTATCCTTTCCACGTGCTCATCACCATTATTCGTGGGTGGGCATTTGCTGCAGAGCCATTATCATGCTAAGATGAATTAACAAAGTTGTTTCATAAATGGTCTCTTAACAGTTGATTTTAAGATGTGAGAGCTGCTAAACTTTTTTCCAGATTCCCGAGAAAACTGAATTTTTGTCATGCTTACTACCTTGCTTGTTTCCTTGTTGAATCTAATTTAATTTTCTCTAATATGAACAGGCAGAGTGAGTACACTTATACCCACATATAAGAACAAGGGAGACTTTCAGAATTGTGTGAATTATCAAGGTACCAAGTTAATGAGCCATACTATGAAATTGTAGGAAAGAATTATCAAATGTAGGTTAAGACAAGTATTAAGTACAACAGAGAACCAATTTGGATTCATGTGAGGCAGATCTACTTTTGAAGCGATTCACCTTTTCAGACGTCTTACGAAACATTTTAGAGCAAAAAAGAAAGACATTCACATGATATTTATTGATCTAGAAAAAGCTTAAGATAGGGTACTGAGGGAGGTTTTTTGGAGAACCTTGGAAAAAAGAGGTATCCCATTGACATACATTATACGATGGTGCAAAAACATGTGTGAGTACTCATGAAGGAATAACAGACTTCTTTGAAGTTAATATTGAGTTACATCAAGGATCAACTTTAAGTTCATACTTATTTATAATGATGATTGATGAGTTAACAAAACATATTCAAGATGAAGTACCTTGGTGCATGGTATTTGCTGATGACATTGTGTTAGTGGAGGAGTCTAAGGAAAAAGTTAATAGAAAATTAGAACTATGGAGAGAAACATTAGAAAGCAAAGGCCTCTGGATTAGTAGAACAAAGACAGAATATATGGAATGTAAGTTTGATCATTTGGTTACTTCAGAGGACATAAAAATTAAAATTGGCACACATTGCATTCCCCCAAAAAGGAAAGTTTTAAATACCTAGGGTCAATTCTTCAGAGTGATGGAATAATTGATGGAGATGTTACGCATAGAATTAATGCTGGTTGGTTAAAATGGAGAGGAGCATCATGTATTCTTTCTAATAAGAAGATACCATTAAAGTTAAAAGATAAATATTATAGAGCAACAATTAGACTTGCCATGCTTTATAGTTCTTAGTATTGGGCAGTTAATCATCATGTACAAAAGATGTCTCTGACAAAAATGAAGATGTTGAGAGATGAATGGTCATACAAGAAAAGATCATATACATAATGAGGTTATTAGAAACAAATTAGGAGTGACATCAATAGAGAATAAAATGAGAGAATATCTTTTAAGATAGTTTGGACATATAGAAAGAAGAAAGAGAAATGGAAAACTAGATTTTGAAAGTATTAAAAGAGATAGAGGACGACTACAAAAGTGTTGGAAAGAAACAATAAAGAATAATCTAGCTTATTGTGAGTAAACTGCTAACATTGCACGCGATAGAGTTATGTGGAAACAAAGAATATGTAGTCGACCCCGTCTAGAATAGGAAAAGGCTTAGTTGTTGTTGTTGTTTGTTGTTGTATGAACAGGCAGAGTATGTGCTGGGCGACAACCCCATGAAACTGAGTTACTTGGTGGGATATAGCAGCAAGTATCCGGTTCAGGTGCACCACAGAGGCGCCTCAATTCCTGTAGGTGCAAAGACAGGGTGCAAGGGCTTTCAGTGGCTTGACTCAACAGATCCGAACCCTAACATAGCCTATGGTGCAATGGTGGGCGGCCCGTTTCTAAATGACAGCTTCATAAATTTCAGAAACAACTCAATGCAGAACGAGCCCACTACATACAACAGTGCTCTGATCGTCGGCCTACTCTCTGGACTGGTGACCACATCCTCTGTTGTTAAATCCTTTACCTAGCACTCATATTAGGTTTCCTTATTTGTGTATCTTATTGCTGTTTATAGTTATTGTTGTTGTAATATATCATTTGGAAATTGCTAAGAAATATTAATTGTTCCTTCGTTCATCACAAGTGCCACTCTCTCTCATTCACTCTCAAACAGATGACATAGAAAGTATCCATCTCGTCATAGCAAAAACTGAGAGAGAGAGAGAGATGGTTGACGCCATTAAACCAGGTGTATTGTGTAAATAACCCAAGAAGGTAATCAGTGACAAGAAATGGATTTCGGGTCAATAACGGCCCCAAAAGTGCCCGATCCGTTTGACGTCGGCAAGAGGTCGTGCCTTCTTTGCGGAAGAGGGGGAAGCAGACAGAAAGAGCGAATAATTAATCCGAAGAGTCTCAGCGAAGCAAAACCAAGGTAGAAAACGCGCGCCAAAACCTTCCTCTTCCCCCGGAGGTAACTTCTTTTGCCGTTTCGTTTTCTCGGTGAATATGATACGCGAATCTGCTGTCTCTTATTGATCGATTCTCTGTAGACGATTTTTATGTTGTACTTTTTGCGCTATTGGGTTTTCAAACGATCGTTTACTTTGTTGAAATGCCTTTGGATCGTTGTGTCAGGTAATCCGGTGTAAAATATCAGTCGTAATCTCAAGTCATCTGCAATCCCATTGAAGCAGGTACTCATTATCTATTCACTTTTTGGTGCGTGTTATTTGATCCGAACTGTTTGTGCTTATATCACTTGAGATCATGACCAATTGTTCGATAAAGATATTACACACATCATTTCACCATGACCATCTTAGCTAATGTTTTAATTACCGTATTGGTACCCGCATTTTATAGGGTATGAATATGCGATATCGTGGAGCGTATCATTAAAACAACCAGGGAAAAACAGTCTCTGGTTTTGAGCTCCAGGTTGGTCTGAAACAGGCCCAGATGGGATGGTAATTTTCATACACAGAATCACATACATATCTTATACATTATTTTAATGACTAGTGTAGGTACTCTATAAAAGTAAAACGTAGATTACATTGTATATAACTTATTGTGCATTATTGTATTAATAATACTGCATTTATAAGCATATTTATTACTTCTGGCTCAGCCTGCCTCAATCAAGTCCGTGGGCCTAATGGGCAAGGCCGTGGATGGGCCAGCGCAACATATGCCAAACCCAGCCATGTTGGACGCCTGGGCCTTGATAGAGCCCAGCCCTGTCAAGAGCGCACCAGCCTGGTGATGTGGACCGACCAGGCCATTGCCTTGCTGAATCATGATCCTGAGCTAACTGCTAAGCATGTTCGATATTGGCCTACTGTTTAAAGGAAGCTAGGAATTCCAGGGTAAGTATGCAACTTGTGTCATTCTTCTACTAGTGTTTAGATCGCATACCGTTACTTTAGCAGCCTTCCAAGCTCAAGAAAGATGAAAGAGAAAAACACAATGAATGAATTCATCCCGAATTTCCTGTTTCATACATGACATAGCAATAACGAATGTCGTATCTGAGAGCATCCTAGATTTGACTCGCCTCTCAATTTTCTAGATTCAAGTTTACATATAACCAAATTGATTCAGTTTCCAACTTAGTTATCTGTTGTCAGAATGCTGAAATACTTCATCAATTGTTTGAACCTGGAAGGGTAATTGCACCCTTGTATATTGTCAGGAAAGGAATCTGTAAATACGAAATTAGAGGTATACTTCTTTCCTGGTTACAATGGGAAGCCAGGTATGCACCAAACCAGGTATCAAACTGACGATGTGCAACTCGTAAGTTGAATCCCCTAGCCAGGTGAATTATCGCTCTAAGTGTGGCATGCTTCTGTTCTAAGAGAAGAACATATTTTAGAGCATGGCCAGAGAAGTATAGCAGCAGTCTTAAGTATTTCATCTTTTATACAAGTAATCTTTTCTCCCAATTCATAGCCAGTACCCTTGATAATCTTGTCAGCACATAAAGAAACAAATTGGCAGCATACTAGAGTATATTCTGTCATCATAGTTTTCTTTAAATTTAGAGAAGCAACCACTGAGCTAGATTTGCATGGCCAAGTTCAAGGTGCTTGTTGAAATTTCAGATCCCTTATGAAGGTCTTGTGTGCAGGACCATGTACGTTATTAAAGTACCTAATGAAAACTGAATACAGCCATTTCTGTTTGATATATTCACTAGAAAGTCTGACGTTGATATGAAAAAAAGAAAATGTGTTCTTGATACAAAGTTCAAAAGAGAAAGCAGCTCTTTGCTCTTGATACAAAAGTTTTGATAGGTTACTTGGTCCAACAACTGGGAGTTGTAAAATATTGCTGGTATTCTAAGCAATTAGCAGGCATCCCTGAGGAGTTTATCTCAATCTATTTATTGTAGCTCTTCACAACAACAACTTGTTCCACAGCATGTTGTCCCATTTCCAGTACTTTTTATTTTTAAAAGATATCCTTAACCGACCCAACAAATTCTTTGTATCTTCTGGATGGAATCTGGAGGATAACTCCATCCAATTTGAGCTGCTGAAAAGTCGGTTATACAAACAACTTATTCAACCCTTGGCAGAATAGACATTTTAATTAAAACCAGCTTTCATTTTTGTTGGGCAGCTGACTTTTCTGAAAACGCCACTTTAAAGTTACCATACTTTTGACCTCCTCTGTATGTATATGCAGGGGTGGCTTGTGGGGAAGCGACTAAAGCAACCGCTTTAGGCCACACTTAATAGTGTGGGCGTCAAATTTTTAAACCATACTTGTCTTGAGTCACTTCTGTGTGTATGTGTATGTGAGCGTGTCTGCATTTGCATCTGCATTTGTGCATGAAGAGTTGAGAAATGTAAAACCATTGAAGTGATTACAAAGATTTTGGGATTTAAACAACTTGGAGGGTCTTGCATATACAATCAAGTTTGTTTCTTCTTTCTTGTGCATGTGTCATGGTAGTATTTTTAGTGGGAAAATCTTCTGACTTTTTTCTGTTTCACTTTTTTGGCATTCTCCAAAAGATTGGGTTTGATCTTAAGTGCATGCTGACGTCAACATCTTTATTATTGGCAGGTACAATCACATAATGTAAAGCTCAAGAAACAGTTCAGCGCATTGGAAATATTTCAAAGCAGATGAAGAGTGCTAGTCCCTGATGGGCAACATAAAATTACCATCTGTTTGTAGTGTCCAGGATGCCTCATGCTTCTCCGTGCTATTCATACTTGTTATGAAATTAGCTGATACACACACACACACACACACACATATATATATATATATATATATATATATATATATATATATATATATATATATATATATATATTTTGTATTGTATGTATATTGTGGATCTTCATCTCTTGTCTCGTGGTTTAGATTCTCTTGTCGGTTGCATTGGCTGAATTCTAATTGCAGAGAAGCAATACATGCCATCCCACCTTGTGGAATTGTCTGTTTTCAAAATTTGAGAAGCATATCATGCAGAGTGATTTGGTAAAGTGCTAATGGAGAGGACTCTATTGGAACGGCAATTACAATATCTTAGAACTTTTGCTTTGATAGCTAAAGTAAGAAAGGGTTCTGATTTTCATATCCCATCCTTTCAGTGAAAAGCTCACAACCAAAAAGCAGATGTTGGAAAAGTATTCATTTGATCCTCTTTGGTGGCAGTCGTTTACAGCACAAGGAGCTACAACTCTCCTGGCTAGGTAGTCGACTGAAAAGAACCTTCAAGTGGAAGGCCATGAGTTCCATACTCGTTGGGGTTGTATCTTGTAGAGGTCTGCCAAATCCTAGCTTGCCTTTCAAGAAAAATGGTCATCTCTCTGCTACAAAAATCCCATTCAAAAGATTCTCAAGTGGAAAAGGATCTGTCTGCTGCTTATTGTTTAGCATTTGTGTCTCTGCAACATGAGAGCAGGATACCACCTCCTATTGCAAATTACTTACCTAAATCAGATCCATAAATTCAAGACTTGGTTGTGTTTTAGTTGGCCTCGGATGGTACTCATAAAAGCACGTGTGAATTTCCATCGTGGTTTGGCATCTTCATTCTGATCTGAGGGTTTTTCTTGCAGAGATGTTATGTCTGTGGTATGTGATTAACTTGCATTACCCCATCATTTCTACCATTACAAACATCATATTTCCAAGTACGTGAAGGCATTTGGTAAATGGGTGTAGATAGAAGTGGTGTAAGCACTAATTGCATTGCTTTCTTATTGCTGAAGTAGCAACTGCATTACTTTCTTTTTTCTTCCCCGAGTTGCCAAGTTTTACCATATGTTTTTTTCTTTAGGAAGTGTTACCAGTGAAGGAGAGGTAAATGGTGGGATGTCATGTCGTAAGATAAGTGCTTGGCAAGAGTGACGTGATAGCCATGTGCTAAAGCAAGGGCAGTGTCTCCATCATCCAGCCAAAAGGTGGGCTTTTTTTGCTTCATGTCAAATTGATGGGGCCCCAACATCACAAATTTCGTAAGGAATCTCATTCTTGGTTCATGGGTCCTTTACTAACAGCCAACTCGCACATGTTTTACCTGTGTTTTCACTCGTATACACCCACACACGCACGTACATACACACACACCTCTTTTTTAAAATAACGTTTTATCTATTAGACTACAGCTCTTCCACTTGGCACACACACACACACACAGATGATCCCCCATAAATGAGCAATGTAATCTTTTGAAGTTTTGAAGCTTCATCCAAACAAAGCAATCCTGTTTTATTGTCTTGAATCCTCCCTCTGGTCTGAAGAATTTCGTGGTGGAACGCGATTCCTGGGAGCTGTTCTGATGTATGATTCGGAGATCAAAAGGCTATCTGCATAAAAAAAAGCCATCCTCTTCATGCTGAATCTTTTATCAGCGTTGTAGTCAGCCAAATTTCACGGAGGAACGCAATCGGCACAAACTGTTCTGGTGGTTGATTACAGGATCTGAAGGCTGCTTTGCTTACCACACAAGCAGTGAAGACAATTGATGCGGTCCGGCTAAGGCTAGGGCTCAAATGATTATCTGATAGATACCAAGTTTGTAGCATACGGGCCTCAGAACATGTGAGGATTTAGTTCACTGCAGTTGGTTGTGGTCCTACATGGTATATCCTGAGGAGGACCACTTTTGTAATACATGGCCAACTTGCTTTCATCTGTCTCCCAGCATTCATACTCTCTCTCTCTCTCTCTCTCTCTCTCTCTCTTAGGGATTTACTTTTCATCATAATGGGGTAATAATTTACCTCTACTAACATGAAAGGCCACATGTATCCTTTAAAATCAAATTAGCCAAGATAAACATACAGAATGCTGGTAAAACATTCATTAATGTGTACTTGTGACTATTAAAAGATACGATTGGACTTCTAAACATAGAGTGCACCTTTTCCTCCCTCCCCCCCTTTTGTTTACAATGTTTGACATCCAATTTCTACCGGACATACCCACCTTTTCAAATATCTATGCCACCTTAAATGTTTTCCCCCCCTGATTTTGTCTTACGCCAACTACAGATTAACAGCAATACTATTATGACTTAATCTATAATGATAACATGATTGTTGACCATGACAGACGGTGGATATTGCCTCCTCTTTCAATGGCTTAGATTTGATTGGTATGGTCTGAACCAAGAAAGATGCTTCATAAAATTTGAATACAATCTATACTTTCCTCTCCTCAGGCCTACTGAGCTTTATATGGAGGAGCAAAAATGGTCAAACAAGTGATTCAAGTACTGGGGCATCATCATAACCAGCATAAAATAAAGCATTGATATGTCTGTAAAACCTCAAAATCGATCGATATTTATTGGCATTAACATGAGAGAAGAGTTCACATTGCATTCAAGAAGAGATATGGTTTCAATGTCAGCATTGACACGACTATAAGGAGAACACAGTTTACAAGCATTCATGGAGTCTGCAGTTTCTGTTCATGCACAAAGAGGAATCACATGGGTGGTGCCTTTAACTCGTTGGATTGTTTCTCTTATTTCTCCTTTTCCTGCAATTGCTTGACTTTGCTCTTACATACATCTGCCAGCAATCGCCAAACATCAAGAAAGCTACATCAGGTTGGTGGTACACTCTCGGTACAAAGAGGAATCGATCAGTTAATATGGAACTAAATGCTGGAAAAAAGAAGTTGAAAGAGTAGGGCTTGCTTGAGCTCGTTACCAGCTTGTTCATGGTTGGTTCGTGATCTTAACTGAGCTGAACACCAACATCCTGCGTTCGTCGTGCTTGGCTCGTTAAGCTCACCGAAAAAATGAGCTGCTCTTAACTGCTTGTTTCCAATGGTCCACTTACTTTATGAGCCAAACAAGATTAAACAAGCTTGTATTTAAAAGGAAGATTAAACGACCTTAAACAAGCCTAACGAATTCGAGCTCAAGCTGCTAGAATATAGCTCAAATCAAACTTGGCTATACTTGAGCTCGACTCAGCTCGATTACACCCTAGGCAGATTTTAGGAAGAACCACATTTACTGGACTCAACTATTTTTAATATTCAATTTGGATTCAGATATGTCAACCCTTACAGCACCACCAACCACATGGCTTTGATGTCACTGGGCCCTTGTTCAGGTGCTGTAGGGCCCGTGGGATTCTCTCATGTGAATGAAGATCATCGTATTGCTTGTGACATTGCCCTGAATGGTTCTGTCACCCTTAATCTATTTCAGATATTCATTTCATTTATTTGGTCTTTCATTTCTTAAATCTATGTTTCTCAGGTGAGACGTTTCTTAGAGTGTTCAATTGTCATAATTTCCCAATAAATAAATGGTTGCACGTCGGCATGAAACACCTTGAATGGCACAAATATAATGAAACACCTTGAATTGCATGCTAATCATACTGCTTCGAGTCACACTTCGTCCTAGCATGCAAAAGAATACGTTAATGTGCCTTGAATTTGTGATGGACACGAATTGTGAAAATGGACACGAATTGTGACCTAATCCCAAAAGCTCGCGATACGACCCATGGAGTAGGCATCTCGAACCAACCCACATGCAAAAGAATACGTTAATGTGGCTTGAATTTGATATGGACACGAATTGTGACTCAATCCCAAAAGCTCGCGACACGACTCATGGAGTAGGCATCTCGGACCAACCCACATGAAATACGTGTGTCCCTTTCTCTTGCGTGTTCTGTATGCCATCGTATATACTTCATAGTCATACTTGTGCAACAAAATACATGGAGAAGACATATCTTTTCATTTGAGTAAACTAAGGGAAGGTGAACTCGGTATCCTGTCTTTCAAAACTCAGCCAGTAAAGTGATAAAATGAAAAAGATGAGCAGTTTTCTGTAAATAAGCGATAGACGTACATATATTCATGGAGCTCCAATTTATCCCAAAAATTATGATCTTGTTTAAGTAGTCTTTTATCACTTCTTGCAATTATACATCCTTGGCCGAAAGCCGCATGCCCTGAGTGTCGAACTCCTGACCAACCGATTTTGGGTTGGACTGATAGCCAGATGGGCTATGCCCCTCCAGGTTCCTGATCAATATAGTTGGCTCACAGCCTGTAATGACAATGCTGTTATTTTATAATGCCTAAACAAGCAGCGGCACCCCACGAAGACTCATAATATCCAATTAATCCAGCATTATTATGTAGAGACAAGCAGCGCCGGCGGCCAACGAAGACCCACAATATCTGACTAATCCAGCATTATTATGCCTAACAAGGAGCCCCTCGATTGGTCCTAACGATGACTAAATTCGCAATGGATTATCCTAATCATACTTATCAATAGGGCCTCCACTTTATCTCAGGCCCTACAGTGCAGCAAAGCTTAAGTGCTGCCTTAGGATGTCTCAAGGTTGCTACTATATGAAAAGCATGACCAAGTCATATCTTCAATTGTCTGTACCAGCAAAACTACAAATCAACTAAACATAACTACAGTTCCTGAAGTTGGTCAGGTTTCAGATCATCTCCAGTACTCTCTAATGCTTGCTAGGGTTAACCTAACCAAACCCAAACCCAAACCCAAACCCAGCCTTCTCTAAGCGCAGTGACCTCATGGATGTGCAGTGGCCATTTTACTCAATCTTAATAGTGGCGATCTGAATGGGCCCTTTTCCGGTGGCCATTGTGCAGTTGATCAGGTTTTATATCATGCACTGATGTTTTAGTGTCTAAACAAGCACCACCCATGGGCTTTGCCCGGTAATGCGCAGGTAATCCAACCTTAGTTATGACATATACCAAGCAGCACCAACTGACCTGGTTCACTAATATTAACTAAATCCAGGATTAATTGCCTTGTTATTCTAGCAAAATGGCTGCATTTTAATTAATGAAGCACTGATGCAGCAAAAGTGATATAAAGAGTACTTCCCTATCATTTTGTTGCAGTTTCGTGTCATACGAAATGCCTCTTTACAATAAGAAGAAGCTCATAGAACCAAAATTGTTATATAGTCCCTAAACTTGCGTAATATCAGATTGCTTATCAACATACAGTATTAGAAATGTTGTGGTCTCCTTCGAGTGACATCTTTTGAAATGTTAGTTGTTTGATCAAGAGAAATGAACGGTTGATATCAAAGTACAAAAGAGTGAAAAGGTCTAACTTAAATGGTTCATCTCTCATTGTCGAACTAAGAAAAATAAAGAGGATAACATCCTAAAAGACTCAAGTATTGTTATGTGTGCAATTTGTCCCTCATGTATATTTGTGTTCAACCTTTACTTTCAGGGACATAAGTATCATTTAGAAAATTATAAAATATTAAAAAAACAATAAAACGCATTGTTCTTAAAAGTAAATTATCGGCATCAGCATAGATATCCTAGACATTGCTGGACCCAATAATCACATATATATAATATATAATATAATATAAAGATCAAAGAAGTTAGCCAAAAACAGAAAAGTCATTAACATTATAAGTTGCAACTATTATAAAAATAGTTATTGCCCTTTTTTATAAACAGCAACATTTGACAGCTTTTCTTCCCATAAAACAAGGTGAGAATGCCTCTGAACCAATACCTTGTACAGATAAATCTGAGCTCAAAGTTACATACGATATCCTCTTCCTAATCCAACATGGGTCTGGACTACCGACTTAATCAGACACATCAAATTCACTGTTTGGGCCCTGCCTGCGAAGAGTTAATATCCGGCTAGTCTTTGGTCTTGGAAATACTGGCTGTGGAGTTCTGAATCCCCATCAAGAATATTAAAAAGAAGAAGAGTAAAAGGTCATATATAAATATACAGACATATATAATATGAGGAAACTCAATCTTCTCCACCTTTTACTTACCTACTCGTAGTTTTTCGATAACATAAGTATAATTTAATTTTTTTTAATTTTTTAAAAAAAGAATGAAGAACAATATTATTACAACGATCACATATGAAAAAACCATAGGCGAGATCCAATCACTCTCTCTGTATATATAATATACATAAAGGATTGGAAGACAAGGGGATAATATGGACATATATACAGGAAGATCCAAGTTGGTCCATACAAATCCATCTGCAAGCTCTTAACAGGCAGACACTTGCTGAAAACTATAAAATCTAGAGCGCGAAAAAATAAACTAATGCAAAACACTATAAAGAGTGATCCGTGCGAAAGCATAGCACGGCAAAGGCAAAGGGGAATGAGAAGTGGGGAAAAGAAGGGGTCACATAAATGAGACGAGAGTTTCCAGGGGGGTGCTATTCAATGGGCCCTTGCTGTCCCTATGGAATGTGTACAAAAATTGAACCCTTCACTTCACTGTCCGGCATGTTCTCTCTCACCCCCCAAAACGCCCGGGGACTGTCTTTATATAACAATTTTACAAAGATAAATAAATAAATATAGTACATGACCTTGCTTCACCGAAAAACATCTATATATGTATGCCCAAACATACTCACTCTTTCTTGCAAAGAATAAACTCCCTCCCCCCATCAGAAAAAGCTCAACAATCTCCTGCTATCTTTCTTTTCTTCCTGCTTTCTATAAATCTTTCTGCTTTCCTCTAAATTCTTCTCTACACCACCTTCCTCTACTGATCCTTTCTCTCTCTCACACCATGGCTGTGAAGAAAGGAGTGAAGCAGATTCTTAGGAGGTGTTCCAGCCTTGGAAAGAAGAGTTCAGGGGACGACTCAGGAGATCTGCCGGGGGACGTTCCCAAGGGACACTTTGTTGTGTACGTGGGAGAGAAGCGAAGGAGGTTCATTGTGCCAATCTCTCTCCTCAACCACCCGGAGTTTCAGAGCCTTCTTCAATTGGCAGAGGAGGAATACGGATTCGACCACGACATGGGATTGATGATTCCTTGCGAGGAAATGGTTTTCCGATCGCTAACATCATCGTTGAGATGAATTAAGCAGCAGAAATCACTCCACATAATTATTACCTTCTGCTTTACCTTCCTCTCTCTCTCTCCCTCTCGATTTTGACCGGCAACCGATGCTAATTCTGGGTTGATTCTGTAAATTTTTCGTTAAGTGATGCTGAGACATTGTATAGCTGCTATTAATGATTAGTGGACTGCTTCTTTCTCTTCTTTTTCCTTCATTTACAAGTTACACGAGTCAGTTTCTGAACTGCAATAATGGTGTTCTTTTTTGTTGTGATCCAAGTTGCGAACTTGAGGATAGATCTATAATCACGCTATAATTTTGTTTGCTTTGACGTAAATCAGTGATTCATTTTGAAGGTGAAAGGGCCAAAAACATGGCCTCAACCAGCACAAGGAGCATTAGCTCACCTGGCCAGTGGGTCGACTCACTGGTTGCAGGTCATGAGTTTGGCCAGGGCGTTCATCTGGCTTCAGTTTGCGTTAAAAGATAGAAAAAGAAAGCCGCGCCCACCTATTTTAGTGTCTATTCTACCATTTCGTCTGTTCTTTAAGTCTGACGGTGTTGCCACTGTTCACCAATCACAGAAAAGATGACTATTCTTAGTTTAACTATCTTAATTACGTTATCAAGCATGCACTCACTCCATCTCGTCAGATGAAAGCGTTCTATGCAACAAGCCAATTTCATGGGTATTTTAACTTCAAATTGGCAACAGACTGCAGAAAAGGTCGTCTAAAGATCTAATAAAATATGACTGTAGCTCTCAAACTTTAACCGAAAGGTTTCAGATGGCCAAAAATGGAATGTAAAGTTATGATTCTCAAGTGAACTTTTCAAGGCGAGGGCTGCACAGCCCACATGGTTTCCTTTAAGATCGTTGGAGTAAAATTTTCTCGTCTTTTGATGGAAAATTCTTGAGTGGTCCAATCCAACAAAAAACAAAACATATATATAATCTTCCGTGGTCCTTTCTTGCAATGAATCTGTTGTTTCTGTTTGAGTAGTTTGTCTCGTGAACCACCGAAACTGCTAGGAAAAGTTTTCACTAACCTGTCTAAACAGCTCAACATCAGAGTGACAAAAACATCAATAATTTTTAATTTTATTGATGAAAGGTTGTATAATTAACACGCTACTACTCTTCACAGTGAAGGGTTAATAAAGCAGAAGGAAAATAAAACGTCTGTCATACACTTCCTCTTTCTCTCTGTCTCTCACACACACAATTGAGTGTCCGTGTGCCGTTACAATGCAGTCATTTACCGTGTTCCTCTTCTCTACACACAAGTGGCTTAAACTTTTCCTACGTCGAAAGCGGAAACCAGTCGGGTATGCATGAACTAGCTTTTAACTTTCCATAATAAAATATACCATTTCGTCTGTTAAATCTGACGCATCATGTTTTTTCGAGTGATTTAGATGGTCTCGAGGTTGCGTCATATCAAGAGGGAGCAGTAAAGGCTTCTGCTGTCGGTCACATTTTTCCTTTTTGACCAGTATGGCTTCAGAAGATGATCGGTTCTGCTTATATAACAGGGGCGCTGTAGATAGAAAATGGGACACGTCCCCATTAGTAGATTCCAGCATCCGTTCGACCACGAAGTATAAATCATCTTAATTTTCCTCATAAAATAGTGCTTGTACGTATAATGACGATCTCCCTCCTTTTAAAAACGAAGATTCCAATAGATGTGCCCGTTAAGGTGATATTTCTTAACAAAGCAATGACCGACGTATGGCTTAGAAGCCATCCACTCTGAAAAATTTTACCTCGGATTTGAACTACCAACTACCAACATAATAAACGAATCTCTCATCATGCTATTTTCTATCGGTGGAAGCTAGCAGACAAGGAGCTGTATTTTTTTTTTAATCATTGCTTAGGAAGACTAGCACTGTAATTTGTCAGAGTCCTCTGACAGTCTTTACATTTATTTATCCTTCATAAAACAGCTAGATTCTCTCATGAATATATCTAGAGATGGACAAAGAAGTCTAGCCTGCATTACGCCTTTAAGAAACGGACCCAACTTAGATGATACCTGAGACTTGCTTAATTATTGCTGTTATCAGAACTAATTAAGCGTTGTTCACAAGGTCCTCTCTCTCTCCCATAATACACACAGATAGGCGTGTGTGCGCGTTGAGGAGAGAGGTCTTTTAATGCATTATTTATATATTTTTGTTGTCCAATTCCTTCATTTCGTTATTCAATGGGTAGATTCAAACCTTTTATTTCGAAATATCTGAGTCTTCCGTACATTCACTCCCTACTGGAATAACTGTCCTTTGCTCCAATTCCCAACACAAACACCATACAGAGAGACACAAACTCTCCTGCTGTCCTATCCGAAAATAAAAGGAGCAGAGCAGTAGTGAATAACCAACCTATGGAATCGTCGCAGTTTCTGCTCGGATTTTTAGAGTATCAAGGCAGAGAACCTTATTTTCACGTGAAGAGATCTTGATCTTTGTGACAAGTACAGGACCTTCATTATTCATTATTGTATGTTTCTTCCCTCCGTCAAACGGAAACTGATTCTTCATCAATATGTTGCGCCCGTGATGCTCAACTTGCCTTCTCTTTAAATCTGTGTTCATATGCTTCATTTAAGTTCAACCAATATTCGCATAAAGAGCAATAACTTACCTAGCTAGAGGGGTCGAGTCACAAATTTAAGGTCATGAGATCGGCTTCGGCCTCCCAGTTGTACCAAAAAATTTAAAATCAACCAATAACAAAAGTTCATTTTCATAGCTTCTGGTTTTAGGTCACCCTTCTCGAGGGATGACTTGGGTGTTAACCAATATTACATTCAAGCATATATGCCACTACATCCAGTAGCAGTGGAATGGGGAACCACTTTCTTACCTTCGCCATTGCATGTCTGCAGAACTACACAAGCAGCGACTCTTTTTGCAGCATTTTGTTCATGTAAAGGACATACCAGTTATAGTGATCGTGAGGATCGCATTGATATGCAGAGAATAGAAGCTCTAGTGCCTTCTTCTAGCTCTACAGATCAAACCTTAATCAACCACCAATCTTTGGTCATATCCATTTTCTCAAAGGGACCTATTATCTTTTCAATAATTTGTGATGATTTAAATAGTCAACCACCAATCCTTACGATAACAATGTCTTTTGCGTTCCTTCAAAACTTTTTAAAAAATTTAAATTATATTTATGTTACCCTAAAGCAATATGTAAGCATGTGAGAAGTGAACATGATAAGTTTATATATATATATATAGTTGTGTAGGTATGTGTTTCAAGTCATGAGAAAAGATGGAAAAATATTCAGTGGGTCCGAGGATTACCTGGTGAGTCAAGGCATGCCTTTCAAAATCAGCTTTGGATCTGCATTGGACCTGCAAGATATGCCTTGTTAATTTTGGATTTTATTGCTTCAAAAAATCCACGAATTTACTTCTACTAAACTGTTTTTTCTTTTAAAAGTTGTGACATCTAGTGGATAGCTACATTCAATTGAGGCCGCTGTATGGTTAGTGGGTGTAGGACCTATAACCTACAACTGGGCCCTACCCAAACAAGGATGTGTCATGTGTACACAAGGACAGTACTATTTGGTTGTTTGGGCTTTACGGAGGGAATCATCTTTCAATCAATTTTTGTCTAGATGCATGCAGAAAAGATCGCGTTATGTAGAAAAAGTTGTTTGCAGCCACTGAGGATTGCAGTCTCTCCGCATAGAAGTATTAATTTTACACTTACGCGCGCGCGCACACACACATATTATATATATATATCCTTGATTCGGTGGAGAGTCCATCATCAATGCACTAGTGCACTAGGGTTAAGATTCAAATGTAAAAAGCTTAATGTTGTACTTAAAAAAATGAAAAAGTAAAAATATATTTATACTTACAGTCGTACTTTTCCAGTTTGAATCTTAACTACATTTAAGTGTATTGACATTACTTATATATAAAAGAAAATCTACTTATATTCAATGTTGAACTTAAAAAAATTGAAAAAGTAAAAATATATTTGTACTTATAGTCTTAATTTTCCAGTTTGAATCTTAACTACATTTAAGTGTACAAACAACAACAACAACTAAGCCTTTTCTCATACTAGACGGGGTCGGCTACATGGATTCTTTGTTTCCACAGATCCCTATCGTGTGCCATGTTAGCAGTTAACTCACAATAAGCTAGATCATTCTTTATTGTTTCTTTCCAACACTTTTGTGGTCGTCCTCTACCTCTTTTAATACTTTCCAAATTTAGTTTTTCTAACCTTCTTACAGTTTCTTCTTTTGATCTTCTTTCTATATGTCCAAACCATCTTAAACGATGTTCTCTCATTTTATCCTCTATTGGTGCCACTCCTAATTTGTTTCTAATAACCTCATTATGTATACGGTCTTTTCTTGTATGACCACTCATCCATCTCAACATCTTCATTTCTGTCATAGACATCTTTTGTACATGTTGATGATTAACTGCCCAACACTCAGAACCATAAAACATGGCAGGCCTAATTGCTGCTCTATAATATTTACCTTTTAATTTTAATGGTATCTTCTTATCACAAAGAATACCTGATGCTCCTCTCCATTTTAACCAACCAGCATTAATTCTATGCTTAACATCTCCATCAATTCTTCCATCACTTTGAAAAATTGACCCTAGGTATTTAAAACTTTCCTTTTGGGAGATGCAATGTGTGCCAATTTTAATTTCTATGTCCTCTGAGGTAACCCAAATGATCAAACTTACATTCCATATATTGTATCTTTATTCTACTAAGTCGCAGGCCTTTGCTTTCTATTGTTTCTCTCCATAGTTCCAATTTTCTATTAACTTTTTCCTTAGACTCCTCCACTAATACAATGTCATCTGCAAATAACATACACCAAGGTACTTCATCTTGAATATGTTTTGTTATCTCATGAATCACCATTATAAATAAGTATGGACTTAAAGTTGATCCTTGATGTAACCCAATATTAACTTCAAAGAAGTTTGTCGTTCCTTCACGAGTCCTCACACATGTTTTTGCACCATCATACATGTCTCTTATAAGGTTAATATATGTCAATGGGATACCTCTTTTTTCTAATGTTCTCCAAAGAACCTCCCTCGGTACTCTATCATAAGCTTTTTCTAGATCAATAAATATCATGTGAAGGTCTTTCTTTTTTGCTCTAAAATGTTCCATAAGACATCTCAAAAGGTGAATCGCTTCAATAGTAGATCTGCCTGACATAAATCCAAATTGGTTCTCTGTTGTACTTGATACTTGTCTTAACCTATGTTCAATAATTCTTTCCCATAATTTCATAATATGGCTCATTAACTTGATACCTCGATAATTCGCACAATTTTGAATGTCTCCCTTGTTCTTATATATGGGTATAAGTGTACTTGCTCTCCATTCCTCGGGCATCTTTGGGTTTTTCCATATTTCATTAAATAGTCTTGTGAGCCATGTGATTCCTATTTCTCCTAGTATTTTCCAAACTTCTATAGGAATATTATCTGGTCCTACCGATTTACCACTCTTTATATGTTTAAGAGCCTCTTTGACTTCATTCTTTTGAATACGTCGGTAGAAATTGTGATTTATATACTTTTCTGACTTGGCTAAATCTCCTAAAGTAATACTAACATCTTTATTTTCATTAAAAAGATTATAAAAATAGTTTTCCATCTATTTCTTATATCATCATTTGCCACTAGAATTTTTCATCATCGTCTTTTATGCATCTAACATAATTAAGATCTTTAGTTTTCTTATCTCTAGCCTTAGCTATCCTAAAAATATCTCTTTCACCCTCTTTTGAGTTGAGTCTTTTATATAAGTCATCCCAAATCTTAGCTTTTGCTTCACTAACGGCCTTTTTCGCTTCCTTCTTTGCTTTCTTATAAGCTTCTAAAGTTTCACTAGTTTTCTTAGCATAATGTAATTTGTAACATGCCCTCTTTGCCTTGATTTTATTTTGTACTACTTCACTCCACCACCAAGCTTCTTTTTGTGCCTGTACACCTCCCTTAGATACCCCTAACACATCTTTCGCCACTTTCCTAATATATATAGCCATATTGTTCCACATATCACAGGGTGTGCCAACATAATTCCAAACATCTCCTCGAAGGACTTTCTGTTTAAATATATCTTCTTTCTCTCTTTTGAGGTTCCACCATTTAGTCCGAATAGCTCGATGCACTCTTTTCTTCTTTGTCCATTTTTTTATTTGTAAATCCATAACTAAAAGTCAATGTTGGATGGTTAAGCTTTCTCCTGGAATTACCTTACAATCTTTACAACACGCTCTATCTTTTTTTCTACAAATAAAGTAATCAATTTGTGTTTGTGATAAGCCACTCTTATAAGTAATTAAATGTTCATCTCGTTTTTTGAAGATTGTATTGGCTATAATGAGATCAAATGACATAGTAAAATTTAAAATCTCCCTACCTTCCTCATTTATATCCCCAAAACCAAAGTTTCCATGAATCCCTTGATATCCTAATGCCTCTTTACCGACATGTCCATTTAAATCTCCTTCTAAACAAATCATCTCCCTTTATGGAATCTTTTGAAACACCTTATCTAACTCTTTCCAAAAAACTGTCTTTATACTATCTTCTAGTCCTACTTGGGGTGCGTAAGCATAAACTATATTCAAAACCTCTACTCCTAACACTAATTTCAACGTCATGATTCGGTCACCATATCGTTGTATATCTACTACACTCTCCTTTAAATCTTTATTTATGATAATACCAACTCCGTTTCGAGCCTTTTCTTTACCTGAGTACCATAATTTAAAACCTGTATCCTCTATCTCCTTTGCTTTTTCTTCAACCCATTTTGTCTCTTGTAAACATAGAATATGTATCTTTCTCCGAATCATAGTATCTACCACCTCCATTAGCTTACCCGATAATGTTCCGATATTCTAAGAACCAATACGATTATCTAGGACTAGCTTCCTTACCCCCTGCATCCGTCCATAATCAAAATGCGGAGACCCTCTCTGAAAATTTTTCACTACATTCGGGCGGCAATGTAGCAGGACTAACTTCTTTACCCATACCTGTCCATGATGTGGGAACCCTCTCTACAATTGATTCACTACATTCGGGCGAAAATGTAATGGCCCTTGCTTACTTCTTACTGCATTCGGGCTCTGCAGCACGTCGCTAGGCGGGGACGCCCCAAAGCAATGCTCATAATTTTTGTAATTCATGTTGTAAAAATCCGACGAAGTTTTACGCTGGCTGTCGGAAGCCTAACACAACCCTCCTCCTTTATCCAGGCTTGGGACCGGCAATGCAAGGGTGATCCCTTACATGGGCGGAGTTAACTACATTTAAGTGTATTGACATTAATTATATATATAAAAAAATCTACTTATATTCAATGTATATGGTACTTATAAAGTAGTACGCCCCATTGCATTACAATAGAACCTAATATTTTACATTGTGTTTACTTATTGATCCTCCGCCTATGTAAGGGATCACCCGTGTATGGCCCGGTTTCAAGCCCGGATAAAGGAGGAGTACTACGTTAATCTTTCGACAACCAGCGTAAAACTTTATCAGATTTATCTACCATGAATTCTATAAATTATGAGAATTGTTACTTATTGAGTACTGATCAAGTATAAATCATCTTCTTGTGTGTATATATATAAAAGAAAACCAAGTTATACTCAATGAGTATCATATTCAATACTTGTAAAATGGTGTAAAGTAGTGGGTATCATAACATATATTGCAATAGGGCTCACCATCTTATACTATGAGTATCAAACTCATTAAGCATAACCTTCCTCTCCTATATACATGCATGCACAGGCACACACACACATATATATTAATTAATTAAAGCTTTTTGAGAAGAAAATTTTATGTCCTTACTATATTGGGAGAAGATATTAGGATCCATCCACTAACTATATTATTGCTTGTTCGTAGTGGCATGATTACAAAAGATATAGTAGTGGTTCTCCCGTATTCGAGAGCAACGCATTCTGTAAGAAAAGTGCAGCATAAGCATTAGCAGTCTAACCTCTTCCAAGCATTAACTGTGCAAACTTTTCTCTTTGATTTTAGCAATTAGGGGTTAGACGAACCTCTACAATTTATAATTGATACCCCTAATCTTCATACTTAGAAGGCCCAACAACTATTGCTATTCCAGCAGTGGCGGATCTACATTGTGGCAGGTTGAGGGTCTGCTGCTCCATCCGAAATTCTGAAAATTTGCATTTATGTGTCGAAATTTGAAAAGAAATTGAAAACTTTTAATGCCTGTCCCATCCGAATCTGAAGTCTGCCCCACCCAAAACAAGTTTCTGGATCCGCCACTATATTCCAGCACCTACTGCATAACGATGAATACTAACTCTATTTCTGGTGTTTCAGTCTCAAACTCATCAGAGAATAAGTATGTGGTAGGGTGGAATCTGGATTTCAAATTTATGTGGCAGCAGCAGCAGTACAACAACAACTAAGTCTTTTCCCATACTAGACGGGTCGGCTACGTGCATTCTTTGTTTCCATATAGCGCCCTATCA
This sequence comes from Brasenia schreberi, assembly GCA_036023115.1. NCBI lineage: Eukaryota > Viridiplantae > Streptophyta > Magnoliopsida > Nymphaeales > Cabombaceae > Brasenia > Brasenia schreberi. The sequence goes on along the minus strand of JAYKKT010000073.1, from coordinate 18,968,176 downwards.
TGTACCACGTTAGGAGTTAACTCATAATAAACTAGATCATTCTTTATTGTTTTTTTCCAATACTTTTGTGGTCATCCTCTACCTCTTTTAGTAGCAGCAGCAGCAGTATGTTTTCTTTTTCTTTTTCAAATGAAAGCAGGCACTTTTACCATGAAATTAGATGTAAACCGACTCTGATGACTTTTGGATCCAGGTATGAACTGATTCCATGTGAAAGTCCTGATCCATGGAGTGCAAGTCTGGACTTAAGGATTCTAATCAGGAAGTTGGATTAGAATAGGCTCATATTTCGACCCGACATTGAGAAGTCATACTGCAAGTCTGGACTTATGCATGGACACTCCCTTCTCACTCACTCTCTCTCCGCATAACATTGGATAATTTCAGATCCATGTAAAGATTCCAAAGATGAGTGCATAAGGGTCATGAAAGCGCAATTCTTTCTGCTTATAACAACAGTGAATTGTTCGAATGCAAAGTCAGAAAGAGAACACCATGATATAATTAGAGCTTTGGGTAAGAAGACCATCTCCTTTAATATATCAACTAAACATTTTTCTATACTAGATGGGGTTGGCTAAGTGGATTCTTTGTTTTCATAAAGTATGATCACGGGACATGTTAACCGTTAACTCAGTAAAAGTTAGATCATTCTTTATTGTTTCCTTTCAATACTTTTGTGATCTTTTTGTTTTTTAATAATTTTACAATATAGTTTTTCATTACTTCTTGTTGAAGCTTTCTTTGATTGTCTTTCTATGTGTTCAAACCATCTTAAATGATTTTTTCTAATTTTATAATCTATGGGTGTTACTCACAATTCATTTCTAATAATTTTATTGTGTATATCATATTTTCTTGTGTGACAATTTGTTTCTACTACGAACATCTGTGGTACATGTTGATGATCAACTATCGAATACTCAGAACTATATAAGATAAGAATGTTGATGATTAATTATCCAAAGAAAATTACAGTGAAGTGATTGTCAATGGGGCGGCAGACATTGATATGAATGGTGGTCACCTTTTGATCCTATACACCACACATTCATTTAAATCCTCTTCTGAGTTGGCGTATATGCATCTAACCTTAATGGGTCAATTCCATATACTTATGTTCAATAATCTTTCAAACAAGCAAGTACCATAAAACTAAAGGTAACCAAATGTTTGAAGAACCAAGTGGCCTCGGACATGGGCCCTGCACAAGGCTGCAGGGCCACTGGGTGGGTGCGGGTCCGTTCTTATTAGGTCAGAGTGGTCGGTGATACGCTCAAGGGCTATATATTCTCAAGCGAAGAAGAAGATGGGACCCTGACCCACACAGCATGTCCAAGTAACATGGCATGTCTTGTAGACAAGCCTAAAGGCTGCTAGTATCTCAATATCATGGTACACACCTCTTCATTGCCATCCAGCACTAAATCACAATATTCTTTCAAAAAGAAGCAACCATGTACAATTGAGGTATTATCCAGTGGACCTAATTTGTGTATATGCTTGTGTGTGTGTGTGTGAGAGTGAGAGGGAATATCTACTCATTGGCTTTGAATTTTGGCCAATAATCAAGAAAACAAAAACACAAGGTCTGTGAGCCCTTCACAACCCTACTTGTTTGCAGCCAGTTGTGAATGATCAACTTATTGAATGGCCAAACCAATCTCAAATTCTTTGAATATTCTATAATTCGTTTTGGCCAACCAGGCTTCTCCCATAAGGTCAGCTAAAAGGATTCTTAGTCGACCCATTCTGCTCGATCTTAAGCCATATTTTACTGTATTCATCCCATACTTTTGAGTCCTTTGTCTCCCTTTTTTAAGTCTTCACCATTGAATTTCTCCCACCTTCAAACTAGAACCCGAGAATCTAGCCTCCTCCTCATGTGTCCAGATCACCTTCTAAATATAGCTCCATTGACTAGCGTTTGCGGACACAAGAATACCTGAAATTATGATCCCCCCAAATTACTTCTATAATTTTCATCGTAAAATAACCAAATTGCAGAAATATCTCAACTCAAAAGTTATTCAAAATCCAATCGATAGCTTTGCCATCGTCAACATTTCTTGTAACAAATAATTGAGGGTGAAGCCAGATGCATGCCCTGCATATCGAACTCGTGACCTTCAACTCGTTAGACCCACTTGTTAGGTGAGTTGTTGATTGATTTGTTAATAGCCATTATTTTCTTCACTCAATTCGGTCCCCATACTGCCTTCAATTCTACTCTTCAGACTCATTAAATATCTGTTTTTTCCTTATCGAAAAAGAAAAAAGCACAAACACGAACATGGACAGTATTCAAAACATATGTGGGTTTACACATTGGGTGGTATTTGTTTGCTCTTGCCGTTTGTGACAAAAACCATGAGAATAACCCACCAGTAATGTGTCTACCTATATTACATGAAAACTGAACAAGTAATACTCAGCTTAACATGTTTTCGATACAGACACGAACACGAGAAACACAAACTTGCCACCCCTAACTTTTGATGGCTTATTGATACTGATCTTCTACATTGGTATTGGCTTCAAACTAAAATTATATATGTCGAATTTCATCCAAAAACTTCAAAAATGTCGTTTCTTCTATTATCATTAAATCATAAAGTTGCTCTTAACAGAACTTTTGTTGTGCAATTTCATCCACAGTCTAAAAGTTAAACTCGGAGCTTTCCGGTATCCCAGTGAAGTCCTCTTTGAATTCCTTTCGAACAACGAGGCAAGGGAATCGAAGAGTGCCTCGTCGCAAGGAATGCAGAGGCCCATGCGTTGCTCGAACCCGAACTCCTCCGCTGCCATCTGAAGAAGCTGACGGAAGATCGGCTGCTCGAGGTACCAAAGGGGCACGATGTGCCGAAGCCGGTGATGGCCTACGTAGACTGCAAAGTGTCCGTTCGGTACGTCAACTTCTTCCGAGAAGTCACCGGCGGCGAGCCGGCAGAACTGAACCCATTTCTTCCCGAGGAAGAAAGATGAGTTGATTAGCTTGCAGTGCTTGGGGAAGACGCGTCCCATGGCTTTGCCACCTGAGGAAGGGAAAGGGAGCTCAACTCAACGCCAAGTGAAGAACAAATGATAATGAAATACAGGTAATATATGGATATTTATAGAAATTTCCCACGAAGATAGGACGCCATAGTGGGCTAAAGAATATTCCTCGTAACAGTTTTGACATTGACGTCATCGAGTCAACTTGATGAGTTGACTTGAATGTTAAGCCATTCTTCTTAATGAATTTTGACTTTGAAACAACGAACTCATAAAAAACAACCATGCGTATAAGTACCTGTGGGATCTGTTCGGTTCCCCTACTGGCGGTTCTTGATATTTTGAGAAGTGAACCAAAAACATGGTATAATTAGAACTGAACCGATGGTTTCGATTTGATCCGGTTCTGAACCACGATTCTTAATGTAGTGCAACATACAAGGCACAGTTGAGAGATCAGGTCATAAGTTACTGTCTGTGACTCCCTCCTTCCACAAAGAAAAGAAATTAATTTAATAGCGTATGGCCAATGACCACATATAGATACTACACTAAATCTTATTCAAAAGGTCGAGAAATGGTGTCTTGTCCGGCACCCTTTCAATCTCTTTTGTATTGCTCCATGCATATTTCATCATGTTTCAACGGGACTAAAGCCATTCATCATGCATGTAGTTTGGTTCGATTCTCACTATTTGGTTCTAGCCCTAAAACCGTGAATCAAACTATCAATTCTAGTTCCTAAATAATCAAACCAAACCTCTAGCGCCGAACCAAATCCTAGCTCTCACGGTTGAACACCCCTATGTGGGATGATGTTTTGAGTTGTACCATATGATATTTTTGATTTCTTTTCCTGATTTTAATATTGTTTTGTTTTTCTTCTAATTTAAGTTTTAATTTTATAAAATAAAGAAAGAGTAGTGTATCACATTATACGCATATTGAAACCCTCTATGGAGGAGCGTCTGATACGACAATGACCGTCATTATTTATCGGTGAGGTACAATTAAATATGCGAGTATGTATTCATTTGGTACCACTCGCTTGATTTGTATCTCAGTTTAAATACAAAATTTCGCCATGGATTGCGCTCAACGTCTTTTATTTGTTATATTTTGTGTTTTTTTTTGTTACAAAAGGAGGCCAAAGCCACAGACGCAACACACACGTGCATCCTTCGGAAATCAAACTCACCAACTGCAGGAAAGAAGTTGATGTTGATCGAACGGCAGAGATGTTTAAGAGTGCAGATGGACAACACTCCTCTCTCTCTCTCCCTCTCTATAATACATATAACTCTTGTGCACATCCCCAATTCCGAGCGTAGGCTTATCATCCCATGCCCTCCACAACCAACATGCACATCCAATTTTCGTGTTTGTTTCAGGTCTCACCACAGCTTTTTGGGCCAGGTAACATCCTGGCTCCAACACAAAATCAACCCACATCCAGATAAGGCATGCCATACCCACGCCAGTACCTTGTAGGAATACCTGTGTGTGCATGCGCCCTATTTTTTATTCTCTCTTGCTTGCTTGGTATCAATGCATTCTCTTCTAGAGGAAGCAAATGGAATATTATGTGCAAGCGACTGATCTATGCATCAAGTGCTCTCTCAATCACTCAACCAGCTGTGCTCAATTGTGTCCAGCACGGTTCCATTATTCAGTACCTAAGGTGCACGCTTGGACCTTTTGCCGTTGAAAGAACTTTATATTATACATGTTAGGTCTAGACATCGCCAGTTTGGAACCAGTCCAGTGGTTCCAATCAGAACTGAACTGGGCCAGGAACTAGCTGGAACCAAAACCGATCAAACCAAACCCGAAAATGAGGACCACCCAGTAATGTTCTGGTTCCACCTTTCATGAAACTGGAACTGGTTGGTTTCATTTTTTCATTTTCTTTAAATTTCAAAAATTTTAATGATTTTTTCTAGTTCCGAATGGTTTAGGACTTAAATCAGAACCCGCCAAGTCTTGGTTTGGTTCAGGTTCCTAGTTCCAAGAGATCTAACCCGAGCCAGCCATGTCTAGTTAGGTCGTTTTCGTCGAGTGCAGGATAAAAACAAGACTTTAGGTTTGGTGCTAAGCAAAGACATTATTCCGAAAAGCTTTTAGTGACAATGGTAGTTTTCATATCATGCAGAAGATTTCTCAAAAGAAAGAACGAATGAATGCATTAATGAAACTCGAGTATGGTCCTGGCATAGTGGACCATAACGTCTAAGCTGTAAAGAAACTAAAGAGAAAAGGAGACATTTTGCTCATGTACTTGGCGTACTGGTGGTGATCCACCGGCAATAAACAGCAATAGCATTCTCTCCATAGAAATTTTACAGAGAAATGAGCGGTTGCACCATCCGATCAACTCCATTAGCTAAAGAACATGGCTGACAATGTATACAGCTCTCTTCCAAATGCTTGGTGGTTGTCATGCAATCTCACTCACATGGGTTCATCTTCCCAATTTAAATATATGTGTGCGTGTGTATATGTGTGAGAAAGAGAGAGTCTGCGTGTGTGTATGTGTGCTTGTACAAAGATAGATATGGGTATAGATATTCAAATACACAGACGTATGTTTGAATGTGTGTTGTATCTATTTCATACCTGAGAAAAATTCACAAATTTGCCTTTGTATCTATCCTTTACCTTGGAAAAGTATGCATATTAAAAGCAATTAAGAGAAAAAAAGCATATGTAATAGAAAATGTCCATTAGAATGTAGATTAAGTCAAAACAAAACGTATAAAACTAAATAATAATAAGTTACAACATCTTCATGTAAATGAGGGAATTTGAACTATTGTATTTTTATATTCGATCAGTTTTCGAAGTATCTTCATTTCAATATATGGCGATACACATCTGCTCGCACGGATGTGTAAGGTGTCTTTGTGGTTAAATTAGATATAGGTGTATAGTTTCTACCGTTATAATTGAGCTGGCTTAACATTAGAAAACAGAGGATGCAGGGCGCGATCTTCTCAAATTTTAGTGATTGGCAGATAAATGATTAACAATTTGGCATTTAAATTATTAATTTTCAGCCAATCACTTGATTGTTTTTCTTAGGGTATATGCATACCATTTAAGAGTTTCAAGAAATTATTAGTATCTACTTTTCGTATGATCGAGTGATTCTAGTTTAAATTATTAGTGCCTAATATTCATATGGTATTTAAATTATTAATTTCGAGCCAAATTGTTTTTCTTAGGGTATATGCATAGCATTTAAGATTTTCAAGAAATTATTAGTACCTAACATTCATATGATCGAGTGATTCTAGTTTAGGAGCAAGGTAGATTTTTTAACAAGTTGCATGAAATTGATGGTCCATGAGAACCGAAAATTCTCTTGTGGAACTCCAACCCTGCTCTCTCTCTCTCTCTCTCTCTCTCTCTCTCTCTCTCTCTCTCTCTCTCTCTCTCTCTCTCTTATTTGTGTGTGTGTTGGAAGCAACCATAGGATTACATGAATAAATAATCAATATGTAACAACCGTAAACATGTCTAAATCAATAACAGTTGCCGATCCAAATAAAGCCATAATCAAACCGTACCAAAAACAAGAAAATAAGAAGCATAATAAGAAGACTTATTTGTAAAAGTTGTCCTTGTGGACTTACCATAGAGAAGTCACCATCCAGCTACTGAGTACGTAAGGGCATTTACACTTTCCTCCTAGGATAAAACACACATAAAGGAAGCATATACCTTGCTCGAGTTGTCCTTGACTGCCACCTCAGTCGCCTTAGCTGGAAAATAGAAGGGGGAGCAAGGAAAAGTCACAAGGCGCGGGAAGAGTGAGAGTGCAATGTGATTAAGTGTGGATTAGAGAAGTCCTAATCCCATTTTATAGAACATGCGGTGGATCACGGATCCCAGATCCAATCCAACCAACGTACTTATTCGTCTCATAATCGTTCTCGCGTACATCCATTTGATAGTTAAATCAAAACTTTTTTGTATAAAAAGATACACCAAAGACAATTCCCAAACTCAAGTTTGGCTATGTAGTCTAGCATGTCCTCCCCAAGCTCATTGAACTAAGGTTCAAAAGCTACCAACTATATAAAAGGACATAGGTTTCTCTCTTCGTTCAATATGGGATTAAACATTGTCTCTTCGTCTTCACATGCATAAGTCTCTCACATATATATATATATATATCAAAGATACATCAAATGAATATATAGGAATACTTAACAAAAACTAAATACAATTAATACACATGAGTTTAATTAACCCAATAATTAATTAGTATTAATTCTAACAATCCCTCACAAAGTCCAAAAGTGTAAAATATCTTTCTAAATCAATCATCATATTCTGCTTTCAATAATGGTATAATTGGGTTTCAACCGTTACCTAAGTTATCCAATATTACCCATACATGAACTAAGTGAACATATGTCTTGAACTTGAAACTTGGGTGTAAAAATGTCTATTGGTAACAACATAATAAAGGTTATAGTATGATCTTTAGGAGTGATACATTAGTTGTCATGCATCCATATCCTATAAAATATTTGATTTGAGAGAACAACCTAATTTCTCTATTGCGGCCTCATAATATCAATCACTTAGTTGAGCATTTCCAAGGATATACGGTTAGCATCCTATCTTAAGACTCAATCCCAATTAGAGAGTAATATGTTACTAAACTTACAATAATGACACCTTAGGTGTACAAGATATTAAATCTTTGAAAACAATGGGCTTATGTATAGACGTAGCCAGCATGATGCATTGTGGCAGCCAGCGGTTGCAGAAAATTGAATAAAATGACAGCAAATAATGTGAAATCATGCTACGCTATTATATCTCTTAAACCATCAAGTACATGGGCATGAATACTTTCTTTTTCGCTTCTTTTCGTGACCTTTGGAACTTTAATTTCGAGTGCGGGTGCAGCTAAGAAATGATGATATCATGTGATAGTTAGCCCCATTACAGCTCGATATCGTCTATGATTGAAAAGCACTGTGAACCCACATGCCTGCTCTCTCTCTCTCTCTCCCCGTGTGTGAGAGAGAGAGAGCACAGACACACACACACACACAGATGAATGGCCCTTGTCAAGACAGAAAACTATGTTATCCAGCACACATGGTGATCTCAATGGCTGATTTATGCATGATGATTATTGTTTTGTGGTCTCTAATTTGTGGTATATGGCATTAAGATCATTGGAAAGAAAAAACTTTCAGCATTATGTTATTCTTAAAACATGGTTTTGGCGATATATTATCTGATAATAAATTCAATGATGCTATAATCAGTAGGTTTATATTTTAAAAGTTATTCAGAATCCTTTACCACAAATGCTGAACCGCTTCCACTATTTCCTTTCTCGAGATGAAACTTAGCCACATTAAAATAAGAAAGTAGTCCTTAATTTGGTTTAGAACTACGGCGTGCAACACAGACACACACGCATGTTTGTGATGCTTTGGCTGGTCTGCCTTTCTTAAGGATTATCCTGACAGATCTCCTCATCCATGGTTGCCCTATAGGGTGTAACACAGTTCCTCAACTGCCGGCCGCATATGAGAATGCCATTGGCCGGCAACCCCTTGATTGGCAGCCTCCAGGACTCCGCGTTTCAAGTTTGCTATTCTAACTGTGTCCGGGCCATTGTTCGATCTGATCTACTGCCTTGCTCCTCAGCTCCCTGCTGCTACTGTCACTCACTGTAATAGCTCACGTCTTGGGTGACTCGCACCCAGTGAGCAAAGCTGCGGGAGCAACACAAGTGCATTGGGGGTGGTGGGGTTGAGCCAGAGTGAGCTCAGCAGTATGCATCCGGGTGCACGCAGAGGCATGATTAGTTCAGAGGCCTCTATATAACTCTTTCAATTCGTAGTGAAATGCAGAACATAGTAATCGTTGGAAGCAGCCATCACATTTCATGTGTGCATGTGACACCACAAATGAAGCCATGTTGAGTTATTTGACTGAGCCGACGATGAGCTGAGACAAACCATAGGTTACATTAGGCAGACATAAAAAGATTTGAACACAATTTTTTTGGGTAAAATAGGAAGGCCGGAAACTGATGCACTGCCCTGAGTATCGAACTTGTGACCTTCAACTTGTGGGTTAACTCACGATCTTTTATCATAAAATTGAAAGTTGACAATTCGACTGCATGTATATCCACCAGAAACATTTTGGCAAGTCGCTAAGACAAACAAGCCTGCGTGAGCCAAGGCGAGCCAAGAACCAGTTTTAGCAGTCAGCTACTTGGCTTTAACTAGGTCAACTCATTAAGTTTAGTGGACTGAACACAAACAACCTGATATACTGAAGGGACATTTCAATAGACACTTGCAGTAACAAAGGTACCATCCATATGAAATGTTACTCATTAGTTAGGAATGCAAAATATTACTCACATTTAGGAAAACGTAGCAGATCAGTAGCCATGGAGAAGAAATGCATCAGCGTCAATTTCTTACAGTCATCATGAATTCAGATTCGAAAATGAGATTGCATTTAAATCAAACAGTGAAGGTTTCGCTCTTTACAAAGCAATGCTGTCAAACTTTATAAGGATAGTAATCAATACCAAGGTGTCCAATGTCTTACAACATGTCAAAGAAACCGCCCGTCAAAAAATCGGAAACTTTTAAAGGATCTAAGTGTCCTTTATATATAACAAAAGATTTCTCATTGATCATTGCCATCAATTCACTCGTTTCAAAAGAAAAAACAGATAAAAAAATAAAACCGCAGCTCTACAATCAAACATGTATATACAACTCCATCTTTCTCTTCTCAAACATAAATGGATCGATTCCACAACGATACTGTTATAGCAATCCAAATGCAGATAGACAACATACCTCCTCTAGGCCAGACTGGGCCCCGTAAGGATCTGCCTCCAGTTTCCTCTCAATTTCGGAATGGGATAAAAGGTTTCACCATAACTTTAAACATGCTTCAGGTAAGAAAACAGTTTCAAGAACTCGATTGAAGAGATCCGCCAGGTGATCCACTTCTGAATGGACAAGAGTTCTTTGCAGGCGATTCTTATCGGTGTGCAACCATTCAGTAGAAGCACTATCTTATACGTGTAAAGGATTTCAAATAAATAGGTTAGATTAGTTTTCTCCGACTTGAAATTCAGAGAAAGTTTGGGGATGCTACATGCTGGTTTTCCCTCTAGAAAAAAATCTGCTAATACCACGTGACTGTTTCTCGGGGGTTGGGAATGATGACGGGGATGGTGGTCTATATTTCTGGCGTTTGGAGCTGATTGGTGACCTCAAAATAGGGCTGATCTCCGCATCAGATGTACTCAATCGGGCATTACATGACTCTATGCTGGATACACATTCAGTTTGGGGAATGACTGAATCTCCATGTCCCATATTAGCAGGCTTGGGTTCATGAGTGCCATGTGTTTCATTGAGTTCAGAAACATCCATTTCATCTTCAAAAAAGGCTCCATTTTCTCGATGTTTGTCATTAATATGCGAGCCTGGATTCTCTGCAGGAGGACGCATTGCTTTGAGTTGTCTCCCAAGGAGAAAGATGGTTTCCTGGCACTCTGCCAGCTTCTCTGCTGCAGATGCTATCTCTCTTTCCTGCATGAAAAAGAAGAAATTGGTCTCACCAGCGGTAGAGATGACTGACTGTTAAATCTTTAGCTTCTCCAAAGGAAGAAGATGGCCTCCAGGCGATAATAGGACTCCTTTAGATACACCGATCCCAAATGAAAGTCATGCGAACAGGTCTGGCTCATTTTGGAAGTATACCACCAGAACTAGCTTAAATGCATCTCTACATATCATGGCTTTCCATGTCGTACATTCTTTGTCTTCATTTGCTCACCAAACAGAAAATAGGGAACCAAAGCATGAGTTCTTATGTTTTCCGCGATTTACAACACCTATTTCCTTAGAGATTTAGCATCACAATAGGTGAAACCTTCAAATTCCTAACCACACAAGTTTTGATGATGTAAAATGCGAGCATCTTCATTCGTCAGTTTTATGAAAGGTTGAACATATGTGGTTCAGATTTTCTGTGCTATATGAAAGATTGAATATATGTGGTTCAGTTTTCAGAACAAGGGCCTCTAGCTAAAAGCAAAAGGAAAGTTCTCCAATAACGTCCGATGCCACTTCATATTCCAAGCTCAATTTAGAAGACATGAAAGAATGGCGATGGTATCTATTTATCAGGGATTTAGTATGGTTACCTGTTTCGCTTTTCCAATTTCAGCAGCTGAAGATGAAGAACAGAGTGAACAGCCCTCGTTCCTACTGATATCATCACATGCATGCAAAGAAGAAACTGTCATGATCAGAGGCAAATCCACATCAAAATTAGAGCTAAGAATAATCACATTGATGTTTCCAAATGAATTGCAAGGTTGACAATGTATGAATCGAGTTTTACATATAGAGGACCTTCTTTATCAAACATTATCTAACCTATCAAGCTGCTCCTGAAGATCATTGCATTTGGCTAAGGCTTCTCGATAGTGATGCTGCTCAGCTTGAAGCAACAGAGCTAACTCCTCTGCCTTTGTTTTAGTCTGGTTTAATTCACTTTCAGTTTCTGAAACACGTGACTCAAGCAACTTATAAGATTCTGCCATGCACTTCAGCTGCGTCTCTGACAAGCTGTTACACTTTTGAGAGGATGCAAGCTGTAACTTCAGTTCAGATAGCTGGCTTTCTGATTCTGCTAATTGAGCCTTTGTTTGTTCCAATATTTCCTTACACCTACCCAACTCCGACTCCACGCCATCCTTCTCTAGCTTCAATTTAGCAATTTCTTCACTTAAGGATTGATATGATGCATCTTTATTCTCAGATGCATGACCTTGAAGTCCTTCCTGCACGGTCTCAAAATCAGAACCGGAACAACTCCTAGTTGAGCTAGAAGGAATGCCGTTTGAAGGGTCAAGGATGCTCAACTCATCGGCAGAAACAATGGCATTGGTTTCTCTTGATGAGGCATTACCGCCAAGAACACTGAAGTACATTTCACTAGCTTTAGATAAAACATGAGAAAGGTCAACAATAAACTCCTGAATACTCATTTTGCTACATAAAGCCTTATTAACAGAATCAGAGAAATTCTCCATTTTACTGACTGACTGCTGATCAACAGAGTTTTGATCCTTCCTGATGTTCTTAATTTCTTCCGCAAGTAACAGAACAACATTTTGAATCTTTGATAGTGCACTATTCAAGTCAATTTGAACATCTTGGCCCACGCCTGGACAAGGAACAGAAGAATCTACATAATCCACGTCTCTGCTTGCAGTGTGAGGAAATGGTTGCTGACTGATAGTAGTTTCTGACAGTTGTTCACCAGACGAGCCTGCGGAAGCTCGTGGTAAGCCATTTTGTATGTCTTGTACCACACATTTAATATCATCCAAAATCCTCTCTACGTCAATCTCCCTAGCTTGTGATTCAAGGATGAAGGCAAGCCTTTTCTGAAGCTGTGACAGTGATGGTTTGTTTGCATCAGAAGCAAACTCTAAGTTGGATGACTCTTCATTAGGGGAGACCGAATTCCCAGAGGAATTGATTTGAGTCTCATCCTTTGGAGCAGAAACGAATGTTTCAGACCCATTTTCAACAATTTTCTTATCAGGCAAGTTGGGTACGTTCACTATGTCATTGGATTCAACGGACATAGAAGCTAGCTTCTCCATCTCAAGAAAGTCATTCATAACCTCCAAATTAGTAGATATCTCCATCTTGTTACCTCTACCATTGGTTTTTTCTTTCTTGAAGTTAGATAGTTCTGAAATCAATGCTGTGGCCCAAGACTCAGCACAGCTAGCTTCGTCATCAAGACCATCCTCAGACATTGATGTCAAGCTCGGAGGATTGCTACTATTTTGATCGATGGATCCTTCAGCAGGCATCTCCACGTTTGATTTTGGAAAAAATCTTCCATGACCCAGAGATTGCAACTGCACCTCAACAGCGTGCAGTTTGCTTGCTGTTTTAGCACACATGTTTCTAGAGGCTTGCAGTTCACTGTTTCGCTTTGCTAAGGCTTCTTTCAGCATTTTTGTTTCTTCCTCCACGGACAACATTCTTGCTGTCAGGAACTCGTTGTCTTTATGGCCTTGCTGAGCAACATCAAAAGAACATTCAGAGGCTGGAGGTGGATTTGGGATCAAATTCCTGACAGGAGAACCTCGCAATCTATTTTCTCCATGGTCCCTTCCTAAGCTCTCAACTTCAAGTTTCATTTGAGCTAATGCAGCTGGACCAGGTAATTTCTTGCGAACAAGGCCACGTAGCCTTTGGCACTCTGCTTCGAGTTTACCTATTTTCTTAACGCTCTCTAAATGCTGCTTATTTACTGCTTCAGCAGATCTGATGCTCATATTCTTTTCTTCATTGCGGATCTCAAGCTCCTTTGAAACCACATGGAGTTCATACTTCATGGAACTTATTTCCCTTTCACAAGACTGAATATTGGCCTTCAACATTTCAATTTCGGCATCAGCTTGAGACTTTTCTTCTTTCAAATTCATTATCACAGCAGAACGCTCTTGCAATAATCTAGCAAGTGCCTCATTTTCAGCAGAAGCCCTCAGAAGCTCTTGTTCTAAATCTAATATTTTGGTTTCATATTCAAATTTAGCCTTCTCCCATTGTTTGGATTTGCTGATGACCAATTCTTGCAATTTTTGTTCACTTTCTTCCTTGATATGCCTAATTTGCCTCATGCACTCCTTGAGAGAACCATCAAGGTGGGAAGCCCGATCATCAGCAGCAAGCTTCTCCAGTGTTAAAGATTCAAGCTGTTGTTTTAATGATAGAGCTTCTGCCTCAGCCTTCTCCCAGCCTGAAGATTGGGCCAAGACAGACAGAATTAACTAATTAAAGTAACACACCAATATAAAGGAGAACAACTTTGGGTAAGTGCTAACCGTTTTATTTAGAGTAACCTATAGAAAGGTAAGGATTCACCATATCCTACATAACGCAACTGGCAAGAAGCATAAATATCACCAATTATGGAGATCCAGTTAACAATACCTGATACAGCTTCTTCAGCAACTCTACCATGCTGCTTAGCAAGCTCATCATTGGTGGTAATATCAGAGAGTGCTGATGATAGCTTTTCGTTCAGTATTTTCACCTGCTCTTCTGACTCGGTCAGCTTTGTGTATGCTTCCAAAGAGATTTGGACATAATTTACAGTCTTGGAATCATCCTGCCAGAAAAAAATCAAGCATTTTCAGTTAATGGTTTGCATGAACCGGTAGGAAAACAAAATCCAATGGCAAAAGAAAAGATCATTACAACCATTTGCAGAATCAAGATTCATTACTGATCTCTTCAGAGGCTTACCAGTTTTGCTCATCAAAATTCATATTATTATCATGAAGCACAGAAAGGTCAGAGAGCTAAGCAGTGTGATCCCAAATTATTGCAAACAAATGATTAGCAGGATCTATCACCATGTTTCAGAAATTGTTGCTTGGATCTTCTTCAACAAGGGAAAGAGTTTTGAGATCTTTAATAGAAAAAAGTGTTCTCAGTAAAAAAAAATGAAAACTAACAGATATAACATCCAATATTTATTTTAAAAAAATCGAAACACTAAAATATGTTAGAAGTATACATAACATTGACAAAGAACTGAAGGTACTATGTTACCTGATCTTCATGCTGATTGTTGGAATTAGCCAGTGATGCACCATTAGAATCTGTATTAGCTGCAACTTTGTCAGAGCTTTTCTTTCGCCAAGGCCAACTCCGACGATCCATAGAGAACAATATCCTGTTAATGGAAAACTTAATTATCACACAAACATTGACAAGAACTTCATACTCGGATCATATCTTAGCCAACACTAAGAAAGAGGACAAAGAAACAAAGAAAAGATTAGCACATGGAAGTAACACCACAAACACTTGAGAAGCAGCCATATGACTGCCAAACGCAATGATCAGAAAATTCTGTCTCAAATAGCAAAGACAAACATGAGAACATAAGATACACCGATTCCTTGTGGAACAAACATAGTAAAAGTAACCATGGTAAAAGAAGGATCCTTGACACACAATTTTGGTAAAGCAACAAGTTAGTGTCAGTCGTGTAAGAGAGCAAAACTCAATCCAAGCAATAACTCCAGATCATCTTAAAGAATGAAATGGCACTAAGCAATATATCTTGAGCTTATCAAACCCTCTCTGTAACCAGCAAAATTTTGTCTCATCAAGTACTAACTGATTAAAATGTAACAACTAAGTGACGATTTACACCCACAAAGTGAAAAAAAATCAGCAATTCATATTTTAAATATAAAGCACTTGATCCACGTTTAGAAAAAATAAAATATTATCCATCATAAATTTTCCTTCCCGAAAACGTATTGATGGAAATGCCATCAAACTTTCCATATATAGACCTAGAATAGATCCTCAAAAAGAAAATTTTCAATTCTGGGATGGACACATGAATTTAGAGACACCAGAACTGGTCCATTTTCAGAGAATCTGTTACAATTATCCAAGAAATGTCACGAAGTAAATAATTTTAACGTCTTCAACAATTCAGTATTAATTGACTGAATAATAACAATTTTAGAATATTCTCATTTCTTCTTTCTGCACCCTAAAGTTAATCCTGCAATATAATAACAAGACCGGAATAAATCTCTGAAAATGACTGTAGAAGAACCTAACTAGCGCGAAAGGCAAGGCAAATTTCTCAAGAAATAAATTTCAACAGTATGTGTTTGTTGCCATAACCGAATGTGTCACAATAATCTTCCTAGTTGGTCCAGTCAATGACGCATATATACATGACCAGTCTCCCACATACATACTCGTATATGTACTTAAGTTGATGATCTTATATGCGTTTTTCTATATTTGTGCATGAAGGACTGCATGTCTGCGTATAGAAAACCATTTGGCTACACTTAAATATCCATACTCCATGATAAAACACCCTTTTTAAACACTTCATAGACGTTTTCCACATCATGTCCTAAGAATAAAACCTACATTGTTTTGCTTGGACAAGAAATATATTTTAGATCCAGTAGGCGACCTTACTGGTGAAGACACCAGGAATGGAGTCAGAACCAGACGTGAATCAATCATCATTCTTCGTTTTGGTTTCTATAACCCATAATTTGCATGATTGAACCAAAAGAGAATAATTTCATCCTCTCGCCACAGTAAGAACAGAGCAGATCCCGGTTTCATAGAGAAATACAAAAAGCACTTAACCAGGTCCACAGAAACGGTAATTCCATGGCAACGTCCTCAAATGGACACCTACATTTCCATTTCTACCAGGAACCCGCACAAAAGGCAACGGCTGCATCGAGGATAAGTCGAATTACGAATAGCTCCGTGCGTTCAAAGAGGAAAAACGAGCCATCCAGCAAATTATCCGTCAAAATTTGGGTAGAAAATCAGGGAAATGCATGCTTACGCTCTCAGAGGCTCAGATCAAGCGAGATCTGTGCTTCCTGCCAATTTATTCCTTGTGAAGGTCAAAAACAGAGATCCATAATCCTACAGCTCCACAAAATTTTCAAACCGATCTTCCAATGATAATAATCAGAATTTCTTGCTTCTAAGAAATAACAGAGAGAGAGGAACTGGCAGGAAATATACCTGGAAAAAGGAGCTCCGGTAGACCAAATTCACTGAAAATGGAGAAAGAAGACGGAGGAAGCAATCTGAGTTTCTTCTCCGCGTGACGAAACGCGTCGTCTGTTAGTGCTTCACTGCCAGGCAGTGGGGGCTCCCAGTGTGAGCGAGAAGCGAGAGTTTAGAGAGAGAAAGAACGCAGAGAGAGAGAAAGAGATGAGACTTTACAGAGAGAGAGAGAGAGAGGAAAAATGTAATGGCCCTTAATGACGAAACCACCCTCGTTTATGCTATTTACTCCCAAAACCTCCCTGACGAAGGATTTGGTCCCGAACGCTATTTAGGGGCAACTTTGCAACCGGATCAGGAATATGAATCCAGTCAAAATCCGATCCAAAGTATATCAGCTAAGACTCTCTCTCTCTCTCTCTCTCTCTCTCTCTCTCTATATATATATATATATATATATATATATGTGTGTGTGTGTGTGTGTGTGTGTATGTGTGTGTGGAGTATGGATAAGGATAACTTGTATTCTTACCCGAATCTAATCAGGTCGGTCGGATGAGGCCCCATGGATCGGGTCACCATTGCCTTCCCTAGGGTTTATGCACACGATTTCTGCAACATTTTCAAGACAACGCGGTTTTGTGTTGAATTATTGATAACCTGGAAAAATGATGAACCAGTATTGTTGTAACCGAACTGGATCAGTTTGAATTGTTGATCCAAGAACCAAATGACTTTGGTTGGACCAGTTCCATCAACCTTAACTGGAACAATGCTCCTCAACCATATTTATTAGAATTTTATTCAATTCATCGAAAACTCTGAAATTTAACTTCTTGTCATCAGTTCTATTGGTAAAACCCAAGACCCATATTTAACTCACCTTTGCCCTGGATCCAGATCTGATTTTTGTTGTGGATAAAGATCGGACCCATTGTAAAAGAAATGGATCACCATCCCTTCCCACTCACGGGTCTATTCACAGCGATCATGAACTTTGGTTGGAATGATCCGATAGACTTAAATTAGGGATGTTCGGGGAGGAGATTCCCGGCTCCCTGTGGGAACCCATCCCGAACGAACAGGATGGATTCGGGGAGTAAAAATGAGGGCAGGAAGAGTGAAGAGACCCCCGGCAGGATTGGGACGGGGATGGAGATAGCAGGTCCCCACCCGATGAACCTGGTCCCGACCACTCTTCTCATTTATTTTAGAAAGTTAGATTGATCAGAAAATAAGACAAACGTGATAAATAAAAAAGTGTCACCTCTTTTTTTAATACATGAATTCATCGTCATTACCCCATATATTCATTCACAATAATATATCCAAATTTGGATGCATTTCGTATAAATCAGGGTTTCATTTCAAATGAAAAATGGGTTCCAATGTGTGCTTGAGCCTCCCTCTTTCTTCCGATGGGTTCCTGCGGGCCACGGGAGACATGAGGATGGATATGGGGCTTCCTTGGTCCCCATCGCGGGGATGGGACGGAGACGGAGTTTTGAAATGGGGATGAGGGCAGGGACTTTGTTCCCAGCCCCATGAACATCTCTAGACCTAATTGATGTGGTCTCGGACAAGAGATAGAACACGGTCTGTTCGTGAATCTGTCACCATTTTATGATCGTTTTCATAATCAACCTCTTGGCTCCTCCGCTGAGCCGAGCAGAGCCCAATCAAACATGTATAGAACACAAGTTTGTTCAACAATCTGATCATAAAGTCTGTATTAGGACTCGTGCACGCCGAACCAAGCAGCCCAGTTTGTTTTGTTTCTTGGTCTGAACTTGGTGCAATCTGTATTAGAACTGTGATGGATCCATAATTTCACAAATCTCGGATTTCTAAGATCTTTTTTCGGATTATCATATCCGTAAGATCTGGTTTAGTTTGAACTCGTAGTACATATGAAGAAGAAAAAAAACAAATGCACCTGCAGGACATGCAATAGCTCACCTGGTTAGCAGGTCGACTCATACCTCGAAGGTCATGAGTTCGAAACCAGGAAACGAGCAAAAGCTAAGTCGTATTATATGGTACGACACATGATAAACTTATACGGGCAATAAATGGTTAATACCAATATGTATACCAATAGTTCGGACCCAGGTTAATCATGCATATATAACAATATTCACAAGCAGTGTACAAGACTTCTTTTTTTCCTTAACTTGTCTATAGTTATTTTTTGGGTACTACGAATGAAGCCAGATGCATGCCCCATGTATCGAACTCATGAACTTCAACTTGTTGAATTGACAACCTAGCCAAGTGAACTATTGCTAATTGTGCACATAAAAATGGATTCCCTACACATATATGCACATGAATAATAGGTGGTGGACCTAGAAATTTTTCTGGGAGAAGACAAACTTCAGTTTGGCGAAATTCAGGTGTGGAGATAAGGTTTTCAAAATATTTTGACTTTTTCTTTTTTTATTTTTCCCGATTTCAGGTGTGGCCGCCACCTCGCCTCGCCCGTAAATAGTTCCACCATTGGATTTTAAGAACCCATCCTGAATCTCTCTAGTAACCTTATGTAGCATCTTCAAGCAATTGGTTCCTATAGCAAACCTTTCCACACTGAATTATCGGTCCCTCGATGATCTTGTGATGAATTCACAATTTGGGAAGATTGAAATCAATACCAACTTGAAGGGTTTCTTGTGATCCAACCACGGGCTGCCCAAATTTGGATCAGGATCAATATCCAATTCCTTAGAGGACTCGTAATATCATGTAATTTGAACATCATCTGGTGCCCCCTACTACCCATTCAATGATATCTATCTCTTCCACCATGAGATCCTCTGATGTGTTCCTTTGGATCTGATATTATACCAGTAGGTAAACCATGACCATCTACACCTCCCAAGCACCCTGAGCATATTTGATAGCCCTCACATGGAACCCATCCCAAGGCGCGCAGGACCCCGAGAATCTGGGCGTAATTGTCTTGGGTCAAAATTTGCCGCAATTCAAACGCTCCGTTTCTAGGGTTTATTTCAAGACCCAACGCAGGATCACCTCACCATTTCTTTTCTCTTTTCTTGGGGGAAACAACTGACCATTTCTTCTTTGAGATCAGATTATGCATGTTAAACGGGCCAAAAATGGTGCCCAAAACGATTAGAATGGTTTTAAAGTTTCCATTGTGGGTTCGATCTCATTAATTACTCAGCGAAGATCAACCCTCAATCATAAAATTGGACGGCTGAGATCTCGAATTATGCATTAAAAAAATGTGATCAGATGCATATTTTGAACGCTTACTGAGAAAAATGGCTCAACGAGGGCACTCGTCCCAACTCCATGTGAAATGGGGATCACGCATGTGCAAACACTTCTGACTCTCCCCTTATCGGTGTGTGGATACCACGTGAGTAAGCATTCTTTCTGTTGTTAGTTTGGCTTCCCTCGTTTGCTTCTTCCTTACCCTTTGGTAAGGTGAGGCCGGACAAAGCCGGACGCTTGTCGAGTGTATCGAACTCACGACCTTTAGTTTTCTTGAAACTAGGAATAGGAACCATAGTCCCAACCGAGACTCAGGCCAGTTTTGGTTGTGGTTTCGAACCACTACTTCTAGTTTCGGTTTGACTCCTAAACCACGTACAATTGTGAAAAATCATTATCATTTAAAAATTTAAAAATATATATATATATATATAAAGCAGGCAGTTTGGAAGTGTCTGTTCTGATTCAGACCTGATTCCGGTTTCATGGGACGTGGAATCGACAATGAACCGAGTGGTCCCCGATCCCATATCCGGTTTGACCGGTTCCATTTCCTGGCACAGGTTCAGTTCCAGCTAGAGCCATTGGGACGGTTGCAGACTGACTATGTCTAACCCGGCGGACACTTGACTCACGAGATGAGGGTTGTGAGCTCGACGAGCCGGGCGTGCATGCCTGGCTCCGACGTCTCCAATTGCCAAAAAAGAAAACAAAACAGAAAAGAGAAAATACTTTCTGGCCGTCAGTTTTCTTGAAGAATGAAATTTATCGCGGTAAGTTAAACAGTAGCGCCGTAATATGGTCTCGATCATTTCTTTACCAGATAAATATTCACCGGAACAATCAGCTACGAAGATGATGTGATATTTTCACGCCGTTAACCAAGCTCCGTGGTCAATAAAGTTAATGGTGAATGGCAAAATCATCAAATCAGGACAAGTAACCAAAGAACTCAAATGCAGATTAACTAGACTGGTTCATAAATACAATTAAGCAAAAGTATATACAATTGAAAGAGAAAGGAAAGATAATCCATCAAGTGGATGGGAGGTCGATTCCGTCCATCAACACCATCGCCATCCTCAAATACAAGAACTAAATTAAGGGAGAGAAACAAATTACTCAGTGCTCAATCCGACGGGCCGACGGCCAAAGTTCTCCCGGTGCGGACGACAACGCTCCGATTTCGATCGTTCATACCTAATCTGCCCCCCCTTGATGGAGCGAATCTCGATGATCGTCAAAGAGAAAAAATATCAGAAAACAAAATTCCGAATGCGGATAGAATCACGGAAAAGAAACAAAACATCGGCGTTTTGCGAGATATGAAGGAACCAGAGCGGATTTAGATCCCAGCCTCCGATACTACACGACGGATCGCTCTGCGACGCCGTTGAGTAACGGCCGGGACTCCAACCAGAGCCTCGCGTCGACGCAGCGCGTTTGATGCTCGACCCTAGCGGAGTTTGCCGCCGGTAGGTATCTGGAGCTCCGGTCTTCGCCGTAGGCGTGGCAACCGGCAATGAAGCGGAGAATCTGTTCGAAGACCGACTCGTCGCAGGGAATCACGAGCGGGCCCACGTAGTTGTACCCGTACTCCGCCTCAGCCTCACTCAGCAACGAACGGAACGCCGGAGAGTTGAGGTAACTCGTCCGGATGACGAACCGCCGCCTGCTCTTCCCGACGTACACCGCCAGGTGGCCCGAGGGAACGTCAGCCGGAACTCCGTTGTCTCTGACTCGAGAGAAGCGCGCGGCAGCAGCGGCCTTCCTCCTCCATCTGCACAGCATCTGCCGGATCCGCACAATGTACTGGATCTTGCTGGCGCTGCTAACACTGCACATCCTTTTTACGGTCGACGGCAAGTCAAGAAGTCACAGAGAGAACGAACAGAATGCAGAGAGCGCGAACCCCCCTCTGTGAGCGACGACGACAGGGATGATATATGAACGCTTCGTGGGAAACCGCCACTATACTTTATGTAAATTACCATATGCTTATTGTAAGCTTCCGTAATTCTAGTGGACTTCAGTACCATTCGTACCGTAAAAATTAACAAAAGTTTTAACAAGATCGAACGGTCTGAAATGGTGCATCTCTCTAATCACAAGGTAAGAATTTACTGTAGGTACGATGATACCATCCGACCCAATTTGGCAAAAAAAGATAATATCGTTGTTCTCTTTACCTAAATTGGTTTGGAATCCTACTCGTGAAGGAGATTTTCCAAACTTTAATTAAATTTTACTTTCTTAAAAAAAAGGTTGGAACGGAACCTTGTTTATATTATTAAGAATAATAATGCTAAAGTTCTTCCTCCCAAATAACATACTATGAGTCATGACTATTTAATTAAGAGCGGTCCATGGTCGAAATTCATATAGGAAAAGCACTTTTGTTTTCTTAGTTGTCCTTATTGGACAATTACATTTTTGAGAGTATGTCATCTCGAAGATCTTAACAGGTTAAATTTTATAAATATGAAAATTCCGCCATTTTGAAAGCTTCTTTTTCCTTCATGAATAGATGCATCCGTTTAAGAAATTAAACCTTAAGTGAACTTCATAATACCTTTAAATATACTAATTAAACAATAAAAAGGGCAACTTTATTGATGTTGGACATGTAACTTATGCATTTCATGGTTTTGAAACACACAGATGCAGTCCCCCAAAATCGAACTCGCCACCCGTGAGTGGGCAACAGGGGCCCTACCGATGAGCATGGGTACATAAACAAGAGCACAACTGATTCCTACCGTCCATTTTGCCCCCAGATTATTTCCTTTTTATAACATAAATAATCAATAAATCAAATAGGAACTGTCAAAGTTTGGTTTTTGTGGGGAATGGCCCACAACTTTATGAGAAAAAAGAAGATTTGAAAATGCCCGATTACCATCTTTGCATCAAACTCAACATGTAAACTAATTGCTGTTACATGTGATCCGGTAGATGGCTTTTGTATTTGCAGATGGGAATTGAGGGGTTAGAACAAACACACACTCACGCAAACAGGTGTATGGGTCCTAATGTATTGGTCCTACGTAAGGCAAAATATTTGATGAGTAATGCTAATATTATTTTTTTGGATCCCTTGGGCTACACTTGAGAGATGGAGGGAGGTGATTGCATAACAAAAGATCAAATGTACTCAACAAAAGAAGACATAGCAAGTGCACCCAAAGCACTTCGGCACTTCCACTTGAACCGGGTCATCCTATACTGGGTCAGCTTATTGAAGAGGTCCCGACTGTTAGCCAGGCAGTAAGGGATTCCACATAGCTGCCGATTGAACCGAACACAGGTGGCTCGTAATCAGCTAATTTCTAGCACGAGCTAGCTTCTGCTCATACATTTTCAAACAATAACACATATACATATAATTTATTTATATTGATATATTTATGTATATTACCAAGTCGGGTTAGCTTTCACTTGGACCTGACCTTCCTTTTGACTGTGTTTAAACAAGACATGGCTGGTCCTGAACCGGCTCAGCAGTTCCAATCAAAACCAAACAGGACTAGGAATTGGATACTACCCAGTTCGGTTCCGGTTCCACCTTCCGACCAGAACAAGCAGTTCTAAACCCTCAGTTCAATATATATATATTCCTGAACCGGCTCAGCAGTTCCAATCAAAACCAAACAGGACTAGGAATTGGATACTACCCAGTTCGGTTCCGGTTCCACCTTCCGACCAGAACAAACAGTTCTAAACCCTCAGTTCAATATATATATATATATATATATATATATATATATATATATATATATATATATATATAATATTTGTAGTGGTTCTTTGTTTGGTTCCAGTCAGTTTAAGCCTCAAACTGATACCGGAACCAGAACCAGTCCAATACCGGCATGGTTTCAGTTCTAGGTTCAGAGATAACTAGAACCAGCCATGTCTAGTTGAACCCCCAACATGGACTTCGAGGGATCTGATCGTCAGGTCAGCTCTGAAATCGCTACCCCTATACATAGCAAGCAATTGGTTATACTCAATGGCGGACCCAACCATTCGTGGGCTGATTAATTAGTGTTAAACCCCATATAACCCAATCTGTACCTGTTGTGTGACTATTAATTTAGGTTCAAAGGTAGAGAGTTCCCATGCACATGGGCTACATGCTCCAGCTGCTTACTGCATGAAATTGTATTTGAACCTGGAACCTCTTTTTTAATGACAAGAAACCGTCTTTGAGATATACCCATGTACACAACCACGGCATATTGCATTTGCTCACGGATACAACATGAACCGGAAATGGTGACCGGTGCCAATGCAACGCAAACATGACACCATGTGGATCCATGGCCATTTTGCCTTACAGCTCGCAAGACAATGGTGTTTCAAATCATTAAGCCGACCGGACCAAAATTCTACAGCTAATGAAGAGTTCCAGATATCCAACCTGGGTTCCAGACACCCAGTGTCACGGACTATCACGTTTGGAGAAGCACACATCCCGAATTAGTATAAACTCCATGGTGGCAATTTAGTGTTTCGAGTCGTGTTTGTGTTGTGACATTTTGTGTTCCTTTCACAACAGATCAACAAGAATGTTGTTACTTAATTTTTGTGTCCCTTTGGGTGGAAACGAGCACGAACCTTTATGCCCATATCTGTATCGTAAGTCATAATTCTGCCAAGTTCATGTTGAAGGAAATGTTTGTTTCATGACACGATCAGATCCGAACTTGACCAGACTCTTTTAGTAGTATTACTCATAGTGAGCACATGATTAACTGTGTTCTGAATAGTATCCTACGAAGTAGTGATGCCAATGGATTGGACATAGCACACACACGGGGAGAAAGGCTTTACATCCTAATGGTAATTGAATTAGATTTATTGCAGCCTTAGAGCTCCAAGGGAGCATCTAGCAAGGTGTGTGAAAAAAGGAAAAGGTTCAATGAATGAGTACCGATGGAAGCCCCCAAGTTGGTGTTAAAGAACTTTTTCTTCAAGAAAAAACAAATTGAACAAAAGTGGGAGGTATGCAAAAATGTCCAAAATTCAACCCTTCCGGAAGATCGTGTAGTACTGGAATGCACAACAAAAGGATATTCGCGTTTCTTTATTTGTTTACCTATCATTGCAATCATCAACCCACAACTGTCGAAAAATATAAATTACAGAAAAGATGGAAATGAATGCCGACCATGTTTGAAGAAATAAAAAACTAGATGAAGTTATGAAACCAATAGAAAAAGAAGATTCTCATCTTTTCCTTGCACTAATATATATCTATATAGTGTGTTTGCATGCAGGCGCATGTGCAGGTATGTATATCATACTGCTGTAAAAATCCCAGAACTAGTGATTTAAATGAGGTTATATGGCAGGAAAACAACTTGAAAAGTGACCTTTTGGGTCATGTTCGTGTTAGATTTTCGTGTATCATTTCCCTTTCCCTTCACCTTACTAAATTGGCATAGGAAAGAGCTGAAGGAGTGGAGCAGATATTGATGTTGTCATTTAATGTTTCTGTAACTTATATATATTTTTGTTTCTCAAAAATTTCAGGACATGGCTGAATACAGGCACCCATGTTTAAGCTCGTTTGGAACCAAGCCAACGAATGCAAAAAAATATTAAAAAAAGACAGAATAAAATAGAAAGAAAACAATCATTAGATAATTGGGTTGGTGAGAAACTATAATCTCAAGTTTTAGCTACTTTTGAGGACCTTTAGTCTTTCTTTTAATGAGACTTTCTGGTTGTTGCTCAGGAATATTGGTGCTGGAGGAGTTGAACTCAAGTTACAAGAGAGTTCGCAACTCTGTAACTCAGTCTTTAATTGAATTATAATCATCTTGGCTTTCATAAATGCATTAAAAAGGAAAGTACTATTCCATGGTCCAGTGTTGACACTATAGGAAATAACACCTAAACCCAGCATAAGTATGACCCAGAACTTTTGATCCCGTGTCTGCCCAAAGTAATACCAGAGAAAACCAAGTCTCGTACTGGTTGGCCTTTCTTTACTTCAATGCTAAATGTCGAAGCACATGCAGACCTCATCCCGCACCATGTGCACCACCTCCCTTCACGCTACAGTCCCGCACACCACCGTGGCATCGTACATCAATGGGACACCCACGCGCCATGCCCCACTGTGACAGAGTCCCGAGATCTCCGCACACCTACCTGCGTGCAACAGTAACCCCCTACAATGCTAGTGCATGCGGGTTGCCCTGCCAACACGAGCCTAACGCCCCACACGTCTTAATCCATTGCAACATCCCCACAAGCACCTCACAACCTCAGGTGCCCTGTCCTAGCACCGCGCTCCAAGTGACTTATAGCACGCACCCCACGCGCCAAGAGAGGTTTCTCTCCCCATGTATGAATAAGCGAGGAACCCCTTGTGCGCCCAATCTAGGGCCAAGAGTGGATCCACTTCAAGGCGTCTAGGGGCTTATCCAACCCCTAGACGATCACATGGTTTTTCTTAGAGGATCAAGGGGTCAATCGGGTTTGAGTTGTAACCCCTCTTTTCTTTCAATAAAAGTTCATCTTTGAGTCATTTTCGTGAGTGTTTCGTAAAGATTTACTTGTAAGGCTTTCTAGTTGAGAAGACTAGTGTTGCTAACGTTGGTGGTGCAATAAAATTTGGTATCAAAGTCGGATGAGTTACAGTTCTTGGCAAAGTTAGTGGCGGCATGTGAAGAAAGACTCAACATGGTAAAAATGAGTCACTGGTGGTTCAACGGTGCTTCATGGAAGAGAAGCCCCGTGGTTAGAGTAGAAGACTCAACTACACACCAGATAGCAAGGTGAGTGTTATCCAACCCTTGTAAGGTTGTGCATTTGGGTGGGCCATTGAAATCAAGGCATTATCTTGTTTGACCAAACTCCACCATTTGTGATGGATTTCAATTACGATTTTGGTGGCATAGCTCAAGGTGAAGGGCACCTATCAGACCATGGCCTAGGTTGATTGTGGTGGAGTAAAAAAGAGGCTTCTTCGAGTGCTAGCTAAAGGGATCCAAGCATGGTGGTGAGCCACCAAGACAACGAGTAGAGATGACCACCCGTGAAAAGTTTGAATTTTGAAATTCAACCGATTGTTGACCTCATCCCTCACGTGTAATAGATGACCACCACTCCTTAAGAGCATCTCGTGGTGCTTGATGGTTGGAAGTTGGACCAAAGAGATGGACCTTTTGGTGATCGGCCTAAACGATTTCTCACTCATCCTAGGCATGGATTTCCTATGCATTGAGAAGATTATGGCTGCCCCACATCTCGAAGGCTAGGTGGTGACAGATGAGAACCCCGTTAAGGTATTTGCTTATTTGCCTGCCCCGACTGTCGGCTACCCTTGTTCAAACCCCCCATGTTGTGACATATGTTGTTGAAGGGAGGTTGCTACCCTTGGAGGCCCATTGCACCAATGATCCAAGTTATAGCACCTGGTATGTCCAGGTCGACAAACGAAAGCAATGCTACGGCACTACCCCTAGTGCCATGTCCCCTGCCACAACACCCTTACGAATCAGCCCCCTTGCACTAAAAAGGTCACAACAGAGGTGTTCAAAGCCCCCAAAGGTTCGGTTGTCAACACCACTTGTGGTTGAGCTGCTTAAGAAGATGAGGTGCTCTTTCAAGAGGCCTCTAACTCCCTTTGCAATTGTTACAGCTTCTCCTCCAAGGATCACACCCGATCCTCATGCGGTATGGTGGGTGGTTCACTATCGGACGATGGGGAAATTTAGACTCGGGTATGCAACATTGTACTTGTGTTCTTTCCTCAAGAAAGTAACACACGGCTGAGAGAATGGGAAGAAGAGAGGGTTGTGCCCGTACTTGGGGTTGAGTCTTAAAGTCTCGGCTTGAAGGGACGCGTTACTCCCTGTCGAGTCCTATTACATCTTTACTTCGATTTTTTCTCTCCCAAACTCCTTCACGAGTTCTTCTCTTCATAAGATTGCTCTCAAGCTTCTTTGAAGTCCACGGCTTCAATTGAAAGTCCCGTGGATGTAGAGATTGGGTTGAACACCTTCCACCTTTAATTCAAAATTCTTAGAATCAGGATCATGTCCCACGCGTTCTAACTTTTTGTTTGAATTTTGAATGTTGCAGCAACTTGAGGTTTAAGACTTGTCAAAAGTCTTCCTCAACTTTAGGAGAGAACCTTTTCAAAAGTAGGATAAGACCGAACACATTTCTAACCATCCAAATTTTAAATGTGAACTCTGACCCTTGGAACAACTCCACTAGAGTCAAGTTCAGGTCCCACGCGAAATTGTTTTTGATTGAATTCAAATTTCGCAACTCCTTGAATTCAAATTGTTGTTTTACTTTTTTATTTTGAAAAAGTTTTCCACTACTTTTAGAGAGAATCCCTCACCTTTAAAAGGGTGGCTACAGCTTGTTACTTCGAATTCAAATCCTCAAACCAAAGAGGAGGTCCAACGAAGTGCTCATTGGATGTTGATCCTCAAATTCGAATTTAAATGAAGATAAGCCTTCTTAAATTCATGGCACATCTCCTTCTCTTTGGGATGAGTTAAACTGTCGTTTGAATTTCAAAATTCAAACTCTTAAGGGGCGGTAGTCATCTTCACCCGTCGTATACAGTCGCCTGCTTGGTGGCTCATCGTTACGCTTGGATACTTTCAGCTAGCATCCGAAAAAGTCTTGTTTTTCCACTCCACCATGAATCACCATAGGTTGTGGCCTCCTAATTGCCCTTCACTTTGAGATATGCCACCAAAATCATGATTGAAATCCACCACAAACAAAATTTCTTAACATAAGAAGTTGCGCTGGTGACCTCATCAGCGACTTGTAAGGCGAATATGTCGTCATGGTCATCGGAGATGACGATGCCTTTATTTTTCCCGGAGGCTAACTCCTGGAAATCCTGTTGGAGGGTATGCGTCAGAGCTTGGTCCTGCAAATATTGGACCTGTAACTGGAGGCGAGTGATTTCAGCCTCGCACCATTGAATATACTCGGCCTGTGCCTTGATGACGGTTCTGAATTTGAAAGGATCCATGGCCGTCTGTTGAACTGGTTCAACTGGGACTGGGACGTTGAAGTAGTGCGGTCCACAAAGTCCGCAGGCAACAGTCATGCAAGCTGAGCAGTTGATCCTGGCTCGCTTCATGATAGGCCGTTTGCAACAACTACAGATGATGTCTTATATCACCTGGTTAAACTGCCATTGGTGTTGGCAGGTCATCTGTTCAAGGGGGAGGAGGATATTGGGACGATAACTATCCGTTTTATCTTCTCCAAGTCTTTTGATCTGGAGCATGTGTAGACTGAGCGTCTGGATCTGATGCTCCAATGATTCGTCCATGTCCTCATTTTCTGAAATTGAGAAAATGACGTCACTATCAGCTTCTCCCTCGCTGACAGATATGATCTCAAAGTCCTCTAGAATGTCGAGGCCTTCGAAGATAGCCATGCGTTTGACGCTGCGTTTCTCATTGGGACATTCCCGAGCAAAGTGGCCTTCATCACCACACAAATAGCATTTACATTTCTTATTTCGGAGAAGATGTTTCTTCTTCTCCACTCTGGCGTGGGACTGGTGAGGCTTACCTTTATAGGTAGTTGAGCGCCTCAAGCCATACTTCTTTTTCTCTGATCCGCCATAATATCCTCGTATGGGGATTTGTGAACAGAAACTTAAATTTTTCAGCGACCGTTTGAAGGCCGCGTCTTTGCATTCTTGCTCCAGGTACTGGTAGGCATATAGGATTCTGGGAACCAATCCTATCTTGACCGTTGGGTATTTCTCATCAAATCCTCGTTTGATGCGGTTGCCTAAGTCTCCTGGCATTTTCATCCAGAATTTTTTCGAAATTTCTTCGGAAATCCAAATTCTGCCGGTTTTGGCGGCAAGCCGGAGGTAATCGTTCATATACTGAACGATATATTTCAGATTGCTACAGGAGAGCCGTTCCAGATCTCGGTAGGCTTGATCCTGTATTCCGATCGTGCCTTGTGATGGATCTTCAAGTGAGAAGACCATCCTCATTTGGGCCAAAATATTATTTGTGCCCTCTCTTCCGTCGGCGGTTGATAGAAGATGCTCGTACTCAGTCTGGTACTTCATCCTCCATTGTATCCATATCAGCTTTTCAATTTCACCGAGTAAATTCTCGATGAAGTCCGCCTTGTCTCTGGAGTCTGTGAAGCCTTTTTCAGCGACTAAATTTCTTGTTATTAACTCCCATCTTGAAAACACGTCGTGGAACAGCCCAATTTGTTGGGGGATTACAAAAATGGCCCCCTGAGATTGCTTAGCTGATGGTAAGTTCCACATCTCATCGTTGATGCCACGCTTGAATTTGACATGGCTGGTGGAGGCTCCGTCAAAGTCTGGCTTTATCGGCGGCGTTTGTCCGGTGGCCGGAGGGTAGCCGGGAGCGCTCATTTGTGTATCCCTGGAAGTAGGGTTATACACGGATGTGACCGAGGAGGAGGAGGCTGCAAGCCTCTTGCTGATGTTCTGGAATACCGGATATTCCAGTTCCTCTTCCTGTACTTCAAGAGCGAAAGTTTGCTCTTTGTGATGTAGTGCTGCGAATGGATTGACGAAGTCTTCTTCGTCGTCTGAGGATTCATCAAAAATGAGTCCATCTCTCGTAGATGGAGCCGGGCAGTCGTTCCATGCAGATAAATACTGGTAGTAGAGGAGGTCATCCTCTTCTTCTTCTTCTTCTTCTTCTTCGTCCGTGAATAGGACGGCTATGGTCTGCTGCAGCTCATCTTCTTCTGCTGCTGTTTCAGGAGCAGTCTCATAGTTCAGAAATCGGAGCGCTATGCGTCCGTCGATGAGATTTCTGGACTCCATCTCTCTTGGTTGGACAGGCTGGGGGATTGTTGAGTCTGAAATGACCCAATCCAGGCCTTGTAACCCTTGGCTTGATAGCCTTCGTCCAAGGAGGGCTCTGACTCCATGGCTAGCAAGGTAGTCTGTCACATGGCTGATCTGGTAGGCAAATGCCATGTTTGGAGTGTTGGACAATCGTCCAATGAGTCCTCGGGTGATTATCAAATTGGCTTCACCATTGCGCCAATTTCTGTATCCACGGGTTCTGATTGAAATCTGGAAGTTGTGGTAGAAATCCCGTAGTGTCATTATGGTGTCGGGAACGATGAACGTGATCTGGTGTCCTTGGGCCAGATCAACCTCCATAGTGGCGAAGATCGACTGATCGTTTTGCCAACGAGTGTCCCGGAATACGATGAGGGCCTGCGTGCCTTCATCTCTGCGATGTAAGATCTAAATTCGGACTTTGGCTAGTCCGATGTGAATGAAGCGGAAACCACTCCGCTGTAGCTCTTGGTAACTTTCCGGCTGAATGAAGGGCCGGTCTATTTGTTGATCATCGAGGCAGGAGATTGCCTCTTCTAATAGATGTTGGTAAACACGATGTTGCGTCGTGTCTGATCGAGCAGAGTACAGAATCTCTGTTGGAACCATGGTAGCGCGGTCTCGTAAGGACCGTTGGAGTTGTTGGTCGGGTTGCAGATGGCTTTCAAGTACTTCTTGGTATGGTTGCCGTCTTAAGAGTCGATTGACTCCTCTTTGGATGTTGTATCTACGACGTTGGCCACTGCGGTAATCTCGTATCTGATCTTGAAATTCAGATACTGAGAGAGCGTCTGCTCCACTAGTGGTGACAGTAGATGAGGAAGAAACAGTGGGACGGAGATCCATTAATGTTTGATTTTTGAAATCTCGTCCTTAAGAATGTTGTAGGGGTCTTTAAAGACCTTGAACTTTCCTTTCTTTTCTACTGGTTTTCCTATGGACAAGTCCTTGAACTTTTTGGTGAGCTCGTCTACCAATGAATCAGAAAGATCGTCTTCCTTCTTCTGGGTAGTCTTACTCAGGTTTTTCAATTCTTCAACTTCTACAGCTAACTTACTTTGTTGGTCGAGTACTTGGGTCAACAACTGAACGATAGTATTACCTTGTTTAGCTAATGCAGTGAGCGCACTGCCGGTGGTTTTAAGAAAGACGGTGGAATGTAAGCTAGGCCGGGGGGGTCTATAGGGCTGGTTACTTCTACTGCTTTCTTAATTGCAGGGTTGGAACTTAAAGAGGTCGGAACACTATTGGTTGTCGGAGTACCTGACATATAGTACTTCAATTCTTGGTTTTCTGAAAATACCAGTTACCTGTAACTGTTTTTGTCGGAAAACACCACTGTTAGTACTGAGGTCTGACGGCCACTTGCCTATGCCTTTTCCCCTTGGATGTTTGCTAACAACGACGGGTTACCGGAAAAATGATCGGAAAGGCATAGGCAAGTGGAACTGGAATATCCGGTATTCCAGAACATCAGCAAGAGTCTTGTAGCCTCCTCCTCCACGGTCACATCCGTGTATAACCCTGCTTCCAGGGATACACAAATGAGCGCTCCCGGCTACCCTCCGGCCACCGGACAAGCGCCGCCGATAAAGCCAGACTTTGACGGAGCCTCCACCAGCCATGTCAAATTCAAGCGTGGCATCAACGATGAGATGTGGAACTTACCATCAGCCAAGCAATCTCAGGAGGCCATTTTTGTAATCCCCCAACAAATTGGGTTGTTCCACGACGTGTTTTCAAGATGGGAGTTAATAACAAGAAATTTAGTCGCTGAAAAAGGCTTCACAGACTCCAGAGACAAGGCGGACTTCATCGAGAATTTACTCGGTGAAATTGAAAAGCTAATATGGATACAATGGAGGATGAAGTACCAGACTGAGTACGAGCATCTTCTATCAACCGTCGACGGAAGAGAGGGCACAAATAATATTTTGGCCCAAATGAGGATGGTCTTCTCACTTGAAGATCCATCACAAGGCACGACCGGAATACAGGATCAAGCCTACCGAGATCTGGAACGGCTCTCCTGTAGCAATCTGAAATATATCGTTCAGTATATGAACGATTACCTCCGGCTTGCCGCCAAAACCGGCAGAATTTGGATTTCCGAAGAAATTTCGGAAAAATTCTAGATGAAGATGCTAGGAGACTTAGGCAACCGCATCAAACGAGGATTTGATGAGAAATACCCAACGGTCAAGATAGGATTGGTTCCCAGAATCCTATATGCCTACCAGTACCTTGAGCAAGAATGCAAAGACGCGGCCTTCAAACAGTCGCTGAAAAATTTAAGTTTCTGTTCACAAATCCCCATACCAGGATATTATGGCGGATCAGAGAAAAAGAAGTATGGCCTAAGGCGCTCAACTACCTATAAAGGTAAGCCTCACCAATCCCACGCCAGAGTGGAGAAGAAGAAACATCTTCTCCGAAATAAGAAATGTAAATGCTATTTGTGTGGGTATGAAGGCCACTTTGCCCGGGAATGTCCCAATGAGAAACGCAGCATCAAACGCATGGCTATCTTCGAAGGCCTCGACATTCTAGAGGACTTTGAGATCATATCTGTCAGCGAGGGAGAAGCTGATAGTGACGCCATTTTCTCAATTTCAGAAAATGAGGACATGGACGAATCATTGGAGCATCAGATCCAGACGCTCAATCTACACATGCTCCAGATCAAAAGACTTGGAGAAGATAAAACGGACAGTTATCGTCCCAGTATCCTCCTCCCCCTTGAACAGATGACCTGCCAACACCAATGGCAGTTTAACCAGGTGATACAAGACATCATCTGTAGTTGTTGCAAACGGCCTACCATGAAGCGAGCCAGGATCAACTGCTCAGCTTGCATGACTGTTGCCTGCGGACTTTGTGGACCGCACTACTTCAACGTCCCAGTCCCAGTTGAACCAATTCAACAAACGGCCATGGACCCTTCCAAATTCAGAACCGTCATCAAGGCACAAGCCGAGTATATTCAATGGTGCGAGGCTGAAATCACTCGCCTCCAGTTAAAGGTCCAATATTTGCAGGACCAAGCTCTGACGCATACCCTCCAACAGGATTTCCAAGAGTTAGCCTCCTGAAAAAATAAAGGCGTCGTCATCTCCGATGACCATGACGACATATTTGCCTTACAAGCCGCTGATGAGGTCACCAGCGCAGCGTCAGGTGGTGGGGAGTCCAGCGGAAAAATCATCCGCAATCGACTGTACAATCTCAATGTCATCTTTGAGATTCTTGGTACCCCTGCCTTCAAAGTTCGAGCTATCCTGGATACAGGTGTCACCACTTGTTGTATCGATGAAAAATCAATCCCAGCATCAGCTCTGGAAGACAACACCTTCACGGTGCAGTTCACTGGCGTTAATTCCAAGCAAAACGCCAACAAAAAGTTGAAATATGGCAAAATGATCATAGGGGACAATACTTTCAGAATCCCCTACACGTATGCCTTCCCAATGCATCTGGGCGGAGAAATTCAAATGATCATCGGATGTAACTTCATCCGAGCCATGCAAGGAGGCCTTAGAATCGAAGGTGACACTATTACATTCTACAAAAACGTCACCGTTATTCAGGCACAACAGAGCGTCACCATCTCGGCGTTCGTTCAAGACATTGACGACCTAGAGCACATACAGCTGCAAGAGGCAGTCCTGTATACTGCAGGTCCGACACCGGAGAATTTCCAAAAGAAGTTCTCCGCCATTTTTCAGAAACTCAAAGAATCAGGATTCATCGGAGAAGACCCATTAAAGCACTGGGCCAAGAACAAGGTGACTTGTACAATCACTCTAAAGAATCCCAACTTCATCATTGAAGACAAACCCCTCAAGCAAGTCACGCCGCAAATGAAGGAGTCATTTGCCAAGCATGTGACTGCACTCCTGAAACTCGGCGTCATCAGGCCATCCTAAAGTCAGCATCGGACTACGGCCATCATTGTACACTCAGGAACGACGCAGGACCCAAAAACAGGAGGTCAAAAAGGGAAAAGAAAGAATGGTGTTCAACTGCAAACGGTTGAACGACAATACGGAGAAGGATCAGTACTCCTTGCCCGGAATCAACTCCATTATCAAGAAGGTCTCCGGCAGCAAGGTCTACTCAAAGTTCGACCTCAAGAGTGGTTTCCATCAGGTCATGATGGATCCCCAGTCGATCCCTCTCACTGCCTTCTGGGTACCGCAAGGCCTGTATGAATGGCTGGTCATGCCATTTGGCCTCAAGAATGCACCTGTCATTTTCCAAAGGAAGATGGACAACTGTTTCAAGGGCACAGAAGACTTCATCGCCGTGTACATCGACGATATCCTGGTCTTCTCCCAATCCGAGGACGCACATGTCAAACATCTGCGAGTCCTCCTAGATCGGTGCCAGCAAAACGGCCTTATTCTCAGTCCAACGAAGATGACCATCGGACAAAAACGTATAGAATTTTTGGGAGCTATCATCGGCGAAGGTGAAATCCACCTCCAGCCCAACATAATCAAGAAAGTCTTGGAAAAAACTGAGGCAGAGCTCAATACCAAGACTGGCCTGCGATCTTGGCTCGGCATACTAAACTATGCCAGACACTTCATTCCCAACCTGGGAAAGCTGCTCTCTCCCCTGTCCAGCAAAACATCTCCTACAGGCGAGAAACGTATGAATGAACAGGACTGGAAATTAGTCCGAGACATCAAGCAGCAAGTCCAAAATCTTCCACCTCTCTCAATTCCTCCACAAGAATGTTACATCATCTTGGAAACAAATGGATGTATAGATGGATGGGGAGGAGTCTACAAATGGAAGAAAATGAAAATGGATCCCTGATCAACCGAGAAGCCCTGCGCCTATGCCAGCGAAAAATTCGATCCGCCTAAATCATCAATAGACGCAGAAATCCATGCTGTGATGAACAGCTTAGAGAGTTTGAAACTTTATTACCTTGAGCAAAAGGAATTGCTCATTAGAATTGATTGCCAGGCAATCATCAGTTTCTTCAACAAGTCCAGCATCAACAAACCATCTAGGGTAAGATGGATCTCATTCGTGGACTTCATCACCGGACTCGGCATCATAGTCCACTTCGAGCACATCGATGGCAAGGACAACGTCCTCGCAGATGCCCTCTCTCGAATGGTTACAGTTTTGATTAACGAAGAAACTATTACAGAAGAAAATCTTGAACTTGTTAACCTTTTCATGGATTTTACACAGGAATGGAAGGAGAAACCCTCCCCTCTGCCAGAATGATCAGCAAGGTTCAGGACACTTGCTGGCAGATAATCCTGTCATTATCAAGTTCAGAGAAACAGTTATCAGGTGTCATCCCAAAACGGCGCGCCTATGGAACCAGCAGGTCCAGCACCGAGGAATCAGACTTGACGAGTTTCGTGCCTTGGGCACGGATCTCTACTTTTTAGAACAACAAGTCTATGATCAAGTCCAGCACAGTCTCGAAACCTTACAACAGATCTCTCAAATCAAGATCCAAGCTGCACAGGTCATTAGCACCCGAGATAACCATTGGACTGATCTCAAACCAATCCTCCAGGAGCTAACGCACCGGATCACTGACATTAGGACAGCTGTCTCTCAGCTGGAAGATGACAACGTCACCATCTAATCCGAGAAGCGTGTGGACCCCTTCACCAGCAATCATACACCGACAGCATCTTTGCTTTCGGCACAGAATAACTTTTATGGACCCCTCCACCAGCAATAATGCACCGACAGCATCTTCTGCTTTCGACGCAGTGTGCTTTTACTTTTAATCATTGTACGAAGGAATCTGATTCCTTCCCGCACTAGCAGTACTACACTCACTTTGTACTACACCCACCAGTTGTACTACCCGCAGGCTGCTCTATATAAGAGAGCCTTCCCCTCAATTGTAAACACACAACCCCCACACATCATCGAAGAACACAGAGATCAATACAAATCCTAGACGTTCTCTCTCCACTTCGCATCTTTTCGATCATTTTCCAATCAAGCACAATTGGAAGCATCGCCTTCCCTGTCCCTGGTACACTTCCGCACTTTGTGTTTTGTTTGCACTATTCGTCGTTGTCAATTCCGCATTCGTTAAACTTTTATTGAAGAAAGAAAAAGGTGTTACAACTCAAACTTGATTGACCCACGGATCCTCCAAGAAAATTCACACAAACGTATAAGGCACCACTAGGCGGTGAGAATCCTTTGGTAAGCTCAACTCTACCAAGGAAGGAGATGGTGATGGTCGATTGAAGTTGCCCAAAGCACCTTCGTGATTCAACCCACTAGACTCTTCCTAACACTCGACTGAACTCTCCAATCCTCTCTTGATTAAATGTCTTCAATGAAAGATAATCTCTCTTAGTCGGCTCCCTTTTATACACAAGGATCTAGGGACTTACAATGAATTAATCAAAGAAGATTTTGACCATGATCCATGGATTGTACCTGTTTGTATCTGGCTATTGACCTGTGAAACAGGGAATAATGCCTTTGATGATGGATAAAGGCATATAGACTTAATAAGCTTTCACTTATTCAAATTTCTGATATATGCAAGAGAACCACGTCAATCCACATTGGATGCCTATAGATGATTCATCTAATGGGCGAAGGCAACAGTTTTGAAGGCTATTGGATATATCCCACCAGTGATATGGACCTTGCCTTAAAACCCGAGCCTTCAATGAAGTGCACCTCTAACTGATCCAGATCCCACGTGATATCCAGATCCAAAAGCTAAACTATCAGCATTATATCATCCTATGCTTATTTAACTTTCATTTATGATTGATAATGAGATTGTGAGTTTCCCAGATAACTCCTTATGTCTCTCAAAATATCGTTAAATTTTTTGACTAGCCAATGCCCCCTGCTATCAAAAGGTGGTCCAGTTCTACCAAGTTCTATGCATTAGAGTTGGATATCACTTCAAAACTACAAGAATAAACATTTTATAACCGAAACATCGTGACAAACTTCAAGAATTTCCATACCTGGCTCCGAGGCTCATGCATGATCCTTGGTGAGTAAATGTATCAGAACTGTAAGACGCAAGATCCTCCTTAAATCACTTGACCAACACAACGGAGAAAGCTATTCAAATCGATCATTCTCTCTCCTGGTACAAGAGACCTTTCCAAAATCAGAATCACCTGCCACGAAAACCATGAAGGACAACACCTCCTGAACCAACAAAGTAACGCTCAAAATAGGACTTCGTTTAACTCTCGCTTTCATGATGGTGCCTTTCAGACATACAAAAAGTCATAGAGTTTGTCCGCTCAAACCATAAGAGCTCAACTTAACTCTCTGCAGAATCGATTGAGGCACCTAAAGACACTCTTTGGCTCATCTGCAGACCTAGAAAGTTTTCGAGGCTGAGCCAAAGTTCAATGGTATGAAAATCAGGTGAGGCAATCCATATATTTTTTGAGGAAAAAAAACTTGCATGATCATAGAATTTTTTTATTGTTTTTCAGATTTCAGGTGAGCCGGCAGCATCATCTCGCCCATGAATAGGTACACCACTGCCTCTGCTACACTTTAATTTTATAAAAATATGTATCTTTGGCTTTTCCATGGAAATAGATCGTGAATGGCAAGTTATGAACTCAATTTTGCTGCTATGAGTCAGGTCTTTCAAACAACTCAATGGTAGCTGCCCGAAATTCAAAAATTTTGTTAGTAAGCTCACATAATTTAATGGCAGAATACATAACAATTTGCAAAACTGATTGCAAATAAATGAACGCTAACAAAATTCTGGTTGTACTTGCAGTCAGAAGGGCGTACATATCTTGGAAACTGTGCTTTAGTAACGTTTGCAGGCTTCACGACTTTGTATCCCCGTCAACCCTCCATCGTTTGAATTTGTGTTTCCCTTCCCCACCATTGCCATCTTCCATTATGGGTATCATGATATTGCTTTTCCAACTTCACATTTGTATGTTTCTCATGCTTCCTGAAAATGAAGGCCGCACAGCTTTCAGGGAAATAAATGGTAAAAATCAACAAGTCCAACAGACATTTTAACTACTGCAACTTCAGAGCTCAATCTCACTATGCAATCCGCACCTTGCTTTGTGTGAATGCAGCCAATGAATGCACCCTGTACTACGGGGCATCAGTGATCCACATATATCACCAGTCGTCTCCTCGCCACTGTCACAGAAATGCAAAAACACTCAAGGATATTATCCTTAAAGTTGCATTTAACTAATAAAATACAGATATCGGTGGAAAGAGCCCTTTCGCGCTCTTTGCTGGTTCTATTTTCTGTTCTTACTGGTATAATAACCACTGGAGTTCCACCGTACAAAGAAATACTTTTCTTTTCAGAATAGGCCGATGTTGAGACACAAACATGTGTCACCTCAGTCATGAAATCATGACCTAACCTTCCAGAGATCTGATCAAGTCCCAAAGACAACATTCTTATTATATATAAAGGTCTAAAACAAACAAAGGCATGATTATTTTTACACATTGTAACTCATATTCAACTATCGTTTATGGAATTCATATAGAATATATTGGTTGAAAGTTAATGAAAAGCCCGCTTGTTGGGCTAGCTTGAATGATGAATGCGGATGAATATTACATCATACTGACCTATTGTTATTTAACCACTCGTTATTAACACAAGGAACTTATCCTTGCATGATTTCCAGGCTTCAGCTTGCTGATGACTGCTATAAAATAAGAAAAAACACATTCCTTTTCCTACTCATGATTATTCCTTCTTGACCAAATCCGTACAATGCTATTGACTTTAATTATATGCTGCCGGTGGTGTTTGCTACAAAGCATTCGGTCATCTCCCTACAGAAAAAGCTAACTCGAGTGAGTATATAAAAGCCACATTCCAGCTCTGCAGCATGGGAAGAAACACGCCCTATAAGAACAAAAATATTGAATTCTTCACGGATGTCATTGTTAATGTAATAAGGGCACGGGCCACTAGGACCCGTGCAACCCAAGTTTGATGTAGGGCCAGGGAGCTCCAACGGCTACTATAGGCCGGCCAGCACTAGCTTGGTTCCTTCTTCCTTTTGTTGCTTACTCTCACACCTTATGTTGTCTATGCAGTCTAGCACTGCTTTTTGACTTGTTTTGTATGTGTCTTCGCTCTCGTTGGTTATTCTTGAAGATCGACATTCGTGATTGAATGTCATTTGACTCTTGGCGACTTGGTGAACTTGATTCGTGCAATAAACCTTCGTTCATTGACGAATATTTACATAGTATCAGAGCCTCGGATTGAAGATATTGAGCGCATTGAGAAGCGTGTCAACCAGTGTTGTCTGACGCGTATCGTATCGTGTATCGCTGGGCTCCACGATACGGGCGTATCGTATCGTATCATACTTTAATATTAAAATAATGCAAAAATAATTTTAAAAAAAAATTGAAAAAAATCAGAAAAAAATCAGGAAAAATCTGATAATTGCTTTAAATTCATATAATGTAAGTTTAGTACAGATTGAGCATTCAGCATTGAACAATTGCATCCAAATTTACATATTTTGAATCCAAAAAATAAAATACAGACATAGTTTACACTTTACAGTACACTACAATTACATATAATGTTACATTTTACAAATTGTAATCAGGATCATCAACTAAATAATCTTCATCTTCTCCTTGTTGCAGATCCTCATCATCATCAGCCACGCCCACACCTTCTTCTTCAAAATCAAATTCTTCATCTCCATAATGTTGTTGCGCTCCTTCCAAATTAATCCAGGCAACGTCTTCTTCTGTTAGGAGGGCATTTTCTTCAGTGTCTTCCATAACCCAATCTTCTAATATATCAAAATTATCCAAACTTATTGGATCGAACTGACTTTCTTCTCTATTTACTTTTTTTAATTGCCTACGACACAAACAAAGATAAACAATTAGTAAGTAATATTAACAATTGAAAACTGAAGTTAAATAATATCGAATTGAAAATTTGAAAGTAATACAACATTACCTTTCACGAAAGCACATGTTACAACGAATATAAACCAAATCATTAAGCCTTTTTTGTTCCAAGGAGGCAATAAATATAAAGGAAAAAAAAAATCGAAATAACACAAAAAACAATAAATATAAAGGAAAAAAAGGGAAAAAACATTAAAAATATACCTAAATCCGAGTTTGGAGGTTTGGACGGACACCGTAGGGCACGATTTTAGAGCTTTGAACACCAAGGAGGCGAAAACCGGCTCTTAGGGAGCTTGAAGAACCCAAAAGGAGAGAGGAAACCCGCGAAAAATCGCGGGTTTCTCTCAGGCCGGGACCCTTTATAAGGGTCCCAGGGCGTATCGCCCGTATCGTACGATACGGGCGATACGATGCGATACGGGCCGTATCGCACGATACGGGCCGTATCGCACGATACGGTGCGATACGCCCGCATCTGCGATACGGGGCCCCGTATCGTATCGTGGTATCGCATCGTGGTGGCCCACGATACGATACGGTGCGATACGAACAACACTGGTGTCAACTTTAAAAATTCTACGATTATTGGTTTTTGACATTTCAAAGTTCAAGGTAACTTTAGAAAATATGTTTATCTTGAAAATTGAAGGAAAATAATAAAGTTCTCAATCGATTATGTTGTTTCCGTGGAAATCTTGGAATAGCAATGTGTTTAAAGATATAACTTTCTTAGAAATATATGATTATGGTTTTCTTGTATATATGCTTATGTTTTGAAATTGAACTTTTGATTTTAACAAACGATTCTTGACTAAAGAAAATTTGTGGCTATGTTTGATATGTTTGAAACATTTGAAAACTTAGTTGTTGTTTATAAAAGGCAATGAGGTAGTAATAATATTTTTGACATTCTCGTTTTTCAAAATATATATATATATAGTATTTTATCTTTGTCCTTTGTTATTGATCCATATCTTACCCTTAATGAATTTGAAGAAGACGATAGATTAGTTCATTCGTGTTGCATTGCTTCATTTCTCAAATCTCAATCTTCTCAGTTTGTTTGTCCATGAACAATAGTCTTGTTACCTATATCTACGTTTTATGTAGAAATTTGCTTTCTTTTGCTATGAATCTTAATAGTGGTTGTTACTTGGTTTTTTAGTTCATGGTTGTTATAAGAACATTATGCGATCTATTTTGGATTAAGGATGGTTTATTAGTTTATCTCCCCTTTCTTTGAAAAATCCTATGTTGTTTCGGTGCAAACATGATAACTTAAGATTTCTTGAAGCATGTTTTTGAAATGGTCATTAAATAATTACTTGGATTTTTGAAGAAATCACTGTGTTTTTTAGTGCTAATTGTCCTTTGTTGGTTGCGACTGTTTGTTTGTTGATGTGTTTTCGGTATCTCTCCTTGGTTTCTCTTATGAAGTTCTGTTCGGGTTTTGGCATTTGAGTGACTTGATAAGGGTTGAAATAGCTTTGCCCTTTTGTCTTTGAAAATTGGTTTAATAAAGATTGAGTACTTAACTAATTGTTGATTCTCTATATGTGGTCTTGTTTGGCTTGTTTACTTATCACGATATCAAGTGTCATTCTTTGTTTGCCATGTGAATTCGGCTAGTCTTGCACTCTTTGTTATGGTGGTTGCTTTCAGAATTACTTGGGTTCGATTTGTCTTGTGGTGATGGTTGGGATATGCAATATTCCAATAATATCAGTTTGTTTTTGTGAGAACCACTTTTTCTTATCCTTGATTTGAAAATATTAAGCTCTACGTGTTTTAGATGGACTTATTGATGAGAAACATGGGTTTAGTTTGATTATTGGAATATTTTAATGGTTTACTGCGTTCCCTTCTCATGAAAACATGAATCTTTTCTGTTGCACTTAATATTATTGCATGTTTGTATAGTACTTGCATTGTTGAGTTAAATGAACAGATTTGGCTATTCGACCCAATTACGTTGTGCATGGTATTCAGACTTGAATACATCCAGGTGTGTTCCTTCCAACTTGGTTATATGTAATCTTGATTATGTACTTACGGAGTTAAATCAAATTGTTTGATAGCATGTTTAGAAGAAAAATGTGTTTACAATTGAATGATTTCAAACTTGTATATTGATAAATTCGAAAATGTATTTATTGGAAAACAATAAGGGGTATCTTCTTGTATAATTGAGATCCATGTTGTTGGCCTTTTGTTGAAGACCATTGTGATTAAGGTGCTTCATGTTGGTGGCCTTTTGTTGGAAATTAATTGATATTTTAAGATGCACTTATTGTTATTTCAAATTTTGATACGATTTCAAACTTGGCTATTGATAAGTTCGAAAATGTATTTGTTGGAAAACGATAAGGGATATCTTCTTGTGTAAATGAGATCCATGTTGTTAGCCTTTTGTTAAAGACCTTTGTGATTAAGGTGCTTCATGTTGGTGGCCTTTTGTTGGAAATCAATTAATGCTTGAAGATATACTTATTGTTGTTTGAGACACTTAGAAAAATGTTTGTTGATAATGAGTTGAATGTACTTGTATGACTAAGATGAATATTTTTGGCCTTTGGTTGGAAATTAGTTGAAAATTGAAGATGCACTTATTTGAAGATTTGTGATCTTGATAACTTTAAAGTTGCTTTTTCATGAGATTATGATCTCCATTTGTTGGCCTTTTGTTGGAAATCTTTGTCATTAAGATGTTCCATGTTGTTGGCTTTTTGGTTGGAGAGTAATCAATATTGAAAAAGACTTATAGTTATCTTGATTAACTTGTAAGTGATAGAAGTGTTTTAACAAATTATTATTTGAAGATTTGTGATCTTGATAACTTTAAGGTTGTTTTTCTTATAAAATTACGATCTCTAATTGTTGGCCTTTTGTTAGAAATCTTTGTGATTAAAATGTTCTATGTCGTTGGCCTTTTGGTTGGAGAGTAATCAATATTTAAAAAGGCTTATAGTTATCTTGATGTTATGATTTTAACAAACCTTGTGAGACCTTTTAAAAAGCACGAAGTTGATTCCTTTGACTTGTTTTAATCATTCAAATAGATTATCTTACTTTTAGAACCATAGAATCACTTTTGAGTTTAAAGGATATTTAAGGGCCTTGGGAATTGTATGTTTGATTTGAAGGTTTTGAGCTTTGCCTTAAAAAGCTTGTTTGGGTTCGAGTTTTTCCTCAAAACCTGGGTTTGAGCTTAGCCTTAAAGCTTGTTTGACTTGGCAGGTTTTGAGCTTAATATTAAAAAACTTGTTTGACTTGGCGGGTTTTGAACTTAACTTTAAAAAGCTTGTTTGATTTGAAGGTTTTGAGCTTTGCCTTAAAAAGCTTGTTTGGGTTCAAGTTTGTCCTTAAAACTTGGGTTTTGAGCATAACCTTAAAATGCTTTTTTGATATACCAAGGTCCCCTTATA
This sequence comes from Brasenia schreberi, assembly GCA_036023115.1. Classification (NCBI taxonomy): domain Eukaryota; kingdom Viridiplantae; phylum Streptophyta; class Magnoliopsida; order Nymphaeales; family Cabombaceae; genus Brasenia; species Brasenia schreberi. Next base: position 18,924,116 of record JAYKKT010000073.1, on the reverse strand, counting down.
ATATCACAAGTTTGTAGTGATTTATGAATATAGTTATTATACACAATTCTATTTGAATGATATCAATGTTTTCTTTCAAATGAGTTTATCAACTTCATGAACTTATTTGACTCATTTTTTTTGTTTACCCTCTGGATTAGATATTGTACATTATCTTTGTGATTTCATTAAGATTGAGCAAATATATGTATTGATACTTCTTTGATTTTTATGCAGGATGAAAAATAAGTTAACACATTGATTATGGAACGATGATTTGGAGTTGTTTCAAAGGAAGTTGTGGCAACTTGGATACTAATTTTGTATAAATTTTTGTAACAAGTTCGTTGAAAATTGAGTTGTATTTGATTTATGTTGGATAAACTTTCGTTGTATTCTCCGTAATTTTGAGGGGGGTGTTAATGTAATAAGAGCACGGGTAACCCAAGTTTGAGGCAAGACCAGGGCCACCACTACCGTTGGGAGCTCCAACGGCTAGTAGCCTGTCCCCAACGGCTAGTGCAGCCCGGCCAGCCAACACTAGCTTGGTTCCTTCTTTCTCTTGTTGCTTACTCGCACACCTTATGTTGTGTATAAATACTCCATCAATTCATAAATAAAGTATTCAATCTAGCACTGCTTTTTGACTTGCTTTGTATGTGCTTCCGCTCTCGTTGGTTATTCTTGAAGATCTACATTCGTGATTGAATGTCATTTGACACTTGGCAACTTGGTGAACTTGATTCGTGCAATATCAACCTTCGTTCATTGACGAATATTTACAGTCATCAAATGAAATGGTTGCGACCAAGATGCCAAAAACAATGACATGGATGAAATCCAATCCAATTGTGGTGACCTTCCCTTCTGAAACACAAAATCAAATGCTTATGTCAAAATAATGATAGTACATCGTATTTTAAGGAAAGTAGTCTTTCATCAGCAACCAAATAATCGAGAAGGAAGCTACTAGAATTCAAATACAAAATGCAAGTATTAGCCATTCACAACCCATTGAAAGTTTTTACATGCAAACAACCTTTTGAACAATGCATTTTTTTAGCTAAGAGACAAGGAAAGACACTAAAATTACAACAACTAAACCACAGAAAAATTATAAAGGTAAAGAAAAGCAACAAAAGGACATGCAACATTTAGCTTGCCTCATACCAAACTACACCTTCTTCAAGGCAAAAGACAAGGTATGAGGTTCATTGCAAATGAAAGATAAGAAGAACCCAAGAAATGACAACATTTGACCAAACCAGTATGATGGTTCGACATGATCCATATGGCAAAAACAGACACCAAATGAGACAATTCAAACATCGCACTCATCAACTCACACCATCATATCACCAGCTTGGTCTGTAGCATACTTATTCACTGTAAAACATAGTGGTCCATAACCTAGCTATGCTACTTACCAAGTTGCACACATCCTTATCAACTGTTTCCAGCACCAGAATACAAACAACAACTAAGCCTTTTCCCATACTAGACGGGGTCAGCTACATGGATTCTTTGTTTCCACAGATTCCTATCGTGTGTCATGTTAGCAGTTAACTCCCAATAAACTAGATCATTCTTTATTGTTTCTTTCCAACACTTTTGTGGTCGTCCTCTACCTCTTTTAATATTTTCCAAATTTAGTTTTTCTAACCTTCTTACAAGTTCTTCTTTTGATCTTCTTTCTATGTCCAAACCATCTTAAACGATGTTCTCTCGTTTTATCCTCTATTGATGTCACTCCTAATTTGTTTCTAATAACCTCATTATGTATACAGTCTTTTCTTGTATGACCACTCATCCATCTCAACATCTTCATTTCTGCCACAGACATCTTTTGTACATGTTGATGATTAAATGCCCAACACTCAGAACCACAGACATCTAAACATGGATTCTTTGTTTCCAGCACTAAAATATAAGCATGAATTAAAATTAATCATTCTGAAACAATTAATGGTCCCTGACGATCAGTTGTGGATGTACAATGGGCCGAGGTGGGGCTTTTGTCCCACCCAAAATATGGAAAACTAATAGAGTGTACAGCTCATGATTGAAACCATGGGCTATACTTCATGTTTACCCCATCCAAGAAAGTTATGTGGACTATTTGCCCCATCCTTAAACTTTTTTTAGATCAGCCACTGCTGACCATACAGATCAGATACCAATCGAGCACACAGACATAAGTTTGGCCGATTCAGTAAGTTTCTCATCAAAGGGTTTCACAAAGTTGACACACTATTTCACACAAATCTCCATTTCCAAGCTAGAGAGTTGGTACCTAGAATTTGCAATACAATACCCATTGTTGTTTGTATAGTATTGTATCATGTATCGCTTTGGTCCATGATAAGATAAGTATCGGCATGATATCATTTTTAATACTAAAAAATTGAAAAAAATAAAAAAAAAACATACAAAATCAAGAAAAATCATGATAATTCTAGACAATTCATATAATTTCATAATTTGAGTAAATATTCATCAATCACCATTCAATTTTCAATGTATAAAGCATTTAAGCAATACATCCTTAGCAAAATTTCAACTTTCATAATTGGAAAAATGAATTACATATTGTAATCACTAATCAGGATCAACTAAATGATCTTCATCTTCTCCTCCTTTTTCTAGATCATGAAATAGCATAATAAACACCATTTTCCATTTACTGTAGCTTTATTTGCAATTGTAGAACCATGCAATCAAATCCATCTTGCTGTAATAAAAGGTTTCACATTCCACTTAATCAAAACGAGAAGCACTATTATTGATTTCCTTTCAAATCAAGAAATGATATCATGTTGATGCGTGTCAATTATCAAAGCACATGCCTTTCCAGCAAGAAACGTAACAATAACCAAAACCATTTCATGTCCCTTGAAACTTTGGAACCTAAACAAGACAAGGGAGATGTATGTAAGAAAAGATGGCATTCCGTATAGATAATAGAAGGTCTAATAAGCAGTTGAACAATCATACACGAGCCTTTCCAGCAAAAGGGACTTAACTATTGCAAATTTGCAATACTTCAAATAGAACTTGAAAACAAGGATTTAGGATATATTTATATAATGTATGTGTGTGTGCATGTGCAAGTGAGTGTGTGTGCACTTAGATACATGTTACAGTAGGCTTAGGGTGTATCGCCCGTATCATACATATACCTTGTATCGTATCGCACGATACACAACGATAAGGTATCCTATACGATCCAGTGTATTGTTTTGGTCCACAATACGGATAACACTGACAATACCAACACCATTTCCTAAGATCACATGAAACCAAACCCTCCCATTTAAATTCTTTGCTATAGGCTGCAACAATAAATGTCCTAAGTTGGAAAAAAAGGTTCTTGTAATATGAAGCGAGTTACTTATGTTCTCCACATATAATTTGCTCCTGAAGATTTAAATAGCCCATCAATAAGCAACATAAAGGAGCACTCGTGCAATCACAAATGCATGTCATTGACTGGCTTGACTTTAGAATTTATAAATGAAATGTAACAAGATTTGCACTCATAGCAATTGTAAACACACGATTATCTACTGGTTCAAGCTAAAGAGTTCGTCGATGGAACGGAAGAACATTAGAATGAATTACCTAAAAGCATCCCCGGCTTTGGAGAGAACAGTAAAAGTTTAGTTCTCAATCTTACACCAAAATATGGCGATAAAGAATTCAGAATTTTCGATGTGTTTCTATCTAGAATTTTCATGTCATAATGAACCGATACCACTCCGTTAAATTGATCATCAAATCTGCAATATAGGCAGCATGATAAGTTCAAATATGAACTACATTCCAAGTTTGAAGCAATAATAGACTAGCTCATGGAATTGTTGCAAAAGAAAAAATGTTGCAAAAGACACATTCATGTATCATAGGTATGGCAATAAATATATGGAAATAAGATGTGTTTGCAGTTGCCAGACAACATCTAAACAGTGACAATGACTTTGACTCAAATTGGCATGAGTTTGATGTCTCATTCTACCAGGCGATAAACAAGTTCAAATAATATACAAATTCTAATATTATTCTCCTACATCATATTATGCGTGAATATACATGTCGACATCCCTAAATGATAAATCCCACTTTCAGCTCACCAGATCCCTAACATTTGCTCCAATACAATCCTGGAATACTTCTTTGACACGTTACAACAGCTTCTCCGCCATTTGTGTGCTTCACAAAATTCGAAGTCCAGGATCCACTAGCAAAATCAACGGAACTATTCATAGAGAACTAAAAAAGAAGAACAACGATTACAATAGAATCTAGATAAAAGATGCCAAAAAACATGTGAATTAATCTTAACGATGCAAAGAGCGATCCTTTGAAGGGTGCGGTTCACAGTAATTACATATTTGTCCACTCTACCAGAAAAAATATATACAACAATGACGAAAACGAATAAGGGCAATCGCAGCAATCAATGACTTCCACGTGAAGTCGTAAACTACTCGGAAGCAAAACTTCCTTCACTGTTCTTACTATCACTTCGATTTCTTCTATTGTCGAGATGATGTACATTTCCTAAAGAATCGGCAGCGGAAACTAAAATGAGCATCCCCATTAACGATTACCAGTAAAAGATAAAAGGAGAGAAAGGAAGGCGAGATCGAATAGGTGAAGATGCAGGCCAATTACTTTAAGACGAGAGAACTCAATTGACGACGGAGCGCTTTCGGAACGTTTCTCGAACCCGAGGGATGCAAGTAAACGCATAGATCCGCTTCTGAAACCCTAAACGCACTCATTGAGCGAGGTCGTACTTCAGCAAAACCCAAGGAACTCAAAACCCTAAATTAGATCGCCGGTAGCAGAGGTAAAACCCAAAAGATGCGTCGATGACGGTGCAAAAGCACGCGCTCGGGACTTCGATCGGCGGCGTCACTCCGGCGAGTGCTCCGGACATGAACTCCGGCGGCGGAAGGAATGATGGATTTGCGAGGGTTTATTTTCCCGTCCTTCGAAATTTTGGCGCCACAGCGAGGGAAACGGCGCACCTTCTGAAGAGAGCGTGGCTCGTATGGATGGCAACGGGGAGGGGCGGGACGGGTAACCTATACCCGGATCCGACCCGAACCTCAAAGGGGTGAGTACGGGTTGGGGTTCTCCATTGCCCGACGGGTACGGAGCGGATACAGGGCAAAACCGGGTCATAATAATATATATGTGTTTGTTTGCATGTGTATGTTTGTATATACATACATACAAAATATATATATATATTTGTTTGCGTGTATGATTGTGTATATATACATACAAATATTATATATACATATATTTTATATTGATATATATTATATATACATAGACATGCATATACATGATATATATATATATATATATATATAAATACCTACATAAAAAAGAGAAACATACACACAAACATATTATATATATATATATATATATATATATATATATATGTTGGGTACAGGTCGGGCAAGCTTTGGGTCGGTATAAATCGGGCATCTTATACCCGTCCCAAACCCGAATCTGGTACTGTCTTTTCTGCCCTGTTTGTATCGGGTCAATATTGTCATCCCTAGTAGCTTGCCCTACTGGTGACAGTTCGCGCCCTCAGGTCAGTTCATCGTATAATATATACTAATGAAGAAGCAGTTGGAATTAGAAGACTATGATTGATAGAAAGGATTAAGAATGAGCAACCCATTGAGGAAGCAATGGCGTCAATGACTTTAAGCTCATGAGAGAGAAACTATTTCATCATGAAAGTCAAACATGTTGCACCCGGCTCTATTTTTATCTACCTATCTACAACATATATGTATACTACAAGCACCATTTGGCCACTATATGATTAGCTTGTATACATATGCTCTCATATTTTTTATTATCATACCACTAACCCCTCTCTATCTCTCTCGTGACATTCTTGAAGATAGTGAAGGCATTGAGCATTGCCTTCTCTACGAGATAAGATGGACCATCCTCAACATTGTACGATTATTAAAAAATGTACTTGAAAATGAATGTAAATACATCTATTAGTTTCAAATCAAATTGTTAGGTTGCTGAAGTACATTGTAGGAGGTGTATGTCTTCGGAGCCCTTCTTACTATTGTCATATACTACAATATTATTGGAGGAGGGTGTCAAACTGCATGATGCACATCAGACATAAGTGGGTGGCACCTTTGTAATGGACTATATAGATATATAGAAGTTATTACATGTGTCATATGCAATATATATATATATATATATATATATATATATATATATATATATATATATATATATGTGTGTGTGTGTGTGTGTGTGTGTGTTGTGACATAGATGGGCTGTCAAGTTTGATATGCGTTTGAAGATTTATGAATGAAATACGATACCGAAACATAGATTTGACAGAAGCCACTCTTTATATATAAATATATACACACTTTATATATAGTCGAACTAAAACCACCCGAAATAACTCGGTTCAGTTCGCAATTCGATTTTGGTTTCAAACTAGAAGGAAGTTGGTTTAGTTCAATAATCGAACTAACCGATGCACACGCCCCTACTCCTCATTAGGTCGAAGGCGTTACATTTGGTAATTTCGCTTCTATGGCTTCGGATCCACGCTAAACCTCTTCCGGCCTGTGTAAATGGAGAGCTCACCCTTTGATCTGTACACACACAGCGAGAGAGAGATGGCGGAGAAGGTGCGGGCGTCTCATTTGCTGATAAAGCACCAGGGATCGCGGCGGCCGGCGTCTTGGAATGACCCGGAAGGCCGGAGGATCAAGAGCACCACCAGGGAGCAAGCCATCGCGCAGCTGAAAACCCTCCGGGAGGAGATCCTTAGCGGCCGTGCCAAATTCGACGACCTCGCCTCCCGCTATTCCGATTGCAGCTCCGCTAAGCGCGGCGGCGACTTAGGTCTGTTGTCCCCTTCCTTTCCTTCCCTGTTTTTTTTTCTGCAAGACGCAGATCTCGAATTTCGTGACACTTTGTTTTATTTGTTGTATTGATTCAGTTATTCTAAGGATTTCATGTGGATTATACCGGGGGATTCTGTTTATTGTTCCTGCAGTTGTGCTTGGTTAGAATAACTGTTTGTCATTAGTTTTCTGTTTGTTTTAAATTGTCGCATCAGAATTGTTGTGATCGTTTGGTTTCTGGTTTTTGTCGGGTATACGACGAGAGAAATAGATGAGAAGGCATCCATGCTTCTGTTTGTGTTGTTCGCGTGACTTGTGGGTTGATCACATCGATGGTGGTGTCTCCCTTCTGGATGTCATGTTATCTCTTTTGAAACTATTGCGCCTCAAGAATCTCTTCAGTATGAAGTTAACAGGAGGCACAATTATGATGAGAAATAGTTTACTGTGAAATACAAGCCGAGTCCTCCTACAGAGTGGCTGAACTCGGCAATTTGACCACTTTGTTCTTCCTATTTGTCCGCTCTATTGTGACGTCTTGCACACTGGTGAGTGCTTGGCGTCACATTTGTTGCTTATAGGCAAAATAGTCATGGCTACTTTTCTCCTCTGATGTTTGCAGGTTAGTTTGTAAAATTTATAATGTTTGTTCTTACTACATTTGAATGGAGAATCATGACATATGTGCTTCTAAACTGTAACTATAAAGGGAGTGAGAAAGGGAAATAAGATACATAAGAAATATAAGACAACACAAATAAGCAAAACTAATACGTGGAAAGGGCCTAATGAAACCAGCTCTACATGATGGATGGGTTGTCAATAGAAATGCTCTACCTCTCATTTGAAATCTCTTGAGTCATGGGTTGATGTATGCCTCTCCTGAATCACGGAGCAGAAAATCTGAGTTTTGAAAAATAGAATCCTGTTGAAGACGAGGTTCTGCCGTTTCCTCTTCTTCTCTTTAAGGGAATCAAAAAAGGAAACTCAATATGTTTTCTAATTCTCTATTTCGTGGATTCACCTGAAAAGGAGTAAAGGTCCATAGATATCACGAAGAGTTTCTCTCTTTCTCCACTTAATAAATTACCATGTTCCCTCTCTATTTGTGTTTTACATGCTAGCCGCTGATTTTGAAGCTCCAGAATTTTACTTGCAAATCAGAAGGCCATAATATGTCGTTCATAGTTGGTTTTAGGAGAAAGTGTCTTTGCATACATCGTTCAGTAGTATAGTGTCTTTTTACCACTAGTAGGTTATCTATCCTTACCTTACCTAAGCATTTTCCCACACTGTGGTTATCTCTGCAAATAAATAAATTTTCTTTGCCAAGTAAAAATCCAGATAGTGGTTATAAACTTATAATAATGCCATAGATAATACATTACAGACCATTCAATTCATAAGGTTTTGTGGGTTGGTGCTCCGTAAAGGTCTCAAAAATATTCTGCATGATACACCTTTCTATTATTCTGGGATGAGGTGCTTTACACCTTTGGAATGAGGTGCTTCTCGTTTTATCCTTCATTGTTATGTTTGCAAAAATAACATTTTAGAATCTTTGCTATATATTTGTGGTGGCGTGAATGCCATGATTTTGTCATGGTGTTTGTTGGACTATGCCAATCAAATTTGTCGTTAATGTGCGTATAGGCGGGACTTAGCTGTTTTCTATATATTTTATGACACCATTGTCAATGCACTATCTGCCTACCATTACGAAGCCTTGGGGCATCTTTGCTAACCATGGGGTTTATGCATGATTGGGAATTGCTAGGTGGCTGATTGAAAAGACCTTACTGCAATTACACAGGAATAGGTGGCATGCTTATTACAAAAAATAGGAAGATTATGAAACCTAAACGTGTATATATGGATTCTCTGTGACATTTATTTATACAATGAAGCAGCGAATACATGTAAGTTGACTTTCTTGTCTGCATACATGCAACATACCTAAGTGCGTATACATCAGGATCACAACGAACATATTATCACGAAAAAGCAACAGCCCAAAAGAGGCAGCAATTAAGATGAATATGTATCTAAAAGACATTAAACAAAACATGGAAAAGAAAGAATTTGGAAATGAGAACGAAGAAAAGAAATTTCTTATATCCACGTATTTAGGGGCGAGGACTAAAACCAAACTTGAAGGGAAGCATATATATTGTTGTTGATGTTCACATGGTTAATAAAGCCAATCTTTTTGAAATCTAAGCACAATGCAATACTCCTTCCACTTTGTACTTAACATGTTATGGATCCCTTTTTTGTCCTCACAAAAGTTTTTGTACTCCATGTTGTATGGTATTGGGATTACTATCATAATATTATGTTGTCATGTCAGTATATACTCCACCATATAATTTGAGAAATCAAACAAGCCTTTTGTCATATTCAATAACCAACAGTTACATGCATAATCTATAGTCTGCTTAACCATGCACCTGCATAAAAAATATCTGATGCTTCATGTTGCTTCCGCACAAGTGCATTGAAGGTCAGTTGTTTTTCTGATGCTGCAAACTAGAGAAATGTGTGCTTATTAACTAATTCTGTATTTACCTGTATTTGCATGTCATTCTCCATTTTCTAAATTCAAGAATCCCTAAACTGATTTTTAGGAGTTATGTGTGTGTGTGTGTGAGAAAGAGAGGTCGTGCTTCTTTGTAATCGTACAAATGGATATGGCATCATGATATGCTTGTTGTGTGAAGATACTCAAATGCTAATAGAGAACCATCACGGGTTTAAGTCTTTCACTGTTGTGTCTGCCTGTTGTAGTTTGTTTTGTCTCTTCAATTTACTTGAAGAGTCTACGCCAAATGATCAATACGCCAAATACACCAAACACTTGTGTTAAAACACATAAATCAAGTAAAACAAAGAACCAATGAATCAAAAAAATAACCAAGGTGATGTCCTCAAAACGAGGATGTTTATTAAAGAAGTTTGAGACTATTTATAGAGCAAACAATAGAATTTACAACAATTAAGTGGAAGAAGAGAGAGAAGAGAAGAGTCGTTAGGCTTCCAATGGCTCTTTTGACTAGCCGTTAAGGGGGCAACAGTTGGCCTCCAATGGTTATTTCCTTGGCCTGCTCCCTAGCCCATGCCAGGGGATTGAGATCCATCATCGGGCTCTAGTAGCCTATTTTCTATTATACTTTAACACCCCCTCTCAAACTTACGTTGTGTATACGTAGAATACCATGCGATGACAACTGTTGCCACTAAGATTTTGTGGATTGTAGAGGTGCTTCAACACTTTTCATGAAAGAACCAAGCACATTGATATGAATTGTCACTTTGTTAGAGAGGAGTGATAGAAGAAAAAACCAACTTTGTGTTATGTGCCTTCGAAACTTCAACTTGCAGATTTCTTTATCAAGTCATTTTCATCTCCTAAATTTGATCTTTCTGATGCTTCTTACATGTCTAGGAGATCACAGGCTCACCTAGAAATACACAAAATCGGTGATGGAGTGTCTATTGTTGATATCTCCACCCTAGTCAATATCATTATATATAGTAAGTCGAGAGAAAATAAGAAATTAGAAACACCTCCTTATCTATAGGGTGCATAATGTATTTGATGATTCTTATTACTGCACTCATGTGAGCACTAATAAGAACTTGCTGAAACTGGCTGGTAGTATAAACATCGTGTGATATGTTAGAGCGAGTGATAGATAAATAAGTCAATGTCTCTATCAACTTCTTGTATGGTGTTGAATCTTCCAGTTCCTCTCCTTTTGTTCTTCTCAATTTTGTTTACTTCTAATGTATCTACTTTTTTCTCATCGCTTAGTCATGACCTGTTAACAATATCACTTGCAAATTTTGTTTGATATATAAAATATCTTCTATCACTATGTATAATTTAAATTCTCAAAAAAATATCTGAGCAATAAAAGATCTTTCATTTCAAATTCTTCATGAAGATCTCTTTTAACTTGAAGTATTCCACCTTCGTCACTTCCAATGATGATCATTTTATCAACATACAAAAGTAAAATTATTATACCTCCATATGGTTTTCTCACAAACAAAGTTGTGTTAGTATAGCAGGATACAAACTTATGCGTATGCATGAAACTTTTAAATATGTCAAACCAAGCCTTAGAAGGTTGCTTAAGACCATACAAAGCCTTATTTAATCTAAGAACATGATTTTTTGGGACAGTAAGTCTCGAAAGAGAAATCATATATAACTATTCGTTTAGCTTACCTTTCAAGAAGGCATTCTTAACATCTAATTGAAAGATTTTCTACCTCCAAATAGCATTTAAGGTTATTAAAATTCTTACGGTAGTCATTTTAACAAGAAGAGCAAAAGTTTCATCATAGTCTATTCCATATTTTTGGGTATAACCTTTAGCTACTAATCTAGCTTTATATCTTTCTATGGTGCCATCACTATGGGTTTTTACCTTGTATACCCATCTACATCCAATAAGTTTCTTATCCATAGGTTTAGGTATAATTTCTCAAGTACGAGCCTTATCTAAAGCCTTTAATTCTTCTATCATAGTGTTCTTCCACTCCCATAGAGTAGTGAGATTTTTCCTTTGAAGTTCAAAGGTTTCATAGGAAACAAATCATTGTAGGGTTAATCATTATAAGGTTTTTGAGGTTTTAGAGGGTATGCTTATATTTTCCTGTCTTCTAGTTCATCGAGTGTATAATAGAGAAAAATGCTTTATAATCTCTCTAGGCTCTCTAGACTCATTGTTTTCTCCTATTTCTAAATTGGTGTACTTATCTTATTGTTTAGGATCTATGGTTTCTTCATTTATACTATTTTCATTATCACTGTCATCATATCATTAAGAAATATATATATATTTTTTATTTTCATGGTTAGTGTCATAATAATAGTCTTTCTCTTTTTATACATATAGTTTGTCTCCTTTGGATCAAAACACGTATAACCCTTTTTGTCAATTCTATAACCCTAGAAAGACATTCTATAGCTTTAGGTGGCAACTTATCATTCTTATTTGGATAGACAAAACATCTACACAAAAAAACTCTCAATCTTTTATAATTCAGGTTAAGTCCAAGCAATTTTTCAAAAAGAGAGATATTATTAAATTGGGAAGAAGGCATCCTATTTATTAGGTATATGGCGGTTTGAGTAGCTTCCACCCATAAGTACTTAGGTACATTACTAGTAATCAAAAGAGTTCTAGTGGTTTCTATAATGTGTCTATGTTTTTGTTCGGCCAAACCATTTTGTTGTGGAGTTTTTGTAAAAGATTTTTGGTGTAAAATTCTGTGTTTTAAAAAAAAATTGAAATTCTTTTGAGATATACTCACCACTCGAATCCGATCTCAAAATCTTAAGAGTAGTGTTAATTGATTTCTAATTATGAAATATCAAAAAGTTTTTAAAGACTTTGGAATTATGTTTCAAAAGATATATTAAGTATATCTACTAAAATCATTTATGAAGGTCGCATAGTATCCCATTCCTCCTTTAGATACAATATGAATCGGTTCCCAAACATCGGAGTGCACCAACTCAAAAGATTTAATTCCAATAAAATTTCTTTCACCAAAGGGTAAATGATAACTTTTGAAGAATACACTCTTTGCAAACAAATTTTTGTAACTTTATTATTATTCAATAAAGGATGATTACACAATTTGTTCATATCCAAGTGATCCAATCTTTTATACCAAAGAATTGGGTTATAAATCACACCACAATTTTCAAAATTTGACACAACTAAATTTTCTATTATGTACAATCCATTTTCTCTATGACCTTGTCCAATGACCTTTCTCTATAGATGATCCTGTATTGTACAAATTTTGGATGAAAAAGTTATTATACAACCATTGTCATAAATTTGAGTAATAGAAAGTACAATAAGATTGAGTTTTGTTACAAAACTTATGTTGGGTACTTTGAAATCTTTATTTTAAAAATTTTCAATTTACTCTACTTTAAGTCTCGTGCCATTGGCAATAAAAACATGCATACTCGATCTCTTTTGGCAAGTGTTTTTCATTACACTTTAATGAGAAGTTATCTTCCCAGTATATTTACTTGTGTTGAAAGTGTCTGTCAAGGGAGATGTATCGATTATTGTTCGATGTTGTAAAACAGTGTTCTCCTTTTTTTAAATGGATTCAAAGAAAAGATCAGCAACATATAACATATAACCTTCATGACCTCCAAGGTGTGTGTTTTAACATAAATAGGGAAACAGAGGCTCATTTTCTGAGACATGAAAGAAAACCGGCTAGCCTCATGAACGATTTGGGCTCCGGTTTTCCTACCGAACTACGAGCTTCATGGGAAAAGGCTTCATCACCCTATTCCCCTTTGCATGAGGCGTTGACATCTTGCTGTTGAGCATGAACAACCACTGCAATCTGACACTCGAAAGCTTTTCCATTCAAACACCGAGTCTGGAATCCACAGGGTGTTTGTTTGGTCGCATCTTCATTTTGGGTGTGGAGGCCTTTTGCTACGTTTGGGAGCTGGTTAAATCTGTTTCAGTGCTTGCAATAAAGGCCTCGTCTCATAACCATTGGACATTTCAGACCGACAGTGAATCATGGCCCTCAAGAAGAGCTGCATGATTTTGGGCTGGCTTTTGATTGTTTAACGACCATTTGGGCTTCTTGCGATGTTGAAGTTCAACGTAATTAGCACTACAACATCACTCCTTGGATGTATTCATTTTCTCTCTAATGTATGAGATTGGTTTGTTCCTCCCTTCCGTCGATCACAAATGGTGTGAGAGAGAGGGAGAGCGAGTGAGCGAGCGAGATATTAAGATTCTACTTCAAGTTGGTGACCCCTCTTCCGTTGGTGAAAGAGGGTGTCCTAAATCTGGGTTGCTCCTTGGGGTTCATGGTAGTGATAGATGATGGGTGAGAAAAGAAGATGGTCGGTGATTCAAGTTGGTAACTTTCGGAATTTTTTTTATTCAATTGTTTGATTTACTTTGTCATTGTGATTCCGATTCAACTGTTTTCATATTTTCCTGGTTATATTCCTTTGATGGCCTTCTGGTTTTTCGACAGGCTCATTCGGTAGGGACCAGATGCAGAAACCATTTGAAGAAGCTACATTTGCACTTAGGGTTGGTGAGATGAGCGACATTGTGGACACGGACAGTGGCGTTCATATTATACTGAGGACCGGTTGATCAGACACGGGTTCGCTATCCTGTGCAAGGGCTCGAATCCAGCTTGACTCCAGCTCCTTGCTTATACGGGAACCGATGATGGCTTGCTTTCTCTACCAGCTTTGCCTCATAAACCCTAAACCCGGTTGAGATTTGACAACGTTATTGAAAATTTTACTACTCTTATGACATAATGTAGAAGAAAGATTAGGAAGTCTCTCTCTCTCTCTCTCGTGAATTCGCTGTTGACCTTGATTTTGCTTCAGCTAGGTCCTGAGAGAAAGAGGTCCATTGTAGGTCGAATGGGTCTGTTTCGTGTTTTAAAAGGAAAGGATTGAGCCGGCCGATTCTAGCGATCCGTCTTTTGGGATATGGCCAGTTGGTCTTATAGGTAGGGATGGTAAATGGGTTGGGCATACCTGTACCCAGCCTCGACCTGTACTTCAATGGGATGGTACGGGTGAAGAACGGTACATTATGTATATGTGTGTGTGTGTTGGGCATACCTGTACCCACCAACACACACATCACTATGGGTCTTCATACGTGAACCCAAACCTGATCGGTCAGGTATTCCCGTCTCTGTTTGGGTTAGGGTTGCACTGTTTGGTTCAACATTGCCATCCCTACTTGGGGGCGAAACTTAAGGATCTGTACACGAAATGTTTTGGTGTTGTTCAGGCTGTGCTGAACTCCCACGCGCGTCGCATTGATGGCGATTTTCTGCAAAGAGATTCTGATGTTCTAATACTTTCTTCAAAGATGTCGACTATTTAAAAATAAACTGGGGAACTTAAGCAATTAAGGCGTGCCGTTTTAACTTAAATAATTACCTTTGAATGACTTGATATCTAATACTTGATGATTTTGGCTTATGGCTATGTGGGTGATGCGCTAAGCTTATGATTGTTGCATGTGGTTCATCTTGCTTTGGTTTGGATGGTACATGGAAACGAGCAAGATCATTAAGTCTTACGAGCTGAACATGACAGATGCGATCAATTCTATTAGGTTAGTAGTATTTGTATGAGATGTACTTATATTTCAAGTCCACAAAATACTTGTATTTTCTTATGTAGATGGACTTTAGTGTGTGTCGCTAATAAAAGAAGGTTAGAAAAGAACGCTAAAGCCTAACACACATATATATGCACGTGCACCCTCGAGCTCACCACTGCAACATGGGAGTTAAGAGCCCTACTCATGAGCTAGGCTATGGGTGCTTAAGAGGTTATTTAATTATGATTGCAGAACGGTCACTATAGGTCCAGCTCCAGCATTCCACCTAAGGGAGATTGCTGGTCGGCCTCATAAGCAAGTAAAAAACAGTGTCGCACATGCCGAATCTGGCATTTTATTGCGAGGCAATTTGAGCTTACTGTCAGTGACCTAAACCTCGTTATCTAAATATAGCTGGTTCCAGTTAACTCGAAACCTGGAACGGGACCAAATTGGCTTGAGGCCAATTTTGAAGGAGTTCTGGTTTGAGTCTAATCAGAAAATATAAAAAACTACAACTACAACTACAACAACTAAGCCTTTTTC
This sequence comes from Brasenia schreberi, assembly GCA_036023115.1. Lineage (NCBI taxonomy): Eukaryota > Viridiplantae > Streptophyta > Magnoliopsida > Nymphaeales > Cabombaceae > Brasenia > Brasenia schreberi. The sequence continues at coordinate 18,908,518 of JAYKKT010000073.1, read as the reverse complement.
CATACTAGACGGGGTCAACTACGGGATTCTTTGTTTCTACATAGCTCTATCATGTGTCATGTTAACTCACAATAAGCTAGATCATTCTCAAAAATAAAAAATATATAAATAAAAAAAGATTTAAAGAAATTACTGGAACTTCTGGTTCCTGTCACTGGCCTGTTACGGTTCTCATGGAAGATGGAATCAGAACCAAACTGGCTGACCTCGGTTCCGGGTCTGGTTTTCAGGTCAGTTGGGAACGCCGGTCCGGTCCCAAACCGGCATCAAATACCACCGGTAATGTAGTCCTTTCACGTTTGTGATTTGGTGAGGGTGTCTGAGGATATTCTTGACATTTGAGAACGAAAGAAAGCTATCTCTTGGGACGCCACCCTTTTTGTGTCGTTTAGGGTTTAGGTTTTCCTTTTTTGCGAGAGAGAAGCTGACAGCGTCGTCACCGTCGGCCGACGAACCTAACGCTTAGAAACCGAGTTCCGACCAGTTCTTGCAGATTTCGAAGGTAATCGGTCTTCTCTGGATCTTCTTCGTGAGAATTTCACCCTGAAAGTTGGTTGATCGGTGATGTAATTATTTGTTTTCCGAGAATCCGTGGGCTAATCTCATGATTTCTTGCCAAGTTTCATCGAAATTGATATTTTCTTCGATCCCTTGTCTGTTTTCCTGATCCATGACATGTGCTCCAACCTAGAGAGAGAGAGAGAGAGGTGATTGCTTTACGAACTTTACTGGTATCAAAACTTGCACATCATGGCTGGAATCTCTCTGTTCTATAGGAAAGGCTCCCGATTTGATGATTTTGAGTTGTATAATTTGTTAAACTGACGTGTTAAACGGATTCGTCCTCTGCCTCATCTGCGTCATTGGATTACAATGATTATTGTTGCCATTAGTCCATTTATAACCTGATTTTCCATAATGTTAGTGGCATGCTCGTTTGTGTGTGTGGTTGAGCCTAAAAATTACGATCCTTTGCTTATTAGCATTGATAACATGTGAACAGAGAGATGGCATTGGGAATGATGAAACCTATGAAGCCTGGCTTTGAAGAGCCACAGGAGCAAGTCCATCGGATTCGTATCACTCTCTCATCCAAGAGTGTGAAGAATCTAGAGAAGGGTACCTGTTTTTCTTTTGCTTCCTTTATTGTTTTCTGATGCTAGATCTTATTTTGTGGAGCAAGTCAGTTCCATGGTTTCCTCAAATGTGGTTATTCTTTTTTCCAGTTTGTGCTGATCTTGTCCGTGGTGCAAAGGACAAAGGGCTGAAGGTCAAGGGTCCTGTTAGGATGCCTACAAAAGTTCTGCACATCACTACAAGAAAGTCCCCATGTGGAGAAGGTAGCTATCAACCTTTAACAACAACTATTAGAATTATGAGATGATGGATATTGTATATTCTATTCTGCATGCTCTATATTGTAAAATACACACATGACTGTTCTGAGACACGTTCAGCCTGCTAAGTCATGTTATTGTAGAAGATCTGGTTGGTTTGAATTCATTACGCACTAAATCTATAAAGTAGAAATTTATCTAGATTTATTTGTTTGGATAGGGTGTCAGTAGTTTTCAACCCAAAGTGCTGGGTCTCCTGGTGATGATTTCGTTTAATTGAATCTTAGGTGCTTGTGGAACTCCACGTCAAGCCAAAATAAGTTTAATTTTTCATTAATTATAGTGAAGGTTGAAGAAGGAGCAGGGATGCTCGCATTTTATGACAAATAAAATGTTAAAATCAACTCCCCTCAATTGGCATGTAATATACTCTAGAAAATAGAGTCTATTTTAGCTAGAATGACCTATCTGAAGTCTCTAAGTACTTTGCAAGGAAATGCTGAAGTTCCCAACTTGGCTTAAAACTTGAGGCCTTAACCTTTTCAAAGATATATTCATTTGTTAATAGTTTACATTTTGTTATGCATTTGTTTTTCTACTGAATCTATGATAAATTTTCACCTTTGGCGTAAAATTTAACAAATTCCTGAGTCCTCCAAGTTGACTCCACCTAGTCGCAAGTGAGACCCTGAATAACTTCAATCTTGAATCCATTAGGTTGACCAACTATGGATTCAACAGTTAATTAGTCCTTTCTATTAAAATTTCAATCACCCATGACGCATCTAATTTTGGTACATAAAGTAGTTCAAGCTGCTTTACTTTAGCATCATTGGCAAGCATGTCTTAATGAAGAGTAAATAAACTACGAAGCACCATCAATTAAAAATCTAAATTATCTAATACGTACAGTCTGATTGTCATTAGAAAATAAGGCCTATCTCCTCATTGATGAGACAATGTTGGGGTTGACTTCAAAGCTTCCTTCTCTATCATGTGCTTTATGTACTAAATCATGATGGTACATGTCATAAGATGTTGAGATCCATCTTCCCTAGGGAAGTGTGCTGCAGCTACAAAATTGTTACCTTATATTAGGGCAAGAGATCACCTTTACATTCATCTTCTACCTTTTTGGTTGACAATTGTTATCCAACGATTGCAAAATCATGAGATATTTGCTATCATGGGAATTGTTCTTTCAAAGTATTGAAGTACGATTCTGTTGATGGTGCATCGATTTCTTTTTGAATTTATATCAATCGGCTGACTGGTATGAGCTATTCAAGGTATAACAAGATTGTTACAAATAGCACAAAGAGAAACAAATTATTGATCTTTTCTTGTAGAAGAGAACAACAAAGGAATCTAACTTCAAGGCACCTTGAAACCTGAGTTAAATGGTTCTTGGTTCACCCAACCTTCACCTTCATGCGTGTAGGCTTTAATATCAAACCTTTATTTCGGTAAATTGGAAAATAGGTTTTGTATATCCTAATGTGCATATTTCCATGTTTTTTTTGCCCTTGTGTTTTTGTTGTTCATCTCCGGCACAGCAGCTTCATGGACATTTTCTCCTTTTTTGTTTTATTCTATAGAGTTGCTCATAGTATCATTTATTTTGTGATGCTACATTTCGTTCTACATTCGCTGTTCTGCGATAATTCAATTCATCATCAACACTTGTCTGTTTGTCTGAGCTCAGGAACAAATACATGGGATCGGTTTGAGCTGCGAGTACACAAAAGAGTCATTGATCTAGTGAGTTCGGCCGAGGTTGTCAAACAGATTACCTCCATCACAATTGAACCCGGCGTCGAGGTTGAGGTGACAATGTCTGAATCTTGAAGGAAAGTGCATACAAATTTTCTCCCATTTTTGAGCGCATATCTAGGCACCTGGTTGAGCTCCTTATGGACGTTCTCAGTTTAGTTTGTTTCCTGATGATATTTTTAAACTTGTCATTGCCCCCCTTCTGCTTTGCTGGATAGTTTCTTACAGTTGTCATTTCCCCCCTTCTGCTATAGGGATCCATTCAAATTTGGATGGTTATATACTCTGTATCCGATATGTGAAGTATATGATACTCTATATGCATATTTGAGCCCTATCAACAGCCTCTTCGGAAGAAACGAAGACCAGAGGAACCACCAAGCGTGCTTTTCTCAGTTCAACTAGGAAAATAGGGTTTCTGCACATGGCAAGGCAATGTGTTTGGTCCCGTGATGTTTTTCTTTAAATGTCAGTGTCAATTTTGCTCCACGTCTGTCCGTGATGAACTCCATATCTATATTACATACTAAACCCGGATTTGGTAAACCACTATACAAACAGAACCGCATTTTGCCAGACATGTTTGTGCCAGGTATCGAACTCAAGACCATTAACTTGAAGGTTCTCTCGAGTGGACGTCCTAACTGGGATAGGCCAGTACCGTGCTTTTTCTGCCCATTAAAATGCGCAGCACAAATCAGCTTCTAAGAGGAATATATATACGGTTTCTAAGAGGAGTATGCATGCTGATAACTAAAAACTGAATGGCTCACTACTCGTTAAGAAAGCTGTATGAGTGGCTGAAATTGTCGCATTTTAACCCGATTTAAGCATGAATGACACAAACGATATTGAAAATCATATTTGAAACATGAATATAAGAACAAAATGATGTTCAATTCAACACGGTCTTTTCTTTCTGTCATTTGATTAATGCAAATCAAGGGGTTCCAGTGCTGGTGAATGAATCAAACTGCTGTTAGATCTGTTTGGTTCAATTTGTTTCCAGCTTGTTTATGTTCGGTTGGTAATCTCAAGTGAGCTGAGCATGAGTTGATCCACTCAGTTCAGCTTGCGAAGCTCACGCAAAAACAGAATGTTGGTGAATTGTTAATGCCTAGTCGTTAACTCATAAACTTGTGAAAACCTTCTTTATCCTACTTAGTTCTTCAACAATCACAATAGATCGTTTAGAAGTGAAATGTTCATGTTCCTCTAGGCAATACCAGGATATTGTTTTGAATATAACGTACTACAATCACAAACACGAATACGAATGGGCACAAACAAGTTAAACTCAGCTCGTTATATCCAAAACTAGGCTTTTTACAAATTAACAAACATATAAATGACCTACATTAACCATTATTACAACAACAACAACTAAGCCTTTTCCCATACTAGACGGGGTCGGCTACGTAGATTCTTTGTTTTCATAGAGCCCCATCATGTGCATGTTAGTAGTTAACTCACAATAAGCTAGATCATTCTTTATTGTTTCTTTCCAACACTTTTGTGGTCGTCCTCTACCTCTTTTATTACTTTCAAAATCTAGTTTTTCATACATTCTTAAAGGTTCTTCTTTTTATATGTCCAAACCACCTCAAACGATATTATTTCATTTTATCCTCTATTGGTGCCACACATAATTTATTTATAATAACCTCATTATTTATATGGTCTTTTCTTCTATGACCACTCATCCATCTCAACATCTTCATTTCTGTCAAAGGCAACTTTTGTACATTTTGATGATTAACTGCCTAATACTCAGAATCATAAAACGTGGCAGGTTTAATTGTTGCTCTATAATATTTACCTTTTAACTTTAATGGTATCTTCTTATCACAAAGAATACTTGATGCTCCTCTCCATTTTAACCAACCAACATTAAATCTATGCTTAACATCTTCATCAATTCTTTTATCACTCTCAAAAATTGACCCTAGTTATTTAAAACTTTACTTTTGAAGGATGCAATGTGTGCCAATTTTAATGATACAAAATGATACAAAGAAGGTTTATACGAGTTTACTAGTATGCAAAGAGATGAACGGTTTCTCATATTTTTGGGCGGGTCTCTTGAACTGCTGAGCCATCGACACACCCTGTTTTCAGGAATCCAACATAAAGAGGCTCTCTATGACCCGAAATACACTGGCCTACGGGGACGGGTATAGCTACATCTGAGCACATACCCAAAGCTTAATTTTGTGCCCTGTACCTGCCCCAGTGTTCATGTTCAGCCCAACTAAACAACATTGGACCAGACATGAAAAAGCTCTCTATGACCCAAAACGATGGCTATAGGGTGAATTGGGGCAGGTATAATACCTGGGCACATACCCGGAGCTTAATTTTGTGCCCCAGTGTTCATGCTCAGCCCAACACAAACCCGTGTTTGATGCTCTCCTTTATTCACCTCTCTATATATTGTGGAAGATCGGGCCCAATTCTAAAATTAGAAGATCCGGGCCCAAATTGTAAGAGTGGGAGAAAGGGATACCCAACCCAGTCGGAACTCAGATCTATCGTAGGTAGAGAGAGAGAGAGAGAGATGTCAACGGCGAACTCGAGGAACAGCATGGGGAAGGAGGCGGAGGCGGAGCAGCGGGTACGAAAGGTGGCATTGGTCGCCGGAATCACAGGGCAGGACGGATCCTACCTGACGGAATTCCTGCTCGGTAAGGGCTACGACGTGCACGGCCTCATCCGCCGCTGCTCCAACTTCAACACCCAGCGTCTGAACCACATCTACATCGACCCCCATAATGCCGACAAGGCCCGAATGCGTCTCCATTACGCCGATCTCACCGACGCCTCGTCCCTCCGCCGCTGGGTCGATACTATTGCTCCCGACGAGGTCTACAACCTCGCCGCTCAGTCCCACGTTGCCGTCTCCTTCGAAAACCCCGACTACACGGCCGACGTCGTTGCCACCGGTTCCCTCCGGCTGCTCGAGGCCGTCCGCGCGCACATCGTCGCCACCGGCCGCTCCGTCCGCTACTATCAGGCTGGATCCTCCGAGATGTTCGGCTCGACGCCACCCCCACAATGCGAGACCAGCCCTTTTCACCCCCGCTCGCCCTACGCCGCCTCGAAGGTCGCCGCCCACTGGTACACCGTCAATTACCGCGAGGCCTACGGCCTCTTCGCGGTCAACGGCATCCTCTTCAATCACGAGAGCCCCCGCCGCGGCGAGAACTTCGTTACGAGGAAGATCACCCGCGCCGTCGGCCGGATCAAGGAGGGATTGCAGAAGCGGGTGTTTCTCGGCAATCTGAAGGCGTCTCGGGATTGGGGGTTCGCTGGAGACTACGTCGAGGCGATGTGGCTGATGCTTCAGCAAGACAAGCCCGACGACTACGTCGTCGCGACGGAGGAGTCGCACACCGTCGAGGAGTTCCTGGATGTGGCCTTTGGCTACGTCGGGCTCAATTGGCGCGACCACGTCGTGATTGACCAGCGGTACTTTCGGCCAGCGGAGGTCGATAATCTGAAGGGAGATTCGTCGAAAGCACGACAGGTTCTCGGCTGGAAGCCCAAGGTCGGGTTCGTTGAACTCGTGAAGAAGATGGTCGATGAGGATTGGGAGCTTGCCAAGAGGGAAAGAGTGCTCGTTGATGCCGGATATATGGACGCCCAGCAGCAGCCGTGATCTCCAAATAGTGTTTGTAGTATCATTCAGATCTCTGTGATGTCAATGCAGATTAGGAGTTGCAATTTTCCTATGTTGGTAATTCATGATATGAAGATAGATCCGATTGAGAGACAAATAGTTTTAATTTCTTTTGTTTTGTTGGTAATCGATAATTGTGGAAATAAAAAAGATTAGAAGAAGGTGGTAGCCTTTAGATCTGTAGGAATTTCGATCTGATTTAGTTTCTTGCTGATCGGATGTGATTTTTCCTATCGTTGTCTTATCATTCCTTTGCTTTGAAGCGTGCGGCTTGGGACATCTAAGAGGATCTTCCTATCTATGTTTGTCCGTGGAGCAATGGTGTTATAGATCTTAGCAAGGATTTCTATATCTGTCATGGATGCGAAGGTGGAAATTGGCCTCGAGATGGATTCATGGAGTATATTTCTTGGTAGTCAGAATCTTTCGTGTTAGTCTGTTAAAGTTCAGAGTAATAAAGTTGGATTTTTTTTGTTCCTGCATGCTGATTTCGCTGTAATTGCTGGTTGCTTTGATGCTATTGCCGTTCTCCACTTGCTTTTATAAGTTTGTGATTCTGTATTACGATCAAGGAGATCCTTTCGTCCATGTCAATTATTTCCTTAGATATGAATTTCGTGAATCATATAATCGATTAATCATATTAGGCATCATGGAAATGATCGTGAGCTAAAGATACAAATGATTCTCATCAGTCATGATATGCATTATATGATTCTTGTGAAATTATATGCATGCATACATAATCAATTCCTCTTTTCAGAAAAGATAGAAGGTACGATCTTTAAGGCCTCCATTATATGATTCTCATGAAATCTCTCAGTTAGTTCTCTGCCCAGAGAGCTTGATAGTTAAGCCTTGTGAAACTGAAGGATGAGTTTTTGTTTCCTTCTCATTCAAACTCTCAGTTGCGCTTGGAAGCACAGGCACAACCGTAACGAAATTGGTTTGCACATGAAATCAAGAGAAGAAAAGGGAAAGAAGACAAAGTTTACATGGTTCGGCCCCACCATACAAGAACAAGATTTTCACTATGAAGAAGAAGAGCTGTGCACAATACAACCTTTTTACATGCTCCTCCATGGGCAAGAGATAACTAGAAAAGACATGTTTGTTATCGTGTCCATTTCGGATTGCACTACAAGCTTTTCGGACTAGCTCACAACACGTCAATCACAAATTCAAGCAACATCACCACTTTTTTTCTGTCATTGATGGTCTCCTCTGGAAGTCTGTTGCCTTCGTTTGCTATCTTTATCTTTCGTGTTCGTAATGATTCTCTGCTCTGTTCCAATAACTTCTTTTCGTTGTAGATATTACCCACTTTAAAGATCTATCACATTGTTCTGCTGCAATTTAAATTTAGCTTTTCTTTCTTTCAAGTTCAAGTTTTGTTTGGAATCTTTGTTTAGTCATTAAGTTGCTCTTTTATAATTTTCCTTGTTATATCATGTGCTTCCCCTGTGGGTTTATAACGTTCACGAGGCCCCGAGACTACAGCCCAGTTCCCGTCGTAATCAAACGCTACGTAGTGAAGAAACGGAGATCTTTTTTTTCTTGGCCTAATGCACACACCCACACATGTACCCTGCGGGGGTCGAACTCCCCACCAGCAACAACGGTGCTAGAGCGCTCTACTGTTGAGCTAACGCGTTGGGTGCCTTTTTACCTGAATACGAGGCCTATCGATGGCTCACCCCAAAGGTTGGTCAGTTCGATAGTCCCGGTTTCGCAATAAAAAACACCTCTAAACATACTAGCCCAGCAAGATATTGTCATACAACTAGCTTATTTATCCAAAAAAGAACAAGTGCAGAACCCAAAAAGAAAAAGTGCAAAAAAGAACTACTTTTGGCCCTAGAAGCTACGCCCACATGTTACGCTATTGACTTTTACAATCACATCTTGAATCATGGGCGTATTTTATAGCATTCTTCTGAGAGACAATTCCTGAGAGGTGGAATTCAAAGGTGAATAGCCAATAATTTCCTTCATTGAGGGAGCAAAGCAAGAGCTGGATGGGCGTCTGTTTCTGGGATTTTCAAGATGAACCTCCCATTCTAGCCTCCATAACTCCTAATTTTCTGAGACCCTAGACCGTCTTTTCTTTTTATTGCATCCGGGGAGGCCAAAGTAAGGTATGCACACCTGATGTATCGAAGTAACGACCTTCTTGTGAGTAGAGTCCCCGTCAGACGGTGAGTGCTTAAACCCTCTTTTGTTTCGTATGTGGTTAGGCAGACCATGTACTAGATATGCACGTCCTTGGGGTATCAAAACTATGAACTTCAACTTGAAGGTTCTTTGGAGTAAACCCCCTAGACATGCGAGTCGCGGCTCCTTGGAAAAAAAAGAAGTGTTCAGCATCTTCACAAAACTCCTCCAAGTCCGTCCGAATCCTGTCTCAAGTGATTTGCGGCAGAGTCAGCTTTAGTAACTGATAATGGCTGCTCTTTATGTCATAAACAGTACCCGATTATTCAAGATCCGCTCAATGGACAATCTAGGCTCGGGCTCAAAGAGTCGGAGTTTTGTTATGTCCTTTAATTGGTTGTGCTGGTGACAGTTTATGCGCATGAATATACGACTCTGTAACTCAACGATTCCCAAGCTCGGGATGTGAAAGGAGGGTTGCATTAAGTACCCGACTACCATGGGACCTTTTTACCCTGGATTCTACAACATATGTATGGAATTTGGTTTTGTTTGGTTCCGCATATGCATATGACCCTGTATGTAACTCAGTGGAAGTTCCTATTTTACACCTTTGCTGCAATGCAAGCTCTTCCTGGGAGATCCTCGGTACACTTTTGGCTCAGCGTGATTCAGTCAGATGAACCCTTCGGATCTGTGTCTGAAGAAGCATGATGAAGAGTCGCCGTTTTACCAGCAGAAAAAAGCTTCACAGTTGATCTCAATGACACTGGCCCTTCCACGTTGATTCGCTTGCACAAAGCATCACAGTTGCTTAAGACCTCACTTAGCCTTCCTTTCAGCTCACCAACCTCAACCTGCAATTGATGAACTACAGGAGAAATTTTGGTTCCATTTAGTGAAATATAGAAACTTTGACACCAAATCCACTAGGGCAAGCTGGGATTCGCCATGGATCATGGACTAACCTTGACGGCATCATGCATAAAAATGGAATCAACAAACTTAGAACACCAAGTATCAAACCAAGTCCAGGCCAGTCCAAGTCAAGTCCCTTAGGGCATATTGATTCGCAGTTCCATGGGGCTGGAACCTCGAAAATTGGGTCTATGGGTACCAATCTCACGTGAACCGCTTTTGCACGTGCCCCATGGCACAGGAACCGTTTACCCTTGGGACCATTTTTGGTCTAAAATCATGGGCCACAGCAGATCTCCCCGAGGGTATGACTATGACACAGTGTTAGTTTCAAACATGAATCTCGTGCTTGATGCAAAAAACTCGTACCATTTGATAAGTGTTGTGCAGTTGTCCTCATGGATGATAATGAATAGTTGAACCGCTGCAGGAGTTTGATAGCCAATGCATCAGCAATTTCAATTTTGTTTTCCAACTCTTCCTGCAATAAGCAAGTATTTCAGAAGCATGAAAACCAGAATGTCATCAATTGCAAGAAAGTTGACAAATAATCTATTAAATAAAAAGAGCATGCTTCCAATAAGAGGACTGAACGAGTATTTTACCTTTGAAGGCGAAATGAGCAAAGTTAGACTCTTACAGGAGTATCTGATGAGCTGGTGAGGTATTTCAATCATGAGAAGGTCCGTTGTACTGGAAAAGAATTTTTACAGATCTCTCTAGTTGTGAGAAAGCAGTTTTAGTTCGGTACTACACAGGTCTCCAAAACCCAATGTTGTAGGTTCAAATCCTACAAAGCGTGATTTTACTATGCATCAAGTCGCATTAAATTGAATTGCACTAATTAATCACATTTTAACTCCTAATGATCAAGGGTAGGAGGTCAATGGCAAGGGAAAAGAGATCTTAATAAATAATCCAACTGATCACTCCATTTGTATTGTCAATATGCAGTTACGATCTACAAATAATCCAACTAAAGTAATAGGAAGTAGATCTAACACAGTTCATGGGAAAACTTCAATAATTTCAATTTGCTGTCTTGAAGGGGAGAAAATGAAAGGTAATAAATCTAATTATCATCCTATAAGGTCAAACTCTAGGAAGTTTGCATCCTGATGCAGTTGCTGCCAGAAACAATTATGCTCGCATCATATGGCCAATCAGGAAACCAGATAATACGTTTGACATTGCCAACCCTGAAACCAAAGGATTGAAACCTGCATGTGATAGTTGTGCTTCTATGATACGATTTCTCTAATCTTCTTTCCTCTTATCACAAGCCAAGAACCTTAGTGACACCTTAGTCTCCCTACCAAAGCCAAGAACTTTAGTGACACCTTAATCTCTCTTCGTAAAAGAACTGGCATATGCCTTCTGAGATTAGATTTATATCTACAAATCCAGATGACACTTGACCTTCTGGAACCCTAAGAAATTGCCGAACCAAGAATTTTACTTTCATACCATCTATTGTGGTTTTCCTTATTCCTCAGAACCTAATTCATCAGAGCGTGATTTAAGTCTCTTCCAAAAGCAAACAACACCACTTCATTACTTTTCCATTGTTTAATGTGTTTCCCATATCAAGCAAATACTGACTTGCTGGTTCTTCAGATCTCTTTTCACGTTGCCTCTCCAATACCATTGTACCAAAAAAAGAAAAGAAAAAGAAATATCATAACAAGTGCAATTCTCTTTGTTCATTATAAGAAACCCTCACCTCTTTTATGCTTTTAATGCATCACAATAATCAGTTCAGATTATACTTTTGTGCTTGTACACCTTTAATCTTTTGAACTCTTAAACTCAATCACATTGGTTGAGGGAGGGATAAGCATGCACTTAAAATGAAGCAGCATGATACTTGAGAACTTGTATCTGGATTGTGATTCTCTCTTTGTTCTTTCTTTTCTCCCCTCGTATGGTAGTTATGTTACATTGTTTTATTGACAAGTATTTAGAAAGCGGCTTCACCAAGAACCATGATTTCTAAAAATCAGGTGATAGGAAATGAACCTGCTTTTCACTAATTCTTTTAGCTTTCTCTTCTTGCCAATTGCAATAAGCTGAGAACAACTCTAACAAAACTTTGGGATCCAAAGCACCTGCAAAAAACGGGAGAATCAAAGCCATTATGACCACATTACTTATCTAGAACTTAGTTGAAAGTTATCCAAAACAGATATAACACCTCAATTACGTACCATAACATCCAATGAAGAACAAAAGAACAGGTCATCAAAAACTGTTTCTTTATCAATCATAGACTTGTGCCAAACGTCATGGAACTATGAATAGATTATTTTGAAACCACTTCAAAAGAGGCAAAGTAAATCAGAAACATGAAAAAGAGAAATCCTCAAAAATGAAGTTGACCCCTAATTGGATTGAAAGCCGAATAGAATAGAGTATCATTAGACAACAACAACAACAACAACAACAGCTAAGCCTTTTCCCATACTAGATGGGGTTGGCTACATGGATTCTTTGTTTCCACAGAGCCCTATCATGTGCCATGTTAGCAGTTAACTCACAATAAGCTAGATCCTTCTTTATTGTTTCTTTCCAACACTTTTGTGGTCATCCTCTACCTCCTTTAATAGTTTCAAAATCTAGTTTGTCATATCTTCTTAAAGGTTCTTTCTATATGCCCAAACCATCTCAAACGATATTCTCTCATTTTATCCTCTATTGGTGCCACACATAATTTATTTCTAATAACCTCATTATGTATACGGTCTCTTCTTGTATGACCACTCATCCATCTCAACATCTTCATTTCTGTCAAAGACATCTTTTCTATATGTTGATGATTAACTGCCCAATACTCATAACCATAAAACATGGCAGGTTTAATCGTTGCTCTATAATATTTACCTTTTAACTTTAATGGTATCTTCTTATCACAAAGAATACTTGATGCTCCTCTCCATTTCAACAAAAACAACATTAATTCTATGCATAACATCTTCATCAATTCTTCTATCACTCTAAAAAATTGACCCTAGGTATTTAAAACTTTCCTTTTGGAGAATGCAATGTGTGCCAATTTTAATTTCTTTATCCTTTGAAGTAACCAAATGATCAAACTTACCTTTCATATATTCTGTCTTTGTTCTACTAAGTTGGAAGCCTTTACTTTCTAATGGTTCTCTCCATAGTTCCAATTTTCTATTAACTTTTTCCTTAGACTCCTCCACTAACACAATGTCATATGCAAATAACATACACCAAGGTACTTCATCTTGAATATGTTTTGTTAACTCACCAATCACCATTATAAATAAGTATGGACTTAAAGTTGATCCTTGATGTAACCCAATATTAACTTCAAAGAAGTCTGTTATTCCTTCATGAGTCTTCACACATGTTTTTGCACCATCGTACATGTCTCTTATAAGGTTTATGTATGTCAATGGGATACCTCTTTTTTCCAAGGTTCTTCAAAGAACCTCCCTCGGTATCCTATCGTAAGCTTCTTGTAGATCAATAAATATCATGTGAAGGTCTTTCTTTTTTGCTCTAAAATGTTCCATAAAATGACTCAAAAGGTGAATCACTTCAACAATAGATCTGCCTCACATGAATCCAAATTAGTTCTATGTTGTACTCGATACTTGTATTAACCTACGTTCGATAATTCTTTCTCACAATTTCATAGTATGGCTCATTAACTTGATACCCCAATAATTCACACAATTCTGAATGTCTCCCTTGTTCTTATATAAGGTATAAGTGTACTCTCTCTCCATTCCTTGGGCATCTTTTGGTTTCTCCATATTTCATTAAATAGTCTTGTGAGCCAAGTGATTCCTGTTTGTCTATGATTTTCCAAACTATCGTCCTACCGATTTACCACCTTTTATATGTTTAAGAGCCTCTTTGACTTCATTCTTTTAGAAATTGTGGTTTGTATACTTTTGAATAGAGTATCATAAGAGCAAGCCCTAAATTCTCATAAAACCTTTTGATTCAAAATCAAAAGTGCCCACAAACAGAAGGAAAAGAAAATATCAGGAATTAAAGAAAATAAATGACGGTTTACAGAATCAACTGTCTTACCAAACCTAGAAACCGAATTCATACACAAAAAACCACGAAAAGATAGCTTCCCCAACCTGGATTTGAAGAAGGAGGCTTCCTGACGAGAATGTCGGTGAGGCTGCTCTCGGTTGGTGGGTTCTTCAGAATTGGGGTAACCTGATAAATCACCCAAAACCCAGATAAATTATCACGAATAAGAAATAAGAAATTAGGAATAATATAGTCGTTCAGAGAAATGCAAAAGAAACCCACAATCTTTAGAGATCTCAGCCTCTCTAATAAGGGATCAACTGCTTCTTTCCTCTCAGAGACGGTCGTTATCTCATCAACCGGCTGTACGAACAACACAATCACAATATAATACACGAGAGAGAGAGAGAGAGAGAGAGAGAGAGAGAGAGAGAGAGAGAGAGAGAGAGAGAGAGAGAGAGAGAGAGAGAGAGACGTGGGAATGCATGAGCTTCGAATCCGAGGTTCCCATTTTCTTAAGCGGGTGCTAGAATCCCGTAACGAGTTGAGATCACCACCACCATCCCTTCGTTCCTCGACTCTTTCAGGTTTCCGCAAACGCAACCGGGAACACTGCAAGCTCGAAGGAGAGCCAAACTTGGTCCAACAACAAATGGCTTGCAGCGAAAGTCTACGCCGATATTTTGGGTATCTATCTGTGATATTTTGGGAGACTCGTATAACCGACGAAGTCCTGTTATTAGACAGAGAATCAAGCAAATATTGCTACGTGTTGGAGCCGTTGAAGACATGACGTTCCGAAATCGGATTCCGGTCAGTCCCGGTTCGATTTGCAACAGCTGGTTTTTGTGGTATGGTTCGAAAAAAAATGAAAAAAATGAAATGAAAATTTTACGATGGTACCGACAGTTTGAAGTGTCTGTTTCAGTTTCATAGAAGGAGAAACTGTAACCAAACCAGAGACGACTCTGAACCAGTTCCCCTTCCAGTTCAAACCAACCAGCAAGTATTGAACAAGTTTCGAACAGATTATGTCTAGGTAGAACTGTACTGATTTGGTTCGTGCATTCAATCAAACTTGTCAGTACTGCTAACGAAATATTGGACTTTACCTTTCATATTTCAATTTAGCGTACTTAAACTATAAAAGCAAAATGAATAAGAAATACAGTTAAATAGCCAACTAAAAAGTAATAGTGTATACAATATGACCAGTCCAGGGTAGACCTTTGTAAGACTTTTTCACTCCCAACTAAACAGATTATGATAAAATTGGATTTTTGCAAAAGTTTGGCATCGATACCATATTTTTTCCTCTTTACAATTAACATTGTAACTAACTAAATTTATACAAGGGCGTTACCAAAGACACACCCTTTTTACTAAGAGCACACACCATATTATTAAGTCTATATTACCTTCACTAACAAACTATAATCTTCTATTTTCATGACGTAATCCACCAGCATTTCTTATATAAAGAAGACTTGATGTGTATCTCTCATGTAAAAGAGATGCGTGAAACATGCATCTCTTATGTAAAAGAGATGTGCCGAAAGTATTTCATCTCAGAGATGAGAGAGAAGAAAGAGAGAAACGACGACTGGCACACATGCCCATGACAAAATGACGGAAGGAAATAAGGTGGTCAGTTTTGACGAGAAGCAAGAAAGAAGAGACAGTGGTATGTCTTGACCAAACAAGAGCATTATAGGAAAGAGGGTGCACCCTTAATAATTTAAGATGTGTTAAGGGTGCATCCTTAGTAATTTGAGGTGTGTATTATTTAATAACCATGGTCATAGAAATATGCAACCTTCTCTTAATATTGTTCAAATTCCCATTCCTATGCTTTCAGAATGCCAGTAGTTTTCTCTAACATCTTACTGTGGACGGAGCTCCACAGACAAGAGACTAGAAAAATGACAGTTTTGGTTTTACACGACGACCAATCACTCATGGTTCACCAAAACGTTTCGCATAAAAAGAGAAAGGTTTACCAAAATGCTGCCCCCAAAGCGTTCGATCGAAATGTCCAGGTGAGGCAATGCTCATGAAGTCAAATTGCCATCTCAGTAAAGGATTATGATCTATTGCATCACACTGATGAGAACTCCAAGAGATGCAAAGATCACACTAATATTTACATGATAACAGATAGAGACCATCAAAATTTCCTTTTTCTTTTTTTTGGGGATTACGAAGATAGGGTTAGGCAGACCCTATCTGTTACACAGAGCTATCTCTATCAAAAAAATATTTACAACTAAAAGAATCATTCAAGCAGTATCATATATTTTAAATTTGGATTCTGACTTTGAATAGCAATATCTAAAAGCTAACTTACCGTCACACTTTTCCAAGGTTCCTTCCAGTTAGAGGTGGCTCAATCCAAGTTGAAACCTAAAGAGGAAACTGGATATTATATGTCAAGAATTTAGGGCCAAGAGTTGATTCTATAACAAGTTCAAGATTCAGGGCCTAAGGCGATTGCCTTCGTGGCCTTGCCCACGAGCCACTCTTCGATTCATCATGCTTCGAGCCTCCATCAATTAATCATGTTGCAAGCTTTTTCAATCAAATGAGCTGTGAACTTGGGTACAGTCTTTTGGGATGTTCATATTTTGATCGTAGAAAACATGCATTTTTTAAAGTTGATCTTCGTTAATAGAAGCATTCTAATCTATCCGTACCATTGGATTTGGCCAAGACAACTTACCATGGTGAATTGAAGCAGCCTGACGAAAGGGTCTCAAAGATAAGGGCCTCGCCTGCATCACGCAAGTTTAAGCAGTGCTCATCATAAAAGAAATAAGAAGCGTAAGCACTACAACTCATTTGATTTAAATACTAGAAATCGATAATAGACTCGAACAAGGAAGCTTGATCATGTACATCAACCCAAGGTTTCTACTTGCAACCCATCCTACTCTTAGACAGAGTAAATGTTAAGAATCTTAAAATGGTTCGAGAAGGACCAGCTTTTCGTCCCAACTCAATGGAGCTAATGTGTAACCAGCAAGCCGATTGGCGATGATTTCCTATAAAATCTGAAGACTGGCAGATGAAAAAAATGTGAAGGTTAGTGAAGCGAGAAAGCAACCAGTTGCAAACATTTGCACCAGAAACAACAAACATTTCTGCACCTCACTCACCATCGCAATCTGTGCTACAAAAGTGAATTCAACCATTTTCAGCTTTGTCATAGGCATTTGACTTGTGTTTAGGAGTGAAACTAAAACCGCTAGGTACAGGCCCCAGTAGCATCTCTGAAATACGAATCTGCAGTCACAATGTGCAAAACGTTAAGAACAGCCAAACATTTCACATGTTCTAATGTCTGAAACCAATACTATGTAATGAAGTCGATCCAGTGAATATCATCTCAATATGTCAATCACAATGCCTTAGAAAAAGGCTATAAAGCATATGCTAAAGACACAATCTAACAAAAATCAATATTATTTAGCCACAAAGGCATACTTTATGTACATTAGGAGAGCATTTACATAAGACAGAATGGAATGAGAGAAAATGGAGTGAATGAGAACGACTAGTAGGACTAGCGGTTGAGGGCTGGCCCATGCATACCAGAGCCGAATGGCCCTAACTCTTGTAACAGAAACAAAATGGCCTTGGTTTTGGTTTACACAATTAAAAAAATAAAAATTACATGAAAAATAGAAAAATATATTATTTTAACACCCCTCAAACTGAGGATACCACGACCAAAAGTTTGCTAACGAAAAATTGAAATCGTAGAGCGAATAGCATCTTGGTGAAGACATCTGCAAATTGATATTCAGATCTCAACCTAGAGTGCCAAATTCCCGTGTAGATGCTCTTCACGAACATAATAACAATCAATCTCAATATGTTTAGTCCACTCATGAAATGTATGGTTATTGACTATATACATAACGCTTTTGTTGTTATAGTACATTATTAGAGGGGCTTCTAATGTCACTCCTAAGTCTTGAAGTAGTCGTCTTAGCGAAGTTAATTTAGTGATTGTGTTGCCCTTACACGATACTCAGCTTTAGTGGAACAAAGAGACACCTTCCATTGTTTCTTGTATTTCCATGATATAAGAGAGTTACCAAGAAAAATGTAGTAACCTTTACTGTTTTTTACATCACCGACCCAATTAACATCAATATATACAATTAACTCAAGTAAGGAAAAAGATGATAGAAATACTCCCTTGATTTAGACTTACACTATGTATATCTATATCATGAGTAATATATAGACGTATTATGGTGAGATAAGTGAGTGCCCCAACCGTATGTCTTGTAAGAAATCATATTCTTTAACAAGTCACATATTTTGGTTGATTACCTCAGGTGTCTCAACAACTTTATCATCAGTAAGTCTTGATCTAAGAATAATGTCATTATCAAATTTAGTTTGAGATAAAAAAGCCTCTAACATATCTAGTTACCTCAATGCCCAAAAAATAGGTAAGTTATCCAAAGATCTTTAATCTCAAACATGCTTGCCCCGAAATTATCACTACATGTAATAATCATATCATTTACATCGGGCAGAAGTATAACAATACCTACAAAAGACTTTCTTATAAACACAGTCATGTTAGTCCGTATAACAAGTAGTAAATCCATGCAATGTCCAATTTTATTGGTAATGAATAAGAAATGACCTCTTTAGAAAAATGTTTCCGATAAATAAGATATGATCTTATCCCTTTAAATTCTTTTCGAAGGTTTCTTAGTAATTGATATACAAAATCTTCATTATCTTCACATTTTCTCTCACTAAGACATTGTGTATATTTCTTTTTATAGCCATATAATTGATTCTAAATATTAGAATATTCTTTAAATAATTCATTTACCCTTTTATCTCTTTATCTAAGTAAGACCAATTTGTCTCTTAATGGCATTCTATGAGCAACATTACTTTAAACATAAGATTTTTTAAGTATTCTTATGCTTCTCTAGCGTTGGTGAAATCGACTAAAGTGTCTCTAGTATGATCATTTACATTGTTCAGGAGCATCTATAAAACCGTTATATGACCTCCTTAATATTCATCCTTTTGCTCAAGTGTGTCATTAATAAAGGGTTCTATCTTCGAACAACTTAAATAACCTCATAATTTTTTAAAATATACATAGTTTTCCATGGATTGGGCCCATGTTTTGTAGTTCGAGGATATTAAAACGAAAGTTAAATCCTCCTTTATCATCCATATTTAAAGGAGAAAAAAATCTAAAGAGGTAAACTTACAATAAGACCAAAGATACAATCGACATGCTTCCCAAGGTAATGAACAATGTTTTCATGATCGCAAATGGATTTGATACCATATAATGAAATCAATACTTCAATATAGCAACGGAAGATCGGTGAATATCACCTCAAAATGTCAATTACAAAGCCTTAGAAAAAAGCTATAAAGCATATGCATCAAAGGCATGATATAACGGAAATCGATATTATTTAGCTACAAAAGACATACTTGAATATGTCCATAAGGAGAGTATTTATATAAGAGAGAATGAGAGAAAATGGAGTGAATGAGAGAGAGGAGAGTGAGAGGTGGGGGCTGGTCCAACAGCTAGTAGCCATCGTGGCTGGCCCTTGCATACCAGAGCCGAATGGCCCTCGCTGTCCTTCTGGTTTACACAATTAAAAGAAATAAAAAATTACATAAAAGAAATAGAAAAATACATTATTTTAACATACCCAACACCATCATAGTTATCAAGTCATTTAATGATGTTAACAGACCAAACCAGTGCCTTGATTCAACTATGTCTAGTTCCTAACTAGTAGAATGTACTTTTTTAACCGACTGACTTGAGATGTGAGGCTTGCACCGAGTGTGCTAAGACTCGCAGGAGAACCAGCTAAATGCTGATACGAACCAAAGCCAATCCAATCCAAGCAACAACCAAAATAAAAGGAAGACATTAGCAGAATTTTACCCAATCGGCAGCAGAATCAGATGCCATTAGTGTTTCAAGATCATCACGTCCAAAGTAGCTAGGGGGCCGCCAATTCAATCGCTGAGGTATAACCTCTAATAGAGGGACGGGTATGTACCTGTATGTGTAACTAAGCCACTCTAACAAAAAATACCTGGTAGTCTCCACACCTGCGATGGAACAAAAGTTCATGAAAATCACCAAATCTTTCTTTTCATGATAACCGTCGAGAACTTATAACAATTAAGTTGCAACAAACAACTGCATCAAGCACACAATTTTTTGGATGTTTATGCAAAAGCCAGGAGAAGTATAATTTGAGGTTTCTGTCTTTCAAGTGAATCCATCACTAAAATTTGACAAGACTACCCCAAAAATGCACGACAACAGCCTAAGTTGCAATAAGACCACTTAAATGTTGCAAGTTAATAATTGTTGTTCATTAAGAATGTGGCTCCTTGCTCCAACATTGCAGCAATGGAAGAATTAATAAATTGTCATTTCAGAAAAAGATCAGCTCTAATGACACAAGAGAGAGAGGAAAGCCAAAGCAAAATTTTGCATCTCTAAGTGTCATTTGACTGCTTTTCAACATTATTAGCAGGAAGCTCGCTCCCCCTCCACATAACCAACTTTTCTTGTAGCGTTTGCTTCTTGTACTCATTTCACATCTATGATTACCATTTCTCTGAAGGAAAAAGAAATGAATGACATGCAGAAAAAGGCATGTATGAATCTTTTGTTTTATTTTCCATTTACACTTCATGTAATGTTTCTAGTGATCATTTTTGTATCCTGGTAACACTTTTGCTGCGGCCTGTTTCAGCTTGACTGACACCTAATGCTCGACAAAGAAAAGAGGAACATGGTCGGTGACATTGGCTACATCCAGAACACCCGTGATCAAGTGCATCAGAAGTCATGAGCTGTCCCAGATATACCTCTAACTAATGATGTTGATACGCAAATACTAAAAAGTGTAACAACATACCTTTGGAGTCAGAACCCCAATGTTCTAGTATAGTGTACAAAATCCTTTAGAATGTTAAACCGTTCGCTTGAACTGATATCCCAATGCCTTTGCTCTTTAATTTCCGTAAATATCCAAGGCTGTCAGTCATACAAAAATAATTGACGACATGCATAATGAGGTTATTAGAAACAAATTGGAAGTAGCAAAGACGACAAAAAAACGTTCCCGTAAGAAGATATGAAAAATTAGATTGTGAAAAAGTTACAAGAGGAAGAGGACGACTACAAAAGTGTTGGAAAGAAATAATAAAGAATGATCTAACTTATATTGAGTTAACTGCTAGCATGGCACATGATAGGGTTCTGTGGAAACAAGGAATCCATGTAGCTGACCCGAAAAGGCTTAGTTGTTATAGTTGTTGTATGCATAATCTTAAACATCCTCAGTTACAACAGACTAAGATATGATAGCATACTTTACACATGGACCAAACCACCAGTGAGATTAAGGAGGCTAAATGCAGTAAAGCTTTATTTGTTTTGTGTGCATAAGAATCAATGGAATACTTGTCCTACAGAAACAAACGATATTTACTATATAAATGATGAAACAACCTTAATAAGCGCTCCTCGTGCAATCATGCAACTTGAAAGCGTTGAGCAAGCAGAGAGGTGCTTATTCCAATCTGTGTAGGAAAAAATATCTCCATTTCCAAGAACCTGCAAAGTTTCTGACGCTTTTTCTGAACATTGGTAGATATAATCCCAATCTGCCAATTTGCTATATCGTTGCTGTCGTGATCTACCATGTATTGTCACTGCACTGGCCCCCCAATGGCTAATATCTGCAATTAAAGAATCTACACGATTCCTACCTTCAAAATATCCTGTTCGCACCTAGGAAATGAGAACACTTCAGTAAGATTTCTCAAAAGTTGAAAACCTCCAAAAACAAAATTAATTATACGCTTCCGTAACATTACATGATGCAGCCCAAATGTACAAATCAGCACAATATCCTCTTTGACACAAACAAATGCCTTGAATAACATGATGGTTGCATGCATATATTACCATTGCAATGTCCGTGAAAGTGCATGCAGAAAAGTAGAAAACGAGATGCATCATGACACTGGAAAAGACTAATCCAAAGCTAGACTAGTATGGATTCCACGGAAAAGTTATCACAATTACAGATTCTTAAATCTGACGAGTAGGGCTGGCAATTTCGACACATCACAGAAATTGGACAAGAAAACAACCCAGAAAACTAGTGTTCTTGCACTTGAAAAAACATGACAAGAAAACATGTAGTGTTTGGATTTACCTAAACAAGACAAGAATGAGCTATATGCAAACTTATATTTTCAGTCCAAACTCTGTAAAAGCACACCAAAGGTTTTGTACTCCAACTCCAATAGGTTTGTCAAAACACCGCAGTTCATAGCAGCCTAGTTCATTGCCTATGGTAGTCCAATACCTGATGCCAGTGTTGTCCGTATCGCATCGTGGGCCACCACGATACGATACGGGACCCCATATCGCAGGTGCGGGCGTATCGCACCGTATCGTACGATACGGGCGATACGCCCTGGGACCCTTATAAAGGGTCCCGGCCCGAGAGAAACCCGCGATTTTTCGCGGGTTTCCTCTCTCCTTTTGGGTTCTTCAAGCTCCCTAAGAGTCGGTTTTCGCCTTCTTGGTGTTCAAAGCTCTAAAATCGTGCCCTACGGTTTCCGTCCAAGCCTCCAAACTCGGATTTAGGTATATTTTTAATGTTTTTTCTCTTTTTTTCCTTTATATTTATTGTTTTTTGTGTTATTTTGATTTTTTTTTTAATGACAAAATATGAAGTTATTAAGTGTGTGTATACGATTTTTATTGCATTCATGAAGTGGGAGACTCGATTTCAGTGTTATTTGAAGATTGGGGGATTTACGAAGTGCTTTTATTTTCAGGTTTTTGTTTGAATTAAAGTACTCCATTGAGATGGCAGGAAGGGGTGGTAGAGACTCATTCAAAGTCTGATGATCCGGCATGGCAGTGGGGTATACCAGTTGAGAGTTCAAGGTTAAAAATCAGATGTTTATTTTGTGAAAAGGTGGTTAGTGGTGGAATTTCAAGGTTGAAACACCACCTAGCAGGAACTAGGAAAGAAGTTGCTCCATGCACAGGCAGAGTTAGAAGTGTGCCAGAAGGTATTAAATGACAATGCTTGCAGATGATTGAGAGCATACAGGAAAGGAGACAACAAAAGGATGATTTCCAGATGTGTGAAGAAGCTGATGATGCTACTGCCACTGGAGTTGGATTCACTGATAGTTTGCCTTCAGATGCTAGAACAGATATTGGTAGTAGCAGTTCGCGAGCACCTAGCAGAGGAAAGAGGGTTGCAGCTGAAGACTTTGGAGGTGGCAGAAGAGGAAGTTCAGGAAAGAGTAGAGGAAGAACTTCTTCTTCTAGCATACATTCGTTCTTTCCTCCTTCCACTACACCTGGTGCTCAACCAGGAATTCGTGCTGCTATGGCTTCAGAACAACTGCACGATCAAGCAGACCTTGCAGTGGGCAGATGGTTTTATGATGCATGCATTCCATTTAATGCAGCAAACAGTTTTCATTTTCAAGCAATGGCAGATGCAATTGCTAACATTGGTCCAGGATACAGGATGCCCTCTTATCAGAAGTTGAGAGGGAAGATATTAGATCAGACCGTGATTGAAGTGCAGTAATACTGTTCGACTTTGAGACAATCGTGGAAGAAAACATGATGCACTATCATGGCAGATGGATGGACCGATAGGCGAGAAAGGACATTGCTAAACTTTCTTGTATATTGTCCTAAAGGACTCATGTTTTTGAGATCTCTAGATATGTCAGAGGAGAGGCACATTGCAGAGATCCTACGAGAGGAATTTGATAAGGTTATACAAGAGGTTGGGCTAGAAAATGTAGTCCAATTGATTACAGATAATGCAACTAACTACAAAGCAGCTGGAAAGGAGTTAGCTGATATTTATGGGACTTTCTACTGGACACCATGTGCAGCCCATTGTTTAGATCTCATCCTCGAGGACATTGGTGAGATGGATGAAATAAAGGCAACAACTGAGTGTTGCCAAGATATTACAAAATTTATTTACAACCATGCATTTGTTTTATGTATGATGAGGAGATACACAGAAGGTGCAACGCTTCTTCGCATAGTTGCAACTCGGTTCGCAACAAACTTCTTATCTATACAGAGTATTGTGAGACAGAAGCAAGCTTTAAAGAGAATGTTCTCCTCAGATGAGTGGCAACAATTTGCAGAGTTGCCACAAAACAGAAGGAACAGAAAGTTAAATGAGATTGCAGAAACGATTTTTAGAAGTTCATTTTGGAATGCATGTATTAGATTATTGAAAATTACTTGTCCTTTAGTGAAAGTTTTGAGATTGGCTGACAGCGAGGAGAAACCATCTATGGGTTACCTTTATGAAGCCATGGACAGGGCAAAAGAAGCGATCAAAAATAACTTTAATGGAAAAAAAAGAGATTATGTGCCCGTGTGGAAAATAATTGATAGTAGATGGAATAAACAATTGCATCAGCCTATTCATGCAGCAGCCTACTATCTAAACCCATCATTGAGGTACTCAGCAACCTTCAAAAGGGACGGTGAGGTTAATCGAGGAATCATTGAATGCATCGACAGATTAGTCCCTGATGAGAGCATAGTAGATGCGATACATCGAGAGATGGAGATATATGATAATGCTCTTCACTTGATGGGTTTGCCTGTTGCAATTCGCAACCGCTCTACGATGCATCCAGGTACATTGTTTATTTTCATATTTAAGTTGCATCTTACATTACTGTGGATTATTATGTCTCTAATGTTTATATTTTTTTACAGATGTTTGGTGGAACAGGTTTGGAAGTGATTGTCCAAACCTTAGAGATTTTGCAGTTAGAGTGTTAAGCCAAACCTGTAGTGCAACAGGTTGTGAAAGAAATTGGAGTGTTTTTTAACACATCCATACAAAAAAGCGCAACAGGTTGGAACACAAAAGGCTTAATGATTTGGTTTATATTCGTTGTAACATGCGCCTTCGTGAAAGGTAATGTTGTATTACTTTCAAATTTTCAATTCGATATTATTTAACTTCAGTTTTCAATTGTTAATATTACTTACTAATTGTTTATCTTTGTTTGTGTCGTAGGCAATTAAAAAAAGTAAATAGAGAAGAAAGTCAATTCGATCTAATAAGTTTGGATAATTTTGAGATATTAGAAGATTGGGTTATGGAAGACACTGAAGAAAATGCCCTCCTAACAGAAGAAGACGTTGCCTGGATTAATTTGGAAGGAGCGCAACAACATTATGGAGATGAAGAATTTGATTTTGAAGAAGAAGGTGTGGGCATGGCTGATGATGATGAGGATCTGCAACAAGGAGAAGATGAAGATTATTTAGTTGATGATCCTGATTACAATTTGTAAAATGTAACATTATATGTAACTGTAGTGTACTGTAAAGTGTAAACTATGTCTGTATTTTATTTTTTGGATTCAAAATATGTAAATTTGGATGCAATTGTTCAATGCTGAATGCTCAATCTGTACTAAACTTACATTATATGAATTTAAAGCAATTATCACATTTTTCCTGATTTTTTCCTGATTTTTTTCGATTTTTACTATTTTTTATTAATTTTTAATTATTTTTTGCATTATTTTAATATTAAAGTATGATACGATACGATACGCCCGTATCGTGGAGCCCAGCGATACACGATACGATATGCGTCAGACAACACTGCCTGATGCATTACACTGTGGTACTCCATAGCAGCCTAATTGATTGCTTAAGGAATCTAGTACCTGATGCCATCAGTAACACACTCAGATGTGTACTTCTTAGTTTGATGCCTACCTATTCTCCCAATACCCTGTTTCTTCTTTAAATTTGAAAAACTTTCATCCAGCTTTGTGCTTCTGAGCACTTTTAGTTTGTCTTGAATCGTGCAAGTCCTGTTGAATTCGTGTGAACATGAAAGCAATCAGGCTGTGTTCATTTCTCTTTGGATGACACAGTTTCTTCCTAGGGTCATGTTTGTGTCTACATGTTTTTCAACCCAAACTCAAAGGCATTACATCAACACAACCCATATACATGAATGGCCACCCCTACTGACGAGCATGGAGAATTTGTTCATGCTCAATGTGAAGCTGATGTGAAAGTTGGTGCACTTCTAGGAAGAATGTGATGGATGTCCAGAACTCCTTCACATATCAATATCAGAAAACTCTTACTTGAAGTAATGAAATTGAATAAACATGATTGACTTCAGAAGAGTAGGAACTAAAAGTCTTCAAACTTTTTTGAACATTCAATTGTGCAGTTAGATTTTCTAGAACATGGCAAAATTATTTTAACATGTTGGAGAAACTGACATCTCAAGCAATTTTACCTTGATTGTGATTGGTTTGTCAATTGTGGCAGAGGCTGCTTGAATAATGTTTTTCATCCTCATAGGCTTTGTAAGAAGAGATGATCCCGCGCCTTTGTTAACAACAATATCGATAGGGCACCCCATATTTATGTCAATGAAATCAACAGAGCATTCACGATCAATAAGTTCTACAGTTCTTGCAACTGTATCCGGATGAGCACCACAAATCTGTACGCCAAAAAGATCTTCGGATGAATGCCGCCTCAGCAGTGCCCATTCTGAGGCTTGTCCCTGTAGTCATGACAACTACTTCAACTATCGAGGCATGGATTAATACACAAATGCAACACTTCTTTAGCAGTTCTCAAAGTAAGTATCATCGAGAGATGCCCATGAAAGCTGGACAATTGCACTGATAAATAGTGATGTCTTCATACCATAGTCGTCGTTATCATTTTCAAAAGTTACGTTTCTTGGGAAAACTTCAGATGCAATAACTACTTTTTAAATATAAGTAAAGTTAAACTTCAGGAATAATGATTTCCAAAAAAAAAATCTTATGAAAAGTACACAAAATCAAAAGGTTTCTAAAGTCAAATATAGATAAAAAATTATAAATAAGGAGATTAAAATAGAAATCAAACAATTTTTTTTGAAATATCTCAATAGTGTCACAATCTTTCTAATAAAGGCTATGCAATATTTTGAAAATCTCATGATATTTTTCTGATAATACCGCTCACCTTCAAATTGCCAATATTCTTGAGATATTTTTCAAATACCAATCATATCAATGACCACATCACCATGAGAAGAACTTGCAGCTCAAGACCGTGAAACAGTTTCTTTTTATAAAACTGGCACAGCAGCAAATATATATATGCAAGAAAGTATTTGTATAAAGGAGGTCTCCACATTGAGCAAAGTGACTGTAACTACTGTTGTTGTTAGAGAAGGAAAAAAGTGATAGTTTGCACAAAGACAGTCATGGAAAAAAGAAGACTAATAGCTTTTATTACTCATTTTGCTGATTTACAATATACGCAACATGTGGTCAATGAAGCATGATGGTGAGGGACAAGGATGCTAGATGGGCA
Organism: Brasenia schreberi; assembly: GCA_036023115.1. NCBI lineage: Eukaryota > Viridiplantae > Streptophyta > Magnoliopsida > Nymphaeales > Cabombaceae > Brasenia > Brasenia schreberi. The sequence continues at coordinate 18,881,181 of JAYKKT010000073.1, read as the reverse complement.
GCTAGTGTACGACTCTTGTTGGTGCTTATCTCCCTCTTGGCACTGAGATAGGCCTGGAGCCAAGGGTCCCAGCCCTAAGGCTTTACATCACCAGGGGAGGGTGGTAGAAACTGTTAAAATACATGTATTTATCAGTGTGTTTTATTGTATTTTTCTCATTATGAAAATGTGCCGACACGTAATCAAGCACCAGGGCCACCAAGGGGCCCAACGACTACTTTACTAGCTGTTGGACCCTGCCCAAAAGCTATTTTTAGCAGTCAGCAGCCGAATGCTGCTGGCTGCCCACTATCACTTTCACTCCTCTCTCTCTTCTCCACTCTATAAATACTTACCTTGTATTCAATAAAGAATAAACCTTCTTGGCCAATTTATATATATATATATATATATATATATATATATATATATATATATATATTCTTTTGAGTGTATTTGCTATTGTTAATGCATTTGCTATTATTCTAGTCTTTTCTAAGGCTTTTCATAGTCATTCTTTGGTGACTTACAATTATTGTATACATGTATTGGATATCCACTGCTCCATTCAACATGTTGAAGTATCTTCGTTACATAAACCAACTCAACACCATGGCATGCTTCCCTTGAGTTGCAAAAAGAAAAGGGTGTGGACTATGAAAAAAGGGAGATCTCCAGCCTAATTTCTTCAGTCTGATCACATTGAAAAAGGATATCCGCATGTTTATTCAATCTCATCTCACTGGCTAATTGGTAACAAAGTCAACTAGAAAACGACCATACACTTGCAAAAATTGCTGCAAAAAATATTATCCCAGTATATCCATTCTAGATGAGCACATTTTCCATGCACTTCTTATCCACCAGCTAATAACATTTTACTTCTACTCAACATGCAACTCTTTATGGCAAAATCCAAAACTTGTTCACCCATAGCTAGATAAACCTTAAAAAGCTACTCCTTGTTAACAGCATGATCCAAACATTTGGCAGTCATGCGGCATTTCCTGTAGGACTATTCCTCTAAGACTAAGAAATAAAGGGGGAATTTTGAGAAGTAAATATCTGAACAATGTACCACGGCTCATCCACATAAAGAAACATACAGCAAATGAAGAAAACAAACCTGTAAAAGATTTGTGCACATTGCCATTTCTCCACAAGTAACATCAGCTCCTAAGGCTTTGCAAATTCTTCTAAATGGAAGATTTCCAACAGTCGTTAGAGGTGCAAGGTACAACTTTCGTCTAAAATCAATTAATTTCTTTTCACGGGGATTTTCCTTGATATCTACATTGACTTCCACCAAGCAAGGACCATCAATCTTAGACACATCCTGCAGCTCAGTTTCTACGGAAGTATCTCCTAAGTCTCTTCTCAAAGAATCAACACCTGCGCAACGTGGGGCACATAAAATATGGCCATGTACCCATATAATTATTGACGAATATGTAAACAACTAACCTCAGAGTACAACTATAGAGTATCAAAGCATCATCTTGTGTTCTGAAATTACCATTATTAACATGAATGTTGATGCCCTTTTCATCAAGTGGAACTTTAGCCTTTTTGGCAGGTCGGATTTCTGGGACCATTTCATCAGAGAATTCTTCATTTGGCATGTCTTCCAATACCTCAGTGCCATTAGCAGACGTGCAATGCCATTGACTGTTCTCACCACTTTTAATTTCACACCTGCCATCTAGGGTTGCTGAAATGCCATCAACCTGTTTTTCCTCTGTCTCTTGAGCCTTTGAATTGTATTTCACCTGTAAATACAACCCAGTGCTTTACAGTTTTACCATCAACTTTCGGGAACCTTACCATGTCAAAAGATTTCCTATGGAACTTGGAAAGGATCGAGTACAATAATCATCATAGAGGAAGCATGATTTTGAAGCAGCACAATGAATAGAACTATAAAGAAATGTGAAACTATACTGATGATTTGCATAATAAAATGGCTGCAAACATGCAAGCAGAAGAATAGTCCTTTCAAAGATTATAGGAATAAAAGTTACAAAATGGAAATATACCACAAGACCAAGCGTCTTAAGCTGAAGGTCTGCTTTTGAAAATTTGATTTTGTTCTTCCACAAGAGCTTCTGCACATCTTTCTTCAGACCATTTTTTTCAGAACTTCTGTTATGCAATGAGGATGTCTTTGTTGCCATACTATGTTTATGTGAACTGGCAAATCTACATGTGAGTCCATAAGGGCATGGCTCTTCATAGCATAGAAACGGACAACTTCCTGGCAGATCCTCTGGTTTCTGAGGTGAAAAAGAAATAACCAAAACAAATACAGAAAGGTGAAAACAAGAATTCATTTAGAATGAAGGATTTACATTGTTTGCAGGCATACCTGTGCTAAAAATGCTTCCACATCATGATTGAAACGACACTTGCCTTCAAAATTGCATGCTTTAGGATTTCCAGTTTTTGCTACACCAGGACATATATTTAATGCAGATTTTTGTTCCTGAGAAAACAACACAATTTTAGCTACATCTGGAGTACACACAGACAGTAAGAAAATGCGTCTGAAATCATATTTGTGCAACTAGCTCAGGCATCACATGTCATTATCAAAGGCACCAATTTGATAAAAAGAACTCTTTAATGAAAAGGTAAAAGGACAGTTTAGAGTTTTTAGACTGCATAAAGTATATGCAATAACTTGTTTACTGTTAATAAATATTAAATGGATATAGTCTACTAAATTGGATCACTTCTATCCTATCATGGTTTAAACCTTGGCTATCAATTCAAAATTTCAAATATTGGATTTTGGGGGTTTCCGTTGATGCACGGGATGGCAATGCAGCCTATCTTGCGACGTTTAGGGTTCTTCGTGTAGGTCGAGTTATTTTCTGTGTCATGGAGACAACAGCTCACTGAGTTTTGGAGTTCCATTCCTTGAATGCTGCATCCATGATCAGCGACAATCAAGTTGTTGCACTGAAATGAATTTCTTGTATTAGTTCCTACGGGGCATCTTGAGTAATGATACGAGAAAACTTCTTTTGATCATTTTACAAACTCTTCTTCAAATTACTGGTTATATTTGATTACTGATATCAAACTCCCTTAGGACGTGGTTGGGTACTAGTACCTGGGGTATAAGTTTATGCATTTGGAAAAACTAAGATCATTTGTGCATATGGGGAGGCAAACGAGACCCTCTGCTCTTTGAGTTTACACTAAGGTGTGGATTTGGTAACTCCACAGGTTCTTCAAAAGAGGAATGTTTGGTAACCACCACACAATGTATTTGGCAATCACAGCTTGTTCATTTTCATTGGGTTCACTACATTGCAGTGTAACAAAATATAACCATGGCAAAAGTTTCCATGAAGCAAGAATCAAGGATGCGGATCAAAGTAAACAAGAGAGATACATTGCAATGTAACAAAATATAACCACGGCAAAAGCTTTCATGAAATAAGAATCAAGGATGAGGATCAAGTAGAAAAGAGAGATATACTTAAAGATTTATTATAAGCCAAAGGATCGAGATTACAACAAATAAGAAGCACAAGCATGCAGATAGATGGCAATCACAGCTCGTTCATTTTCATCAATTTCACTACATCACAGCGTAACAAAATACAACCACAACAAAAAACCTTCGTGAGGTAAGAACCAACAACATAAATCAAAGTAAACAACAGAGATATTATTAAAGATTTATGAGCCAAAGGGTCAAGATTACAATTGATAAGAAGCACAAGCATGCAGAGTAGAGAAAACACAAACTTGATGGACTCTTGGAGCACGACAAAAGCGCTTTCCAGAAAACAATATTTGCACTCTCTCCTTTGAGATTGCTTTGGGGCATGAAAGTTGCTTTAGGGGATATGACAAGCATTTAGCACCTGCTCTAGGCGAATAGGGAAGAATGCTCGGACAGGAAAAAGCAATTCACCGAAGACCACAGAAATAGATACAAAATATATAAGAGAAAAGATAAATTCTCTTCTCTACGTTGTTATTGTTGTGTATTTCTCTACACGTTATTGTGGTGTTTATATAGAGTTTTGGCGGGCCTCTCATGCACCGCCCACGTTTAATGCCTTCTCGTTTCAATTAAACCAGTTTAATGAAATTCAACAGATCGTGTCCTCGTATAAGATACTAATACAAAGAAAAAGCCGTAGGACAAAGATGATCTCTCATAGCAACGGATCATTGGTATTGACCCTTTCTGAAAAGCCGAACCCTTTAAATAAAAGTTACAGATTGTAACTGCTCATGGTGTACAACATCCACGCCAAGATTCATACCTGAAGACTATCGCGCCCGTTCACTAATAAACATAATTTATTAAAATTAAAACATAAGTTAGACTTCTAGTGTCTAATATACACCAAGAATTGAACGGGCTCCATACTTGAATATATTTTATTCTTTGAATTAATTTATATTGAACCAAATTCTGCAGCAACCAAAGCTTGTTCATTTTCATCAGATTCCACTTCATCACAGTGCAACAAAATACAACCACGGCAACAACTTTCATGAAGTAAGAACCAACAAAACGAATCAAAGTAAAAAGAGAGCTATTCCTAAAGATTTGTAAGCCGAAGAATCAATACTGCAATCGATAAGAGGCAGAAGCATGCAGACAGACAGATGGATCCTTACGAGTTGGCGTTCCCTCTTGAGTTGCCGCTTGGATTTCTTCTCCTTCGCAACCGCCGAACCCTTCTTCTCCGGAACTCCCTCGGCCAGCTTGCCGTCACTGGCGGCCAATCTCTGAGGCGCCGAGCACAAAAATTCCCTCTTCAGAGGGGCGATGGCCTTAGCTGCCAACTCTTCCGGTGTCGGAAGCTCCGGTGATCTCTCTCCGGCGTCCGAGATCCCTCGCGCGACCTCCATTTCGTTCCTCCCTAGGGTTCTCCTCTCTCGCTCAACTCCGGGCATTCACTCCCCAGTAGCGGCGTCGATAAGGGACCCGAATAAGTAATTTAGAGAAGCGTTCATCCTGAGGGAGTCGCCGGGGAAAATGTGGGCCGGACCTGCCCGACCCACTTATAGGAGCCTCTAAAGCTTGGCCTATATATTCGATATACATGGCTATATATAACATTCTCAAACATCTCAACCGTCCAATATTAAACATCAACCATTCAAATCTTTAAGTCAAAAATATTTTGTACCGATAGAATATTAAATCAACATATTCATCAATTTCATATGTGCATGAATTAATGTGCACGTGAAGTATACTCTCATATTATATATAAAGAGATTTTTTTTCATCACATCTATATATAAGTTTTTATATGTATATACAAATACATATATTTATATATAGTTTTTTATTACTATATAATACATGTGTATATTGTGTTTGTACAGCCATCGTCGACTTAAGGATCGTAGTGGCCGAAAGCCGGAATTCTGGGACTGGTCGACCCATTTTGACATCAATAATAAAAACGAAACTCAAGTAACCTAACTGTTATGACGTACGTCGACTTCTCTTCGATACGTTTTATTTGTTAAAATCGCGAAAGGTTTATTTCCTCCACGATAATAACGGCAAAAAGATCATTTCTGAAAGAATCCGTATCCTTAAAACTATATAAACGGAGAAAAGCCCGCCCCTTTCATCTGTCTCTCTCGCTCTCTGCGCCGGGGCTTGGCGATCGGTTTCACCAAGGCGAGTCGCTCTCTCTGCTATGGTTTTGCTTGCCCTTCTTCGATTGCTTCGGTGTTCGTTATTGACTTGCGTGTGTGTCTACGTTCTGGTTGGGTTATTCTAGGTTTTCAGCGGCTCGCCCGTTGGGTTTTCGGACGCGTCTTTTGTTCTTTCACGGTACATATATCGTTTTGATAGTGAACGTTAGGGTATTCATTGATGTTCGTGAAAGGATTTGGTTTAGGGTTTAGGTCTAATAGTGTTTAACTATTAAAAGGCTTCTTTCTTATGCTGATCTTTGCGGAGGCTTTTAGGGCTGATTGCGGTTGAAGTTGCAGTGGCATTAGTTCACGTGGACGCTCCGGAATGAAGATCCCGAAGTCGGGACCCAGGAAGAAGACGCCGGCGAAGAAGACGCCACCGAAGGCTGCGGGTCCACCCAGCGGCGCCATCGTGGAGGATTCGCCGAAGACGCCGGCAAATAATGAGATGGAGACGGCTCCGCCGAAGGCGGAGGCTTCACGAAGCAGTGCAATTGGAGATGCTTCGTCGAAAACGGCGGAGATGACCCCAGCGAAGGCTGACGATGCGACTAGTCAGGGTGTTGCAGAGGCTTCATCTACTACGGGAGAGCCGAAACCAAGCCATGTATCCGGGGAGAGGGTCACTAAGAGCAATATCCCATCTAAACAAATTACGCCAATTGCGGTGGACGAAGCAAAAGGTCAGTATGTTTACAGTCAGACTTATTCGGTTTTATGCCTGTTTATGTTGTGTAGTTGTGTCGTCCGCCCGCGACTTCCGGAAATGCTAAAGCTTATGGTCATCGGCATTGTAGAGAGAGAGTTTTACATATGGTCATTGTCATTGCCATATCAGTCAAAGTTTTAGAACTGTAGGGGTAATGTAGAGGAGAGTGGATGCCCTAACTATTTAGAATATTAAGGATTTTCACATGGTAGAGCACAATGACAATGTTCAAATATCCGGCCTTTTCTGTACAAGGATCCGCCTACCTCCGCATTGATTATTTCCTCTCTTAGTTGCTTTATTTTGCTGCCTTGAGAGTGATAGACTTTTGATCAAATTGATGGGGTTTTCATTGCTAGGAGATGATACCGCCCAAACGCCTGCTAGCGCCACTGCAGTGACTGGTGATACTAAAACAACTCCTACGGCTAAACTTAGCCCCTTTACAACCCCCAAGTCTGCTGTAAAGAAATCGCCTGCAAAAGCCAAGTCCACTCATGGGGCCAAGGCTGTTGCTTCTAAAGGAAAACAAAAGGAAGCTGTAGTGATTGAGGTTGCAGCCGGCGGTAATGATGCTGCTTCAGAAAAAGATGATTCTGTCCTGGTGCCGAAGGATGACGAGAATGAATCTAAAGCAACAAAAGAATCTGCGGCCAAAATGCCTGCTGATGCTGAAGGTACTTTACATTTGGTTGATGGACAAGATCACGTGATAAACGCAGAAGAGCACGATCAGGTGCAGGACAATCAAGGTTCTCATTTCAATAGTGAGGAGGATGCAAGGGAAGAAGTAGAATATGATGAGCAAGAAGGTTTTCAAGAGCCCGATGATGAAGGAGAAGAGGGTTTCGAGCCAGATGAAGAGGCTGGCGAGATGGAAGAAGAGCACCAGATCCAAATGAGCGAGATTGTGAAGGAGAGGAAGCAAAAGAAAGAGCTGGAGATATTTGTTGGTGGTCTGGACAGAGATGCTGCAGAGGAGGATGTGAGGAAGGCGTTTGAGGGTGTAGGAGAAGTTGTAGAAGTTCGTTTGCACAAGGATTTTCTCACAAACAAAAATAAGGGTTTTGCATTTGTAAAATTTGCTACCAAGGAACAAGCAAACCGTGCACTGTATGATTTGAAATTTCCCATGGTATGTTCAGCTTTTTAGTTATTAAACTCACATGTAAGTGCGTGCATACACACATGAGAAATGGGGTAACTTGTTCCATTTGGATTTTTCTTATTCTTTTGATAAGCCATCTTATTTTAATTTCAGATAAAGGGAAAACGATGTGGAATTGCTCCTAGTGAGGATAATGATACATTATTTTTGGGGAACATTTGTAACACATGGACAAAGGAAGCTGTAAGTACAAGCTTTTCATCAGATGCTTGCGTATGCACTTTTAATTGGAAATACTCACTTTGAGGCAGACCTCCCTTTCAGGTTAAGCAGAAGCTTAAAGACTATGGGATTGATGGGGTTGAAAGTATCACTTTGGTAGCAGATACCCAAAATGAAGGCTTAAGCCGTGGGTTTGCCTTTTTGGAGTTCTCTTGTCATGCGGATGCAATGAATGCATACAAGCGGCTACAGAAACCTGATGTAATTTTTGGGCACCCTGAAAGGACTGCAAAGGTTGCATTTGCGGAACCAGTTCGAGAGCCAGATGCAGAAATCATGGCTCAGGTTCTTGCATCATAGGAACTGTACCTACATATTTATGCCGAATGCTGGTACTAATCTGTTTCAATTTATATCTTCTGTCCAATCTACTTCCCTGCAGGTAAAATCTGTATTTGTGGATGGACTGCCACCACATTGGGATGAAGATCGTGTCAAGGAGCAATTAAAATCATATGGTGAAATTGAGCGTGTTGTTTTGGCTCGTAATATGCCAACTGCCAAGCGGAAGGATTTTGGTTTTGTTAACTTTACAACCCATGAAGCTGCAGTCGCTTGTATCACTGGTCTAAACAACACTGAACTGGGGGATGAAAAGATGAAGGTGCTGCTAGTTGTCACTTCTCTTGTATCTTTCAGGCATCCTATATGGTCTCATATCTTGCTGTATCATTTTTCATCTTATTATCAGTGTTTCAACTCATTTGCTATCAATATCTTTCAAGCCAAAAAGGAAAAAAAAACTTGCAGTAACCTTATTGGAATTATATGTGTCATGTTGATGTTGCGAATGTATATTATCTTTTTTTTAACCTTTAAGACAAGCTTATATTATATGATATGTTTGGTGTGTTTGTAAGAAAACAGGTAAGTTTTTGTGTATCTGTTTTATTGAATGAAACAAATCTATATATAAAGCAACCAAAAAGGGCTTAAGCCTTAAGGTTATTGAATACATGAGGAGTATTTATAGAGATAAGAATGAAAGCCGGCAATTGTGTTGCTGGTTGTTAAAGTCAAATGTTGGTTGTTGAAGTCCCAACGACTATTTTACTAGCCGTTGGCCCCCTGGTAGCCTTGCCCCGGGTGGCTTGGGTCTGTTGGAGACTTGGGACCTGAATTCAAAGAAAACTTATGGGTTTTGTTGGTCCAACTTAAAAACGTGAATATGAGAGTGTCAACTTTATAGAACCATGGGATCCATAACTTCACTTCTTCATGTCATGTTCAACATTTTCGCAACAATACCTCCGTATCTTTATTTAGTACCTGCAACATAAATAAAACTCCAACAAGAACAACAACTAAGCCTTTTCCCATACTAGATGGGGTCGGCCAACCTAAATAAAACTTGAATGAAAATATTAAGATCCCATAACTAGAAAAATAATAACTTGTGATATTATAGGTATGATCGTCCAATATAACAAATAAGTTCATAAATCACCACAAACTTGTGATATTATAAAAAGGCATTGGTATACTAAACAAGCTTTAAGGCTAATCTCAAACCCGAGTTTTAAGAACTAAACTCTAACCCAAACAAGTTTTAAGGCTAAGCTTAACCCATCCAAATCAAACAAGCTTTAAGGCTATGCTCAAACCATCCAAATCAATCAAATGCCAAGGCCCTTAAGTAACTCAAATGTCAAACGTGATTCTATGATTTCAAGGATAAGATAATCTACCAAGATGATAAAAAAGGTTTTAAATATATAGAAGTGAATTATAATCAACTTACTATTTTTCAAGAATTTTTATAAACTGTTTTTCTCCAAAAACAAGAATTATTTTAATACAATTTTTATCATTCAAACAAAATATAGCAAATGAATAGTCAGTACTCAAGGCAAAACTATTTTTATATATTATTTTTAAATACTTGTATCAAGCACTAAGGTTATGAAGATAATAATAAGTACATTTTCAACATTAACTCATCTTTAACTAATAGCCAACAATATGAAGCACCTTAATCACAAAGGTCTTCAACAAAAGGCTAACAAACGTGACATATAGCCACAACACGAAGATTTTAATCATGTGAAAATACAACTTCAAAGTTATCAAGATCACAAATTATAAAATATCAATAAGTGCTTCTCCAAATATTAATTGATCTCCAACCGATAGCCAACAACAGAAACACCTTAATCACAAAGGTTTTCAACAAAAGGAGACACCAAACAATTAATCCAACAAATATAAAAAATAAACACGTTGAAAAGTGCACACCTAGGTGAACTCAAATATGAATACCAAGCAAGATTAAATCGGATCCAAACATAGGCTCGAGTCTGGATCCAAAACCAATAAATATCTCATTTCTACCACAGAACGGGTCGTGGATCCAACACCTAGGTGAACTCAAATATGAATACCAAGCAAGATTAAATCGGATCTAGACATAGGCTTGTGTCTGGATCCAAAACCAATAAATATCTCATTTCTACCACAGAACGGGTCGTGGATCCAGTGATTGGATCCATGACCCGATTGCATATAAACGCCCGTCTCTACTGAATACCATTGACCACCTCTCTTCCTTTGAGCGTCGATCGCCTCTCTCCCTCTTAGCAGTTGCCTGCCCTAGTGGACCATCGGGTGCCTCATCGGTCTCCACCACCTCCAGCAAGCTCCATTACCACTCTATTTTCCTCCCCGAGTCCCGCCTTCTCTTCCCGACCATGTCCTCGATCACTTTCTTCAAGCGGTTTCCCATCATGGTCACCTCTGACATTCCTTTGGTAAGCATTGGGGCATGTGCACGCATCGTCAATATATCCACTCTCGCCATCGCTCCTAGAATCAACACCACCCCTTCCAAATCCACGTCCTCTGCCACCTCTTCCCTGTCCTCTCTCAACCTTAACAACCTCAGCAGGTAGAAGTAGCTTGGAGGGAAACTTGAACGGGGCCTATGGCGGCAACATAGGCTCCGACTTCTCTAGAACGATCAATTTAGCAGTGACGAAGGATAGGAGAGCAATAGTATCATCGTTTTTATGGTCCAAAAGTAGGGTGAATGAGTTCTCCACGCGAGCCATGACTCAAGAGAGGGAGAATGACGAAGGGAATGTCTATCGCTTTCACCTTATTCTTCCTCAAACCCTAGATTTCTGCAGAGATGAATCTATTTCATGGGTCTCCATCAAAGAGGAACCCATCTTGGTCTCCACACACACGAGTAACGGGATTCTGTCCACCCCGCCACCATATTAGACCCTTTCTTCGCCTTTGTAGTTCTTGTCGGATGACGCCAAATCCCCTATTCTCGTTCCCATACTGCATGTTCTCCTTCCTGAACAGCCGACTATCCTCATAATTCTTCCCTTCTCCGCCATCATTTACATGATTATCTCCCCCTTCGTTAGTGTAAACTCGATTTTCAGTCCCAAACTCCCAATCATCATGAAAGTCGCACCATCGCTGCATAGTGCACCATCAAATCAGCTCTGATACTATGTAAGAAAACATGTAAGTTTCCTGTATCTCTTTTATTGAATGAAACAAATCTATATACAAAGCAACCACATGGGACTTAAGGTTACTGAATACATGAGGAGTATTTATAGAAAGAAGAATGAAAGTTTCTGTGTTGCTGGTTGTTGAAGTCCCAATGGCTATTTTACTGGCTGTTGGGCCTCAGGTGGCCTTGGCCTGGGTGGCTTAGGTCCGTTGGGACCTGATTTCAAATACAAACTTATGGGTCATGTTGGCACAACCTTATTATATTTTAACAGTGTCACCACTTGTTAGTAAATTACAGTTAATGTCATATTCAAGCTGTAATGACTTATGTCATATTAGGCATTTGTATCTGACTTCTCTTGATATGCCTTTTTTCCCTGAGTGAAATTCAGTTACGCTGGAAAAAAAGGTTTTGCCAACTGTGGGCCAACCAAAAGGATTAATCTAATTTCTGTTTGTCTCTTGCTTAAAGTCCAATGCATCTTTCTCCCCTTTCTTATGTAAAGCATAACAGTGGAATATGCAGTTGGTCAATAAGGTTGTTCTGTAGCTTCATGGTGGAAATCTGCTCTAGTTTGAATTCAATTTGAGAGTTTTCTCCTTTAAGCTCAAGCCTAGTCACTCCACCCATGATGCATGGGTATTCACATTCCTGATGCTAATGTTGATTTGGTGTGCTTTTCTTAAGTTGTCACATACTGATAATGATGTTTTATCAGATGAAAACAAAAGCTAGACTTGCAAATCCTCTACCCAAGACTCAAGCAGTTAAAGGCGGGATGCGCGGTGGTTTTCGAATTGGTCAGTTTGGCATGGCCGCATACCCACGTTTTCGTAAGTTTAGTGACAGTAATTATGAACTGTTAATATTCTTTTATTTCCATTGCCAGTTATATGAGCTTATTCACAGTTTACACAGGCAGAGGATTTGGTATTGGCCGACATCCTTTTCAGAGGGGAGTATTTCATCAGGGCAGGGGATTTTTTTCGCAAGGTCGTGGACGAGGTGGCAGGTTTTCATATGCCAATTTTGGTGCTGACTCTCGTGGAAGACACACTTTTGGTTGGCGAGGTTTGTACAAATATTATAGACGTTACTCTGGCAAATGAAAAAGATTAACTGCTGCTACTTTGTTAGGATATGTGTTGCTTCCCTTCTGATTGCAACTCATATTTCTTAATCTTGCAGGAGGTAGAAGGGGTTCCTTTAGGGCTTCTTATGAAGGGCCCAGCAACAACTTTGAGTCTAGGCGTGGTTCATTTAACCGAGGCCGTGGAAGGCCTTTCGCATCTCGAATGTATCCATATCCTTCAGAAGAGGACTTTGATCAACCTTATGCTGGTGGATATTATGGCGAGGGTTCCTCTTACTATACTGGTGCTGGTCGTGACTTAAAACGACCCTTTTCCTCGTTGGTAGGTATGCCTTATCAGTGAAGCATTAACTATGTAATTGTACATTTTTTTATTTGAAAAATCATTTCAGGAGCATGAATCTGGTTACATGGATGTTGGAAGAAGAATTCGCCCTCGCTATAATTACCCAGATCCATTATATGATAGACCACACTATCAAGGTTTTTGGCCCCTCTTTTGAACTGATTCTTTTGCTACTTTGATGTGCATCAGAATCATACTCTATATGTCAGATGTTCTCCAAGCTTCTGCTTTAGCATGAATGTCAAGGCTAATTTGCTTTTGTTCCTAGATCATTTCGAGGCTGGAAGTGGGTCATATTCACGTGATTATCATGGCCCAGATGTAAGTGGACATGCAGTTATTTCTTAGTTAATCTATATAGAACATTGATTTCTTTTGTCCTCATTGATTTTCGATGTTTGTACTTTGTAGTTGATTCTTAATGTAACTTGGTTTCTACTTTTCATGTTGTATTTTGATGATATCAGATTCTCTTTTTTTTTGTTGAACCATGTAATCAGTCGTCTTTATCTCACTGATCTGGAATTTGCATGTGGTTTTACTATCCTGTCTACACCAAATGCAGCTTGGCAGTGGTGGATATTCGTCCTATTATGGTGGAGACTCAATGGGAGGGGGCTATTACTATTAGCCTAAGATCTTGGTAATGCAGAGTTCTTTTTAATTATGTTTTCTTTTCTCCTGACTGACCTGTTTAGAATTCATTATTAGTTAGTTTACCTGTTTTCATTGTGTATTTTGTTGCTCTATGAGCAATTCAAATTGAAGAAATTAAGAAAATGGTTCTAACTAATGGGGATTGTTATTACAGATACTTCGCATGAGGCCATGGAACCATGGAAGGAGGGCTCATGTTGCTTATGGAGGAAAGACACTTTTGTTTCTCTTGGGAAATTTTCTTTATTTACCTTCTGTTTTTCTTCATAGTTGAAGCTTTATCATCTTTCTGTTGGTCCTCTCATGTACCACGGTCCTGCTTGAACCCGTTGAGAGTGCTAGGCAGTGACTGATATTGGGCAATTCCTGGGTATATTGGGCTAAACTTGATTTTGGCTCATATTTTGTTTTAAGGAGATATTGACCGTTAAAGAGCATCAGATGATCTTCAGTAACAGCTTGAAGAGGTTCTGCTAGCATTGTTCTATTTGAATTGGTGGTTATGTTAGGAGATATAATTCTACGGAGACATGTATGAAGTGGATCTTACAGGCCACCTGTATCTTGATTAATGTTTTGTGGTTGTTCTTGCCCCTTGGATAAGGATGGATTTTGTTGTTAAGCAATGTGTTGAATAGACTAAAATGGTGGCTGTCCTTGATTGGAACTGGATCAATGACAATAAGTTGTTTTTAATATGTGAAACTGGCTTTGGATTGGCAGGAGAAGGAAAATGACGTTGGGTGTTTTTTCTATGATTATTATATGATTGTCAAAAAGGACCTGAATTCCGATTTCGGTTGTTACTAAGATAATTCCATCGCTTTGGTGGTATCATCAGAGAATTGAGCGGTCCACGGGCACATGTTCCTCTAAACTTCAGTCTCAAACTGCAAGCATGGTGTCTTTGAGTTTATTGTAGATGTTAGCATTGACTATGACCATGTAACAACCATTTCGTTCTAACATTGAAACAGAAACCTTGTTGTTTGATGGATTGGAAAGCAACTTTTATGGCGTATATACTGGAGCACATTTAGCTCTTGATTTCCTGAAAGCAAGCCATCTAGTAATGCGTGAATGGCAAACCATTGTGGGTTTCACACAAGGATATGAAGTGCTTGATGTGAAAGAGTCGACTATTTTGATTTAGTGAATTAATTATGATTAGACTGAAAACTGGTGAGAATCATTAAGAGTCTAAGGGAATCAATGCTGCATATTATTGTTTGGCTAAAATGAAGTTACCAGCTTCTGCATTTCTTGGAATTCATTACATGTTTCTTAGTATGTTGGAAGAATCTTTTTGTGTTGGAAAGAACTACAGAGTATGTTTGCAGATTGCTCTTTAAGATGCTCTTTGAGGATCATTTCTTGATCTATAGAACTGGATCTGGATTTGGTTGTCCTATTCTGTTTGATCTCATCTCATTTGGATAGATATTTCTAAATGATCTTTGTTTATTGGAAAATGGTTTGATTCTCTCTGACAGATTTTGTTGGAATACAATGTACCAAAAGACCTTAGAGCATGCTAATCTGACTCATTTTCATTCAAGATCATTGGTACTGAGAGTTCTATATGTCTAATCCCATCAATTATTTGTGTGGTGTTTTTCTAGAGGAACTTTTGAATGCTGCACTAGGCCGCAGAAACTTTTTTATCATCTGTTTTCTGGTGTAACTGATGAACTGTTGTGCTTATGCCATGAGAGCCATATGTAGTGATCAAACTTTTAGAAGCACGTCTGCCCTTTTGTGTATCCTGTGAAATGATTAAGTGCTGAGTTGGGTGAAAGAACCTCGATTTAAGCTTGTTTGCCTTTTCAAATTTGATTTTGAAATTCCCAGTCCAATAAACCGAAAGTGAATTAGGAAATTTTAAATAATAAGAAATTCTTATTAATGGGTAGCCAACATATCAATGCTGTTATACGATATGTTACAAGCCCCAAAGCATGCGGAACACCTATTGGCCATAAATAGATCTTAATGTTTAGTGGATTGTGCTTTGATTCATAAGCAACTAATGATAGAAATAGTTAGCCTAAGTTAGAAGAGTAGGGTATGTAGTAGTGTGCATGTTCTTGTAAGTGGAAGAAAGCTTGTGATCCTTCTCTCCTCTTACAACTGGTTACCTGAGATCTCATTTTAATATTCTATCTCTGATGAACATAACTTAACGGTATGACATGCACGTAATAGTAATAGACATTAAAATGCCTAGAACAGGTGGTTTCTATGGCTACCTATAAGCCCCAAATCCTCTACTATCTTGGGCTAGTTTTTCTTCTTAATAAAACAACAACAACTAAGCCTTTTTCCATACTAGATGTGGTCAACTACATGGATTCTTTGTTTCCATAGAGCTCGATCATGTGCCATCCTAATAGATAATTCAATATAAGCTAGATCATTCTTTATTGTTTTCTTCTAACACTTTTATAATCTTCCTCTCTCTTTTAACATTTTCACCTTTCAGTTTCTCATACCTTTTTTATCGAAGCTTCCTTTGGTTGTCTTTTTACGTGTCCAAACAATCCTCAATGATTTTCTCTCATTTTATAATCTGTTGGTGTCACTTCCAATTTGTTTCTAATAACCTTATTATGCATA
Source organism: Brasenia schreberi (assembly GCA_036023115.1). Lineage (NCBI taxonomy): Eukaryota > Viridiplantae > Streptophyta > Magnoliopsida > Nymphaeales > Cabombaceae > Brasenia > Brasenia schreberi. The sequence continues at coordinate 18,865,231 of JAYKKT010000073.1, read as the reverse complement.
CTGTCTTTCTTTTGTGACCAATATCCATATTAATATCTTCATTTTTGCTATGGACATCTGATGTACATGTTGATGATTAACTCCAACACTCACACCCATAAAACATATCGGGTCTAGTTGCTGCTCTACAATATTTTTCTTTGGACTTTAATGATATATTTTTGTCACATAGAATACTTGATTACCTCTCAATTTTAACCAACCTGGACTAATTCTATGAGTAACATTTCCATCAATTTTTTTCATCTCTCTAAAAAACTGAAAAATTGATCTTAGGTATTTAAATTTTTTCTTATTTAGGGATACAATGTGTGCCCATCTTAATTTTTATATCATTACAGGAACCAAATGATCGAACTTGCATTCCATATATTGTCTTTGTTCTACTAAATTCGAAGCCATTACTTTATAATATTTCTCTCAGTAATTCCAATTTCCAATCCACTTTTTCCTTAGACTAGTCTGTAAATAACATACACCAATGTATTTTATCTTGAATATGTTTTGTTAACTCATCATAACCAATATAAATAAATATGAACTTAAAGTTGACCCTTAGCCGACCCCATCTAGTATGGGAAAAGGCATAGTTGTTGTTGTTGTTGTTAAAGTTGACCCTTAATGTAATCCAATATTAACTTCAAAGAATTCTGTCTTTCGATCATGGACTCTCATACAAACATGGGATAGTTCTGGTTTATATCACCTATTTCGGGAGCTAATATTGTGATACAAACAACAACAACTAAGCCTTTTCCCATACTAGACGGGGTCGGCTACATGGATTCTTTGTTTCCACATATCCCTATCGTGTGCCATGTTAGCAGTTAACTCCCAATAAGCTAGATCATTCTTTATTGTTTCTTTCCAACACTTTTGTGGTCGTCCTCTACCTCTTTTAATACTTTCCAAATTTAGTTTTTCTAACCTTCTTACAGGTCCTTCTTTTGATCTTCTTTCTATATGTCCAAACCATCTTAAACGATGTTCTCTCATTTTATCCTCTATTGGTGCCACTCCTAATTTGTTTCTAATAACCTCATCATGTATATGTCTTTTCTTGTATGACCACTCATCCATCTCAACATCTTCATTTCTGTCACAGACATCTTTTGTACATGTTAATGATTAACTGCCCAATACTCAGAACCATAAAACATAGCAGGCCTAATTGCTGCTCTATAATACTGCTCTATAATATTTACCTTTTAATTTTAATAGTATCTTCTTATCACAAAGAATACCTGATGCTCCTCTCCATTTTAACCAACCAACATTAATTCTATGCGTAACATCTTCATCAATTATTCTATCCCTCTCAAAAATTGACCCTAGGTATTTAAAACTTTCCTTTTGGGGAATGCAATGTGTGCCAATTTTAATTTCTATGTCCACTGAAGTAGCCAAATGATCAAACTTACATTCCATATATTCTGTCTTTGTTCTACTAAGTCGGAGGCCTTTGCTTTCTAATGTTTCTCTCCATAGTTCCAATTTTCTATTAACTTTTTCTTTAGACTCCTCCACTAATATAATGTCATCTGCAAATAACATACACCAAGGTACTTCATCTTGAATATGTTTTGTTAACTCATCCACCACCATTATAAATAAGTATGGACTTAAAGTTGATCCTTGATGTAACCCAATATTAACTTCAAAGAAGTCTGTCGTTCCTTCATGAGTCCTCACACATGTTTTTGCATCATCATACACGTCTCTTATAAGGTTAATATATGTCAAAGGGATACCTCTTTTTTCCAAAGTTCTCAAAGAACCTCCCTCGGTACCCTATCATAAGCTTTTTCTAGTGCAAATAACATACACCAAGGTACTTCATCTTGAATATGTTTTGTTAACTCGTCCATCACTATTATAAATAAGTATGGACTTAAAGTTGATCCTTGATGTAACCCAATATTAACTTCAAATAACCCAATATTATAAATAAGTATGGACTTTCTGTTTAAATATATCTTCTTTCTCGCTTTTGAGGTTCTACCGTTTAGTCCAAATAGCTCGATGCACTCTTTTCTTCTTTGTCCATTTTTTTATTTGTAAATCCATAACTAAAAGTCGATGTTGGGTGGTTAAGCTTTCTCCTGGAATTACCTTACAATCTTTACAACACGCTCTATCTTTTTTTCTACAAATAAAGTGATCAATTTGTGTTTGTGATAAGCCACTCTTATAAGTAATTAAATGTTCATCTCGTTTTTTGAAGATTGTATTGACTATAAAGAGATCAAATGACATAGCAAAATTTAAAATCTCCCTACCTTCCTCGTTTATATCCCCATAACCAAAGTTTCCATGAATCCCTTGATATCCTAATGCCTCTTTACCGACATGTCCATTTAAATCTCCTCCTAAACAAATCATCTCCCTTTGTGGAATCTTTTGAAACACCTTATCTAACTCTTCCCAAAAAACTGTCTTTATACTATCTTCTAGTCCTACTTGGGGTGCATAAGCACAAACTATATTCAAAACCTCTGCTCCTAACACTAATTTCAATGTCATGATTCAGTCACCATTTCGTTGTATGTCTACTACACTCTCCTTTAAGTCTTTATTTATGATAATACCAACTCTGTTTTGAGCCTTTTCTTTACCAGAGTACCATAATTTAAAACCTATATACTCTATCTCCTTTGCTTTTTCTCCAACCCATTTTGTCTCTTGGAAACATAGAATATGAATCTTTCTCCGGATCATAGTATCTACCACCTCCATTCGCTTACCTGATAATGTTTCGATATTCCAAGAACCAATACGAATCTTATTATCTTGGACTAGCTTCCTTACCCCCCGCATCTGTCCATAATGAAAATGTGGAGACCCTCTCAGAAAATTTTTCACTACATTCGGGCGGCAATGTAGTGGGGCTAACTTCTTTACCCACACTCGTCCATGATGTGGGAACCCTCTCTGCAATTAATTCACTACATTCGGTCGAAAATGTAGTAGCCCTTGCTTACTTCTTACTGCATTCGGGCTCTGCAACACGTCGCTAGGTAGGGACGTCCCAAAGCAATGCTCATAATTTTTGTAATCCATGTTATAAAAATCCGACGAAATTTTACGCTGGCTGTCGGTAGCCTAACACAACCCTCCTCCTTTATCCGGGCTTGGGACCGGCAATGCAAGGGTGATCCCTTACATGGGCGGAGTTAGGAGCTAATATTGTGATATTTCCGAAATAAGAGGTTATTCCCATTAATTGATATATAAGAACCAAGTTTGTAAATGGAAAGATGAAGCAAGTTTGTAAATGGAATTGCTTTTTCTTTTTCTCTTATTGTGTGTTGAGAAAACTTCAAAAGAGATTGAGTAAGGCCTCAGAAATATTGGAAGGATAAAAAGTGGTATTTTCCCCTTTCGTAGTTAAATGTGCACAAGATCACAGTGGTGACTATGAATTCATGTATGGCTCCACTCAGTGTGGTAGAAGGCTTGATTTTCACTTGGTTTTGGTATGATAATATGTTGCAGATCTGTACGTTTGCAACTGAAAGAGATAAACCTTGGTGAACCAGGCTTTGATTGAATTCAAAACTATGGTGGTGTGTTGAATGAGTGGTATTTTGGTCCCCATATATATTAGTGTTTTTTCTATGGTTGAGCTTCTATATTTATTAATTCTTTGGATGATTAGAAGCTGTTTGAGAGTGCTTACTTTAGTTGGCTTCAGTTCCTGTCATCGGTGTCTTAAACTTAAGGAAATTTTCTTTTTCCAGTATGACTATAAGCACTCAAATGAAAGATGTATGCATGTTCACCGTCAGATATTCTACCATGCAATGGTTCTTATTTTCCTATTAGGTGATTATTTTTTCAGAAAATCTTGTCTAATAATTTTTCTTTATGTCAGCACGATATGCAATTCGTTATAAGCATGCATGTTTACGTTAGTGGGGTGACCTTCAATCAGATTGGAAAAATGAATGCCAATATAACAGAGAAGGAAATATTACAATAATGAGCTTAATAAACGCAGTAGTGGACCAGAAAAAGGCGATCATTGTGTACCATGAATCACCTATAAGGGAGGAGAAACAAAGGGGTGTAAAGCGGATTAGACATCTAGCATTGTATGGTAAATAAACTTAGACTCTGTGGTTGATTAAAATCTGATTTTACAATGTATCCATTTCTGAAGCCATTTTTTGTATGCATTTGCATTTTAATGAATCTCAAAGCAGATAAAGCTGAGATTGTCTCCTTGTTTTAGCTGTTTAAGATGTGATCCTACCAGTCACAATTAGAAGAGCCGAATCCCAGGTGAATGCTTTGATTGACGCCTCCCTGAGTGTGAGAAGGCATGCTGACCATCTGTCAACACATTGTAGGTAAGATGGGGCTGGCTACATGGATTTTTTGTTTCCATAGAGCTCCATCATGTGCCATACTAAAAGTTAACTCAACATAAGCTAGATCATTCGTATAAAATCATATAGCAAAATCTATTCTAGGAAGAAGGAAGGCAATAGCTTACCCAGGATGTCAAAGTGAATATGATCTAGTGCTAACATTTGTAGAAAGAAAAGGCGTATCCAACATGATAGGTGGAAGGTTTGTTTATTTTTCATTTGAAAGAAACTGATGTTTCCCATTATGTATAAGTTTTTAATTAACTCTGCCTATCATGAGGGCTCGTCAATACATAGCCAGTTCCAAGCCTGCATTGTGGAGAGTTGAATCGGGTAGCGGAAAGGCTGTTATTCTTGGATAGAGCAGGCTTGCGTTAGGTAGCTGACAGTCTTTTGAATTTTGTTAGATATTTTATCCAGGGTGCATCCTTACCAGCAGCACTAATATGCGGATCCCTCCACAACTCCCAAGTTTAGCGTGTTTGGAGTCTTTGGGCCAAATTGTACTCTGATAAGTGACCTACCAAGAACTCCCAGCTTCGTTCCCTCTAGCAACCCACTTTTTGTGATAAAAGGCATTCTCAAGGTTAAGGATGTTTAACCTCTCAACTATTCTAGAGGTGTTAATCTGGGCTGGGCCAGGACCGGGCTGGACCACATTTTTCATGGGTCTTGCCAGCGTTACCCATGTGTTTATATACACATTTGTTAAAAAGTTTATGATGTATATTACTCCTACACATTTTATAGTGTTGCCTCCCCTCATACTCCATCTTGAGAGACATGAACTAAATCTTTTGCATAGTCGTATTCAACTGTGTCATCTTGTGAGAAGTTCCATCTTGATTCAACATTCTCATCTTTTTTATTTTTCGGGTATGCAGTATAGGGGATATCTGCATGCTATATTGCTTCAAATTTCTTCAAGAGGCATTCTTGGAACTGGATGTTTGATGAATTGATGTTAGATGTTTGACAAAATCTCTAATCTAAGGCACAGGACCAATGTGTTAATTGAAGTTCATTGCGGCCTTTCTTGTTTGAATTAGATGCAGACATTTTAATGTGTTACCAGCATACCTGTAGTTGTGCAAGAATGGTATTTGGAAGACCACGGGCCAGTCAAATGTGTGCGAAACGAGCGTTGTAGATATTGTATCGGGCGCATTACGTTATGCCCACATCATGCTGGTTTTGATAGTCATGTCAACTGGAAGATGCTATTGGGTTTGTATTTTTTCTTTCACTTTATGTAATATCGTTGAATCTTAACATTTGGTCATATCCTAAGGATTTCAAAGCTGTTAAAATCAAATTACAGAAAATCTGGCGATTACCAACATTCGGGTCACATTTTCTGAAGAAAATTCTAGTTCTGAATGTCATCCTTCAGATATCTTGAAGCTGTATAAGCCTCTAGGTATTGCTTTCTGGTTTATCGAGCTTATGTACTGTGACGATTCAGCTCTGTACCAGTATGTGGGAGTGATTTTAAGCTGGTAGACCGATCCACTGCACATGTTGATGCTGTCTTTTCAAACAAGTGATTTGGGGCCCTTATTTTTTGTGGACCTTTTCTTCTCGTATTTGGGAATTATTTTGGAAAGCTCGCATCATAAGAACTACCTGAGGCTGTTGATTTGTCTACTTGTATGGAGGATTAATAATATGCTTGGACTTAAATTTAGAATAGGGGTTGACGACTAGATGTGAATCATATCTTTGTAATAAAATCTTTTTGACCATTTTTCACGTTCTTGCGAATTGTGTAGCATGATTTATCTCTCAACTTTAAAAAAAAAGGTTTAAATTTAAGGCCTCTCTTAAATGGTGATCGATTTTATAACTTCTGTTTTGAGTAGTGGATGAGGGTCGGATGTGAATGTGGTACTTTTTGCCAAAACAAATGTTTAGGTAACAGCTCATCCACTTCGACAAACTCCAAGCAAAGAGTGGTTCTTCGTTACTTCTCAAAAAATAATTGACGTATCTATTATACGTTTGAGTTGCTTCTCTGTTTAGGAGCCTTACAATTGCAGCACAAGCATCAGATACTTACAATTGAGAAGTCATATTTCAACTTTAAGGGGAAATGTAGCCATACTTCAATGAATGTCTTTTAATTGTGTAAGGAACAACTAAGCCTTTTCTCATACTAGATGGGGTCAATTATATCAATTCTTTGTTTTCATATAGCTTGATTATGTGTCATGTTAGATCATTATTTATAGTTTCTTTCCAACACTTTGTTTTCATAGAGCCCTATCATGTGTTATGTTAGATTAGTTTTTTCCTTATATTTGTGTTAGGCTTCCAATAACCAATGTAAAACTTTGTGAGATTTTTATACCATTGATTAAACAAATTATAAGCATTGCTTTGGGACGTTCCCGTCTAGCAACGCACTGTAGAGCCCGAATGTAGTGATAAGTAAGCAAGGGTCACTACATTTTTGTCCGAATGTTGCGAATCAATTGCAGAGAGGGTTCTCATATCATGGATGGGTGTAGGTAAAGAGGTTAGTCTCGTTACATTGTCGCCCGAATGTAGTGAATAATTTACAGAGAGGGTCTCTGCATTTTTAATATTGACTAATGCGGGGGTAAGGAAGTTAGTCCTAGATAATAAGATTCGTATTGGTTCTTGGAATATTGAAACATTATCCGGTAAGCTAATGGAGGTGGTAGATACTATGATTGGGAGAAAGATTCATATTCTGTATTTACAAGAGACAAAGTGGGTTGGAGAAAAAGCAAAGGAGATAGAGGATACAGGTTTTAAAGTATGGTAATAATGTAAGTAAAAGGCTCGAAACGGAGTTGGTATTATCATAAATAAAGATTTAAAGGATAGTGTAGTAGACATACAACAATATGATGATCGAATCATGACGTTGAAATTAGTGTTAGGAGCATAGGTTTTGAATATAGTTTGTGCTTACGCACTTCAAATAAGCCTAAAAGATAGTATAAAGACAACTTTTTGGGAAGAGTTAGATAAGGTGATTCAAAGGATTCCACACAGGGAGATGATTTGTTTAGGAGGAGACTTAAATGGACATGTCGGTGAAGAGGCATTAGGATATCAACGTATTCATGAAAACTTTGGTTTTGGGGATATAAATGAGGAAGGTAGGGAGATTTTAAATTTTGCTATGTCATTTGATCTTTTATAGTCAATACAATCTTCAAAAAATGAGATGAACATTTAATTACTTATAAGAGTGGCTTATCACAAACACAAACTGATTACTTTATTTATATAAAAAAAATAGAGCATGTTGTAAAGATTGCAAGATAATTTCACGAGAAAGTTTAGCCACCCTAATCAACTTTTAGTTATACATTAATAAATTAAAAAATGGACAAAAAAGAAAAGAGTGCATTGAGCTATTCGGACTAAATGGTGGAACCTCAAAAGCGAGAAAGAAGATATATTTAAATAGAAAGTCTTTCAAGGAGATGCTTGGAATTATGTTGGTACACCTTGTGATATGTGAAACAATATTGTTATACATATTAGGAAAGTGACGAAAGATGTCTTAGGTGTATCTAAGGGAGGTGTACCAGCACAAAAAGAAGCTTGGTGGTGGAGTGAAGTAGTGCAAAATACAATCAAGGCAAAGAGGGCATGGTACACATTACATTATGCGATGAAAACTAGGAAAACTTTAGAGGCTTATAAGAAAGCAAAGAAGGAAGCGAAAAAGACTATGAGTGAAGCAAAAGCTAAAATTTGGGATGATTTATATAAAAACTCAACTCAAAAGAGGGTGAAAGAGATATTTTTAGGATTGCTAGGGCTAGAGATAAGAAAACTAAAGATCTTAATTATGTTAGATGCATAAAAGACGAGGATGAAAAAATTCTAGTGGCAAATGATGATATAAGAAATAGATGGAAAAACTATTTTTATAAGCTTTTTAATGAAAATAAAGATGTTAGTATTAACTTAGGAGAGTTAGCCAAATCAGAAAAGTATATAAACCACAATTTCTACTGTTGAAGCGATTGACCTTTTGAGACGTCTTATGGAACATTTTAGAGCAAAAAAAAAGACCTTCACATGATATTTATTGACCTAGAAAAAGCTTACGATAGGGTATACCGAGGGAGGTTCTTTGGAGAACTTTGGAAAAAAGCGGTATCCCATTGACATACGTTAACCTTATAAGAGACATGTACGATGGTGCAAAAATATGTGTAAGGACTAACGAAGGAATGACAGACTTCTTTGAAGTTAATATTGGGTTATATCAAGGATCAACTTTAAGTCCATACTTATTTATAATGGTGATTGATGAGTTAACAAAATATATTCAAGATGAAGTACCTTGGTGTATGTTATTTGCACTTGACATTGTTAGTGGAAGAGTCTATAAGGCCTCGGACTTAGTAGAACAAACACTGAATATATGGAATGTAAGTTTGATCATTTGGTTACTTCAGAGGACATAGAAATTAAAATTGGTACACATTACATCCCCCAAAAGGAAAGTTTTAAATACCTAGGGTCAATTTTTTAGAGTGCTGGAAGAATTGATAGAGATGTTACACATAGAATTAATGTTGGTTGGTTAAAATGGAGAGGAGCATCAGGTATTCTTTGTGATAAGAAGATACCATTAAAGTTAAAAGGTAAATATTATAGAGGAGCAATTAGACCTTTCATGTTTTATGGTTCTGAGCGTTGGGCAGTTAACCATCAACATGTACAAAAGTTGTTTGTGACAGAAATGAAGATGTTGAGATGGATGAGTGGTCATAAAAGAAAAGACTGTATAGATAATGAGGTTAATAGAAACAAATTAGGAGTGACACCAATAGAGGATAAAATGAGAGAATATCGTTTAAGATGGTTTAGACATATAGAAAGAAGATCCGAAGAAGAACCTGTAATAAAGTATGAAAACTAAATTTGGAAAGTATTAAATGACGTAGAGGACAACCATAAAAGTGTTGGAAAGAAACAATAAAGAATGATCTAGCTTATTGTGAGTTAACTGCTAACATGGCTGGAAACAAAGAATCCATGGTATGGGAAAAGACTTAGTTGTTGTATTGAATTGTATCATGTTGTTATAATCGAGGGTAACAAGTACTGCACCAATGGCATTAAGTGATCATTTCAAGAACCGAAAAAGCTTGTCTATGGCCGTAAACCAGGGATCAAAAGTTTACTCCGCACACTTTCAGCTGCGGCAATGACCCCAAAATGGGATAAAAAGATTCATCTTTATTGCTTTAATTGTATGATTGTGACGAACCCTTTTATGTGTGATTGTGACGAGTTTTGCAAGCCAGGCAGTACAATTCCGGTGTTATCTCAGGTAGGGCACATGCGGACGTGCAACTGCAACGTTCACAAGATTCATCTTTATTGCTTTAATTGTATTTTTATTAGACTTAAGAATTTAGTGCGAAATTCATTTCTATATATTGGAATAGAGCAAAGTACATATTTTTAGTGAATACATTTGAACTTGGAACCGGATGCATTAGTGTGTGTGTGTGTGTGTGCACGTGCGTGGGAGGGAGGAAATTATTCATCGATCAAAGGTAACCACGAACCCACCGTTTGTGTTCAGTGCATTCGATGTTCTACAGTACCCGTACAAGTGAACTACGTGGTCCTGATGTGCACTTGAAGATGTCTACGCCGCAAGAAACAAAATGCCTTTATGAATGATTGCCCCCTCTCACACACACACAGTCGCGAACAAATAGGCAAGATACATCCTCTTTTATTTTATTTTTTTATCATTATAAATTCTAAAAAGAAGATTTTAAGATAAGTGTCAATGCTTGCTGTTCGCGAAAAAACATCCCTTTGGAGTCTCAAATGCTAACAACCGATGTGGAACATCATCTTGTTTTTAAGGAAAATATGAATAAGATACAAAATTGAGCACAATGACGACTAATATCGGACACCACCCAATCTCGCTTCATATCGGAAAAGACTTGATTTTCTTTCTGCAGGTCTTAAATGCAAATACTCACACTTGAATGAGCCGCAGGAAAACTCTACATTACGTCCACAAAAATGGTTCCATCATACCAGAGAAAGTACGAAGTTTTCTTACAAAAAGTGGTTGATTTCTTCATAAGATCTGGTGAAAACACGCCACTGAAGTTCCTGTGAAAGTTGCTCATTGTATAACAGACCTTCGTAACGCTAGCAACCACCTCAAAGTACTCATTCCTACAGACTCCACTACGACCAGTCATACTAAGCTATACAGTTTCCTAGGTCTACTAGAAACCTAGCTTGACAAAAGATGCAGCCATAGCACGTCACAAGCCAAAATGAAATTGACAAAAAACGTGTCTTCTAACAAGTCCGTCAATGTCAGTCCTTTTATACACAAGCAACCTCCCGCCCGTTACGAATTTCTTTCCGAATCTTTTCATTAGAAGACTACTTTGGGGTTGAAAACTGCTTTCGGGATGAAGCGTGTGCAGACTTACAGAAGCGTCGTGCGTGAGCTTTCCATTCATTAAGGACACTACTTGTGCACAAAATCTACAAGCGGAAGGGTGAATGAATTGTGTGGCAGAATCTATCTGATGGTGATATAGCGATTCGTACCATGCTTGGCCCAGTGATCCTTCAGATCCAATGGCGTCGAGAGGTCATGACCCTCGGCAACCAGCTTGTTGAGCATCTTGTTGAAGGCGCTGCCGCTCATCTTTCGGCCGCTCATTCGAGAATGCCTCTTGTTAGGCAGGACTGGGAGTGGATACATCGATATAGTTGTTGTGCAGCAAGCAGACTGCCATCCTCCATTTCCCCACTTGTAGCACTGTTGCAGCACGCCGGTACAGGAGCAGACAGGGATCGGCATTGTCGACTCGTCGAAGCTCACCTGATTCAACCCCAAGTCTTGATCCTTCCACTCATGCTTGGTCACGGAGAGCTGCTTGTTAAGATCATCACCAGCTGCCTGCCTCTTGGATTTCCTCGGCCTTCGTGGTTTCGGGCTAGCAGCCGATTTAGTCTCTTTTCGTGGCCGCTTCATGCGCCTTGGTTTCACATCAAGAACAGTATCTGCTGGGACAATAGGGTAAGCTTCGGTGGGAGAGCTGTCTCTCGTCTGATAGGAGATATCTGAGACCATATGCTTGCTGCTAGCACGCGAGTTGCTGCCATGACCAACGGGAGGACAGGTCATCCCATTTCCCCTTGCGTACTGAAGAGCTGTAATCGCCTCATCACGTTCCACAAATGCTGCATTTCTCTCTGCGTATGCGGCGTCTCTGTGAAGGATGGCCATGTCCCTTTCAGCCAACGCAGCTTTCTTCTCATTAATTGCCGCATCCCTCTGCTGGATGGCAGCATCTCTCTCAGCCATGGCCGTCATCAACTTTATGGCCGCATGATCCTTCGTGGGCGCTTGAGGCATCCACTGTCAAACACAAATTATGTGTTGAAGTTACCATGTGTTTGGTTTATTTAACAAAACACAAAGGAATGTAAGAGGGCATGCACACGCATCACAACACACGAGCACAAATACATGCACACAAAAGGCACCTGATGAGAAAAAACGGGTTTGTAATGATCTGGTTTGTGTCTTCCACTTTCCCTTTGTCCACCCTCAGCCATGATGCTTCAATTCCTTTTTTCACGAATCAGGGAAGGGATGCATCACCTCAGTGAAACCGTTGAGACCAACATGAGATCCTCATCCCGGAAGATGCAAATAGAGCGAGGCTGAAATACTGAATATGAGAATGGAATTTCACTCAGTGTAAAGTTCCAAGCTGGGAGTAAAACCTCATGGTAACGAGGAGTTGGCTTCCCAATTGCTGGATATAATCCTGGTGCAGAAAAGCAAAACGTGAGATGGAGTCGATCAAACCCCCCAAGCAAAAATATGCACATGAATCCCCTTTGTAGGCCTCTCAAAGTCAACAACGTGGATGCACGTGCGCACGTTTGTGTGTGTGTGTGTGAGAGAGAGAGAGAGAGAAACAAGAAATATATATTTCGGCATATTACATTTTTCTAAAACTAGCTCTAAGCATCATTGAAGTGGTCCGAGCAATAGAGATGCCCAAGGCTCAACCTGTTCAGGCTGATTTGTCAGGCACGTTATCGTGCACTTGCTAACATTCTTCAATAGCTACCCATTTAGCTCACGTAGCAACTGAACCATTAACTACAAACTCCTGTCTAATCTCAGAGGGCTACAAACCCAGTAACAGGATAGTCTCGTAAGAATAGATAATGCAAAACAACTTGGCAGATCTTAAAGGGAAAGAAAACATCACCAAGTATCCTAGCAGGCATGTTTGGAAAATTGAAGTATCCCCCAAATTAAATCTACAATTCTACACCATAAAAGAATGACTATGACGGTGATTGATTACCATTCTTAACATGCTAGTTTGGATAACTCACAACACAACGACTCTGCTTTCCATGGTTAATGAGTTTGGTACTAAGCTATTCGTGATATCACTAGGTAGCATCTAATTGTTATTGTTTCACTCGCAATACAATTTTCGTGTTACACTGGTATTTCTACTGACACCTGTTGCAGGCACGCACACACACTCACACAACTTGCCAAGTCATAGAATTTCTCTGGCTCAACCTCAAGTCAAGCCTAAAACAGTCAATGATTTCTGATGCAATGGCTTAAACAATCTTGACAGAAAGCTTTCTGTGGAAAATCTGATATTAGCATTCGTCAACCTTGAATTTACCATTTGTAATCGTGATTGATTGTCCTACAGGTGGTTCATTTTCTCAGTTTCTTGCCAATTCTCAAACAAAGATGTCCTGTCTATGCAATGGAGTATTTCATTCATTAACCAATGGTATTGGTGACTTGTCCACCACAGCGTCTGGCTCTACACCAAATTACTCAGTTATAGATGTTTCAACAATGTATCCAATAAAAATTTTGTGTTAAACGAACTAAGTGACCGTCAATCCTTTCTGAGGGTAACAGAAAATAAGTACAACAGACGGTTTAAAATGCTAGTTGCTATGAGTGTCGTGCATGCATGGAGAGAGAGAGAGAGAGAGAGAGAGAGAGAGAGAGAGAGAGAGAGAGATTTCATATAAAGTCTCTAGTCTCACATACTATATATATATATATATATATATATATATGTACAAATACATACTATATATATAGTTCTTTTAGTTGATAAGAAAATATAGACAACAAAATACAAACATGAAATTCCAGAGCGTCCGTGTCAGACACAAGTGCCTCAAGTATGAGATTTGACCACTTTGGCTTCCTGAACTTATAAAGGTGTGCCTCATAACAGTAGCCGAATTAGATATAGAAAAATAGTCAGGAAGTGTAAAAATAGCATATGTGCTTGAAAACAAATCACATAGAGTTGGACAACAATAAAGACCAAAAACCAGGGTGTACATGCAGACACAAACGTAGGAAATACAACTTCATGAGATTAGTTAACCCTTCTATAATATGAAAAAGTTACATGTGTTTCTAAAGTAACGGCTTTATGACATAAATTAGTCAGGATAAAATGCAGGATGTGCTCTGTGTGTTTCCGTGTGTGTGTGTGAGAGAGAGAGGACACATCCATTACAGAAAGACCAAATATATGGGAGGAAGCATCCATTGCAGAAAGACTAAACGTATAGGTTGAGAATAGAGATTCACCACCCCGCTACAACAATAAGTTTGTAGAAAGCACCAAGAGCATTAGCTCAACCGCATGGCACTCTGGCGCTGTTGCTCCTGGTGGGGAGTTCGACTGCCATAAGGTGCATGTGTGTGGGTGTGGGTGTTAGATTTCGGCCTCCTCTTGTAACCAAAAGTAATAATAATAATAAGTTTGTAGAAAACAGAATATCCAGATACAAAAGAAGTGTTATCCGTATCGCACACGATATGATACAGTATCGTACGATACGGCCAAAAAAAAATTGAAAGAATTTTTTTTTCATTTTTTTTTGCGGGTTTATGGCCTCTGTTCACTACCAATATCACATCACTGGAGTGTCATAGACTCAATAATCAAATAAATGGAGCTCATCATTTTGCTCACATATGAAAATGAGCAAATGTGCCAACTACAACTACATGTATAAAGATAGCAGTTTGTTAATTTTGATATATTAGAGGAGTGCATTATGGAAGATAATGAAGAAAATGCACTCCTAACCAAAGAAGATATTGCATGGATTAATTTGGAAGAAGCGCAAGAACATCATCAAGGAGATGAAGATTTTGATTTTGAAGTAGAAGGTGATGAAAATCTTGAGCGAGAAGATGAAGATTATTTAGCCGATGATCCTTATTACAATATGTAAATGTAAATGTATTTCATTTTTTGCTTCAAAATATTTAATTTATTTTTAATTGTTCAATGGTGAATGATCAATATCAATATCTACTAAACTTCGCATTATATGAATTCTTTGCAATTATCATGTTTTTGTTAATTTTTTTCTGATTTTTTAAAGATTTTTACTAGTTTTTTAATATTAAAGTACAATATGATACGATATGCCCGTATCGTGAACCAAAGCAATACACGATACGATACAGGTCGAACAACACTGCAAAAGACCGAACATGTCGGCCAAAATTGCTGCCAGCTTTACATGATTTTCCCTTTACCTATTCTGCCAAAAGGCATTTAAAATTTGACAGCGTTTGATATTTTTTCAGTACATCGACACTATACTTTCTTTGAGTGTGTGTTGATCAGTAAACTTGTATCATATAAACTTAGACATAATTCTGCTGGTATGCTAAAGAAAACACTAAAGACAAACAACATAATGTTGCAAGATGCACTGCTCTATGTTTCTGTTTAAACAAATTGAGGTTGAATTTACATCAACCTTGCCTGCAAGTTCTACTGATTTGAAGATCACAAAGCACATTTTTATTTGTCTTTAAAACTAACGTTTTACTTACACCCGCAAAGGTGGTGATTCTTTCTGCCCTCAAAATACAAGGTGTAAGTTCATACTTCATATTTAATTGCTATGGCCTGGTGTGTATTTCACAGGTAACAGGTTAAAACACTTGCTTCACGGAACTTAATGAATTTACCATATGTTGCAAAGCAATCCCAGAAGGCCAAAATTTGATAATCAGTTTATCTGAGCACTTCAAGTAATTTTCAGACATCATCCCTTGTCTGCAAATAAACACACCTGACACTACTGCCATATTATACCAATTTCGACTACACGATTTGGGATTTGGAGAACAGAAAAGCAAAGAGGCTGCAAGAGATCCTACAACATCTAATAACAGAAATGCACATAAAGTACCTAAAGTTCTCCGTTTATCCAAACTGTGTGCTACATAGAAACATAATCTTCGTTTCCTCCTCCCTTTCAGAGCTTATCCTGCCACGGTTTTCCACTAAAGATTCACGTTTTCCAGTACCATAATCAGAAAATCGTTCAAGACTATGCGTAAGTGTTCTCCGAACTTCTCTATGAACTAAATCACAGGCTTCGTGAATACTCGAAAAAATCCAGACAATGCTTACAGGAAACTCGAGGTGAAAAGACTACATCTCTCTGCAACCAAATTTTTCAATGCATCGTAGAACTAAGCCTCGTGAAGAAGAAATAAAACTAGAAACAAATGAAAAGGACTAGATTATTACCAGATCCGCTGCAAGAAAGCCAGATCGACAAGAGAGCAGACGCTATCCCTAAAGCTTTTGAGTCTCTAAACATCGGCGATGAAAATGCAAACCCTAAGCAATCAGCACGCAGGAGAAGATGTCGAAACGCTTACCGAAGACAAATATGCGATAATCGAGTCGAAGAAGCCACACTTTTTCCGCTTAAAGAGGTAATAGCTCCCAAAAATATCATCGACTAAAGGAAAAGTAAAGATGACGCATAGAAATCGCTCACCTCGAGAGACAGACACGCAAAATACTTCTTCGATGTCGTGTTTTTCTCTTCTCTCACTCTCGTTCCCTTTTCTCCTCCACCGAAGTCTCACTTCGCTTCTCCGTATTTATACCCAACGGAATGTGTTCGGCGAATAGCGTTCATATCATCTTCCGTCCTCGCTTTTCTCTCCCTTCTCATCTTTTCCCATTTATCGTTGTTAGTCTTGCTAAAACTTTTTAGATAAAATTGTAGCTTATTTAGATGTCAAGACCAAGCAAAGAGGTCTTCCACGTAGTAGATTAGTGTGCGTGGCGCTATTTCATTTATATGTAGTCATTTGAAAGTTTTCGGCGTTTTTCTTCACTCTCTGGCCTGGGAAACTGAAAGCGCAGTGGCGCAAGAGGGGTTTTACGGTAGAAACGCAATTCCGAATCACTCTCGCTTTCTACTTTTTGTGCCTGGTTGAACGGCGAATAGTTGTGGACATTGGTGGTATTTTGGTAGCCATCGTTAAACCCAACCCAGCTTAGCCGGCAAGTATGGCTTGTAGAACAAGGGAAGGAGCCGAATTCATGCAGTAGATGGCTCATTAGTCAACTGGAGGTCTAAGTGAGCTTAGCGGATCACGAGCTACTCGAGCTCTATCCAGCAAGAACTTGAACTCGACTCGAGTTTGTAAAATAAGCTCGAACCGGGCTTGAGTTGCTCACCAGCTGAGAAGTTGCCAGTTAGAGAAGCTCGAGCCTAGCTGAGCTTAATCGAGTCAATCATGGTTACACCGAGCGCAAAAATGAATCTAGCAACCTGAGCTGAGGTTGCTTGAACATAACCCCAGCTAGAGCTTGAAGATTGAAACTTGATTGAAACTTGATCGAACCCTTAACGTTGCTCGTATTGGAGCACAACCCGGTTCTATTGCACCCATAATGGCTTAACCCCACCCAACCCAACCAATTGGTCTTTGACATGGCTTTAGCACATATGTGCACAAATTCCCGTATGCTAAACCAGACAAGATGTTAATACGAGTTGAATTGAATGGAACCATTATTTATGTTCATCTCTTATAGATTTTGCACATGACATTGTATTAGTGGAGGAGTCTAACGAAAAAGTTAATAGAAAATTGAAACTATGGAGAGAAACATTAGAAAGTAAATGCTTTCGAATTAGTAGAACAAAGACATAATATATGGAATGTAAGTTTGATCATTTTGTTACTTCACAGGACATAGAAATTAAAATTGGTACATATTGCATCCCTTAAAAGGGAAGTTTTAAATATCTAAGGTCAATTTTTTATAATGATGGAATAATTGATGGAGATGTTAGGCATATAATTGATGCTGATTGGTTAAAATGGAGAGGAGCATCAAGTATTCTTTGTGATAAGAAGATATCATTGAAGTTAAAAGATAAATATTATAGACCAGTAATTAACCCTGTCATGTTTTATAGTTTTGAGTGTTGGGCAATTAATCATTAATATGTATGTGAAAGAAATGAAGATGTTGAGATGGATGAGTGATCATACAAGAAAAGACCGTATACATAATGAGGTTATTAAAAACAAATTAGGAGTGACACCAATAGAGGATAAAATGAGAGAATATCGTTTAAGATGGTTTCGACATATAAAAAGAAGATCAAAAGAAGAACCTTTTAGAAGGTATGAAAAACTAGATTTTGAAAGTATTAAAAGAGGTAGAAGACACGACCACAAAAGTATTGGAAAGAAACAATAAGAAATTATCTAGCTTATTGTGAGTTAACTTGCTAACATGGTACATGATAGGTTTTCGTGGAAACAAAGAATCCATGTAGCCGACCCCGTCTAGTATGGGAAAAAGCTAAGCTGTTGTAGTTGTAGTTGTATCTTGTATAGATTTACAAGCCACTTCATGTTGAGTCCAGATAGAAAACAGAACAAGAGCCCAACACTATGCAACTCAAGCAATAGTTCACCTGGCTAGCGCGTTGATTTACAAGTTGAAGGTCTTGTGTTCAATACCGGAGTATGTGCACGGGCTGCCTCACTACGACTGCATTCTACACAAACGAGAACTAGTATGAGCTCTTAATTTACCAATGCTCTGGTCACCCTTTAGAGACGTATGAGCGAGGAATTAAAGAGTAGTCTAGGTTGATATATCTTGGTTTTCTATAATATTTAGATTTACTTTATATCTTAGGAAGATCATCGATAATTAAAAAGCATGACAGCGACTTTCCGAAGAAAAGCCTGCCTTTATCTACATGGGGTGAGCAGGCTTGCTGAAGCCTAACACACATGCACCCTTTTGGGAATGGAACTCCCCACTTACAATAAGGGCTCTAGCGGGCCTGACCAGTTGAGCTAACGATGAAAAAAGGAAGAAGCTTTCAGCAAAGCCAAAACCCGAACACGTCGCTTTCGAAAGTTAAAAACGGGAAACGAAGAGTTTCAATTCTCGAGAGCGACAATTGAGATCAGCCAAGATGGACAGTGAAGAAAGACGGACTGGAAGATCAATCCACATGAAAGAGAATTAACCAACCACAATGCGTCTCAATCTTCACCTTACGAGATTGTTTGGTACATAATCCTCATTCCTGATTGAGCAACACTTAATCCCCAATTTATTCAGATCAGATCTTGATTTAAGCAAGACTGGAATGAGTCGTTGATCTATCTTGTAACAAAATTTACTTGGGATGGTAATATTGACCTGCCTCGTGTAACCTCAAACCGACTTGGCCGACCTAAAAGGAATGGAGAATACCCGACCCAATCATGTTTAAGTATGGGAATAAAATGAAGAGACTCAATACTTGCCCCAACCTATAATCCGACTTTATATATATATATATGACAAGTTCATGTATGCGGATAAAATGAACGGACTCAATGCTTGCCCCAACCTATAATCCGACATATATATAATCCTCTGTTTCTTTTCTCACTGAGATTGCTCGAGTCTGTATACCACCATTCTCCTTCATTGAGTTAGTGTCTTGTCTTCTTTAGGCAAGATCCTCACCTAAAAAATTATCATTCTTTTTAACCTTTGGCCTATTAATCTTTGAAAGGAACAAGAAGTATATTTGTTTCAGTCACAATGTGTCGCAAACCCACTCGGGAGGACCAAAATTTTCGCTCGGAATAGGGTTGTGTTGGCCTCGGTTTGCAACCAATCGTCATGCAGTAGAAGTTCACATGTGGCGAACTATCCCGTAACCTACCATGAAACGGAGGCAGAAGCCAGAGGTGAACCTCATTACCCAAGCGCATAGACGCCCGGTGGTGTACTTGTGGAAGGAAGGTGGAGGACCCCGATGAATCGAACGCCGGAGGCGGAGAAGGTCTTATACATGGGGCATCGAGAGGTTTATGCATCTGCGGAGAAGACTTGCAAGACAAAGGAAGTTTCTTGTTGGTGGTGGAGAGGACTCCAGCAAAGGAGGTTCATTCAATAGCTATCAAACGTGCAGAGACTTGGAGGAGGCTTCGGTGCTCCACTTGAGCACTCGGGAGAAGCTAAAGGTCGGCATGGTTTGCGGAACCAGCGCTCAGATGGAAGATACCACAGTGGTGGGTCAACTTGGGTCAGTTTGGTTGGAGTCAATATGTGGTCTGCAACTACAGGCCGGACCATGAGGGTTCTCTTAGCACCTGGTGATAGTAGGGCTAGGGTGAAGACCGAGTGGGCAGGAGAACCACGAGCAGCAGGGAAGAGTCCCGCACGAGCTTC
The DNA here is from genome assembly GCA_036023115.1 of Brasenia schreberi. Taxonomy (NCBI): domain Eukaryota; kingdom Viridiplantae; phylum Streptophyta; class Magnoliopsida; order Nymphaeales; family Cabombaceae; genus Brasenia; species Brasenia schreberi. The sequence goes on along the minus strand of JAYKKT010000073.1, from coordinate 18,845,262 downwards.
CCACGGCAGAAGGCCATGCGCCAGGTGGGAGCCAGCACCGCAAGCATGGAGAGCAATGGGTGGCATTGCTTGTCCCGAGAGAGAGAGAGAGAGACCTTGGGCGTTGCTACCTTGTGGGGTGTCTCTCAGACCCATGTGCCTGTAATTCCTCTTTAGCTAATGAAAGCCCATTTCCCCGTCACACTTGTGATGTGTTTCGAGTGTATGTGTGTGTATTTGCTGTGAGTGGGTTGCCATCAAAGTGTGGGTGTGAGCTCTAAACCAAAGGAGGCCCGGAGCTAACCAGTGGTCTAATTGGGTGCAATTTCACACCGATCGAGGATGAAGCTGGTCAGTTGTGAATTGACACTATCACAACCTTATTCTGAGCGGAAAATTTTATGCTCCATAGTGGGTTTGTGACATAGTGCAACGCTATCATAACATAAATGAGCTTGCAGTTGCATTTCTCTGTGTTGTATTTGGACTCTATTTACTTTCAACTTTGGCTAGGCTTTTATTAAATTTGCATTAGACCAAGTTTCATAACTATTCTTGATAAATCTAGGAAATAACTATTCTTGATAAATCTAGGAATCAATTACTTATGATTATTTTTGCCTAAATACGTTGGTGGATGGTTTAACAATCAAAGATGTATGCTTATGTATGTCTATATGTTCATGTGTCTTGTGTCTCTCTCACAAACACTCTCTCTCTATATATATAGTTTTATATATGAGATATGGAACATTTTACATGTGGAAGATTTTAAATAGGTGAATAGGCTCAATGATAGATCGCCCTTGCATTTATCTAAATTGGTTCTTCATTGTATCCAATACTTGTCTCAACTTTTATTCAATGAGACCCTGATAAAATGTTCCATATCTCATTTATATATTCTTTGGAGAACCTTGGAAAAGAGTGATATCTTATTTGATGTATATCAATATTATAAGAGATAAGTGATATGTATGATGGTGCACAAACTTATAATCAAGTTAATATTGAATTATATAAAGGATTAACTTTAAGTTCATATATATTTGGTTAAGACGAGTTAACATAGTATATTCAAGATGAAGTACTTGGGCGTATGTTATTTGTGGATGATATTGTGTTAGTGGATGAGTCTAAGGAAAAAGTTAATAAGAAACTGGAACTATGGAAATAAATATTAGACAATAAAGGCTTTTGACTTTGTAGAAAGGACAAAATATATTGAGTGCAAGTTTGATCTTATGGTTACTACAGACATAGAAATTAAGATTAACACACATTATGTCCTTGAAGAAGATCATAAAAGTGTTGGAAGGAAACAATAAAAAACAGCTTTGTTGAGTTAACTGTTTGTGTGACACAGGATCGAACTCTATGGAAATAAAGAATCCATGTAGCCGACCCCATTTAGCATAGGAACAAGCGTAACTGTTGGTGTGTATGTATGTATGTATATTATCCTCATATCAGCAAAGGTTGTAACAGGGGGAAGTATTACGACTTGATGGTTGTTGTCTTCTTGTATTTCTGTTTCTTATTCTTAATATGTTTGTCACTTCATAATGTAAATCTGTGGATAAGTTTCTCATTGCTTGTTAAACTTGAATTTCTTGTTCTTTATGAGAGAGAGGGCACAGCTATGACATTCAATATACGTAGTAGGGACGATACGTAGTAATGGAAGTTTTAAAGACTTGGTGGTCGTCCTTTTTCATTTTCTGTCTCTTTTTCTTTTAATATGTTCATTCTTTGTAATCTATCTGTAGTTTAGTTTGTCATTTCGTGTTAAATTTGAAGTATCTGGTGCAAGGTGGTTGCCGGATTTCTGTTTTCTTTATAACAATGCTGGTGGTAGCCAAAGCCCTAAACGATGAACATTGGGTAGAGTACCCGCTTCCTAACCCGTATGATTTGCCCCTTTTATGGCAGTCAGTACCCTTGTATAGTAAAAGGAGAAAAATGAAAAAAAAGACCTAATCACACGGACGAGTATTAATGGAAAAGGGTACATTCCCGATAATTTGCATCCAAATCCAATATCAAAACTACGATTCAAATAACTCTAAACTAAGTCAAATTTGGCACCTTTAAGTCTTAATACTCTGTGTCACACAGATTGTGTGATGGTGCTATTGACATCCGATTGGCATCTTGTGACACTGTGTTCTGCAAAACTATTTGAAGCAATAGGTTAGAGTTAACCAACAAGAATATCAAGCAAGAAATCTGCAAATTCAAGTAAATTTATTCGTGATATGTGGGGACAAAAGGCTATATCTTTCCAAGTCAAAGGCCAAGTCTAAGTAGAAGTGAAGCCCTATTTCCTTTTATGCTTCACCTCTTTGTGGTTCCATTTATTTGAATACCAAAAGCATCGCCAATTGTGCACAAGGACACCACTCTCCGGGATGGTTAGTGAGAACCTCGTGAGTGAGAGGTCATCAGTTCTTTCTTTTTATTTTGGTTTGTGTGTGTATGTATATTAGTGGTTCAGATAATTGTTAAAAAATGATCTAGCTTGTGTTGAGTTAATTGTTAACATGGTACATGATTGAGCTCTATAAAAACAAAAAATTCATGTAACCGATCCCATTTAGTACGAGAAAAAGTTTAATTATTGTTGTTGTTGTTGTTGTTTTTGTTGTGTGTATGTGAAAGGCTGAAGCCATATTCAACACTGCCCAAAGGTATCAAACTCATGACTTTCATCTTGCAAGTAGATCTGCTAGCCGGCTGAACAATTGTTCCGTGTTTCTTTTTATCTGTTCAACACCTTGATGCGGTACTCCATTTGATCCATTGCCGTTTAAAGTCCTTTGGGTCCAACCAAAAGTTGTGAAAAGTTGGTGTAACATCAATAGTGAAAGAGATGTGCTTGAGGTGGTTTGAACATGGGAGATGGAGCTTCCTTAAGAAGGTGTAAGAAGTTGGATTTTGCACAAAACTTTATAAGCCTAAGTAGCCTGTTTAAAATATTGGAATGAGATGATAAAAAGAAGTGTCTTAGTGTTTCAGTTTTAACTGCTAAACTTGACATGATGCAAACTAACTGCCAAATAAGAAACCACAAACCCTTTTAGTGTGTGTTCGACTTCGAGGCCCCCATTGAACATAGGTGTGGGAAGGTGTGACGGCATGGAACTGCTCGACTCAGTGCAAACCAATGTGTTGGGCTCGCGTGGGTCACAGGATCAAGCACAATTTAGTTTCGGTTCGATGGTACTTATAAGAATGGTCAAGTGAACTAAACTCTGTTTAAAATGGTTGAGGAGATTATGCATATAACACCCCAAGGTTACTCTTGTCTGATATCAATAAGTAGGGGCGAACTGTGTTATGGGTTATTATCCTTGTTACCTATTCATTTAAATTTGCAAAGAGCAAAATTAAAGGCACGAAGCCCGGTGCGGCTTTCTTTACCTAGCTAATGATACAAAATATTCAATTGCAAACAATTTTGTTGGATTCCGAATGACATCCATTAAATTGCTTAGGTACTTCAACTGGTGATTGTCCATGTTTGTTTATTCTTCTTCAATTGACATGGAACCCACTGGAATCGAACCTTTGTTCTTTTTATGTGAGTAGTTGGCCGCTTCCAAAACTAATACATGACACCAAAATGAGGTCGGCTACATGGATTCCTTAGGGCGTTTAACTCTATCTCGTGTTTGTTTAGCAATTAAATAAAAGAAAAAAAAAGATAATCTAGGGTTACCCCAATTCAGGTTGAGGCCTATATCAAAAATTAGGTACTACATGTGACCCAAAAATTTGGGCCCCGAATCTAAAAAGTTAGGGCCTAAAGAGTTACATGTTGTAAGTGTTGAGCAAATTTTGGGTAGGTATGGCAATAGTGCTAAGCAGGTTTCCACCACATCCGCACCTGCCTTCGCACTGGAAACTTATTAATAGACTAAGCACCAGCACCCCTTTATATTTTACATAAAACATAAATCTACTCTATAATATTTCATATTATTTAATTATAAGTGATTTTATATATTATGGATTTAAAAAATACTTAGTATATAATATTATGTATATACACATAAGAAATAAATAACAGGGCAGGTTTACCTTAAAACCTATGCCACAGTGGGCTGGGGTTTTTTTATCCCTAATTTTGGGGCAAACAAAATTGATACTATGACTAGGCTAAGATTCAGAGGCCTATGGCAGTGGCCTTAGTGTTTCTCCAACAGGCCACCTCTAAGATTTTTCCTTTTTGAAAAATCTCCAACTTGTTTAAAAGAGAAAAACTGAACAGTAAGCCGTATGGTCTTACCATTTTGCTAAATTGGCAATTGTCCAGTTGCCTGGATCGGTTTGGGGTCTCAAGTTCTACCTGAGCTTGAAGTGAGGGGACTAACTTGGTCAGGTCCACGCCTAGCTGCAGGCTGCCCCGTTCACCTGTGAACCTTTTAAAAACTGATAATTTGTAATTATTTGTATGTAGGATACATAATATGTACAAAATACTATGTATATTATGCAAAAATAGGTATACACATACTATGACACATAACATACCATAACACGAAAAGCCTTCAGTTGGTGTTTTTCTCTCTCTAATATATTTAGTGGTTCTTCAATGGTTATAGTAGAATGCACACATGGAAGGTTCATCCTCTCTTGTGCAATACTAGGATCTTGTTTTGAATATGAGTTAAAACAAACACAAAGTTCGCATTCAAATGGTCTCAAACATGAATTAGAACGAGCAGTGACAAATTCAAACAAGAACTTGGCTCATTATATATGTTTGACATGAGCTCATCACGAAATAACGAACAGCTCGTGAACATGTTCATGAGTAGATTGTTCACATAAATATATGAACACGAGCTATCTGGTACAGCACAGAGGTGGGTTGTGGGTAAGGCCACTAAGGCAACCGCATTAGACCCCCGAATTTTAAAACTTTAAAACTTTAAACTCATTATAACATTAATATTTCTAGGCCCTAAAGATTTTAGACTTAATTCGAGGCTCCAAACTTTTTAAGTCACATATATCAAGTAATTTTCGCTTTAGGCCTTAACCTGTGTTGGAGCACTCGTGGTATATCGAGCGAGCAGCTCGTTTAGCGGCACAAATGGAGAGGTAACATATGCATTCACGCATCAACAAATATTTACATGGTATACCGAGCGAGCAGCTCATTTAGCTGCACAAATGGAGAGGTAACATATGTATTCATGCATCAACAAATATTTACATGGTATCAAAGCCTCATTTTAAATAATTCGAGTACATCGGGAAGAGTGTCAAGATTAGAAAGTTCGAGAAATCACTCCAAACTTGAGTTAACACTAAGATCTTTGTTTGTTTCTTGAAATGGATAGTAAAAATGAGTCTTTTAAATGTATTCTTGACCCAAAATGCTATCAAAGTTGGGTAAGAACTATGAAAAATTATTTTTTTGTCAAAAGATTTTGGGATTACATTGACGGGACAATTGAAAAACCTATCTTAGACATTGAAGACTTATATGATGATGATGCTTTCAAAGTCCAAGAAAAATACAAGCGAGGTTTCTCCTAGCTTGATGGCACCCCATTTTGTAGCAAAACAACGAGGTGGGTCTTGTGAAATGGCCAAGGAAAGCAAGACAATTCAAAACCCAAATTGTTGCAATGAGCTAGCTGCACCATGTAGTTTCATGTGAACCCTGTCACACACTTCAATTATGGAATAATGCGTCACATGATAATAAATGCTGAATGGTCATAGTTTAAACAATAATTCAATTCATACAAGATAAGGATAATCCAGCACTGACTGGTATTAAGGAATCCAGTCATTCTCATAGGATCATCAAACTCTCTCTAATTTTCAATAATTTCCTTTTTTTCTCCCCTCCTGTTGAGAAACAAATGACAATTATGTGATTCTCAAGTTGTTGACATGGGCCACCCCTAGTTAGAGGGGGACTGTCTGGACCCAATCCAGAAGGTTGAACCGGAAATGAACCTCCCCGGAATCGAATACCTCCACGGTGTGGTTCGAGTTTCAACTACCAGGAACCGAAACGGGAACAAGTGGACTGGAACTGGCAGTTTCCAAGACATTTCTTTGGTTCCGGTTTAAAATCCTACCTTTATTTCATAAAATTTCCAAAGGAAACCAAAATCAGAGTCAGACCCAGACGGGAGCTCGTTTGGTTCCAGTTCCAGGTTTTCAGGGAAACAGAGCTGCGGTTTGGAATGGCACCTGCCAAAATTGGAAAAGAAAATGAGGGTCCGTGTCATAAATAGACTATGCCGGGGAATAGTGACACGACACGAATTAGTGGCACATGTGCTTTTTCTCTTTTCCTTTGTAGTTTATGTCATGGTGTCTTTGTTAACATGTCATGTCTCTCTTTGAACGGTAATTTACTTCCACATATGTGTGTTCTTAGGGGTGCAAGTGACCCTTGCAGCTTGTGAGCTCCTCGAGACAAGATTGACTCGACAACAACTCGAATTCGACTCAGTCTAAGTTTGAGTCAAGCTTAAGATACGAGCCAGCCGAGTTCAAGGTCACAAGTACCAGGCTCAAGCTGCTTGTGAGCTTAGTCAAGCTATAGCATCTTAGTGGTTGTTCACGTTTTGTAGTGGCTATATTCCGTTATTAATTAAACATATTCATCCAACATTGAATCCAAACCTACACCAAGCCTTTACCTAACTTATGTGGGTGGACTCGGCCATATCCGTTCTTAGTCGTTAGTGTCATTAGCATTTAACTAAAAAAAATCGAGCTATCTCACTCGAGTGACGAGTGGGCTGCATGCCATGTGTTTCCATCATTCTGGGCCCACAAGTTTCAAGTAGATTGGTACCGTGTACACGTGGCAAGAATTGAGATATGAGAGAGTGGGTCCCTACGTAGTCTGAACTAGGGGGAGGAGAGACCCTAGGCCGGCTTTACGTAGCGACCCACCAAGACAATGATATCCACAGAGTCAAGTCTAATGACCCCAATGTCATAAGCAGATGGGATTCGAACCAAATTCAAAGAAACCAAATCAAACTGCTGATCCAATTTTGGACCCGAACCCAAGCCAAACCTGACCTGGCCTGGGCCAGAATGAAGCATACAAACCCTAACAGCCACCAATTCCAAAAGGGGCAGTCAAAAGTGTCGGCCATGTTTGCTTCTTTTATTATTTTTACCATTAAAATTCTTCTTTAATCCGGTGGAAATTGCAAGTTCGCTGGCCTTTTTCCCTTTGTCCACAGAAAATTCTATGATGGTGATGCTATTTTCTACATAAGGTACAATTTCTTTCCTCCTTGTGAGTCAGTGGACTAGTTAGTCAATCGTTTACCTTAGTCAAGTTAAAAAACTCAAAACCAAAATCAACGTAAGTTTCATTAGAAAATTCACTTTTCCAGACAAGAATAAAATCGAATTTATACAATTTTCTTGTATAATTGGAAGATCATTTAATTACATCATAATCTACCAACTTTGATATGGTTTTCAAGCACACACACATGTATGTGCGTATGTATGTATATATATATATATATATATATATATATATATATATATGCATGTATATGTGTGTGTATGAGCTTGTGGTTTATGCTCAAACCAATTTGATATATATATATGCTTGTGGTTTATGTGTACAACCTCTTAAATGCGAAGTGTAATTTTTCCTTTTTAATCTCAAATATCTATCTTTTTGCTTGTGTGCATAAAGGAGAAGGTCTCTCTCTCTCTCTCTCTCTCTCTCTCTCTCTCTCTCTCTCTATATATATATATATATATATATATATATATATATATAATCTCAAATATCTATCTTTTTTATTGGACATTTTTGCTTGAGTGCATAAAGAAGAAGGTCTCTCTCTCTCTCTCTCTCTCTCTCTCTCTCTCTCTCTCTCTCTCTCTCTATATATATATATATATATATATATATATATATGTGTGTGTGTGTGTGTGTGTGTGTGTGTGTGTGTGTGTGTGTGTCTCTCTATATGTGTGTGTGTGTGTGTGTTACAAGTGAAGCCAAACATAATGCAATATTCATGTTTAGTTCATAATGCATTAGAAGCAAACTCATGTTTGACTCATTTGTGGTAGATAGATGGGATCTAGGCCCATCGTTTATTAGAAGCACACATCAAGAACCACGGAGGAAAGGGGATGCCCATTTAGATCACAAATTGAACATGAGTAATCATCAATTTTTGTGATTCGGATCTAATACTAGCAATTCTGAACCCGACCTAATTAATTTCTATACAATCAAGTTTCAGTGTCAAATCCTAAATATTCAGGTCTAGATACAAACACTCAGTGCTGAATCCATGATAATCAATCGGATCATGTTTCAGTAACAAGACCCAACTAAAAGTGGATGGATATCAGATGCCCGGACCCGAAATGTAGCAACGAAATCCCCAACCCCCTTCATGCGTGTGCACCGATGCACACTTACAGAACCCTCTTATATTATTCCATTATTTGAAATTTTAAAATTTTTATTATTTTAAGGGCGATGCTCCTCACTTGTTATGCTTCATGAATGAAGACAGAGGAAACAGGTAGCTCATAGAATCATCATGGACCACACTCTGCGGTTTGAACCAACCAGCTATTCACCTTTCGGATGGTCCAACCAAATTTTTGCACTACTTTCGGCCATGACTCCCCCAAGAGGAACTAATTCATTGGATTAGGTTGCTCCTCAAACTCAAATAATTGAATCGACAGAGCCCACACTATAGAGTAATTACTCGTTCACACTCAGGTGGGTCTACCCAAAAGTGACGGGTCTATTGCAGTTGGTCCACAACCAATCATTGTTTTTACACAGTGACACCTGCCCATTCATTACTTTTGAGTGGCATCAATGGCATTTTAAAATTTATAAGAGTTTGAAAAAATACCAAGATATTTTTATTATACTCATGCTACTAAAAAACAAACAATAAGTGGATAGGTGTCAGTGTGAGCAAAATCCAATCACTTTCTCCATATAGAAGAGAGAAGGTGAAGTTTGAGATGTACAAACTCCATCTAAATCAATATTTACCATTCTATAAAAAATACAAAGAAATCAATTATCCTACAAAAAGTGTAAACTTTTTGTGTTTTTTAATCTCAATCATCATTGACTTGTGATAGAGTAGTTTGGATGAAGTTTGCATACCAGTTTATCCTCCAACTTTCCTATATATAAGCAATACATATACATCAATATACACATAAAAAAATACATATACATCAATATACACATAAACACATCACCTGCTTTTACAATAATAAAATCTCTTTGGACACTTATGATTTGTGTAATCATGAATAAGAATACACGGATATATGGATTACCTACTTTTATATCTAATTGTCCAATAAAATTTCTTTGGATAATTATGACTTACGTAACCGAGAATAAGTATCTTGCACCAAAAATATATTTGAAAAGTTTGATATTCCGTAGCGTAAATATTTTGTTTTCTGGAAGAATTTAGAAATATATGCTCACTGGCTGCTTCTGTGATTGATTTAGATGTTCAACCACCATGAAAGATTATGGCTGGGCAATCGCATTATTTGACTAAATTATGCGTTTTAATTCGTGAGAAGAACTCTTCGGATAGGCTTGGGCCCCAAGGTTCGGTGAGCATAGATCTTTAATAGTTTCTTTATGCGACTAGCACATCCACGTTCTGTTGAAGGGATGACCGGCAGCTGCGTTCCCGGTAAACAAGGCTGCCTCCGATTTTCCAAAACCGGAACGAATCAGGATCGGGTCAGTTCCTGTTTGAGTCCAAACCACTCTGAACTAGAAAAACAGATAGAACCAGCAGTTTAGAACTATCGGTTCTGATTCCATGAAAGGTGGAACCAAAAGAAAGTCTCGACCATTGAGCGCCCAAAGCAATAGCTCAATGGTAGGGTACTTTAGTGCCCTTGCCGCAAGTGGGAGTTCGACTCCTGGTGGGTCGTTGGAATCAAAAGAAAAAAGTCTCGAACAATTGATTTCTTGAATTTTCCAAATATCGCTCCCTTAGTTACCTCTCAAAACGTCCAAATTAATGAAGAACTTCTCTTTCATTTCATCTTCTATGGGTCCATCACCACCTTTCTTTCTTATAACTTTATTAAGGATCAATCTCCTACTTACCAAAATGTGCAAATGAATTGGATTATGTGGGCTTGGTTCCAAATTGGACACCGAGAATAAAAAACCATATGAATTTGGATATGGAAATGTTTGTATTCAATCCAATCCATGCGGAGCATTTTAAATTCCATTTCTGGATCGAAGGTCTGGCAAAATGCAATAACGTGGTTTGAAATTGCTCTTTAGTTTTTTTTATTTCTTTTATTTCTATTTTTTTTGTATTTTATAAGTATTTTAAAAGAAAACAAGTTATCACCACAATTCTAGTGGCCAAAATGAACTACGGTACTTGGTAGGAAGGATGGTAGGAAGCTTCCTATTAATATCTGCGGTCAAGAAGGATAAGGTTTTCACTGAAGACGTTTGGCGATCCAATTCCAAGCATATGATCCATAATCATCTGGTTTTGGGTCTGTATCCAGCTCATATTCGATGAGTAAAATCCAGCCCCAGATCCTTTCAAATCACTGTGAATTGCTGATAAAATCTACCATCACAGCGTTTCGTGTCTCCGTCAGGCTTTCGTCTTGGCCTTATATTCCCACAGTGCCGTGTTCGGGTTGTGTCTGCATTATGTCATTTTGTGTCCAAAACAAGTCAACCCCAACACTCCTCATTCTTTTTCATGTTATCTTGGGTCAACACGAATATGGACTTACGGGTTGTGCTTGTGTCAGGTAAAAGGTGTCTTCCTTTGCCAGCCATAATCAAATACATCCGATTCGTTCAAAGCAGGACTGAATCACCCTTTTCCTTCTTGGTGCGGCTCCCCATTTTGTTACTCGTAGTAGCAAGGCTCGTGCGAAGATCATCGGAGACTACATCATCCTTGAAAGGGTGGTTAGTGACCTGGGTATGGGCTTGGCCTTTGAAGAGGATAAAGGAATACTGTATGTGATGGGTGCGATCATACTAGCACTAAAGCACCGGATTCTATCAAAACTCCAAAGTTAAGTGTGTTTGGACGAGAGTAGTACATGGATGGGTGACCTCTTTGGAAGTCCTCGTGAACCACTTGTTCCTTTTTTGTGTGGATTTCCATTTTGTTACTCATAGCAACTAGGCTCATGCGAAGCATCAAAGACTACATCTGCACAAGGAGCCACAACTTTTCCAATTATGGGTCGGCTAAAAATAACCATGGACTCAAAGGTCACGAGTTCAATACCCGGAAATGATTATATCTAGCACGGCTCCACCCAAAGCTGTCTTGTGGAAAAGGTAAGGATTCCATGTGGTATCCGTATCCGGCTTCAATGATGCATTTGAGATTCAGGTAGACATAGATTCCGATTTGAGTCCTAAGCTGCGCAAAACCAGAAAAATCATTAGAATTTTTTAATTAAAAAAATAAACCACCAGTTCTGGTTCCGGTTCCATGGAAGGTGGAACCGGAACTGAATTGGTGGTCCCTGGTTATAGGTCTGGTTTGAAAGGTTTAGGTTCCAGCCAGTTTCTGACCTTGTTTGATATTGGTTGGACCCATGGGGCCCGTTCCAAACTGGCCATGTCTAATTCAGGGTCTTAAGCAAAGAGCTGGACCCGGGCAGCGTGGAATTCTCTTTAGATTTGTGGATCCGATATCAACTGGACTGAGGTTGTCCTGAAGGCAATTGGTTGTGGCCTAGCATGTAAATTTCGGAATAGTCCGGATAGTGACCCGTGATCCGGCCCATGTGGCCAGGCAAAGTAGGTACTTAAAACTTGAACAGTTATTGCAGAGATTCTGTGTCAGATTGGATTCGTTGAACAGCACCACCGGACCACCCCCCCCCCCCACCACCACCACCACCACAACCAACCCCAGCTTGTTTTGGACTTTCCAGACGGACCTGATCTACGCTCTAGATCCAATTAATATATCAATGCTTTTCCAGCACAATTAAAGGACATACTGGTATTAATATGATCAGGATACTGATTCCACTTTTTAAATAGCACATGCTATCATATGGTACTTTGTTTTATGTACAATGATTTTTGTTTAAACATATATATATATATATATATATATATATATATATATATATATATATATATATATATATATAGAGAGAGAGAGAGAGAGAGAGAGAGAGAGAGAGAGAGAGAGAGAGAGAGAGAGAGAGAGTCCATAATTCAGTTACAGTTCCGGGTATGGTTAGTCTGTTTGGTTTCAGAACCAATCCAATTCTGTTCACACTGCTGGCTGGTTTCGTACTGGCCATGTCTAGATAAAGTGTTGATCTAGATAAACCCGTACCTAGATCGGTAAGTGGATAAAACTGACCCGAGTATGTCGACCTATTCATGTGTCCAAAAGTTTGTTCATGTTTGGCTAGTCAGCTTGTTTGAGCTAAGCTGAACACGAATCTACTCATTGAAGTTAATAAAAACCAACTGGAACGAAACTTGCATTGTTCATGTTCGGCTCTTATTATTTAACGAGCCATCTCAAAGCAAACGATCTCGTCGCCGAGTCCAACCAAGCCTACCCGCGAGCAGCTCGGTTCGTGTACCAGCCCTGGATGGCATAAGATTCATAGAATGGGGAGGTTGTTTTGCTAATGAAAGTGCAAACCGATGGAATATATTCCATGCAAAGGGCATGAACCAGACAGAAAGTGCCAGTGTATATACGACCCGAACAAAGGCAAGTAAGGTGACGGCATTCTTAGATTTGAATCCGATCCAAATATGTGCTCACGTTCGATCCATTTGGATGATCCGGATGCATCTGACCGTTGGGAGCCACCATCGAACGGTCGACTCGCGCTACCGGACAACTCGGGCAGTTCGAGGGGTGCGGGCCCCACTGACCCGCCAGTCCGTAGGCCGATTGGGTAGGTGGGGACGACGTCGGTCTCCAAATTTGGCGCTTTTTCCCCAACCTCTGGAGGGTTGCCAAATTTTCATGGAGGCCCAAATAAACACGTCACCAACGGAACGGATTCTCCTAATTATTGTGCTACCTCTAATAAATCTTCTTTAATGACCATAAAAGTGCATGGCCTGGACACGATGAAAAGGACACAGTGACACGCTATTTTTTAATTATTAATATGCATTACTAGCAATGGAGCCACATTTAGGGAGTGGCAATTTGTGCTCAAGGGAAAACACCCGCACCACCCCATATAGAAGATCCGCAAGTGGGGTGTGATTTAAGGTAAACCTGTCCCGCTTTGCCTTGCTTGATATACTAAGTATATATTTTAGATACATATATATTATATATACTTGCTTTTAATTTAATGAGAAATAATATTGTAAAGTATATTTTTGCCTAAAGTATATGTTATAAGCTAATTTTTATTTTAAAAAAGTCATTGGTTGAAGTTGAGCAGGACAGGGTGGTGGTCTAATAGCAAAATTTTAGTATCGGGCGAGGTGTGGGTGGAGTGAAACCCCACCCCATTGCTATCCCTCCCTAGTCGCATTTGCTCGCTCGATATGTGGTGCCAAGGCCATGGTATTAAAATTGTAGGCCTAGATCCACAATCACGGTTCTAATTCATGATTTGTGTTGCTGTTTGGGTTCTCATGCGAAGCGAGGTGAAAACTTGAGAAAAGAAAGTACTTGGATTTTGATACAATACCCCTAAGCCAATTCCTCTAGTCAAAACTTCTCTTCTACTACAATGGGTTCTGATGCACAATGAAACTTAGAACTGTAAACATAAAAAAATCAAGGTATAGTTTCTCAAAACCTTGTATCAAACACACCCTTGATGTGTTGCACTTTAATCGAACGCATTCTTATCCTTGTTTCATTTGGTCACCTCTCTAAACATCCAAAGTATAGATCATAATAGCCTTCAAAAAAGATTTCGTCGTAACGTGACTAGCTGAAATTTGGTATATCAGAGCTTGCGCTCAATTTGGTTTTCACTTGGTGTAAAGCATAATGTATTTTATTGGACTACACATATTAGATGGATCTTGCAAGTCTGCCCACAAGAAATGGGTCCGTTCTTCTATTGTCTTGACCGGACCCTACATACTACCGAAATAGAGCCTTTTATAATTTTGTGGTCGATCGTAGGGGTTGGGGCTCAAAATATGCCCCACATTTTGCGTATATGGCGTCCATTAATGTGCATGTTCTTGTGCTCGTTCTCTCTATTATTTAAGTCCCCACAAGGTGGTGGATTGTGATTAATCACTTTCGAGTTGAGTTGTGCTATTTTCTCCAATTCGAATACATCACATGTGGATGTGGGTTACCACCAAATGTTGCGCACGTAGGTCTACCCCAGAACTCACATGCAAATCATTATTTCTTTTGTCACCATAAACCTTTTCTATGGTTATATATATAGCGAAAGAGAGAGTATCCAGATTTAAGAAAACTACAAAAACAAACAAAAGAAAAGCTATTATAGCCAGAATTAAAAGTATTATTGTATTTGAGTGTTTTACATTTATTACCTCAAAGATTGAATGGCTCTAATGAGTTTTTTTGTGGTTCTCTATTTCTGTTAGTTTCTTAAAATCTAAATTCTTTCTTTCTCTATATGTATATAGGGAGAAGAGAGGGACTAATACAAGGGTGCACTTTTTTAAGGTATGAGTATAATAAAATTATTTCTTTTATTTGTATTCAATATTTTTAGAAATTTGAAAATAACATTCATATCAAAAAATAAAGAGAGGATATGAGTGCTCAATGAGAAAAGTTTTTATGACGCATTTTTCTTTTATATTTATATAAATACACACACATATATTAATTATTTAAAAATAAGGTCTACTCTTCATTGTTATTTAAAAGTTATAAAAGTATTTTAACAAAATATGAAGAACCCATATTTCATAAGACTATAAAGTGAGCATAAGAACAACATCAGTCATCTTTCTTTTATATATATATATATATATATATTTCAAAAGTATATATTCTCGAAGGATCTTGTTTGATTAATGATTGTTCAATAAAATGCTTATAATTTGAAAGTATATTTTTCTAGAAGTTCTTTTTATATACATATATTTATTTTATATATAAATATTCATTTGTTCACAACTTTCTCAAGTAGGGGCTCGACTCAAAAGCACCTTTAGTACCCCCAAGAGCTCAACACCCGTGGAGTGCTCATCTTGAAAGGGTATTCCTAACATTTGAGGTGTCTGTTACTTGAGCAGGCCATGGTATTAACTTCTTTCCAGCTATTTGGCAGTTGGTAGGTGAGGGTTTCATTTTTTAGGAAGTTTGGTGAGCACCATCCAATCGTTGTTGCGTACGCCCCGCTTTCTGGGGCCCACGATCGGCTTCTTCGGACCGAGTTTGACCCTCTCAAATGCTCCCGGAAACAGAAACCCAAATCCAAACGCCTCCCAAACGATCCAATCCATTATTTCCACGATAGACCCACTTTGCAACTAAAACATTTACAGTCCCGCACCCTCCTCGAATTTGGTGGTGTTCGGGTTCCGAGTCAAATGCTGAAAGGGCAAACCCGAGGATATTCAAGTATGTATGGGTACTTTAGAGAATATACGGAACCGGTTAACGTGACGTAAGTGAGGTCCGCGAGGCGATCACGGGCGGACGGGCAGCAAACCGCTGGCGGTCAGGGCAGTCCTTGAGATCTGAGGTAAGATAATCTGACGGTATCCGTTATCCCTACCCTATCTACGCGGCCAATCGAAGGCGCTCGATCTTAACCAACCTTGGGGCAAATGAAGCGTTATTGATGAAAGAATGGGATGCATTTACAGATCAAGCAAAAGGCCTTACTTGTAAGATGTCAAACCGGTTGATTCGATCTTACGGCCAAAAGTGATTGTACTTGTTTTGTAAAATCATCATTTTAAATGACGATTCTTTCTTTTCTTTTTTTGTTTTGTGAGGAGGGGTAATATTTTTATTTTAATTAAGAAATTAGGGGTAAGTTGGGAAAATCAGGGCTCGGCCCCTATAAAAGGGCGTCGACAGCCTCATGCAATTCTCGCCTGCCGTGTGCAATTCCGTTCGTGAGATAACCGACGTCCTGACAACGCCGTGAACTCGTCCTCCCACGCCCGACCCCTTCGCAACCCTACCCGCGCCTTCTTCTCTCTTTCGCCGTTAGGTTTCCGTCCTCTCTCTCACTCTCTCTCTCGTTTGATCTATTGAGGCCTTTCCCTCGGCCGATCGATCGGTCGTGCTTCTCTTGTTCCCTTTTCCTCCGTTTCTTTGATTCATATCGTTTCGGCGTTTCTTCGGCTTGGGTTGGTTCGTTAAAGAACCCGCCGATCTCGTTCTCGCGATCGCTCTTCTTCCTCTTGTTTAATCTGGTTCCCGAACCCGTCTTCTGAAGTGCAGCGTGGGGATTAGCGAGCGTCTCAGAGGCGGTCTAGCGTTTTTTCTCTTCCTTTCCGTTTCCGCTTGCTTCTTTTGAGGGGGTAGCCGGGGCTCCGGCCTCGGCGGTTTCTAAAGCCCCCGTTTCTTTCACGATCTCTTCCTAGACAGGAAGTGGTCGGGAAGAGATGCCTGCCCTGGCTTGCGTAGATGCTGCAGTTGTACCCCTGCCTCCTGGCTACGCTTTTGCCGGGGAGAGCCCTCTTCCCGCTGCTTCGACGGAGAGCTTTGTCCTCTCTGGCTTTCATGTAGACGATATCGACCATTCTTCCGCCGCCGCAGCATTTGCAGCCGTTACGGCGACGTCCCCGTGGTCTCCTGATATCTCTGACTCACTCTACAAGATCAACGGCTGGGGCGCTCCCTATTTCTGTATAAACGCCGCAGGGAACCTCTCCGTCCTGCCACACGGCGTCGCAACAGTTCCACATGCCGAGATCGACCTCATGAAGGTGGTCAAAAAGGTTACCGGGACCAAGTCTGTCGGCGGACTGGGCCTTCAACTGCCGCTCATCGTCCGCTTCCCAGACGTCCTCCGTGACCGGCTTGAATCGCTCCAATCGGCGTTCGAGTCGGCGATCCGTTCCCAGGGATACGAGTCGCACTACCAGGGCGTCTACCCCGTGAAATGCAACCAAGACCACTACATCGTGGAAGATATCGTCGAGTTCGGACGACCGTTCAGGTTCGGCCTGGAGGCCGGTTCGAAGCCAGAGCTCCTCCTTGCCATGAGTTCGTTGTGCAAGGGACACCCCGACTCATTCCTGGTATGCAATGGTTACAAGGATCGGGAGTACATCTCGCTCGCTCTGATGGCTCGGAGGCTTCATCTCAACACGGTTATTGTTCTCGAGCAGGAGGAGGAGCTTGATCTGGTGATCGAGGTAAGCCGGAAGCTAGGTGTCAGGCCGGTTATGGGTCTTCGCGCAAAGCTTCGGACCAAGCATTCCGGCCACTTCGGTTCAACCTCTGGCGAGAAGGGGAAGTTCGGGCTTACGACGCTGCAAATTGTCTCTGTTGTCCGTCGGCTGGAGAAGGCCGACATGCTTGATTGCCTCCAGTTGCTCCATTTTCACATCGGTTCACAGATCCCATCGGTCGAACTCTTGAGAGACGGAGTCGGCGAGGCTGCACAGATCTACTGCGAGCTTGTTCGCTTGGGCGCCAGGATGAAGGTGATGGACATTGGTGGTGGCCTGGGTATCGATTATGACGGAAGTAAATCTAAGACGTCAGACATGTCCGTCGGATATAACCTCGAGGAGTATGCAGCCACTGTGGTTCAGGCCGTCCGTTATGCCTGCGACCGAAAGTTTGTCAAGCATCCGGTGCTCTGCAGCGAGAGCGGTCGCGCGCTCGTCTCACATCACTCTGTCCTCATCTTCGAAGCCGTTCCTTCTCTGCCGATCCCGGACGGGGTGACCCCTGGGCAGCACGATCTCCGTTTCCTCATGGAAGGCCTCTCGGATGAGGCCCGGTCTGACTACCGAAAACTGACAGCTGCGGCCGTCCGTGGCGATTATCATACCTGCTTGGCCTACACGGAACAGCTGAAACAGAGGTGCGTCGATGAGTTCAAGGAAGGATCACTTGGTCTGGAGCATCTCGCTGCCGTCGACGGGCTCTGCGAGCTCGTTGAGAAGGTGGTTGTGCACGCGAACCCCGCCGCTGGGGATAGCGATTCTTCGGCGGTCCGCACCTACCACGTTAACCTCTCCATTTTCAAGTCGATTCCGGACCTCTGGGCGATCGAACAGCTTTTCCCAATTATTCCGATCCACCGACTCGATGAGCGGCCAACGGTGCGGGGTGTGCTATCGGACCTGACGTGCGACAGCGACGGGAAGGTCGCTAAATTCATTGGAGGAGGGAGGAGTCTGCCTCTACACGAGTGCAGAAAGGGGGAAGACTACTATCTGGGGATGTTTCTGGGTGGTGCCTACCAGGAGGCTCTCGGGGGGCTGCACAACCTGTTTGGGAACCCGAACGTGGTGCGAGTGGTGCAAAGCGACGGCCCACACTGCTTCGCCATCACGGGTGCGGTGCCCGGGCAGTCGTGCGCTGATGTCCTCCGGGCAATGCAGCATGAGCCCGCCCTTATGTTTGAGGCGCTCAGGGTACGGCTCGAGGACTGCTACCATGATGCTAAATCCGCAGCAACAGCAGATACAGAAGAGGAGTGGTTGGCGCACAGCCTCGCGTGTTCCTTCGACTCCAACCCGTATCTCGTCGCAGCTTCGGTTTCCAACGACGACGAGTGGGTCCGATGCTGCGCCTGATTCTTCGACCCGAGAGCAACAGCAACACCAATGGCAACAAGTAATCCGTTCCTTTTCTTTTCCTTTCACCACCCGGTGTCGATGAATAAAGAGGTAGAGTCGTAAACCCTGAGTCAGTAGTCGTCATTGTCGTCGTCTTTAGGTGAAGGGCGTCTTTGTATTAGTGCCTTGTGCTTTTCCTTTTGTTGGTCCAGTTTTATTTCTTGGTGTAGGTGGGAAGGTGATGTAAAAGAGACTCCTCTTCCTCCTCTGAGAGAGCTCTACTATTGCTATCTACATAGAGAACTGATATCGTTGTGTAAATCGTCACTTCTCTCAGTTATTTCTCGTCGGCATGGTGTGTCGAAGGATCCTCACTTTTGCTTACGTCATTGAATATTCTGACCTGCGATATTCAATGGGTCAGGAATCATTTTCGAACGACTAAAAAAAATCGTGCTACCTGTGGAAGGTGGTAGGCGCGGGGGCAAATTCGGTGTTCCATTCATCACTACCGGACGTCGGGAGTGGTTGACTCCGGCAAGCGGCCGTCTGTCTGTATCCGACGGTGGTTGGTGTGCCCTTATCTGAATCGCTCGTCTTTTATTCTCTTGTTGACGGACCTCCGGCCCTACCAGGCGTAAATTCAAAGATTTCTGGCTGCTCCGAAAGGTTTTGTGGCAGTAACGCATGTGGGCGAGATGGGAGAATGTTGCGGTTTCCGGTATTTCTCCGGATTCGGCCTCAAAATTGCAGCGATGCGGCTTGATTTTTTTTTGTATTTGTGTGTGCCTTGTTTCGTCAATGATCATCACATGCACAACATAGTAGCCTCCCATATGACGCTAGCGGGGATAGACGGCTGTGATGCGAACAAACGGATGGGGGACACGAGATGCTGAAGCGCTTCACATGGCTCTGTTACGATGTGGGGGCGGTTCACTCCCCACTTGAGATTGATGATGAGTGGCTGAGATCAACCGTGAGGCACCCACCCACCTCGTATCGTTGTCGAGTCTGTGTGATGCATGACGTGTAACGGCTAAGTGTCACCCCCTAGCGATCTGAAGACTTGGTGAACAACAAAAGTAGGTCATCCTTGTGATCGTCATCTATCCATTTCATTGTCATCTAGAATGCCAACCACGCCATCGCGATCCTTCTCTCTTTTTCCGGTATCCTTTTGTGACAGTTGCGGGTTTTTCAACCTATGCCACTCGATCTCCAGGATCGTGAACAACATGGTCTCGTTATGAGATGGTTGGTAAAATGAGGTGTTTGAATCTTAATTATGATTTCTAATTCTAGTGGACCTCGTTGGTGGCGTGGTTTGCAGAAGTCGGTCCTGCCAAACGACAAATTTGAAAAGAAAAGCTTATGTAAAAGCCTGTTTGCATATTGAGCAATTGTCCCCCTTTTTAGGGGTTCGACTCACAAGTTGAAGATCATGTCTTCAATACATCAGTAGAACAGTTTTGGAGTTGAACCGCGACCCAAATGCAAAGATTGTTTTTGACTTTTGGGTATCGTGCAACTTGAGGAGTTAAATTCAAGGGTAATAGAAGACCTTAAAGAGTTAGGTTTACGGCTAAAAAACTATAGGCTTGATTTGATTGAAGTGGAGAAATAGGTTTATAGGTCCATTGTTAAATCGGTGGTTGACTGCTTGAAGCTCAAGTGCTTTGTTCATGCATAACGTGTTTCTCACGGCCTGCCATTGATGTGCTCACAGAAAAAACTTGTTTAATGAAAGGTCAGTGGCACTGGATTGGTGGGTTAAGTGTCCCTGTCAACTACCAGAACTGCACCGTAAAATCCGATTGATTGGTGTAGTAAATAAGGAATAAAAATCTCTTCTCTTGAAGGGTAGAAAGCAAAGATCTCTTCTCTTGAACGGTAGAAAGCAAAGATCGGTGCAAATATCATAATATCATGCAAGCTAATGTTGCTTCTGCATTGACATTTTAGTGATCCATAGTCTCGAGAGAGAAATGCTACTCTGTGTGCCTGTAGTCAATAAATATTTTTATTCAAGAAATGTATGAAGCAAGATACTTAATTTTGTTTATATGAAGTTTCATTTTTCAAAATGAAACTTTAGATTTCATATGCTATACCCTTACAATAATTGACTTAGCACGGTTTCTTTACATATATTTGCACATATATTGTACGGATTCAATTCTAACCTCTAGCTAAAGGAGGTTTATCAAACCCTGATGGCAAGTAGGACCGCATTCTAATTCAACCGATACTTCAATATGCGAGAAAAACGGGTGCGAGGGTCATCCTACACCCGAAGAGGGTTTAGGTTTCCTATCCTAGTCTTCTCCTCCATACTGCGAGAGGCTTCTGATGTCCTCCTATTGTTCACGCACATGCTGCAGTACTCACAAGAGAGGTTTACGGAAGTAGGAACTCACGTAGGCTTTATTATCACTGTGAAGTAATACAAGAGAAGGTTGTAACCCGCAGTCTCCTATCTCTCTCTAGGACGGCTAGAACTCTCTCTCACACTCGCTCTTTAGTTATGAGTCGAAGTCTTTGTGAGAGCTTGTCTTGGCTCTCCTGCAATCGAACTTGAGTGCCCTGGAGGCTGGTCAACTGCTGCAGAATCGGCATCATTACAGTCTCTGTCGCAGGTTTGCTTGATGAACCTTCCTCTTCAGTTCCCTCCTCCCTCCCTTTGCCCATGCTGCCTGAGATGGCTGCAAGAGTTCTTTCTTTACACGAGGTAATGTCCTACCTAGAGCCCTTCTCAAACAGCTAAGCACTCATATGGACGGAGTATGGACGTACAAGACACCAATCAGTCCCTTACAACACGTCTAAAAGACTCAGAGTTCTTTACACGAGGTAACGACCTGCCTAGAGCCCTTCTCAAACCAGCTAAGCACTCGTATGGACGGAGTATGGACGTACATGACACCAATCAGTCCCTTACAACACGTCTAAAAGACTCAGCACGATTCAGTTTGCAACTATATTCTCAGGCCGCCACAACCGACTGAAATTCACCACTTACAGACTTGATTTCACCGATTTCTACAAAAAATGATCGAATACAGACTCTGTGGGACTATCACGAAATTTGGTACAGAATCTCTTGCGTTTACATGCAAAAAAGTATATACGGAACTCTGTTTTTCTGTTTTTTTGTTCAACCAGTTCTGTTGCAACTTCGTCTTTGCAACGTTCAGAACCTTTTAAAGTTCCAAAAATTCGTGTGAATCCCCAGCTCTTAAAGTACAGATCAATGATGAATCCCTTCATCGGAATGGTTAACATTCGATCTCACAAAACAATCTCAAAACGTTCAGCAATCGGCTTCAGAATTTCAGATTTGAAGTTCTTTCCCAAACATACCGGAATCGCTTGACTTTTCCAACCAGATCTACTGCAGATCTCAACTCCTTCAATTCAATTGAGATCTGATCTCTGAATTTAAGCTCGAGATACTGCAAAATTCCTGCAATTTCTCGTGCAACAGACTGCCTGATTTTTCTGTTCGTCCAACGTCATTTCTTAAGAACGTCAGCTTCAACCTTCTGATCTGAACTTGATCGTGTGGATATAAGTTCTGATCTATCACTCCTTGATAGATCTGCTACTAACCAAGGTAATCAAAGACTTGCTCGAATCCGTTGAGAGACAACAGATCTGAGCATTCTCTGTGATGCAGAAATTCCATCGTTGGTCCCTTGAAATTCTCTGATATGTTCAGATCTGATCTGATCTGTTACAGATTCACTTCTTGTTGTTAAATCACCGTGATATGAGCCCTCAACTGGACCAGCTATAGGCTATACAAGTCGAAACAAACGAAGACCTACTTAGCTGCGCTTTGTGACTATAGTGAACCAAACATGGGCAAACTTAGGGGTGGGGCAAACCATGGCGAATCACGAGCAACTTGCTTATTTGGTGGAGATTGGCAAAGAATAACATGAGATTTCTTTCATTCTATAAGCAAAAACTCCAAAGTTTTCGAAACCCTGCCGTGTTGGTTCATCTTTAAGCACTAAGGTAGTTTTCTTATTAGGCCTAGAAAAAGCCAGTTCTTGTGTTTGAACCTTTCTCTTGTTTGTTGAAGTATGATTCAGTGAATACTTGTCAGCAATGAAAGGTTCTGAAATGGACATAACTAGGTTAGGATGCATGATGGGACAAATTGCTAGAAAGAATCTCAAATTCACTGTTAGTGACAGTCATCATCCGGGCTGTATGCCTAACTTACCGCGTCGAACAATCAACAGAACCTTTTGCAGGAAACAATAGAAGGTTGTCACTGAACGTCTCATATTCCCTCTGATATAATGGCTTTGAGTGCATCACTTACGAAGTGGTATTGGTACGTGAAACCGAGCTCCTTGGCCCTCTTAGCAAGCACCCTCTGTCCATCCAAGACCTGCAATACGTAAGATCAAATTCACGATGACAACTGAACAAGATTCACTTAACATGAATAGCAGTGGGGAGGATGGAAAGATGGGTATAATGATTTCAAGGGAGCATGTTAGACATTCTAGTCGTACAACCTGGGACAGCCTTGGTTTATCCTGCTTGTCCCATGTAAGACGTGAACTGTAATTTCACAAGGCTGAACGTGCAGATTCATGCAACTATTCTACGAATGAGCTAAACAAGAAGACAACGCATGTCACTACTAGGTGAATAGATATGCACATTGAAAGAACAAAAAGATGACGATGTAACATACAATGGTGGCCCCTTCACCTAGGACCGCCTTAAGTGCAAAACCTGGGACAGGCAACCATGAAGGCCGGCCCATGACTTTTCCTAAATGGTCACACACAAAGTCACACAGACACCTCTAGGAGGTGGGGTGTCGGCAT
The DNA here is from genome assembly GCA_036023115.1 of Brasenia schreberi. NCBI lineage: Eukaryota > Viridiplantae > Streptophyta > Magnoliopsida > Nymphaeales > Cabombaceae > Brasenia > Brasenia schreberi. The sequence continues at coordinate 18,821,709 of JAYKKT010000073.1, read as the reverse complement.
CGACACGGGTGCGACACCAACACCGACACCGACACCGTGTCAGTGCAACACCGATATGGTGTCGCGTTTTGTCGACACAATCAACGTGTCTGACCTACTTTATGGGTGCGGTCAACGTGTCTAAGGTCACGTTCGTCCATTTTTTAGGTAAGAACTTTAGAAGCCCTTATGTTTGCTTCTGTTTGCTGCGGCTGGCCCTCGACACGGTGTTGCGGCTGCCCTCACCTTCCAATTCAGTGCTACGGCTGCCCTTCTGTTTGCTGGGGGTGGGATGGTGTCACGTTTTGTCGACACAATCAACGTGTCTGACCTACTTTATGGGTGCGATCAACGTGTCTAAGGTCACGTTCGTCTATTTTTTAGGTAAGAACTTTAAAAGCCCTTATGTTTGCTTTTGTTTGCTGTGGCTGGCCCTCGACAAGGTGTTGCGGCTGCCCTCACCTTCCAATTCAGTGCTACGGCTGCCCTTCTGTTTGCTGGGGGTGGGACAATCATATCGGACACGGTGACAGAGGTGTTCATCCTGACGGCAGCTGTAGTGGGCATCGTGTATGCGCTACTACAGTGGTACTTGGTATTGTGAGTTAAGATGACGCCGGAGTCCGGTGCCGCCAAGCACTCCAAGAATGGTCTCACCGACCACCTCGTCGAGGAAGAAGATGGCCTCAACGAACATGGCTGTAATGAAGTCTATGCTTCAATATAGTTGCGGAAGATCAACGAGTGGACAATACCACAAAATAACAATCACAAGCCCTTAGAAAAAGGGAATAGCCGAGAGCAACAAGTGTATGCGAAAAGGAGAATAAACAAAGCACGAGCTTGAATAAATAATCATTATTCATTTGCCATCAAAGGCTTGAATTTACAAGAGATTACAAGCGTATTTATAGAAGAAAAATGAATGAAAAAGAGTGAGAGAGAGTGAGGGAGTAAAGGGAGAAGAAAGAGGGAAAAGAGGGGGGCCCGGCCCAGGCCAGAGGGGCCCAAACCCATTTTTTCTAACACTCCCCCTCAAACTGACAGTTCCATGACTTGAAGTTTGCCAATTAAATATTGAAACCGAGGGGCAGGTAAGGACTTGGTGAACACATCTGCAAGTTGATATTCTGATTTTACAAACTGTAGTGTCAAGTTGCCTTCTAAATGCTCTTCACGAACATAGTGACAATCCATCTCTATATGCTTGGTGCGCTCATGAAAGGTATGGTTGTTGGCTATATACATAGCGCTTTTGTTGTCGCAGAACATTATTGGAGAAGCTACTAGTTGTATGCCCAAGTCTTGGAGTAGTTGTCGCAACCAAGTTAGTTTTGTAGTAGTGTGGGCCATTGCACGATACTGTGCTTCTGTGAACGAAAGAGACACCTTTTGTTGTTTCTTGCATCTCCATGAAATAAGTGAATGACCAAAGAATATGCAATATCCAGTAGTAGAGTGCCTGTCATTCACATCACCACCCCAATCAGCATCAGTATATGCAAGCAACTGAAACAACGAGGAAGAAGATAGAAATACTCCCTTAGTTGAGGTTTGTCGAATATAATGAACAATCCTCATAACAGCACTGATATGCACTGAGGTGGGTGCATGCTAAAATTGACTTACAGTATGAACAGCATGAGCAATATCAGGCCGTCTTATGGTGAGATATGTGAGTGCTCCAACCATCTGTCTATAAGGTGTGGGATCACTCAGAAGTTCACCATCAACTAGGCGCATTTTCTGGTTGATTACTTCTGGTGTCTCAACAACTTTATCATCTGTAATACCTGATCTAAGAATAACATCATTAGTAAACTTAGTTTGTGATAAAAAGAAACCTCTATCATCATGAGTTACCTCAATGCCAAGAAAATAGGAAAGTTGACCAAGATCCTTCATTTCACACATTACCAAGTTCTTGCTTGATTTGTTGGATACCTGTGTCATCACTACTTGTAATAATCATATCATCGACGTAGAGCAAAAGGATAACAATACCTGCAGATGATTTTCTTATAAATAGGGCTGTGTTAGTATAACAGATAGTAAAGCCATGCAATGTCATGAATTCAGTCATTCTATCAAACCAAGCCTTGGGAGCTTGTTTGAGACCATATAAGGTTCTTTTGAGCTTTAAGACTTGGTTTCTAGGAAGATTGAGACCCGAAGGAGGCTCCATATATACTTCTTCCTTCAACCAACCATTCAAAAACGCATTTTTAACATCTAACTGATAAATATTCTAATGATGAATGGCACACACAGTTATAAGTGTTCTAACAGTTGTCATTCTAGCTACAGGAGCAAAGGTTTCTTCATAATCAATTCCATATTCTTGAGAATAACCCTTGGCAACCAATCTAGCTTTATAACGATCTAATGAGCCATTACCATTAGTCTTGATTTTATAAACCCACCTACAACCTATAGTCTTTTTGTTTGATGGTCTAGAGACTATATCCCAAGTTTGGGCTCTAAATAAAGTATAACTCTTCATTCATTGCATGAGTCCATTCTTGTGATAATTGAGTTTCTTTAAATGTTCTAGGTTCCTTTATAGCTCAAATATTTGTTACTAAAGCTCTACGTCTTGGTGAAAAACTATTATATGAGACAAATCTTTCAGGAGGTCTAGAATCACGATTTGACCGTCTAGGAATAGGCATAGATCTTCTATTGTAATGTTGATCAAAGGGTGTAATAGAATGTCTGGTAATCATAGGTTCATCAAGCTCATTTTCTTCATGAATTACCTCTTCACCTAAAATATCATTCAAGAAGGAGTAGGAGGAGTCATTAATAGAGCTATCATCATCCATGCTTTTAAAAACATATTCATTTTCAAAAAATCTAACATCTCAAGATACATAAAGCTTATCATTTTTACAATCATAACACCTATATCCTTTTTTGGTTATTCCATATCCTAGAAAAATACATTCGATGGCCCGAGATGATAATTTATCATCTTTGTCAGTATAAACAAAGCATTTACATCCAAAAACACGCAATCTTGAATAGTTAGGAGAAACTTTAAAAAGTTTTTCTATAGGAGACATATTTTGTAAAACCGAAGAGGGCATCCGATTAATTAAATAGACTGCAGTTATAATAGCTTCTGCTCAAAAAATTTTAGGAACACCACTTACAAAAGCAAAGTTCTTGTGGTTTCCAAAATATGTCTATGCTTTCGTTCGAAAACACCATTTTGTTGAGGAGTCTTAGAACAAGAAGTTTGATGTATAATCCCAAACTTATTGAGATGGTTTTCAAAATCCTTTGACATAAACTCTCCTCCTGAATCCGATCTAAAAATTTTGATTTTTGAATCAAATTGATTCTTTACAACATTATGAAAAATAACAAAATTTTGAAAGACATCGGATTTTGCTTTTAAAAGATATACCCATGTATACCTAGTAAAGTCATCTACAAAAATAACATAATAGGAAATGCCTCCTTTAGACAAAACAGGTGTCGGACCCCATACATCCGAATGAATTATTTTGAAGGGTCTTGTTGTAACATGTGTTTTGTTTGGAAATGGGAGATGTTGTATTTTACTAAGAACACAATCTTTGCAAGAAAAAGATTCCTTAAATTTCATTCCAAGAGGACATTGATACAATTTTTGAGCATTAAGATGTCCAAGTCTCTTGTGCCATAAAAGAGCATCATTTGTCAAAACATTAACATATCCTATACTATGCAAATAATCCATAATGTAAAGTCCGCCCTCTCTATGGCCACGCCCAATCACCTTCTTCGAGAGGCGGTCCTGTACAATACATCCGGTGGATGAAAAGGTTATAACACAATTTTGATCCGAAATTTGGGATACGAAAAGTAAGTTTAAATTTAATTTTGGAACAACACTAATTTTGAAAACTTCAAAATTCTTGTTTTGCAAGTCACCAATTTTATCAACGTTTAATTGTGTACCATCCGCCGTATAAACACATGATAAGGGTTTTTGAACACATGATTTTAAGATATGTTCATTACAAGTCATATGAAATGAAGCACCCGAATCAAGAATCCAAGAGATCGTACCTTGAGTTTCTTTTGTTGAAGATGAGCAAGCCACACCAACCGTTGCTTTTTCCTTCATTTGGGCTTCAAGTTGCTTTAATTTTTGTTTAAGTGCAAGAAGGGAAGAAGACGAAGCATGTTCTTCTACTACGACCACCATCTTTTTCAATTTTGGGCAATTTGGCCTTATATAACTGGCTTCTCTACAATGATGACAAAAGATGTCTTTTCTTCCTTCTTCACTTTTGAAATGAGGAGGTCGGTAAGCCTTCATATTTGCTCCGGATTTTGATGCGGCCAAGGCGGTGTCTTTTTGAAGTCTTGCTTCATTCATTCTTGTTTCCGCCATTTGAAGATCGGTAAGAATCTCTTCCTTTGTAGGAAAAGGTTTTCTATAAATAAGTGATGATCTTACCCCTTCAAATTCTTCCCGGAGACTTCTTCGAAATTGATATACAAAGTCCTGATTCTCTTCACATTGTCTCTCACTAAGACATTGTGTACATTTCTTTTTGTAACCATACAATTGATTCCAAACATTGGAAAATTCCCCAAAAAATTCGTTTACCCCTTTATCTCCTTGTTTAAGTGAGACCAATTTGTCTCTTAATGCCATCCTATGAGCCACATCGCTTTGAACATGGGATTTTTTTAAATATTCCCATGCTTCTTTAGCGTTAGTGAAATCGGCCAAAGTGTCCCTAGTGTGCTCGTTTACATTATTCATGAGCACCCATGGGATTGTTCTATGGCCTCGTTCATATTCTTCTTTTTGTTCGAGTGTGGCATTAATAGAGGGTTCTACCTTTGAACCATAGCCCTATAAATTTTTGAAATACAAATAGTTTTCCATAGATTGGGCCCATGTTTTATAGTTCGAAAGTGTTAGACGAAAATTGAAACCCCCTTTATCATCCATAGTTCAAGAAGAAAGAAACTAAAGAGGTAAACTTACAAAATATGATCGACACGCTTCCCGAGGCAATGAACAATATAAAATACGATTGGCATGCTTCCCGAGGCAACAAGCAATACTCCCACAATCAAAAAATGACTCTGATACCATGTAATGAAGTCTATGCTTCAATATAGTTGCGGAAGATCAACGAGTGGACAATACCACAAAGTAGCAATCACAAGCCCTTAGAAAAAGGGAATAGCCGAGAGCAACAAGTGTATGCGAAAAGGAGAATAAACAAAGCACGAGCTTGAATAAATAATCGTTATTCATTAGCCATCAAAGGCTTGAATTTACAAGAGATTACAAGCGTATTTATAGAAGAAAAATGAATGAAAGAGAGTGAGGGAGTAAAGAGAGAAGAAAGAGGGAAGAGAGGGGGGCTGGCTGCAGCCAGCCCCCAACGGCTAGTGGCCCCCCTGGCCCTGGACCGGATGGCCCAATGGGCCAGGGCCTGCCCGGCCCCGGCCAGAGGGGCCCAAACCCATTTTTCCTAACAATGGCGTCATCGTAAACTGTGCCGAAATTCAGAATGCTATCTCAGTAGGTATTATCACCTCTCCCTCATCTCTCTCTCTCATATAAACATGCATACATATAATCTTTAAATTCCTTTCTTCTTTGTTATATTTCTTTGATTTGTCTGGAAATCAAAGAACACCACCACGGTAGGCTCATGCATGTTTGTATTTGTATGTATAACCGCAGTATTAAAGACAATGTTCGATATTTACTTCCGTTCTTCTTTGTTCTGCTTCTTTCTTTTGTCTTTAAATTCCTTTCTTCTTATTTGTTCTGTTTCATTGATTTGTCTGTAATATATACAAACACATTGTTCGTATTTGCTTGCAAATATTAACCAATGAGATCATGTTCGGGCTCATTTAGATCACGAACTGAACATCAACCAACACCACCACAAGTGCATCAGTTCTTTTCAAGTCTCAAATAGTTAAAGTAATGAGAGTTTTCATAGTAACAGTGGTGACGTTAGAAGGTCTCGTTTTCTTGTGATACTTTTCTCTATTCTCTTTAGTATTTAAATTATATAGGTAGTTCTTTAGTTGTTTTGCTTTAATATAAAGTTGTGTACTTGTCGTCATATACTTATATTAATTGATGTCTCACTTGTTCTAGGCTTCTAGCTTGAATTAGTTAAATATATAATATATATAATATTACATACCTTAGCCGTGTCACCGCACCCAAATTTTTTGAAATTTACCGTATCCCGCACCCGCACCTGTGTGACATAGGTCACACATCTCTGACAAGCGAACTGGATTTGGAACAGTTCCATTGATAACTCCTGCAGTCGTAGGTGAAAATTTATCGATACAAAGATGAGGAAAAATACAGCCCACAACAATGAAAAAGACAGTAAATTAAGCAGTATTGATTTGAATGTGTGTATAAAAGACTGCTTGTGGTCAGTCGCATGCCCAAGCTGATGTTATCAAATGTTGAAATGTTCACTCCCTAATCAAAATAGTACTGGAAAGCCACAATAAAAGCAGATCTGTTAAGGGGATGCTGGTAGGAATTGGGGCAGGTGTTCTTCTATGCGCATGCTTTCCAAAGGTTTCTTCCTATATGAATCTTGAATCAAGAGCTGATTCTTTACATTAAATGTCATCATATGAACAGTGATATGAATCAAGCTGTTTGTAATTGATCAAATCATGGTTATAAATAAGCCATCTTAGCTTGAACAAGTGCCAGATTTCATAAAGCACTGATAATCTTTGAACTGATGCCATCTTTACTGCAGATTATTCTAGAACTAATTAACATTATTCTCAAGCATCATGCTCGGATCGAAAAATGATTCCCAGTATGAAATAGTCTTGACATTGTTAATTAAACTAATTAAAACCAACACCTCAATATTTGGGCAAAACAGCCTCTCTCCCTCCCTCTCTCCTTCACACACACACACAAACAAACAAGAACACACTAAGGCACTGCAACTTACAATTTCAACAGTCCATTTCTTAGTACAAAGTAATCCACTTTTGAAGAAGAATAATGATCAAGAGGTCCTCGCTTCATATGATGGATTTAGCAAGGACTCCATAATTAAATTCACCAGGTCATCCAAGTGGATCCAGGAAAACCTGATATGGAGATTCATGATGTATGCGTCATGTTACAATAAACCAGCTTTTCCTTTGGAAATTCGAAAAAGCATGGTTCAGTAGAAAAGTCATCTCTGAGAAAACAATAACATAATTGTGTTAGTATCATTTTGAAAGATTGATATGAAGAAAGATTTTGATGAAAATCAAGCTGTAAGGAACAAAACACAGATAATGTAGACATGCACGTTAATGTATATCCAACTCCAATGTAAGAATCAGCGATTAACAAAGAAAGGTTGCAAAGGATATACACCTGAAAATGGCAATTCTCTAATAAGAAAACAGTCATATGAATAATTTTAGGTGGAACTTATATATATGATCCAAACTGAGGAGATTATGACAGCTTTCTTTAAGGGTGGCTTGTTAAAGACAGATACATACAAAGTGAGTTTTGAGTGGCATCCAGTCTCCAGTGCAAAAATGTTGCCTGGGAAGGGGTATCTGCAACCCCAATTGTTTCAACCACAAAAATGTGAGTCGAGAAATCCTTTTCCACATGGGGATGATTTAGCCCCATGGAAAACAAGCCAGGTTTTACAGGAAAAGAAAAGCTGCCATGAAGAAAAATCCCCTTACAAGAAAACATATTATTGCAAATTATCATTCCAAAGGAGAATAGATCACTGGCTAGGGGGTCAGCTCTCTGAGTTTACATCAGGAGTTCAATACCCGGCATGCATCTCATAGGGGTCTACCTAATCTTATAAGAATATATGCCTTAGAAAGATTCACACTGAAGTGCATTCAACACTTCCACAAACCACAGTTAAGTCACACCACATGACCACAATACACTTGAATAAGAAGCTCTTTATTGAATCACAAGGGCCCCTTAAAGGCTTACAATTACAAGAGAGTATTGGTTCTTATTTATAGGCAACTAGGGCTCAAATAGAGCTGTTGGGAGCCAAAATTCAATGGCTATGGGATTAGCCGTTGAGTGTTGGCCAGTTCCCAACGGTTATATTTTACAGCCGTTGGGGACTTGGCCCAGCTAGCCTGAATGGCCCTCGCCAACTAGCCCTCTTGGGCCAGGCTGGCCTAGGCCAACTATATTTTTACACCCTCTCTCAAACCGACATGATCACAACTAGAAGTTTGCTAGAAAGCGCTTGAAACCGAGTTGCTGGAAGGGATTTGGTAAACATGTCAGCAGGTTGATATTATGTGGAAACAAACCGTAGATCAAAATGTCCTTGTAAATATTCTTCTCAAACATAGTGATTGTCCATCTCGATGCGCTTCATACGTTCATGGAAGGTATTGTTGTGTGCAATATATATTGCACTTTTGTTATCACAATACATCTGTGGCTTAGATTCAATTTGGTTACGTAGATCCCTCTGGAGTTGTGTAAGCCATATCAATTTTGTAGTAGTAGCCATTGCTCGATACTATGCTTCTGTAGAGGAATGTGATACTTTTTGATGTTTCTTATACTTCTAAGACACGAGTGAGCCACCTAGAAAAATACAAAAATATGTGGAAGAGTGTTTGTCATTGACATCTCTTCCCCAATCAATATCAGTAAAAGCAATTAGATTTAAGGATGAAGAGGCATATAGAAATACACTCTTGTGAGTTATTGCTTTTACATATCTGATAATTTTCATTACAGCCCCATATAGGCTCTTGTGGGTGCATGTTGAAATTGACTTACAGGTCGTGTAATTGTCAGAGATATGTCAGTAGCAAACTTTGTTTGTGACAAGAATGTACCTTTGTTTCGAGTAACCTCTATTCCCAAGAAGTAACACAGCTTTTCAAGATCTTTCATTTCAAATTCTTTTCCAAGAGTTGTCTTTATATACTGGATGCCCTTGTCATCATCTCTAGTGATGAGCATATCGTCCACATACAAAAGCAATATCACAATTCTTACAACAAATTTTCTTATAAACAGTGCAGTAAGAAGTAAGCAAGGGCCACTACATTTTCGCCCGAATATAGTGAATCAATTGCAGAGAGGGTTCCCACATCATGGACGGGTGTGGGTAAAGAAGTTAGTCCCGCTACATTGCCGCCCGAATGTAGTGAAAAATTTTCAGAGAGGGTCTTCGCATTTTGATTATGGACGGATGCGGGTGGTAAGGAAGCTAGTCCTAGATAATAAGATTCGTATTGGTTCTTGGAATATCGGAACATTATCGGGTAAGCTAATGGAGGTGGTAGATACTATGATTCGGAGAAAGATTCATATTCTATGTTTACAAGAGACAAAATGGGTTGGAGAAAAAGCAAAGGAGATAGAGGATACAGGTTTTAAATTATGGTACTCAGGTAAAGAAAAGGCCCGAAACGGAGTTGGTATTATCATAAATAAAGATTTAAAGGAGAGTGTAGTAGACATACAACGATATGGTGACCGAATCATGACATTGAAATTAGTGTTAGGAGCAGAGGTTTTGAATATAGTTTGTGCTTACGCACCCCAAGTAGGACTAGAAGATAGTATAAAGACAGTTTTTTGGGAAGAGTTGGATAAGGTGTTTCAAAAGATTCCACAAAGGGAGATGATTTGTTTAGGAGGAGATTTAAATGGACATGTCGGTAAAGAGGCATTAGGATATCAAGGGATTCATGGAAACTTTGGTTATGGGGATATAAACGAGGAAGGTAGGGAGATTTTAAATTTTGCTATGTCATTTGATCTCTTTATAGTCAATACAATCTTCAAAAAACGAGATGAACATTTAATTACTTATAAGAGTGGCTTATCACAAACACAAATTGATTACTTTATTTGTAGAAAAAAAGATAGAGCGTGTTGTAAAGATTGTAAGGTAATTCCAGGAGAAAGCTTAACCACCCAACATCGACTTTTAGTTATGGATTTACAAATAAAAAAATGGACAAAGAAGAAAAGAGTGCATCGAGCTATTCGGACTAAATGGTGGAACCTCAAAAGCGAGAAAGAAGATATATTTAAACAGAAAGTCCTTCAAGGAGATGTTTGGAATTATGTTGGTACACCCTGTGATATGTGGAACAATATGGCTATACATATTAGGAAAGTGGCGAAGATGTGTTAGGGGTATCTAAGGGAGGTGTACCGGCACAAAAAGAAGCTTGGTGGTGGAGTGAAGTAGTACAAAATAAAATCAAGGCAAAGAGGGCATGTTATAAATTACATTATGCTAAGAAAACTAGTGAAACTTTAGAAGCTTATAAAAAAGCCAAGAAGGAAGCAAAAAAGGCCGTTAGTGAAGCAAAAGCTAAGATTTGGGAGGACTTATATAAAAAACTCAACTCAAAAGAGGGTGAAAGAGATATTTTTAGGATAGCTAGGGCTAGAGATAAGAAAACTAAAGATCTTAATTATGTTAGATGCATAAAAGACGAAGATGAAAAAATTCTAGTGGCAAATGATGATATAAGAAATAGATGGAAAAACTATTTTTATAATCTTTTTAATGAAAATAAAGATGTTAGTATTAGTTTAGGAGATTTAGCCAAGTCAGTTGCATTCCCCAAAAGGAAAGTTTTAAATACCTAGGGTCAATTTTTCAAAGTGATGGAAGAATGGATGGAAATGTTACACATAGAATTAATGCTGGTTGGTTAAAATGGAGAGGAGCATCAGGTATTCTTTGTGATAAGAAGATACCATTAAAATTAAAAGGTAAATATTATAGAGCAGCAATTAGGCCTGCCATGTTTTATGGTTCTGAGTGTTGGGCAGTTAATCATCAACATGTACAAAAGATGTCTGTGACAGAAATGAAGATGTTGAGATGGATGAGTGGTCATACAAGAAAAGACCGTATACATAATGAGGTTATTAGAAACAAATTAGGAGTGGCACCAATAGAGGATAAAATGAGAGAACATCGTTTAAGATGGTTTGGACATATAGAAAGAAGATCAAAAGAAGAACCTGTAAGAAGGTTAGAAAAACTAAATTTGAAAAGTATTAAAAGAGGTAGAGGACGACCACAAAAGTGTTGGAAAGAAACAATAAAGAATGATCTAGCTTATTGGGAGTTAACTACTAACATGGCACACGATAGGGATCTGTGGAAACAAAGAATCCATGTAGCCGACCCCGTCTAGTATGGGAAAAGGCTTAGTTGTTGTTGTTGTTGTTGTAGTGTAGTGTGAGTGTAAAAGCAACAAATCCATGGTTAGTGATAAACTCATTCATTTTATGAAACAAGGCCTTTGAGGCATGTTTAAGTCCATCTTAAACGTAGAACTTGGTTGTTCAACACATTTAATCGAGGAGGTTGCATTTTTAACATCCATTTGTGGTAAGTACACAGCGTCAGTGAATACATGGCAAGAAAGTTCGAATAAAGGTGATGCGTGCAAAGTGGGCAAAAGTTTCTTCATAATCAATACCATACTCCCGAGTGAACCATTTTGCCACTAGACGAGCTTTGTATCTTTCAACAAGCCATCGAGACTTGGTTTTGATCTTATATATCCAACGAGAACCAATTGTAGTTTTCTGGCGAGGAGAGAGACAAGGTCAGAAATTATACATCTTGTGCCAGCGAAGATTCTCCACACTTCGCCTTCTTTGCCAAAGGGGATCGAGCAGTATCTTTATGGAAGATAGCTCGAGACAAGCGTGAATAGAGGTTAGAAGGAAGCAAAAGAAGTGGAATAACTAGAATATAAACAAAAATCGGTAATTTAGTGGACTTACGATCACGATGAGGATAACGAGGAGGAGGAGGATCCACGATCACGAGAGTTCTTGGGGAGGCGCGGGGGATAGAGGATCAGTGTTCCTCCTAGTATAATATTGATCATAGGGTTGAATAGTATATCTAGATTGAGGTAATTCATTAACAGTTTCTTGTCTTTCTTCCTAAGTGTAGTTCATATCATCATCAAGAATATCAGTTAAAAATGAGTATTCCTCCTTGGAAGAATCATTTTTAAAATAATACTCGTTTTCAAGAAATCACACATCTATGGGCATATATAATTTATCATTTTTTGGTCATAACACCTATATCCTTCTTTTGTTATACCATATCCTAAAAACACACATTCTATAGCACAAGGAGAACGTTTGTCATCTTTTTTAGGCGAGAACAAAGAATTTGCATCCAGAAATTCTTCATTGCGAGTAACAAGGAGTTTTGCCAAACAATTTTTCTCTGGATGATATATTTTGTAAGACAACAGTAGGCATTCTATTTATTAGATAAATTGATGTCATAACAGCTTTAACCCATCAATTTTTTGGAACATTACTAGAGATCAGAAGTGTTCTTTTGGTTTCTATGATGTGACGATGTTTCCTTTCGGCCACACCATTTTGTTGTGTTAAAAGAATTGTTTTCCTTATGCTACATTATGAGAAACATCCTTATGTTTTTTAAGGATATAGCAATGTTAGCTGGATTACCAAGAACTTTGAGATTAATGAGGTCTTTAAATATGTTTTTTTCTTAAGTGTTGGCATTGTCACCTTAAAATCTAAGAAACAAACTACATTGTTACATGCTACCTTTGAGGCATAACTTTGTATTTTGGATGAACTGGAATGGAAGCAGAATGACTTAAGGGACTTATATTAAGTTTACGTATGGTAAGAAAGTTTGCTTCCTACAATTTCACTCTATTGTAAAACATGACTACCATTGTTAAAATCAAAAGTTTCAAGTACAATAAAAAGCAAAGAAGACACATTCAAACCGTACTTAAGTCTATAAGGGCACTTGTGTCTAATAGGGTTATGGCTATAGACTCCGTTAGATCCAAACATAATATAGCTCATCCTTTCATTAAGGGACTAGCATTAGCCCTAGTTGGAAAACTTAGATAGGTGATAAAACTAAAACCCATGAGTTATTTATAAGTAGTGACAACCCAACTTAACTCAATGGAGATCCCACAAAATAGGTCTAATATGATAATAATAGGTTGTTGGATGAATAGGATGACACTTAATAAAATATGATACAATATCATTACTACAAGTTAATAAAAGATTATTCCTTAAATGAGATCAAGTTTTAGAATAGGATAGTAACATTAGATACTTTGAAAGATGCCCAATTAAGTGATTGATATTGTAAGGCTACAATAGAAGAATCGGGTTGTTTCCTTAAAAGATATGGATACATGGTCATTAAAACCCCTAATGTCATGACCTTTATTATGATATTATCAATAGATATTTATATCAAAGGTTCAATTTCAAGTCATATGTTAACGTAGTTCATCTAAGAGTAATATTGGATAACTCAGGTAACAAGTCAAAATAGAAGATATCATTAACGAAAGCAAGATATAACGATCGGTTTGGTAGAGCGCTCAATACTTTGGACTTTGTGAGAGATCGTTGGACTTAATGGTGAATTAATGATGGATGAGCTTAATTAAGCCTATGTAACATTAATTACATTTATTTTATGTTAAGTATCCCTAAATACTTAATATAATTTATCTTTCATAAAGGAAAAAGTCCAAAAGTATGAAAGTTATGTGTTTGTAAGGGACTTGTGTATCTTACTATATTGATGGTTGGTAGCTACGAACTTTAGTTCAAGAAAATTATCTTCCGCCTTCAATATTTTGCACAAAATAGTTTTGATGTAACAGTTCAATGAGTCTCTTTTTAACAGCCAAATGAATCTCTTCACGAAAACATCACTCATCTCTCTATTTTTCTCTCATTTCTTTGTTCTCCTCCAACTACCGTTTTATTCTAACAAAAAGGTTGACACCCGTGCATACCTCTGATTTCTCTAACACTCATACAATACTGTTTTTGTTTACGTGCTTGGTCACTTTATTGTTATGGATTTCTCGTGTTGATATCGGCATGTCACGTACCTCTACTGTTTCTTCCAACAAAAAGGACATGAAAGAACAAAGTCGAGAACCAAAAGGAGAAAAAACGCAGATAAAAGTAGATATATTGAAGAACCGGAGAATTACAGAGGAAGGGTCGCTCTTGGTGTCACTGACCGCTGACCACGCGTCCGAACGATATTTTCCTACCACAATGATGGAAACCAGTCGTCACACACACACACACACACACACACACATATATATATATATAAAGAGAGAGAGAGAGAGGAAGGGAGCAAACCAATGAAGGGCGAGGGATGATGTTAGGGAAAGTGAGGGTAGCGTCGGAGCATCTGAAAAACGTCGCTCCACAGAGCTCCATTTCCAGGGGTTATCTGTGCTTGTGACGCTAACGCCCCTTCTTCTCGATACAAACACAGCTCCCTCTTTCTCCCTCTCTCTCTCTCTTTCTGAAATCGCTATCCTCGTGTGCAGTCGAGGGCCACATTCACTCCAGCGACGAGTGAAGATCTTGGTCAAAAGCAGCCCGCAGCTTGCTCTCTCGCTTTGTACGCCAGCGCACGCAGTACGGATCCTCGCTCTCAACTGCTTCTGATTAGCGGGGCCCATCGTTCGGTTCGGATATGCATTCTTAATGGGAAATGAGTCCCAATTATGGGTCCAGTGGGTCGTCTTTGACTCTAAACCGACCCGAATGGAATCCATAAGGTGAGGGTTTGCTGAAAAGTTAATAAATCCACATATAATAATAATAATAATAATAATAATAATAATAATAACAGCACAAAGAGGCGCTCAGGGTGTTCTCCCACCTGGCAGGACTCTCGACTCGACGAGTCAGAGGTGTGAGTTCGATTCCTAGAGTGTGCATATGAACTTCATCCTTCTTGTCGCTGTGATAACAGGAAAAAAAATGTAGCACAAAGAGCAAAACTCACCTGCTAGCGGGTCATGTCGCAAGTGCAAAGGTCATAAGTTCGATACCCGGGGTGTGGATATGGTTTTGACCTCCCCATTATACTAAAAGAATAATAAGAATAGATCCATTATCATTACAGGGTCTCTCAAAATGAGCATAGACATTAAGATCTTGACACGAACAAGATCCCAAAAGGTTGTGCTTGTGTCATGGATCTATGCATTACGTGTTGTGTCGGGGTCTTCTCAAACCAACAAACCCAGAAAAACATGTCACATATAGTTCTGGCATTTCAACCAGTAATGAGATTGTGTCCCGCCAATCATGTCGTTTCATGCCAAGATGAAGTGGCCTGATTCGTGTTGAGTCAAGCAGCACGGAAACTGTTTATGTGCTGTATTTGGCAGATACACAAACATGACCCGAATGCTAGATTGCCTCCCCTAAGTTTTAGGGTAGTAGACCTCGAGCCAGAAGCCGCTGTCATGACAATATTTGAAATTTGAAAAAATTGCGCTTAATAATTAAGAGTGTGCGATTAGTAAGCATGATAATGTCTTCAGAGGAGGGTCCGGATTCGAGTTGGTTGCCCAGCATTTGTTTCTGGATACGGTTTTACCCGATCTGACCCGTTTCTAGTATTCTTGGTCGGTAACGAATCAGGCTCTCTAGGATCCACAGTCGGGTGGAAGGACGAAGAGCGAACGCTGGCACGAGCAGCAAGGGGGCAGACCTGTTTTAAGGCGAGATGCTTCTTCCATGGAAAATTCCCAAGTCTGCCACATATATAGAAAAATACAAATGAATTATAGACGTGAAATGCAAGTGCTCCTACTCGAAATACAACCTCACCCAAAAAAATTACTTGAGCCTGCCACTGTGGCCAGGTGCCTCCCGGCAGATGGAAATCCAGCTTCCTCTGCCGCTGCTGTTTTCCGGAGTCTCCGGCCCAACAAAATCTTGGGTGTCCCGTAAATAAGCAATGTAAGAGAGTGTGCATAAGAAAATTTGGTGTTACAACCAACAAATTGAGCAAGATTAACAAGCCATTTCAACCATGAAAAAAGCTAAATGTTTGAAGCAGATGCAAGGGAATCAAATTAACACATCTACAAGCAGAGTAATCAGCTTTGTCATCTTGCTTTTTATGGCCACTGGTTATGTCCAGTATCTCAATCTGTAACAAGAGGACACAGAAAACTATCAAAACCCGGAAAATCCGAAAATTTATCACATTCTACAGCTAACCTTTGGACGAATCATAGGTAAAATGGAAAGAACTCCATATGGTGCCTGTCAATAGTGGGATTCTGTATTATACAAAGTAAGAAGCACATAAGAAAAATGGCATGTACATGTGAATAGGTTAGCAGACAACAGAAGCACAATATACATGAATCGTTGCATGTTTAACACTGTTGTCAGCAAAAGCAACGACATAAACAGATTCAGCTAACTCTTGACCTCGGTGAGATCATGCTGGGCGTGTATACAGAAAACATACCCCAGAAGGAGGAGTTGCATTTCTGCAGAACTTGCTGCCTCCAGGAGCCCAAGGAACTATTCATCGAGCAAAAGAGAAGATAATCAGCACCAAAACAGTAGATCTATATGCACATTCATAACAACACTGCAATCCAATTAACATCCCTGTGCAGTAGTAACATTTACTTAACAATTTTGCCTTCTAAATGCAGAATTTCTATACTATACTCAAAAAAGATAGAAGATTCACATCACACAGAAGCTGAAGTCAGTAATCTGTAACATGAAGAAAACCAAGAATCATGAATTGTCTTCACTGTGGTAAACTACTATGTGACTCGTCTTCTGGCAAATTGGTTGAATCCCCAAATACCGATTGAACTTTGCTTCTACTTCATCAAGCATCCTATCAATGGTGTCAAGATCCTCCTAGAATTTATCCAGGTTGAAATAAAATGGTTAGATCCATTGGTAAGAAATAACTGATAAAGTTTTACAGTTTAAAGTTTAAACATCTATCCTTTCCATTATGGAATGGATATGGATCACTTGGTTTTATGAACACCATGATATTCAAAGAAAATAAATGCATATTCAGTCCCCTATATGCATTAATGAAGTCAACCAATGGCCATATCTTATTAAATCTTTGCTACACTTACACGGAATCAAGACTTGCAAATAAAGGAGCAGGGTCCCACCCCTTTAAGAACACGTTTAAAACGTACCCCGTCTCTAAAACAGTGTTCGTGGAACTGGATTGCTGCGACCGGTTCAATCGACCGAACCGGGAACCTGACCCTCATTTTGTTTGGTTCATTTCTCTAACAGGTTAGCTAAAGAACCGAACTAAAACCCACGAATCGGTCGGTTGGATTGCGAACCGGTTCACCTGAACCGTCTGGTTCATTTGTTGGTTGTCATCTATTTATTTTTATGTTATTTTAATATTTATTTATTTTTATGTTATTTTAATATTTATTTATATGGGTTTATCTTAAAACGGCTTATTTTCATGTTTTTATTTAAATTGAGATTCAATTGCTTATTTTGTGTTATGAATGAGTTTTTAATATACTGTATATATAATAAAATTAAAAACAAATAAATAAGTATATATTTAATTGTTACCGTTTCTACGGCGGTTCTCTTGTCTAGTGAACGGGTATCTTCCCTGGTTGATTGACTGGTCTCGTTTTACCAGCACTAGTCTAAAGTTGGAAAACCCAAACGTTCCTGGGCAAAATAGGTCATTGTCTCGAGTGAAAACCTTTCGATATTTTCTCCCTTGACCGCTAAACAGCAATTTCCCGGAAACCCAGGCTTACGTCGGATAGACTGACTCAATTTCCGGATAACAAGACAAGGGGAGTCTAAGGAAGAGGGGCTGGGTTTCGCAGAGAGAGCAATAGAGAGAGACTCCGTCGGACGAGAGGACTCCCCCATTCCGTTGCTTCAAGATCGGCCTTCTTTGGCGGCGGGGAACGGAGAACTGTACTTTGGAGGAAGAGGAGGTAGAAGGAAGCACTATAAATCAGATGCCCTTTGCTTCGTCAAAGGGCAGTTTCTAGCGGGGATTACTGGCGTTTCCGAAGGTGGTGTGGTGGAGAACGGCGTTATGGAAGACGAAGGAGTCGCCGACGTATACAGGCCGATGCAATTGGACCAGCAAGACGGTGGCTCGCTGCCCATGGAGGCAACGGGGACAAAGGATGCCCCAATGAATGGGACTCTAACGCCCTTCGAAGGAGAGGATTTGGAGAAGCTCGTTCCTTCTCTCGTCCATGAAGGTGGCCGGAAGTCTGCTGGCTATGTGGAGATGGCCGTCCCGGCGGAGGACGATGAGGCGGCGGCGTCAGGAAAGGGCAGGAGTGGCAAGCGGAAGAGGGGAAGAAAGGCGGCGAGGGCTCCAGTGAAGGCAAAGAAGAGCGAAGAGGAGGAAGACATTTGTTTCATTTGTTTCGATGGAGGAAATCTCGTTCTCTGTGATCGAAGGTACTCAGTTGCCGCTCGCTTTTTGCTCATGAGGAATTCTCGTTGTTCTTGATTGCTGTTTATAGGGTTTATGGTGCGTTTGGTTTTGGCCTTTTTCTTTCTTCAGGTTTTGTCCCAAGGCTTACCACCCGGCGTGTGTTCATCGTGACGAGGCATTCTTTAAGAAGAAGGGTCGCTGGTACTGCGGTTAGTTTTGCATGAGCGTGTGCGTGCGTGCGTTTGTGTTATGGCTCTATATTGCTACATATCCTGGCCACGATTGGCATGTTAAGCCTTCGAATTTCCTTTTATGTTATTCGCATACGCCGATGTGCCATCTGTTTGCCTAGATAAATCTCTTGTTCATCAGAATCATAGCCGTTTGATTGCTCTCTCTCTCTCTCTCCTCCACACAATCAGAAACTCACGCACATATTTGATAATGTGATTTCATGATTTATTCCCATGCTTCCTTCTCAACTAGGTTTTGGTAGAGGAAATAGGTAGTTAAGTTGTTAATGCACAACTCAAGGAGTTCCAATATTATGTTCGAAAACTTTAAAGTGGTTGTTAACTGGAATTTCTGATCTGTTATTTTGACAAGATGCGTATGTTTGTGGGTGTAACAGTGACGTTTTCTTCTCTCGTTTCCCATTTTGACTTCAGTGACCTCTGTTGTGCCAACTGATAGCATTTCTGGGTAGTTCCAGAAAAGTAGCATGTTGAAGAAATCATTAATATTTATAGTGTTAAGGTATGCTGCCTAGAGAACTAGGTATCACACTCTATATGTGTACGTTTCGTCTTTGGACTGTGATGCTTGTTGATTGACACCATAGAATTGTTGGGGGAGCTGACGACTGTTGTGGTGATCCTCAGGTGAGACCTTATGTCATCTTGTTGTACAGATGATAAAGAAGGGTCACGCTTATGTCTAGAAAGCACCAATCTATTAGGCAATTATAGGAGGGAAGGAGTTGCCCAAAAAACTATCCTGGGGATGAAATAGAGTACTCATGAGAACTATGTTGTATTCGTGGTTTGTGAGACAGACTTGCTCATTGTTTTTCCAAATTTGGTGTGCACTTCCAGTCTCGCTCCCACCTACTGTTAATGATAACAAATTAATTGCGGATTAGTTTAAAATGTTAGAGTTAAGAAAACTTTATTAGAAAGTGTAGGTGAAAAAGGAAAGAAGGCACAAATTAGATACTTAATTTCAAAAGCGTAACAAGGGCAGGAGGGAAGGGTGTTGGGGGTGAGGTGTAAGTTTCACAAAGGTATCTGACAGAGGACACATGAAGAAAACAAAAACCTACCATTTCAACAAAATTTAAAAAGGTTTTCTGGTCAATGTCAGTAAATCTTATTTAATGCATACATGCCACTGAAAACAACTTTTTGGATAATCATGTGCTTTGTTTGGGAAATATCAGAAGAGCGCATGAGGTGCCTTTAGCCACTTCTATTAAAAGGTGATGCCAATGCCGGTAATTTCAAAATATAACTAGTAGTTATTTTTCTAAAACTAGGTCTGGAAGAAAAATCGTGTGTGACTGAGAGTAATAAAAAGTTCCAAAGGAAGGAAAAGGCATAGGTTGAGGTAAAGGCTGCAATCAAGAACATCCCTTGATTTAGCTTTTACTAATTTTCAAACTAAAAAAAGAGGGTTCTTCCTGAACATGTTGGGGTCTACCAGAGGTTGCAAAATGAGAACTTCCTAGAAGGTCAATGTGTTGTAGCACTATCGTCACTCAACCATAGTTTGATTCTTGATCTAGAAAAGGCTTACGATAGGGTGCTAAGAGATGTTCTTTGGAGAACCTTGGAAAAGAGAGGTATCTATTGACATACATAAATCTTATAAAAGACATGTACGATGATGCAAAAACATGTGTGAGGACTCATGAAGGAATGATTGACTCCTTTAAAGTTAATATTGGGTTATATCACGGATAACTTTAAGTCTATATTTATTTATATTGGTCATTGATGAGTTAGCAAAACATATTCAAGATGAAGTACCTTGGTGTATATTATTTGCATATGACATTGTGTTAGTGGATGAGTCTAAGGAAAAGGTTGAAGTTGGAACTATGGAGAGAAAGGTTAGAAAGTAAAGGCTTTCGACTTAGTAGAATAAAGACAAAATATATGGAATGTAAGTTTGATCGTTTGGTTACTTCATAGCACATAGAAATTAAGATTGACACACATTGCATCCCTGATAAGGAAAATTTTAAATACCTAGGGTCAATTTTTCAAAGTGACGGAAGAATTGATGGAGATGTTATGCATAGAATTAATGCCGGTTGGTTAAAATGGAGAGGGACATCATGCATTCTATGTGATAAGAAGATAAAATTGAAGTTGAAAGGTAAATATTATAGAGTAGCAATTAGACATGCTATGTTTTATGTTCTGAGTTCTGAGTATTGGGTTGTTAATCATCATGTGTCAAAGATGTATATAAGAAAAATGAAGATGTTGAGATGGATGAGTGGAAGGAAAGACCATATACATAATGAGGTTATTAGAAACAAATTGGGAGTAGCACCAATAGAGGATAAAATGAGGTAAAATCGTTTAAGATGATTTGGACATATAAAAAGACAACCCAAAGACACTCTCGTAAGAAGATATGAAAAACTAGATTGTGAAAATGTTAAAAGAGTAAGAGGACGACTACAAAAGTGTTGGAAAGACAATGAAGAATGATCTAGTTTATATTGAGTTAACTGCACGCATGACACATGATAGGGCCCCGTGAAAATAAAGAATCCATGTAGCCGACCCCATCTAGTATGGGGAAAGGCTTAGTTGTTGTTGTTGTTGTATACATGATGTTGCTTGGACAATCTTTCTTTATCAACTTGATTAAAGTCTAGCAACAAGTGTACAATAAGAAGGTCATGGTTGGTAACTTAATATCACATAAAAACCAAATTTATAGGCACAGTCAGTAATGGAGATGCTTTTTTCTCCTAGAGGGTCTCTGAGAAAGACAAAGTTTAGAGTATTCAAGGACTTCTAACATGGACGTCCTGGTTGAATTCCAAACTTTGGCATGCATTCATAGCCTTGCTATCGCCTGCTGTTGCGGATAATAAATTAGTAATAAGATACACTAACAACTGAATACAAAGGAGCTGGAAAAAGTATTTTAGCAGATATAGGCGAATGATTACTTTTAAAAGAGTTACAGGTTTTGAGAGAAGCAATTCATCATATTGGATGTAAAACCAAAAACAAGGAAAGGTAAGAAGTTGGTTTTCATTGAGGGTATAAAGATAAAATAGAGAGTAAGCATTTTGGACAAATTGACCAAGTTTTCTGGCTTCATATATACATGCTACTTTAGGAATAATCATGTCCTTTTCTTGGAAAGTGTCCATGAACCATAAGGTTCCAGATCATGTGCTACATTTTAAAAAGTTACACAAAAGCGAATAATTTTGAATTTGTAGTATTAGTCGCATCACTCCCTCTTAGTATCGAGTTAATTTAGAGATAAAGAATCTTAAATGATAATGAATTGTGAATTATAAAACTTTGTAAAGATAATTATGGACATCATGTAATTTAACTAGGTCAGCGTAGAAAATATCCTTGTTCCTTTTTGGCCAGCTTTTGAAGTTGTTTGTATGGATAGCCGTTGGTCAAATGCCTTTCTCTAGATGTTTCCCTGAAGATGTATATTGTCTCTTTCTCTATTGATGCAACTTACAAGTATACCATACAAAAATCACAAGCATGTTTTGTTTTTGAACTTCTGTTCATCTTTCAAAATGATCCATAGAAGCAAGTCAGAGTGCCCTTTAGAGGGAATCTCATTACAAATGAAGTTCTGGAATCATTTTCTATTTCATCCTTGATCATGAGAGCCACAAATCAGTTGGCAAGTACTTTGACACTTCTGGACTATATTAGCATGCTCGTTAATATGTTGGATGAATTGTACTTCCAATTTTTTCTTACACATCTTTAATGAAAACTAAAGTTTGGATTCAATGATTAAAGGATGTGGATACTGATTTTCTTTGTGATTGGTACAGGTTGGCATCTATGTAGCATTTGTGCAAAGGCTGCTCATTTCTTGTGCTGCACTTGTACATATTCTCTTTGCAAGGGGTGCATCAAAAAGTCTGATTTCTTATGTGTGCGGTCAAACAAAGGTTTATGTGTGAATTGCATGAGATTGGTGAAGCTCATCGAAAATAAGGACTCAAGCAAGGAAGATGTATGTTTCTGCTAATCGTGATGTGTATGGAATTGCATTTTCTCTTTATAATTCTAATAAAAGATATATTGAAGCCAAACAATTTCATGCATGGACATTGCGTTAGTCGCTTTGCCCAACTCCTGACATCCCATGGGCTGTGGACAAAGTAATAGTCTAGAAAAGCATCCTTGCATTTGTGCAGCTAAAGCGCCCTGTAACCCATTTCCCCCCCCATTTTTCTTCAGGAAAGGGTGCACAATCTGTATATTCTTGGATATGCTTACCATTGCTTGGTCTTATGTATTCATATGAGACTGACCATGTGTCATGTATTCTACTACATTCTTGAATATGCCCATCGTTGCTGGTCATGTGTGTTCTTGTGGGACCGACTATGTGTCAATTAATCCATTATGCCGTTCCTAATCTGTAACCACATAACAATATGTAATTTACTGTAATATATCAATTTATCGAGCAGGTCAGAAGAGAAACATAAACTAATGTACATGACATTGTAAGCAACACACAGACTTTAATGAACCCCATTACTCAAATTTGTTGCCTTTTTCCTTCTGCAGCTAGCCGAGGATGGTTGTATTGGTCTAACTATGCATTGGCTGTGATTTGTACATCTACATTTCATCCAATCTTTGTTCTTGTCCAACTGGATTTATGATGCTGTTGTTCGACATATTATCCATATCTGTTAGGCAACCTGTCAAAGTTTTGTACATTTCAGACTTCTTTTTTATAGTTCTGCCTTTTTGTCTTGAAACTTCTTCAATCTGCTTTAAAGGAGCATTAATGTCTCTGAAGGCATTCACTATTTCAAAGTCTTGGTACATGTCATTTAGAAAGTTTAGATCTACTAGGCAAAACAAAGTGCTTGGAGTTGGATAACATTTTGGGTTATCGGCTCAGCAGTCAAGGTGCGTGAGGGATCTTGTTACCTTTGTACCAAGAAGAATCAGTGAAATCATTTCCAAGGAAAATGATATCTTCACATGTCCCAAGAAATTGACTTTAATGTTCTTGTCCATTGTATGCTTGTATTGTCGAAAGATGGGCATCCTTATCTATATGGCGATCTTTCTACATAAACTGTATCATATCTCATAGTCCATTGTTTAGAAACTGATCTGGTCAGGGATGACACTTGGTCAATTCATTTGAAGTTATAGAGCTTGTTGCTTGGTGTTGATTTCTAACTCAAATCTTCATTCAAAGAATTTACAGCATATAAAAGAGGAGATGGGGGCTGGCGCCTCCACTCACACTGCTGCCTCCCTCATGTTCTCTCTTCCACACTTTTTTACGGTAACCTCTTAGGGTTACTTAAGTATGCTAAACATTAAAGGATGACTAAAATGTCCCTACACTCAAGATTTATTTCCTAACAACTCTTATTGGACGAGGACAAGAATAGATCCAATGGGAGTTGGATCCAAATCTTCTTTTTAACATGCCCCCTCAAGTTGGGGGTAGGATGGTGGTTACTCCCAACTTGCTAAGAGCTCTTTTCAAGCCTATTGTAGTCACTGACTTTGTTAATGTGTGGTCTTAAGAGCATACATGTATGAGTTTGAAGACTCCTTGAGCGATCTTCTCTATGAAGTGACAGGCCACTTCAATGTGTTTCGTCCTCTAGTGATATACTGGATTTGAAACAATTTGTATGGTTGCCTTAATGTCTGTAAAGAAATGGATAGGGGTATTTATTTCAATACCAATTTCTTACATTAGGGATGAAACCCATAGATCCTCACACATACCAAGTGCAATATTTCGATATTCTGCTTCTGCACTTGACCTTGCAACTACTGACTTTTTTTCCCTCTTCCATGAGACCATATTTCCTTACACAAAAGTAATCCGATGTAGATTTTTTGTTCTCAATTGATCCTACCCAATCAACATTTGAAAACACTTTAATATCTAGTGATGAGTTAGGAGTATACATGATTTCATAAGTAATTTTGGATTTAAGATACCAGATTATGTGAAACACAACATTGATGTGTCGTCTTGTTGGCATATGCATCCACCTGCTAACATAACTTATATTAACTTACATACTAGTCTCTGATACCTACCTGTATCCTCGTAAACCTCCTCATCTTTATCATTTGTCTTTCTATTTGATTCAAGGGGAACAACACATGTTCGACAATCCATCATCTTTATCTCTTCCAATAAATCTAAGATATATTTCTTCTCATATGCAAACATTCCGTCATTTCATCGGACTATCTCAATGCCAAGGAAATAATGTAAATGACCCAAATCTTTTAAGTCAAATAAATTGTGTAGCCTTTCCTTAAGTAAGTTGATACCCTCTACATCATCTCCTGTAATGATAATATCATCAATATACACTGTTAATAAGATAGTCGTATCACCACATTTTATAAAGAGAGTATGATCATTAATGCTTCTTTTGAAACTCAGACTGAGTATCCCCTCGTTGAATTTTTCAAACCAAGCTCTTGGTGATTTTTTTAGTTCATACAGTAATTTCTTTAATTTGCATACCTTATTCAATCTCACTTTATGATTATAGCCAGGTGGTAGACCCATGTCTTCATGTTGGTACACCTTATGATATGTGGAATAATATGGTGAACCTAAGGTAGGTGTACCGACACAAAAAGAAGCTTGGTAGTGGAGTGAAGTGGTGCAAGATAAAATCAAGGCAAAGAGGACATGTTAAAACAACAACAACTAAGCCTTTTCCCATACTAGACGGGGTCGGTTAGATGGATTCTTTGTTTCCACAGATCCCTATCGTGTGCCATGTTAGCAGTTAACTCCCAATAAGCTAGATCATTCTTTATTGTTTCTTTCCAACACTTTTGTGGTCGTCCTCTACCTCTTTTAATACTTTCCAAATTTAGTTTTTCTAACCTTCTTATAGGTTCTTCTTTCTATAAGTCCAAACCATCTTAAACAATATTCTCTCATTTTATCCTCTATTAGTGCCACTCCTAATTTGTTTCTAATAACCTCATTATGTATACGGTCTTTTCTTGTATTGACCACTCATCCATCTGAACATCTTCATTTCTGTCACAAACATCTTTTGTACATGTTGATGATTAATTGCCAACACTCAGAACTATAAAACATGGCAGACCTAATTGGTGCTCTATAATATTTACCTTTTAACTTTAATGGTATCTTCTTATCACAAAGAATACCTGATCCTCCTCTCCATTTTAACCAACCAGCATTAATTCTATGTGTAACATCTCCATCAATTCTTCCATCACTATGAAAAAGTGACACTAGGTATTTAAAACTTTCCTTTTGGGGGATGCAATGTGTGCCAATTTTAATTTCTATGTCCTCCGAAGTAACCAAATGATCAAACTTACATTCCATATATTCTGTCTTTGTTCAACTAAGTCGGAGGCCTTTGCTTTCTAATGTTTCTCTCCATAGTTCCAATTTTCTATTAACTTTTTCCTTAGACTCCACTAATACAATAACATACACCAAGGTACTTCATCTTGAATATGTTTTGTTAACTCATTCATCACCATTATAAATAAGTATGGACTTAAAGTTGATCCTTGATGTAACCCAATATTAAGTCTGTCATTCCTTCATGAATCCTCACACATGTTTTTGCACCATCATATATGTCTCTTATAAGGTTAATATATGTCAATGGGATACCTCTTTTTTCCAAAGTTCTCCAAAGAACCTCCCTCAGTACCCTATCATAATCTTTTTCTAGATCAATAAATATCATGTGAAGGTCTTTCTTTTTTGCTCTAAAATGTTCCATAAGACGTCTCAAAAGGTGAATCGCTTCAATAGTAGATCTGCCTGGCATGAATCCAAATTGGTTCTCTATTTTACTTTATACTTGTCTTAACCTACGTTCGATAATTCTTTCCCATAATTTCATAGTATGGCTCATTAACATGATACCTCGATAATTCGCACAATTTTGAATGTGTCCCTTGTTCTTATATATGGGTATAAGTGTACTTGCTCTCCATTCCTCTTGCATCTTTTGGTTTCTCCATATTTTATTAAATAGTCTTGTGAGCCAAGTGATTCCTTTTTCTCCTAGTATTTTCCAAACTTCTATAGGAATATTATCTGGTCCTATCGATTTACCACCCTTCATATGTTTAAGAGTCTCTTTGACTTCATTCTTTTGAATACATCGGTAGAAATTATGGTTTATACTTTATATACTTTTCTAATTTGGCTAACTCTCCTAAGCTAATACTAACATCTTTATTTTCATTAAAAAGCTTATAAAAGTAGTTTTTCTATCTATTTCTTATATCATCATTTGCCACTAGAATTTTTTCATTCTCGTCCTTGATGCATCTAACATAATTAAGATCTTTAGTTTTCTTATCTCTAGCCTTAACTATCCTAAAAATATCTCTTTCACCCTCTTTAGAGTTGAGTTTTTTATATAAATCATCTCAAATTTTAGCTTTTGCTTCACTCATGGCCTTTTTCGCTTCCTTCTTTGCTTTCTTATAAGCCTCTAAAGTTTCACTAGTTTTCTTAGCATAATGTAATATTCTCTCTTTGCCTTGATTTTATTTAGTACTACTTCACTCCACCACCAAGCTTCTTTTTGTGCAGGTACACCTCCCTTAGATACCCCTAACACATCTTTTGCCACTTTCCTAATATGTGTAGCCATATTGTTTCACATATCATAGGGTGTACCAACATAATTCCAAACATCTACTTCAAGGACTTTCTGTTTAAATATATCTTCTTTCTCATTTTTGAGGTTCCACCATTTAGTCCGAATAGCTCGATGCACTCTTTTCTTCTTTATCCATTTTTTTATTTGTAAATCCATAACTAAAAGTCGATGGTGGGTGGTTAAGCTTTCTCGTAGAATTACCTTACAATCTTTACAACACGCTCTATCTTTTTTTGTATGAATAAAATAATCAATTTGTGTTTGTGATAAGCTACACTTATAAGTAATTAAATGTTCATCTCGTTTTTTGAAGATTGTATTGACTATAAAGAGATCAAATGTCATAGCAAAATTTAAAATCTCCCTACCTTTCTCATTTATATCCCCAAAACCAAAGTTTCCATGAATCCCTTGATATCCTAATGCCTCTTTACCGACATGTCCATTTAAGTCTCCTCCTAAACAAATCATCTCCCTTTGTGGAATCTTTTGAATCACCTTATCTAACTCTTCCCAAAAAGTTGTCTTTATACTATCTTTTAGTCCTACTTGGGGTGTGTAAGCACAAACTATATTCAAAACCTCTGCTCTTAACACTAATTTCAATGTCATGATTCGGTCACGATATCGTTGTATGTCTACTACACTATCCTTTAAATCTTTATTTATGATAATACTAACTCCGTTTCGAGCCTTTTCTTTACCTGAGTACCATAATTTAAAACCTTTATCCTCTATCTCCTTTGCTTTTTCTCCAACCCAATTTGTCTCTTGTAAACTTAAAATATGAATCTTTCTCCGAATCATAGTATCTACCACCTCCATTAGCTTATCGGATAATGTTCTGATATTTCAAGAACCAATACGAATCTTATTATCCAGGACTAGCTTCCTTATCCTCCCGCTTCCGTCCATAATAAAAATGCGGAGACCCTCTCTGAAAATTATTTACTACATTCGGGCGGCAATGTAGCGGGACTAACTTCTTTATCCACACCCATCCATGATGTGGGAACCCTCTCTGCAATTGATTCACTACATTCAGGCGAAAATGTAGTGGCCCTTACTTACTATTGCATTCGAGCTCTGCAGTATGTCACTAGGCGGGGACGCCTCAAAGCAATACTCATAATTTTTGTAATCCATATTATAAAAACTCGACGAAGTTTTACGCCGGCTGTCGGAAGCTTAACACAACCCTCCTAGACCTCCTTTATCTCACTCTGGAAAATTGACCCTAGGTATTTAAAACTTTGCTTTTAGGGATGCAATATGTGCCAATTTTAATTTCTATGTGCATTGAAGTAACCAAATTGCAGAGAGGAACATTAGGTATTCTTTGTGACAAGAAGACACATAATGAGGAAAGACGCCTGTCATGTTTTATGGTTATGAGTGTTGGGCAGTTAATCGTTAACATGTACAAAAGATGTCCGTGGCAGAAATGAAGATGTTGAGATGGATGAGTGGTCATACAAGGAAAGACTGTATACATAATGAGGTTGTTAGAAACAAATTGGGAGTGACACGAAATATATGAAATGTAAGTTTGATCATTTGGTTACATCAGAGCACATAGAAATTAAAATTGGCACATATTGCATTTCTCAAAAGGAAAGTTTTAAATACCTAGGGTCAATTTTTCAGAGTGATGAAAGAATTGGTGGAGATTTTACTCATAGAATTAATGCAGGTTGGTTAAAATGAAGAAGAGTATCATGTATTCTTTGTGACAAGAAGATACTATTAAAGTTAAAACGTAAATATTATAGAGCAGCAATTAGACCTGTCATGTTTTATGGTTCTAAGTGTTGGGCAGTTAATCATCAACATGTACAAAAGATGTCTTTGGCATCAACATGTATAAAAGATGTCAATAGCAGAAATAAAGATGTTAAGATGGATGAGTGGCCATACAAGGAAAGACCGTATACATATTGAGGTTATTAGAAATAAATTGGGAGTGACACCAATAGATGATAAAACGAGATAATATTGTTTAAGATAGTTTGGGCATGTAGAAAGAATATCAAAAGAGGTGCATGTAAGAATGTATGAAAGAAAGTATTAAAAGAGGTAGTGAACGACTACAAAAGTATTGAAAAGAAACAATAAAGATGATCTAGCTTATGTTGAGTTAACTGCTAACATGAGACATGATAGGGCTATGTAGAAACAAAAAATCCATGTAGCCGACCCCGTCTAGTATGGGAAAAGGCTTAGTTGTTGTAATTATTGTTTGTACCAATACTCTTGTGCATAAAGGATTAGATTGCGCCACACGCAAAGGGATTCTCTGACCTACATGGGCGCTGGGTTGAACCCTACACGACTGCTGCGCCACTACTGCCGCTTGTCTGCGAAACAAACTCCTAATCACACCGATGAGGCTTTGATACCATGTTGATTTTTAACTCAAATCTTCATTAAAAGATAATTGAAATTTACTGCAGATAAGAAGAGGAGATGGGGGCTGGTGTCTCCACACAGACTGCCGCCACCCTGACATTCTTTCTCTCTTCCACACTTTTTTACCCTAACTTGTTAGGGTTACTTAAGTATGCTAAACATTGAAGGATGACTAAAATACCCCTACACTAAGGATTTACTTCTTAACAACTCCTATTGGATCAGGATGAGAATAGATCCAATGGGAGCTGGATCCAAATCTCCTTTTTAACACTTGGTACATATCTGATATGTGCAAACTGCAAAACAACACGTCTTGACAGTTTGTCACAGCCTATTTGATCTATCTTTGTTATGTGGTCATTCTGTGACTTCTGGTTCATCCACTTCATGGTGTCATTTAACCAAGAAAGGGATGCTTCATGAATTTTTGACTTTGTCAAGAAGTTAACTATCTCGTTTCAAGTTTTGTACTGCAAATTTCGGGTGCTCGTTTGTGATGCATTTGGATGTATCTGCAGGTTGTTGTCGATTTTGATGATAAAGCTAACTGGGAGTATCTATTTAAGGAGTATTGGTTGGATGTGAAGCGCAAGCTATCATTGACTCCTGCAGAAGTTGCTAATGCCAACAACCCATGGAAGGGATCTGGTGCTCCAATTGCTTTAGCCAATGAACTATACAATGCTAAAAATGTACAGAATAATATTTCTGACAAGTCCCCAGGATACCTTGAGAAAAGTAAATCATCGTTGGAGAGGCAAAAGAAAAAGCGAAGGGCGGATGGTGCCATGCCTTCAAGGATAATGCCAGATATATCCAGGGAAGGGGCTTCTAGACCAACTGACTCTGGCCAGTGGGCTTCTAAAGAGCTGTTGGATTTTGTTGAACATATGAAAGGTGGTAGAGCAAGCTTGTCTGCCTTTGAAGTTCAGTCTCTCTTAATGGAGTATGTGACAAAATATAAACTTCGTGACCCTAATAAGAAGAGTCAGATAATATGTGATGCAAGGCTCCAGAATCTTGTTGGTAAAGATCGTGTTGGGCATTTTGAGATGTTGAAACTTACTGAGTCGCACATTCTTATAAAGGAGACCCCTCCTCAGGTCCCTGAAATCCAACGAGAAAATGGGGATGATGAAATTAGAAAGCTAGAGCTTGATGATAGTCCACTGGCAAGGATGGGAACAGATAAAAAATGCAAATCTAAGAAAAGATCTGATGAGAGTACACCACAGGCAAATGTGACTGATTATGCAGCAGTAGATGTACACAACATTAACTTAATTTACTTGCGAAGGAACTTGGTGGAAAATTTGCTTGATGGTCGAGACAAATTCCAGGAAAAGATTATTGGTTCATTTGTGAGAATCAGAATAGCTGGGTCCGGTAAGAAGCAAGACATGTACAGGCTTGTCAAGGTTGTAGGTAATTGTTTTTTCTTTGTTAGTGTGCTTTTTGTACTTTGGCATTTGTCTCATGCGCTCACATATGTACGCAGATCCTAAGTATAGCTCCTGTGTTCTTTCTACAGGTACTAGCCAGGCTGCTAAAGAATATAAAACTGGCAAGAAGTCTACTGATGTTATGCTGGACATCTTAAATCTCAATAAAACAGAAGCTATAACAATTGATTCTATTTCCAATCAAGAATTCTCTGAGGTAAGTGCAGTATTTTGATCCCTATATCTATGTCCTTATGCTTCCTTTGTGGGTCTCTTAACGTGGCATGAGCTAACTCCGTGATCCTAGGTGGAAAAGCCGTATCCATTGTCAAGCCACTTCTAAAGAGCGGTTGCAGCATTATCTCACCTTTTGTGCTGGATTGCTTGAGATCCAGTATTAATTCTGTATCAGTGTCCATGCATATAACCAATGGTTTGTTGTGACAAACAGTGTAGCATAAGATCAAGTTCACATGAACTTTAGAGTGGAGTGCATATGTGGTTGCACCAGTTATGCATGCACACATGTACATGTTTGCATATTACCAGTGGTTTGTGATAACAAACACTGTATCAGAAGAGCCAGTTCACGTGACCTTCATTGGATATAGAGCATTATAATCTTGTCAAAAAAGGCGAAAAGCTACTCTTTTTTGTGAACAACAACAACTAAGCCTTTTCCCATACTAGATGGGGTCGGCTACATGGATACTTCGTTTCCACATAGCCCTAAGATGTGCCATGCTGGCAGTTAACTCAATATAAACTAGATCATTCTTTATTGTTTCTTTCCAACACTTTTGGTTATCCTGTTCCTCTTTTAACATTTTCACAATCTAGTTTTTCATATCTTTTGCGGGAGCTCTTTTTTTTGAATTGACACAAAATTAAGTGAATCTTTTCAATACAAAAACATTAATGGGAAAAGAGTTTTTCTATTTTCCCACTTTTTTGTGATCCAATTATTTACAACAACAACAACTAAACCTTTCCCATACTAGATGGATTCTTTGTTTCTATAGAACCCTATCATAATTTGTAAAATCTATAGTAGATAAGTCCGATAAAGTTTTAGGCTGGCTGTCAGAAGCCTAATGCAGGCTTGGGACCGGCCATGCAAGGGTGATCCCTTACATGGGCGGAGTTTGATCCAATTCTTTACCTTTATATAAAATCCATTGTGCTGTATGTGTACATAAACCTCTTCATTATTAAGTTTGATCTTTCATTTGTTTGGACCATCAACCATGGTTCATTTTAATGTTCTGTTTAACTTCATTTGGGAATTCTCTATATAGTACAGGGATAATTATCATAAGTTTGTTATTTAAGGGTTAGTCTGCTGTCACTTTAATGATTTTGTAAGTTCGAACTCCATGGAAATTAATGACTGCCTTAAGGGTATTAGTGGTACTGTATGGTGTGTTCATTCAGTTCTGGCAATATACTTTTGTTCGGCAAATGCATATTTGTCTGGAACAGGAGGGAACTCCCAACAGACAACTTTTATGCTGCGAATATCTTTCTAAGATTAGCAAAAGCTGCTGAGGATTACTTTCAGCAATTGTTTGCTTTTAGTATTGACTAGTGAGTGGCAAATGATTGTGACTGCAGGAAGAGTGCAAGCGGCTACTTCAAAGCATAAAGTATGGGTTCATTGGTCCACTGACTGTGGTAAGATTATAGTTGTATTAAGGATTATACAAAACTTTTCTGGACTATGTAATTTATTCCACTTTTTGTTTTTATTTGTAGGCTGAGGTTCAAGAAAAAGCCAAGATACTTCAGCATGTCAAAGTTAATGATGTGAGAACTTTGGTGGCTCAGTTTCTATCAATTATACTAGTCTAATATAAAATTAGGCTGAGAAATTGCCTTCTACATGTTCATGATGCAGTGGTTTGAGACAGAAATACTGAGGCTTAGTCATCTCCGTGATCGAGCTAGCGAGAAAGGTCGCCAAAAAGAATATCCTTAACTACTAGGAGTTTCGTTTGCAGTTATTTTACTGTTTTTTTTCTCAGAAGTGAGAACTTGAATGCCTTTGGTTGATGGGTTCCCTTTTCTCTTCACAAAAAATCATTGAGTTGCGGTACAAGGAGCCAGGGATCTCTTGGCTAGAGAGTCAACTCGAAAACACCTTCAAGTTAAAGGTCAAGGGTTTGATAACCTGGGCATGCACATCTGTTAGGGGTCTGCCTGATCCCAGCTTGTCAATAAAGGGATGTCGATTGCCTGGTCAAATTGTTTTATCATTGATGCTTGTGCACGAGCAAAATCTCACTATTACCTGAAGGATATGTCTAAGGATATGCCTTTCTTGTCACAGTGTCCTAACATTCCATCAATAACTTTGTTGGTTTGTCACTTCTATCGTATTTTAGGATTGCTTCGTCCATTGTGCTCTTTGAAGGAGAGCAGACTCAACAACCTTGAACGCATAGAAGTAAACGTGATACTGGATTTTTTATTATAAAACTGGTTGGTTATAGTGACAAGAGGCTGTATGCAATTAATAGACTGAGCTGTGTCTTCAGGCGTTATCATAATCCATCTCCATCTCCACAAGGAACCTCGTAGAGGTACAAGAAATTGGTCAGAAAAGCATAGTAGCAACTTCATA
Source organism: Brasenia schreberi (assembly GCA_036023115.1). Taxonomy (NCBI): domain Eukaryota; kingdom Viridiplantae; phylum Streptophyta; class Magnoliopsida; order Nymphaeales; family Cabombaceae; genus Brasenia; species Brasenia schreberi. Next base: position 18,788,049 of record JAYKKT010000073.1, on the reverse strand, counting down.
TTTATTAGAAATGCATCTTGTATATTTCAGTCAGGTATACTTGTATATTGATTTTAGTCAGGTATTATCAGCTTAGACAAAATCTGTGTCACAATTAGAGAAGCATCTTGTATATTTGTGTTATTACAAGTACCTACTTGCCAGCTTGTGCCCATGCTTTATTAGAAATGCTTTCATGATTGTGCATTGTTTGAACACCTTTTTAATCAAGCACGTTGGGTATTGAAAATTGCATTCTTTTTAGGAAGTTATTTTTGTCCTCAATTTGGTTTTATGATGTGATTTCGTGTTTGCTTTAATGAGTTTAAATCCCTACCAAAACCTTGGGAAGCACACCTGGTTTTGGAAATTATGTACCAGATACTGAAAGTATTAGTATGTTTGGATGAGGGCCAGGTCATTAGACCTTATTTTTTATCCCAAAACGATTATTCATGCATTCATTAAAAAGCTGGATTTCCTTCGACTGCAGATATGAATGAATGATTGGATCAATCTTTTGTGCATAATTTTGCTGTTTTTTATAAGCTTATGTGCATCCTTTTCACGGTTTGCCTCATATTTTTATGTTTAGGCTAATGCCATGACACTTTCACTGTTCATGCCGTTGTCTCTGGTTTTCTTATATTTTGCAAGTTACAATAGCATTGTTTGTTTTGAAGCTTATATCATCCTTCACGATGAAGAGTACTGGAAATCTTTATTCATCGCATTTTCATGGCTTAGCAGACACAGCTTAGTGCCGGAAAAGGCTGGGTTGTTGGTTGTTAATTGCATTGTCATTGCTCCAGACTGTTCATGCCTAATGCCTTCTTGTGCTTAACAATTGTATAATGCACCACTAACAATAAACTAAGAAATAAATTGGCAAATTTTGTCCCTTTTTTCTTTAAAAAATTCAAAAAATAATGTCAGGAATGCTGTCATTTGTCTCATTGCAACTTTAGTTTGGCCCCAGAATTCATCTTCTAAAGCGCAAACAGGGAATAATGCTATTCTTAACTTACTTTACGCTTAGAGAATGTCTAGAAAAGCTCCAGGTTCTTAGAGATCCTGATGGAAGAGTTCGAAAGCTGCAGGAGCTTCCTGAAGTGCACGTTGATTCACATATGGATCCAGATTATGAGTCCGATGAAAAAGAAGAAGATGATGATAAAAGAGGTACTTGGGCTGCTTGGTTAAATTATCTTCACCTAAACTTACTGGATTAACTTTCCTCGGTGTTTCCACAGAGAATCACATGCAGCCTAGAGACCCTAGATATTCTAAAAGAGGATGGGAAATAATCTCCCCAAAGCCAATTGGGGATGGCTGGGACAGTTCGCGAAAAATCTCACGTGGTTCTTGGGAAAGAAGCAAGAATTCTTCAGTGCAGGGAGAACCTAGAACTGAGAGAAGCCAGCAAAGTGTTGGTCACAGTGTTTGGAACCAAAGCAAAGGTTCCTATTTTCATCATGGGGGCCAGGACAATGATACAGCGAACAAAACTTGGAACCAAGCGGCTGAAAGACTTTCTTCTGGCACATTGCCAGAAATTCCACTAATGTGTCAAAGTGTCGGTGTGACAGTGCCTGCCGGCATAGGTGACACAGAGATGTGGCATTATTGTGATCCAACTGGGAAAGTTCAAGGGCCGTTTTCTATGATTCAGCTGCAGAAGTGGAGTGCAACAGGGTATTTCCCTGCAGATCTGAGAATATGGAGAATATCAGAGAGACAAGGTGACTCTGTACTGCTCAATGATGCTTTGGCAGGAAGGTTTCAGCGGGAGCATGCACAGTCAGACCTCCAAGGAAGTTATGCATCTCATAAGGGTACTGGAGCTGGTAATCAGGATCATGATTTGAGGACTAGGTCTGGGGATACTACGGCATGGACAAGTGGTACACAAAGCGACGGGAACTGGAACCCTAGCTTTAAGACAGCAAGCGGTGGTGGTGCTGAAACAACGAGAAAAGATGGTTGGGAAACCAAATCTACTGGATGTTTAAGTTCATCTATGGGTGCACTCAAACAGGGAACTGCGGCAAGTGACCCATCAGGGGGACCCGAGTCTTGGTCAAGCCAACGTCTTCTTGTACATGCTTCACCTCTTACGTGTGTAGCTAACTCATATAAAACACCTCTTGAACAAAATAAAGAGATTCAGGCTGGGGTTGCATCTGCTAGGTGGGGCCAGCCAGAGAGCACAACGAGCATTTCCGATGCTTCCACATCATCTTCTGTGGTTCAGCCTGGTGGAACTTGGACTGCAACCCAGGGATCTGGTAAACATATGGGCAATGTGTCTTCAACTCAAATGCCAGGGGATGTCCTGCAAGTTCGGGGAGAAAATTCATCTTCAAAGGAGCGCATGGAATCAACGTCACTTGCAAACCCAACTCCTGCTGCTGAGAGAGATGGTGTTGCTATAGGTGGTGGCAGTGATAGGTCGGATCTACCAACCCCTACGCCAAAATCTGCCGGTGCAGAGTGGTCAGAGGATGGAGCTTCTGAAAGTCGAATTTCTGCTCTTCAATTTTCTGATGAACCGACGAGTCCCTTGAATAACTTGGACCAGCAATCTTCTGCCGGCAGAGAGTGGTTGAAGGATGGAACTTCTGAAAGTAAAGCATCTCCTGCACACGTATCTGATGAAACAATGAAGACCTTGGGGCAACAATCCCCTCTTACCACAAGCCAGTTGAAGGATGAAGCTTCACAAAGTGAAACCTCCTCTCCAGAAATTTCTGTCCAACCATTGAGCCCAGTGAATAACTTTGGCCATCAAACTTCAGAAAGTAAAACGTCTGGTCCACAGGTTTCTGCTGAACTGAGCCCAGCAGATAATTTGGAGCGACAGTCTTCTGTCGCTGAAGCTCGGATTACACCTGCAGCTGCAGACGAGCAGCAGTCAACTTCAGGCGTGACTTCAGTCACAGAACAGGACTCCGCTTTGGCAACACCGGATTCAATTCCTTTTGTGGGTGTTAGTAGTAATGGTCAGAACTCTGGGATCAATTCTTCTGGTTCTTCTCCTGAACCTGCTGTTGGTGTTGTCTGTGATGCAAACAAAAATCATGAGGTAGACCTGAACGCAGCTGAACCTGTTTCCTCTGTATGCTCTGGTGCCTCGAGTCAGTGTCAACTGCCATCAGTGAGTGCGGAGGATACTCTTGATGATGAGGTCCACAATGACAGCCGTGATAGTGGAGTATGTAACGTCATTAGTGTGAAAGGCCATGATTCCGGGGAAAAGTTGTGGGCTGATGGTACAGCTGTTGAGTCATTCAAACAGGAGGTTGATTCTCATGATGATGTAATTAGTTCAGTTACGGATTTGGCAGATGTGGCTGCTAAAGATGCAGAAAAGAGGTCCGCTGGTTTGATGCTTGAATCCATGGAGACTAAAGATGCTTTGCTTGCAAATGATGATCCAGCAACTTGTCTATTCAATCCGATAAATGATTTAGCTGCTCACCTTATTCCAGTAGATGATATTTGGGATGCTTTGGGTCCTGATGGTGCTCAGTCAGGATGTGATTTTTCACCTGATGAAGTTATCAGCATGGAGAAGGTGCACGATTCTGATGCAATATCTCTTGAAGAGGATGATATCATATGGCCAGAGGGGCACCGTCCTGTTTCAGTGACTAGCCCCTTACTAGAAGATGGTCGGGTACCAGATCCTGGTTCAGGAGGCTATGCTTCGGGATCTGGTTCCCAATCTGCAGCAACTGCCTTTTTACCAACTCAGGGTTCCGAAATGATTCCTCAACCTGTGGTTAGTATTCCAATCATCCAAGGCGAAGGCCCTTCTATAGCTTCTGAAACTCCAGAGGTGTTGCAGAAGCCTGCTGATTTACTTTCCTCACAACTTGCGATCTCTGGCGACGGTGGCATTGGTCATGAATGCAGAGCTGAAGATGAAGCCGAGGTTTTTGTCAAAGCCGTGCCAGTTGCCCAAGCCAGTCAGTCTGTCGATCACTTGGTCATGTCACTTCCATCTCCTGCATATGATCAAGATGCTCCTGCAACCACAGCTACGTCTGGTGCATCAGTGGTGCTGTCACTGGCCTCTTCCAATGCTGTTCAGGGAATCCATGATGCGTCTTGGGCTCGTGGTTCAAGTCCTTTGCTTGGTCCCTCTGAAGAACAATGCCCAGCTACTAGTGCCTGGGGCACCGTTCCTTCTATTGGTCAGAATGCTCATGCCTCTAATACCGTGACAAAGGAATCTTCTGTTTCGGTTATTGCTAGTCATCGGAGCATTCCTATGGTTCGGAATCCTCAAACCTCCAATAGCTTCGTTAGGGACTTCTCGACTTCAGCTACTGTTGCCTCACAGAAGGCACCATCATCTGATTCATGGTATACATTAAGTAAACCAAACAGTGTTAAGAGTTTTGGATTTCCACCTCCAGCAGCAACTGGAAATGTCTCAAGTGGTGTCACAAATCCATATCCCGATGAAAATGGAAAGATGCCAACTACTTCAGAAGGTTGGGGTGGAGCTGAAAACAGTCCAGCCACCACCTCGACTGGACATCAGGGACTGCCATCTTCAGACGACACATGGAGGTACAATGGGGGCAATGAACCTCCCAGGTCGATAAGTGCTTTGACCCAGTCCACAGAAAGTTCTAGAACGGGGTGGGACCCGCAACTGGGAAACGGGAATGCGAGATGGGGCATTCAGTCAGCAAATCAGAAAGGGGGATGGGAGCAACAGAGACGAGATGGAGACAGGCATCCCAGCTATGTTGACAGAGGTGGTTATGGTGATCAAAGTCACGGAGGGAGGTCATGGAACAGGTCAGCTACTAGTGGTGGTCTTGGTGGTGGCAGTACTGGCAGCAGTGGTGGGCCTAGAACACCGAGGGCTCAGAAGAAATGCAAGTTCTACGAAAGTGGTTACTGTAAAAAGGGTGCATCTTGTTTCTTTTTGCATCCTTAATTCAGCATTGATAGGCGATGACAAGCAATAGTTGCTAGCGCACAGTGATTTATTTGGTTACTGGTGTAGCCAATTTCACTTCTCACTGTCATCTAACATCTTGTTCAGTAGTCCAGTACAATTCTTTGGGGGCGTGACCTTGTTTGCTGCCTCTTTCAAATCGTCATCTGGGGCTTTCTCCTTTCCGAATCTAGTTGCTGCTTAAAGGGAAAATATTAGACGCACATTATTTTTCCTTTCAGCTTAAACCCTTGCTTGGAACACACTTTTGCTCTTCATTGAGAAGTATATTTCCCTAGGAAAAGAGGTAGCATATATTCATCAGTAGCGTTGAGAAGGGGCGATTGTAGTACTTGATAAAAGTTCTTTCTTTTCATCCAAAAGAATTGTTTCATAGATCTTGGTAAATTAGAACTGTGTGATACCATGAGCGCTTTGGGGCGTCAAATTAGAACTGTGAAAATGTGTATCATCAGTTTGTACATTTGTATGGATTCTTTTGGAAAAATTATGATCATGTATGCTAAGAGTAGCGTATCAGGCACAGACATACGTGTTCATGGTGCAGGTGCGCGTGCATGTTCTTCCAAAACCAAGTGTGTAGGTGCTCGCATGGTGATTAAAAGCCTATCAAAGATGTTGGCACAATCAAACGTGTCTTAGCATCGTTAAGTTTAATTCCCTTTTAAGTAATGACTATTTAGGGGTGGCAATCTTCTGTACCGGGTTACATTCGTCAACCCTTTCTGAAAGCAGGTCAGCTGAACCATCCTGATCTTTGTATCAATTAGGTGGACAAACACTACGATACGAGTTGTTTTCATGTCAGGTTTTCCTTTTCTGTCGCATGTTGTCAGCAAATTTGTGTTTGCGACCTTAATTACACTTTATTTCCATGTACAAAATATGTCAATCCAAGTACAACCTGATTCCCCACCCCACTTTGGGTGGACTCAAGTATGCTTCTCGTGTCGTGTTTACTGTCCGACTCTGGCATCGTGTCCCGAAATATCCACCCGAATAATTTGGTCCCCATCTAGACAAATTAAGGCATCCACTGGCAGCTCACCAAAAGCACGCAGATTGCAGACTGGCTGGTGGATGATTTTGTGGAAAGAAGCAAATCCTCACGACAATGAAATACCTTGCAACCATTAAATAGAGTAAGAAACGCCCATATTAAGGGAATGCTCTCCTCATTTTCACCACATAATCGCCATTAATGATCTCTCTCTCTCTCTCTACTGATGTAGTCTTAATCAACCACACAAACAAGTTGGCGTGAAAGTGACAGGGAATGGCATGGACCCCTTAGTGACACGACACTGTGACGTATAATACTAGTAATGCTGCAGCTGATTTAGGTGTCATCTGACAATCTTTTTTGGTCTTAACCACCGGTATCCGAAAGTCCACAAGGACCCCGAGTAATTTTTAGCCCACCACTGGGGTAAAGCTCTTCCAACGCTGGTTTTCTCTGTTCACAAAAAAACGACTTGAATTCAAGGTCTTGTTTATGGGGAAATTAGATGATTAACATTTTAAAAGAGAGACACCGTGATAACTCTTCGGAGTTGAAACATTAATATCTAAACTAAACAACAATTACATGTACTTACTCTTTCGATGTTGAAACATTAATATGATACAAGATAGACACTGGCGACCACCAATGGATAGAGCATATGCCCACTTGGGGAAAGACTTGGTTTTTTGTTTCGCGTTTGATTTAGTTCAAGCTGAGGTTTATTCTTGACTTGCTGCTCTTATGATCCTCTAATCTTAATTATGCGACCATCATATTAACTTATAGTGGTTCATTTACATTTGAATGTGAAAATTAAACGAGAAAATAATATATACACTAGGCTTCACTGGATGGGCAAGGTCTTTCCCATGAGGCTTTGGAAACACAACTTTATTAGCTAGAGACATTGTAGACACTCAAAAATTTTCTCAAAAGATTTGATTTTTTAGAAAATTTGATTTTTTTTTAAAAAAATTAAGGTTTTGGGTCTTTTAAGGGTTTTCAAATAAAGACACCTTAAACGAACTCATTTTCACACCAAATTTTCATAGCAGCTTCAAAATAAGGATAAATGACACCCTTCTAAAAACAAATCCAATTTTGACAAAGAGATAAAAAAATGACTGCTTTGCCCTCAAGCCCAAATTGGCAGGACTCTGTCTTTTCAAATGATTTCTTTCAAAGAAATGATGGTTTCAAACAATTTTCTTCAAAGAAACAAATGAAAATGAGACATTAGGAACCAAACTCAAAAATGTTTGTAAAATGTCAAATTTACCAAAAACCTTTAAAATTCAAATAAGGCCTAAAAAACTCACCCGATTGAGGATAGTCTTACTTTGGGACCCTACATCCATCAAAGAGTTAAAGCAGTCCGAAACCCTACACCCATCAAAGGGTTAAAGAGGTTTGAGACCCTACATTCATCGAAAGGGTTAAAGTGGTCTGACACCCTACACCCAACAAAGGGTTAAAGTTGTTGAAACGATAAAAACTAACTTACGGAGCGAACGAAGGTCGCTCGTGCAAACAAACACTGGGAATGAAACTCAGTTGTTTTCAAAAGTTTCAATTTCGATAAAACTCGTTGTTTTTAAATATATCTTAAAAAAATAGTTTTAAATAATTAAAAAAAATATTTGAAACCATGAATCTTAAATCAAGCGTAGGATTGAAGTCCGATTCAGGAACAAAGCTACGAATCAAACCAAATGTGGACCAAGATTAAGGACGTAGTCTCGAATGGGCTAAGGAAGTTGAAGATAAGATGGGCTAGGCCAAATCAAGAGTTTAAAACAAGGGCTAAGGAAGACCAAGGGCCGAACCAAGCCAAGCCATGACTTCATCAAGTATGGCACCAAAAGGAACCACCTAGCCGAGCCACCGTTGATTGCACATAGCTGGCTGAAATCCTTTGGCCGATTATGACCAAAATCCGCCTAAGTCACATGAAGACCAGGCCATGCCTAGCCCTCACCACATGGGACTGGACTCACCTTGGTTAAGGGGACCACTAAGAGGCCCACATGAAGCTATGTGGCTAACTAAGAGATTGGATTAAGACTTGCACTCCAAGAGACCCAATCAAAGATCCAATTTGAGATCTGCCAAAAGCCAATAAAAAGACACCTTGGGGTTGGTTTCCAGCATTTATGAGCATGAAAGAAAGAGTTTAGAGAGACTAAGAGAGAGTGGGAGCAAGAGAGTGAAAGAAAGAGAGAGAGAGAGAAAAAAAAAGAGAGAAGGAAAGAAGGAGCCGATCCCTTCTTACTTCACCCATATCCTGCGCCCATTAAGGTCCGATTACAAGGTTTTACTCTCATCCTTTACTTAATTCAATCTCTCCTTATTCTCATTCAATTCAAAGATGTTGTATTAATGGAGCACTTGTCTCTCCCATGATGTAATAGCATACTAATGGTGTTCATTTCATTCCTTTACATTCACGCATTCTATATGTTTGATTTCAAGTTTCTCCTACCTCTCTATATAATATATCCTCTTATATCTTCTAATCTCCTCTATACTTAAGCTATAAATATATTTCAATTCATTTTACTTCAGTTATTTACTTTAAATTTGTTGTAATTAGTCTTTTAATTTCGAAAGAATGCATTCACGTATGCTTTAAACGCAGAAATATGTTTTCAACATTTTTAATACGTCTTATGTTTTATTTTTCATTTCAGTATACCTGTTCCAAATGATTTGAAATTTGGTACACTGAATTCTTACACAAAAGCTCACATATAATAAAATTTTCAAGAATTTTAAGGTCGTATAGCTATATAAATAAAATAGGAGAAAATCAGACAAATTAAGATCCAAGTGTGTCCAGTGTGTGTTTCTTAAACAGAGGTTAGGTAATTATCCCATAACTTTGTCTGCTATGAACCAAATCTATTGAAACTAGTATCATTAGAAATCTGATATCCATAGCTTTCCAACAAGACTAAATTCATAAAAATCGGAGCTTTGTGCACCGAGATAAAGACGTTTCTTTAAACCTTAGTATTTTTATAACAGATTAGTTTCGAACGCCTAAGCAAAGACACTTCTTAGATTTAATTCTGTACAATCATATACACAAAAATAAATAAAAATAGTTTCAGGATCTCCATATTTTTGTTTACATATTATAAAATTTTCATGAATTTTGGAGATTTCAAAGCTATTTAAAAAAAATTGAAAACAGAACCAATTTCTGTTTTTCAGAACTTGGAAAGTTTTTTATTCCTTAGGTCATGTGCATGTTTTGGTTGATTCAAATTGACTATAAAGTGAATTTTGGAAACACACATCTTGTTCAAATCAATTCTCAAAGCATCTAGGCTGACCCTTGAATACCGGTTGAAAAAGCCTAAGATGAAAAGATCTCGCTTCTCCACAATCGCTACATGAAGTCAGAAAATACAATTTTGCTAATTTAAGTGAAACTAATTGGTACGCTTACACATGACGTAGTGTGTGAAAGATTATTTTAAGTATCTACATAGACTTCGGAATAAAATTTTCACATCATATTAACTTATAGTTGTTCATTTACATTTGAATGTGAAAGAGAAAATAATATATACACTAGGCTTAACATGATGGACAAGGTCTTTCCCATTAGGCTTTATGGTCAATAGCTGAAACACAGCTTGATTAGCTAGAGACATGCAATTGTCGAGTGGCAAGTTAAGGGTCATGTGTTAGATACTTGGGGTCTGCGTTTGGCTTCATCTCCCCATTGTGCCCAACAAAGAGAGAAATACATATTTCCAACATGGCCGTCTCATGTATATGCCTTTGTGATGTCTCATGGAAAGATGCCTGCAAGAAGACGGCAAGTGCATCTTCGTCTTAACCAACGCATACCGGTCGAGCAACGGTAGCCATGAAAATATAATAATTATCGCGATCTAGGCCATATTCCAAACTCAGAGATGAGCATAACCACCTCATGGACATGGAAAAATAAGACCTTTGGCAAGACACTGTATTAATGTGAGCTGTTCGAACCCAACTTCCACATTCCGCAAGAATTTTCCAGATACCGGAGAAAAGAAATTCCGGGCTTTCATGAGAATCGGAGTCACATGATGGATTGATTACGACTCCAACTTCCACATTCCGCAAGAATTTTCTCAAACAGTGATGGAATTGAGATGGGTGTTTGACGAAGGAATCCACTTTACGTAAAGAATTGAGATCGAAGTACAGCGCATCGAGCATCGATCTTACTACAAGGATCTAGGGGTAGAAGAGAAATTGTCCGCACCGTCGGAATGGCGATGTTTCGCCGGTAACCGGAAAAAGAGGTCGGACCAGATCTCGAGGAAGGCGCGGAGGATGATCGCGTGGTGCTGAGGGGAATTGAGGGAGAGGAAGCATCGGAGGAGCTCCCGGAGGTCATCGACGGTCACGATTTCCTTCTCCACGATCATCTGGAGCATCGACCCCCGGAAATCGGCGAGGGGGTCGTCGGACGTCTTTACGACCGCCACTCTCTCTCCCGATTTTCCGCCGGATTCCGACGGTGGAGGAGAGGATTCATGAGAGGGCTTCCAGGCGCGGACGCTCTGCTCGAGCTCGTTGAGCTGGCGGAGGAGGCCAGAGAAGGATCCTTCACCGTCGTCCGTAGAGACAGATAATTCGTCGGAGAAGCTCTTTCCGATGGCGAACGTCTCACTCGAGGATACTGAGGGGCCGAGGTCGTCTGAAGACGATTGCTTCGTTGCACGACAGGGAGAGGTATCCGGAGGCTGGTGGTTGGCCGGCTTGAGAAGAGGCACCCTTTCCTTGCCGGCGAAGAAGCTCCTAGACTTCCTCCACCCGCATCCCACGGATACCACCGCCGGCTGCCGGTGCTTCTTCCTCGTCGACATCAGTCTTGCTCTGTGTATATGTGTGGATTCCTTCTAGCTCAGGGTGTAGTTTTTTTGTCCATTTATTAAAAAAAAAATTGCACCTTATTTTATGTGATTTCTTGCTGATGTGGGGTGAATCCAAAGATCATGAATTTAATGGCGGACTTCAGATGGGGTAGCAGACCAGGTCCCTCGATATTGATTCTATTAGTTTGGTGTATCATCTGAATGTGGCTAAGATGCCTACATGAGGTGCCCCCTTGCCTACTACAGCTGGATATCTTTTCATGAGATAATTAGAAAGAGACATGACAGGTATTGGATGCTTGCTCGTGCGCACATACACACCATATATATATATATATATAACTGTATAATGCCTTTTAACGCATAATCTTTCACACACATTTTTACAGTTCTATTTTTTGAGATAATTGGTAGAAATATGAATTATTTTTTATTAAATATAAAAATATAATGATATTTTTAATTCAAATCTTTTGAAAGATAGAAATGTTTGTGCAATATTTTGTACCAAAATAGACGATGTATTTAGGACTCTCTCTCTAATATATATATATATATATATATATAGAGAGAGAGAGAGAGAGAGAGAGAGAGGATATGCAAATCATGCCTATTGATCAAATAATGGTTCATACTAAATCAATACAAAGCTACTTTGTACTTTAACGAGGATAGCTATTGATAAACACAAAGTTATACTTGATATGTATAATTGATCTCTTTTAATCAAATGATCAGTCATGGTTTCCATTGGTTGGCACCTAAGTAGGCTCGGTTTGCATACACCAACCCCTCTTGTCGCAGTTTACACACACGTGTGTATATATATAGGATACTATAATATTTTATTCATGAATATTCATCCTTTACTTTTAGAAAGCATGGGTCTAATAAAAATGCTTTTTATATTTTATAACTTCAAAAATAATACTCGTGTCTCAAGAAATAGAGAAAACTCCTTTAGTACAGACCAGTTGCTCAAGTCAGGCATATTAGTTATATATCAGCTAGTATTAGCAGATTTTATCTGTCTAAATTAACTGAATCAAAAGCTGATCGTGACAGTTCTTGTATCGAGAAAGGACCTAAAAGTCTGGGTTGACCTGGTTTTGACCTAAACCCGAAGGGTCCGGATTCTGAACCCGATTTACTCTCTCCCTATATATATATATATATATACTGGTTGTGACTGATGTATGTGATTCAGAAGAAGCTGTGATGCGTGTCCATTAATTGGGAATGATTTATATGGGGAGTTCATATCAATTAAAAGGAAGGGCAGCTATTTATATACATATATACACATATATATGGGTTTAATTATTTTGGGGGGGTGTCACAGGATTCGGTGACCTAATATACGGTTCAAGTTATTACTATCACGCGATTCGGGCATCGCAAGGTGACAAAGTCCCGTCATTTCTAACCCTCGGACATTTTTGCTGCCTCCATACTCTCTTTGGGTTCTGTAAAGGCAGCCAGTCTAGACCGTCTTCACACAGAGAGCCTCGAGACCTCTAACCATTAATTATTTGGAACAAACTTCTATAAGTGTACAAAATACAAGTATGCATTTATGTATTTATCTTTGTATATGAATGTATGTACGTGTGTGCAGTGCTTGGTGTTGGCATCAGTTGTATAATTTATAAAATACAAATATGCTTATGCATATCTGTTGTATCTATATACGTAGAGAATGTGAATGAGAACATCTTTTGTGTGATCAAAATATACTCCTACGATACCTACCTGCACACCTAAATGTCGTAACTATATCTGCACTTAAAAAAGGTGTATAGATTAAATTGAAGCACGGGATATCCTACTCTCATCTTCCAAAATTCAGCAAGTTTAAAACTCTCTCTCTATATATATTTGTGTGTGAGAGCGATATATATATGTGAGAGAGAGAAGAGTGATATATATACACATAAATATATACCTTAAAAGAAGTATTCAAACCGTTTATGTGGTCGATTATCAAATCAAGAACAAAAACCAGACCTTTGCCAACATTAGGTGGGTTCAGTTGCATGGAGTAATGGTTGCCTTTTTCTAAGGTCACTATGATAATCTAGTCATGTTCAAACCATTTTAAGCATGCTTCTCTTAATCTTTATTAATTCTACACCAACTTTTACTCATCTTATCACAGATTCAGTCTGGTATAATCTCTCCTTCACCCCTTTCATTCTGGGTGATCTCGTAGTTCTTGATATGTTGAAGTTCGTTCTCTTTATCACAAATGACCGGCCTGCGAATGAGATGACGTGACCCAACAGTACCCAATTGGGTTTTATTGGCATTGGATTCTCAACAATGTTTGTGTTGTTCAAACTCATTGGTTTATAGAGAAATTAGCGTAGCAAGCTAACAGAGATTTAAATTACCTGTCTCATCAACTTTTATTAGAATAAGCTACCGTCTTCCGGTGCTTCTCTCCCTTTAAAGTGCATTTCCGGCAAAGACTAAGCAAATACTCCATTCAAAGTTCAAGAGACAACCAAACCGTTGAAGGAAGGAATCACTTGAAAACATTTCATGTAAAGAGGTAGGAAATAATTCCCATTGAATGGAAACAAACTCTTTGGAATGGCCGCGTAACCGTTTATCTAGAGAGAATATGAAGGATTGAAGCCAAGAAACAACAAGAACAATTGTGAGACCGAATCACCAACATTATTTTTCGTGTCTCTACGTATTGAATCTGTAAAGAACAAGTCAACCCAACCCAAAACCTGACCTGTTTAGTGTTTACATCCAATAAACTATATCTGAATGCGTCTGATGAATATCCAAAACTAAACCATGGATATGATAAATAATTCATATTTGTTAACTATACCTGGTTCAATGTCAATAGTTGGATTTGCAAGTCTGATCCAAATAAGTAAATGACTTTTTAAGTTGTTGCCGGATGCTGGCCGAAACTGGTTCTTTACCAGCCGGATCCATGTCAAACCCGACCCACTGAGACCCCCTAGTCTGGTGGATATACACTGATCACTGATGCTTGCTGTGTTAAAGACTTGTGAGACTTTCATTGCATAAGCTGTAAGACAAATGGGTATCCACATGTGTGTGTGTGTGTGTGTGTGTGTGTGAGAGAGAGAGAGAGAGAGAGAGAGAGAGAGAGAGAGAGAGAGAATGTGCAGGCACTACTACTACTGCCAGAGCAGCTACAAAATGGCACAGCAAGGTGGAGTCAAGTCTTGGGGAGGTCGCAATTGATTTGGTAGAAGCTGACCTAATCGAGCATTGTGTGGTTTAGGCAAGTCGAGCCTTGGTCTGCTGAGTTCCGTGGGTCCATTTGCGACTGCAACCGCTTTAGTGGTGTGATGGTTCACATTGTGGTAGTCTTGTAATAGTAGATGCATTCCTGGTTGGTGCCACAGAAATGAGCATCTACAAAATGACCATCAGTTCCATATGTGGTGTTTGATTATGAGGTCACGCCAGCAGAACTGTCACTATTGGCCTAGTTCCAATAGTCCATCCTCAAGAATCGGCCACTGGTTATGAGTAAAAAGTGTGGTTGCATGACTTTACTTTTTAATATGTGCTTAGGCATGCATTTGATCATGACACAAACTTGGTTTATAATTCCAATTTTATAGGCTTAGGCCTCATAATCAATCGTGAGAACATCTAGGTGTGTTTTCAATGAAAAAAACTTGGAGAGAATTGAATCTGTGGTAACCACCACCTTGAATAGTCGAATAGGCTATTCGCCCCGCCCGACCTATTTTCCAACCCTACAGACAAGGGGGGTGCACACCCACCAAGCTAGAAGAGCGGCCATCAAGAAGCTTGGCACTCCTAAAAAGATAGAATGGTTCATTAGAGACCATTCTTTTAACCAAATTTTAACATCAAGATCACTTGCTAGCCAAATTTAACTTAAGGTTGTAATAACTCTTGGGTCAAAACCTTGTTATGAGTAAAAGTGCAGCCGCCCTTATTGACATTTGATACTGTTGATGTAACTGAAATTGTGATGGACACAAATTGTGGCCCAAAACGGAATAGCTGGTAGTGTGACTCAAATTGGACACGAAAACTAGAGGTTGGTGTTAGTTGAGAGCATGAGCTGATAAAAGGAATGTGTACAGGTTCAAGAGAGATTGTGAGGTCATTGTAATTGTAAAATGGTTCTTTGTCATAGTAAAAAACAATAAAAAATAATCTAGTTTTTGTTGAGTTTTGTTAGGTAAACAAGATCCAACTCTATCGAAACAAAAAAAAAATCATGTAACCAAACCCATCTAAAATGGAAAAAGATTTAATTTAGATTTATGTGAACCGATTTTATGTGGGGTTCCAAATCATGCAACACCAAAAAATAAAAGCTGTAACAAATGACATCTGTTTTGACAAATTATAGAAGATTATAATAGATTAAATCTTCTAAAATTTCATTTAAAAAAAGAGATCTTTTATGATCTCTTCATGTTTGATAGATTCTAATATATTACAAAAGTCTTAGTCCTTTCATAAGAATCATTTTGTCTGACGAGGGAAGCATCATGACAAGGCTTCCATAGTTTCTGAAGTTGGTAAGTACCGAATGCAGTTGATATTCTGAAAAAATCGTCTGTTTGCAACCGTTGTGCTGCAGCACGCATCAGCTCAACTGGTGAGACCATTATATTATTTATTTGTTAATCTTTTAATATGAATATCTATCAATTTTCCCAAGAACAAGATTCTTGGCGTCACACAGTGTTAGGTTGCATTGCCATGTCGACTTTGGCTTTAACCGTGGGAACTATAGGCAATGATTTTTGTGCGTTAGTGCAACAGAAACGTGGCGTACGAGGCCACAAAACTGAATAACAAGGGCCGCATCCACCTCCCCTCTTCTCCATACGTCCTCGTTCCTAGAATCTTCGGACTGTTTCTTGCCTTCGGCAGTTTTCATCCGTCTTCAGATCTTCCTTTGTGTCTACTTCCCTGTCTTTAGAGGGTCTGTCGGTTCTCGATCAATCCAATATTTTACTCATTAGATTGACATCAACATCTCTTGCTATCCCACTCTTTGATTGATCTGTAAAATTTTCATTTGGGTGTTTTCGGGATCTTAGTTTTGATCACAAGTTAGATATGAAGGTTAAGTTTATGTGTTCAAGAACAAATCTATTTCCTCTTTATCTTTTCTCCTCCATATCTTCATGCCATCTTAGTAGAAATGATTATATTTTGGTGGTTGTGCAGAAAGTGGTTGTGAAGTTGGATTTGCATGATGACAAAGCGAAGCAGAAGGCCATGAAAGCCGTCTCAACTCTTCCTGGTACTTTTCTTTATGTTGCTTCCTTTCATCTGTTTGATCTTTGCGCTAAATGGAACAACCTCAAATAGTTTGACGGATTCTGGAAATTAAACTTTTCTTATGCTTCCTCTGTTTCTCTAATCACCCTGTCAAGAAGGCAACGAAGGCACAATTTTTTCCACAACTTTTACAACACCAATCATGAGTTATCCTTTGTGGTGTTTGGCCAATGCATCAATCATACAGAAAACAGAGCAAACCCCTATCAGATAATGGATGTATTCCGTAAATACAACCGCAGATATCTCCACTGTCTTCGTGTTTCTCACAGGTTCAGTTTCCACCTTGAAAATTTTAACTTCTCTTAAAGTGACGGGGAAAAGAAACACCATTTATTTTAAGGAAGGCGGTGATTACCGTATCAAATGAATGACAATATTCCATTATTTGATTTTCTATATAGGTTTCTCTACATGCTCTTTGTTGTTGCTACAGGGATTGATGAGATCGCCATGGACATGAAAGAAAAGAAATTAACAGTGGTTGGGGATGTTGACCCAGTAGACATAGTGAGCAAACTGAGAAAGCTCTGGCACACTGAAATACTCACTGTGGGTCCTGCCAAAGAAGAGAAGAAGGAAGAGAAGAAAGAAGAAAAGAAAGAAGAGCCTAAAAAGGAGGAAAAGAAGGAAGAGCCCAAGAAGGAAGAGAAGAAAGAAGAGCCTAAGAAAGAAGACGGCGCCAAGAAGAAAGAAGAGGACGCCAAGAAGAACCAAGAGGAGCAGATAGCGGAGATGGTCAAGGCGTACAAGGCATACAACCCCCACATGACCACTCACTACTTTGTGACTAGCGTCGAGGAGAATCCCAACGCTTGTGTTATCTGCTGAGAGAGAATCTTCCTATGCTGGTATCTGTGTTATCTCTATTTTGTGTATCCTTTTTGATGTATACTTTCAGTAGGAGGATGAGAGAGAGAGAGAGAGAGAGAGAGAGAGAGAGAGAGAGAGAGAGAGAGAGAGAGAGAGAGAGAGAGAGAGAGAGAGATGAACATGCTTGTGGATTCATGGCCGATATAATAGGTATAGATGAAGAGGAACCTGAGCTGTGTATGTATTTTTACATGTAGATTTGGGTCTTTGTAGAGCATATATACGGGATTCTGAGAAACTCATGGATGAGAACAGGCTTCTAAGCCATAGATAATAAGCCAGCTATTCTCTTCTCCTCAGTTGTTCGTTTCTTCGATTAATGAAGAGTCGCCAAGTTTCGGCTTGAATGATCATTTATGAGTGGATTTCATGTTGTTGAATTGATTGCTCTTCTCCTCTACTGTACTCGCCATACAGTAGTTAGTGTTCTGCATTTCATCATTTGAGTGAATTTGGGTTGGTTGGTGAATGATAAGAGAGAGAGAGAGCTGTCAAAACCTAAAGTGGAGATGTGACTGAAGATGGACTTTGCATTGAATTCTAAAACTTGTAGTGCAGTGACTTGATAAATTAGAGCTTGGAAGTAATGCAAACTGCCATTTTCAGAATCGAAAGGTTGGTCGATCATTCCCAAGGTTGTGAAAACCAGCTTTGGTGGTCAAGAACTTGGTCATCGTCCTTTTCCATTTCAATAAAGAACGATCTAGCTTATTGTGAGTTAACTGCTAACATGGCGGTTATGTGGAAACAAAGAATTCATGTAGTTCCACCTCGTCTAGTATGGGAAAAAGCTTAATTATTGTTGTTGAAGGAAACTTGGTCGCCTATTCCCATGAAGATCGAGAAAAAGCTATATTTGGAAGGTAACACTTAGTTTTCTCGACTTCCTTGAAGTGAATTGAGGCACTCAAGTATTCTGTTTGTATTTTTTTTTTCTTTTGATATTCTCTTTGTACTTCACCCCTCCAAAGAACAGTATTCTTGTTTTTGAGAGAGAGAGAGGGAGAGAGAGAGAGAGAGAGCTTTTATGTTGATCGGTAGACAGAGGCAATATCTGAACCGCATCATCAAGTTCACGAGGGGGTTTGACGGCTGCTGCATTTGTTTGTTTAGTGGGATCAGTGACTTGTGAGAAAGTGATGCTGCTGCATTGATCTGTCAACTCGACAAGCACATAAAGCAGAACCCAGTTTTAGACTTTAGCACAACCTTTCAATCTTGGCAACGGAGAGAACTGGACTTGACCAATAGAGCCTCTGTCATTAACTTCTCGACTGCCATGGCTTACATTAAGTAAAAAGACTAAAGTTGTTCACGTGTACATCTCTGCATCACACATCTGAAACACAAACTGTTAGATGGGCGCAAAGCCTACATTCATTTTCAAAGTAGCAAACAATGTTTTTTTAGAGGGGGTGAACATTATTTTAAAGATATGGATACGGCTGGCCTCGGGTGAACTGGAATCGATGATTTGAAACTGCAAACCACAACTGAACCAGGTAACTGGTTATGGTTTGTAACTGCCGGTTCTAGTTTGAACCAAAAGCAAAAAAAGAAACTAAAAAGTTGAAAAACATATAAACAAAATCTACAGTTTGAACTGTCTGTTTTGATTGAAGTTATATGAGAGGAGAATTGTAACCAAACAAAGGGTTTCGGTCTGGTTACATTCGAGATAAATTGGCCGATTTCAGCTTCAACCTGTTTTGGACCCGATTCGATTCTCATTGAAACTGCCGACTCGATTCCAAACCCACCATGCCTACATGGGCAAGAATTTATCATGATGGCATCATCATTTTATTGCATTTGAGTGATCTCTTACTGTCTTTTAGTGTTTTGTCCTAATAGCATTATCATCTTTTGTTTGTCAATGTGTTGGCGGTTGGGAGCGGCCATTTGATACATAAAATAATATTTGTCGATTTCATGTGACGTACGCAGTTGGTGCATCAATCACAGTTCGTCACATAAAGTTCCTTCCCTTTATGCAGTATTGCGGTATATGTCATCTTATGCTGCCCTCCCTTTGCACATCCATATCTTCTGGAGTAGACGTTCTTAGAAATTCTTCAAGAAAGAAGAAAATGAGAATTATTATAAAATGGAGAATTATGTGAAGTTATGCAGAATGATTTTTTTTCAAAAACTAAAACAAAAAGAAATAATAAGCCTTTTGGCACACTAAGTGAGCCCGGCTATCGTGGATACTTGGTTGCCATTGGAGCTCCAAAAACCAAGTCTTTTTCCACAGTAAGTAGAGTTTGCTGCATTGATTCATATCTCCATCGAACTCAATCGTGTACCATGTTAGGATTGGATTCCAGTAGAGCAAGATCATGGTTTGTTATCTCATTTCAACACTTTAGATGATTCTCTCTCTCTCAACATTGACAGTCAAAAGTTACCACACTTTTTTATTAAGCTTTATTTGACCACTAATCCAAATACTCAAACTATATATGTGTATAGGAAAATTTGATGAGCTTTTGAGTGGCATGAGTGTAATTTAAAATTTCTTTTAAAAAGTTAAAAAAATATAAAAGACATTATTATTACACCCATGTATCCAAAAAATAATATATATATATATATATGAATCCAAACTTGATTGAGTTGGGTTGGACCGTGGGTTGCAAAATATTCCCATCCCTCTCGCTACTGTGGCTCATCTTGAGCCCATCCACATTGGGGTTCATCATAGACAACCATTTTGAGCCCATTCACATTAGGTTCAGCATAGCTACATAAACATAGTATAAATAAATCTCTTTTTTGGCTAAACCAAACTCATATATCGAGCTTATCTTAGTTTATACGTTTAAAGTTGGCGAATCATCTAAGCGCACCAGATCGAAGAAGCGTGTCTCTATGCGTTCAAGATCCTCATGAGATTCGATCTAGAGAAACAATTTAGTATCATGTCATTGCTTCTCCTTGAAAAGTAGTGAGTTTCATATTAATGAAACAAGGTCATAACACAACAAGGCGGACCCGTCTTTTACCAATTAAAATGGTTGCCCAAGGTAATAGTGGGTGCAATGGCAAATCTAGACAGCCTTTTAAGGTGTTAGTCTATAAAATCTTTGAGGTTGTCAGGACATCCCATCTCGACTTGACATGTGTCGGCCACTTACTGGATTACGGGTGAAAGGTCGAATTGAAACATGACACATTTTAGTAAGTACCTCGACCGTCGACGAAATAAGAATTTAAGAAAGCATTAATTGATCCAAGTGAGTAAGAAGCCACAATGCAAGCTCGCATAAGATCAAAACTAAGTTTACTTAATTTATAAATTTTGAAGTTTTACCTTTGGGGGTTTGTTAATGTGTCATTATTTTCAACAACAATGAAATGTAAACCAAAGATGGATAACTGTAGCACAGCATCAACCAGGGAGCTGGTCAACTGCCTCAGTTTGACACGAAAATGTAATTATATCACAGAAGGTCAACCGACTCGAAAGGTGCGGTGGCCGACGTTGGCGGACGCAGATCGTGCTCTGGCACAAACACGCATGTCACTCACGTCATCTAGATCATTGATTCTCCAACACCAGAACACGTTTTTGATGTCATCCCAATCGGGTGGCTTTTGTGTCAAATACAACAATGTGGCAGTCGGAATTGTCTTACTAATAGATTCCCACCAGTTGAAAAGTTTCCGATCTCCACTAGGTTCAGTGAGATGAATGAAGAGTGTTATTCATGCCAGATCATGATCTTGCGTATTATTAGTACCTGACCTGATCTCAAAATCGGTCAGCCTTCGTTATAGATGATCTTGGTGGAAGAAACGTGAATTTACTTGTAATGCTTGAGTGAGTTCTTCCAGTTCTAAAATCCGTTGTAAAAATTCGACGGAATTTTAAGTTGGCTTTTTGAAACCACTGGTTATGAGCTCGTCAAAGGAAAAGTCCTCCCAAATTCAAACCTTTTTGTGGTATGAAAGGAATACTTCATATGAAGTAAATGGAGTCATTGCTAAATCACAAGTTTGCAAAGATGTAATAGTGTTTCTCTATCCTCTAGATCAAATAGTGTTTTCTTATCCTCTAGATAAATGGTTGAGCTATGAATTCTTCAACTTGGAGCGGAGTCTGAGGCGGAGAAATTAGAGAGACGATCTGAAAACCATTTCTCTGCGATCTAGAGACTTAGATTCAAATACGATCATTAGAAAACGTTGCCAAATTAAGACTTTCTTGGTATATCAATCTCTCTCTCTCTCCATTTATTATGAGAGGCCGTCCAGAATACAGAGTGAGGCAACGCAAGAATTGGGAGCAGCAGCACATGGGAAAGCAGAAGATAATGGCCTCCATTAAAGCTCTGCACCTGGCACGCGCCAGCATCAGACCCACCGCGCCCAACCTAACTCTGCGTGCACCTGACACATATCGACCCCTTCCGCTTCCTCTCTGATGAGGTCTGCAAGAGTTACAACTCCATGTATCTCGACGCGGCAAAAAGCGACAGAGGAGCAAACCAATTACCGAGATCACCACAAACACTTTCTTCTTCTCGGCGGTGAAGACGACCCTATCGCCCTAGATTCCTACACCGAGCCATGTCCTCTACCGCGGTTCGTCTTACGACGCAGTACCTGTTTGGATTAATGTTAATTATGGTTGGTTTATTAAACTTATGTGGATTAATAACATTTAATTCATGGTTATATGTTAAATATTTGATGTATCATTCAATTGATGCATCATTCGTATAGGTGAAAGTATTAAAAGGGACTTGTGCTTGTGATGAATAAGGAGAGACAAAGTTTAGTCTCATATTGGAGAGAACATGCTAGACCACAAACGTGTTCACATGCGTGGCCAGGCCGAGTTGGGTTTGGGTTTTAAAATTGTCTTTGATATATTTTTTTACACGAAAATATTTTGATATGACAATCAAAAGTATTTGCACGGGAATGGTTACAAGACGAAAAGGTACGTCGTTTGAATTGGGTCGGCGATCTAAAACAACAACAATAGACAGGGTCGGCGATCTAAAACGCACACTATAAATACATTATTAGGACTCCCTAATAAGAACATTACAACGATTACACCCTCTCTCCTCCCGCCTTCCTTCTTTGCTCTTTTTTGCATGTGGTGCTTCATGCATTATGACGGCTCCCAGTCATCCTTCCCTCCAATCATAGGCGATTGAGGCGTGGTCGAGATCAACTCGAAGTAGGGTCCGTATCTTTCGAGTTGTATGTACATTTTATCTTGGGAGGGAGGCGCAAATACTTGTACATATTCATATCAGAGCGCTGATTTCTTTAATGAAAGTCCGCAATGGCGACTCGCAGAGATAGATTCTTATTCTGTTTTCTACTTTTGCTTTTGTTTTTTGTATGGTTTGTTTATATCTTACTTTAGATCTGTCGTTGTTGTCGATTGGGGCATGTTTAAGTTTGTTGCATATTGGTTTATTATGCATGTATGTTTACGGATTTTAACAATAATCTTAGAGAAATCAGTATTTACATAGTAAACATGTCTACGACTGCTACCCTCCGACCTACGGTCGACTTGACCTTGATGCCGAAAAAGTTTGTCGGTCCCTACTTTAAATGTTGGCAACAACGTATAAAAATTTGGTTAACCACATTAGGGTTGCATTTATATATCGAGTCGAATTGTCTCATACTTGATGATACTGACCCTATAAGCTCGAATAAAATCGCCGAGTGCGAGGACACCGTGTGTAGCTGTGTATACTTGACCTTAAAAGTTCTTCTCCTTTCACGACAATGAAAGATTTGTGGGTTGCCTTAAATTGAAAATACAATACTCAAGACCTTAGTCTTGAAAAGTATTTTGTGACAAAGTTTCTTAAGTATCAAATGGTAGAAGAGAAATATGTGACCAAAAAGGCTCACAAGTTTCAGTTTTTATGTCATGATCTGAAAGAAGGTGAGATGGAGCTTCGTAACAAGTTTATTGTTGTGTCCATTATTGAAAAATTTCATAAGTATTGGGAAGGTTTCGGCTTATATCTCAAGCATAAGAAAGATAAGATGACTTTTGATGATCTAATGATAGACATAAAAATAAATGAAGAGCATAGAAGTTAGAAACTTGTTATGCTTGTAAACATCATCTATAGGGTTAACCTGACAGTTGAAATGAAACATCCTAGTGATCCTACGAGAAAACCGGCAAAGCATAAACCAAAGGTCAAAATCGAAAAAAAACAAGAACAAAATCAAAATAGACATTGAGTGAGGGATTGTTCTTCAAAGAAAGCCAAGAAACTTGTGGTCGTTGAAGGAGCTATATGGTAACATGATGATCATTGTGCCTACTTGTGATGGATATTTATCCCTTAAACTCAATCTCATTTCTATCTATTATATTAGTTACATTATTGGATTGTAAATACTAGGACTAATATGTATATTTGTACGCACTAATATCTATTTGTGTCTTATCAAACCGTTTTAGGGAGAAATCTCACATGACCCTAGGACACACTTATATAGAAATTGACAAAACCGTACGTTCTATCTTTAGATGTCATTCATTCATCATGCTATGGGGACAGCGCACAGTACCATCTGAACAGAAATACTACCAGTTTAAGGACGAGATCGATCCTCGCCCTGCAGAATCCATTCACCCTACGGACCCAACCGAAATATCCTTTTCACCATGCCTGCCATACCAAAAAGGGATGCTGCATTCCAAGTAACAGCTCATGATGAGGACCAACTTATACGTACTCTTCACTCTCTCTGGTACGAGTATGAATGCAGGTGATTGTGTGTAATATATATATAGAGAGAGAGATTGCTTACGCACACCAGTCACACTGCGCATATGCATCCACTTGAAAGTGGGGTTAGGAATGTAATATGTATGCCCTTACTATTTTTTAGATACATTTTTTATTTTGTAAATTACACTTGGCTCCCACTTTTCAATATTTTTTAGAGTACACAGCAAGAGCCAATCTCTCTCTCTCATATATATATATATATATATATATATAGAGAGAGAGAGAGAGAGAGAGAGAGAGAGAGTGTTTTACCATGTTGCAAATCTACAACTCCACAAAGATCAGGAATTGCAGGCTGTATTACATGGAACACATTCTAGTTTTATCATTTCTCATGTTGCCATATCCGCTGATCGCTAGCTCATCTACGGCCTTGGTGCCCACTACACTATATCTTGTTCGGCAGTAGATAAAATTTATTATATGAAATTTACTTCAACCGTACAAGCACAAGAATTTAAATCATGCAAGGCGAGCAACCCAGTGACATACTTGTTTATCATCACAATTATATGGCGGAAATTGAATCTGTCATGGGAGCAGCCTTCGAGTCCATTAAAGTAACATGCCCAAGGCTTTTGTTTTGATATCTTAAATCACACGGATGAAGATTAATAATTATGAGAACTCTCACATGTCTGAGGTTATATGTATATCCTCAAGAAATAGAAGGCTTGATGAACACGCTTTCGGCTAACAAACATCGAAATTTCAAGTTTGGAAGGGAAAAACGAGATCTAAGATGCTCTGCTATTCTCATGTCAGCACATCTAGCAATCATAAGAAGGATGGTAGGTTTAGCCATACCAGTGACTAAAACAATGGTAACCTAAACAGTAATTGCATTAGTTACAAGCTTTAGACAAGAACGAGACCTCATTATGGAAGAAAACCAAGTTCAACAAGAAAAGTGAGATTTTAAACACCCTTCCCTTCGACCCCTTGAGTTGAAGAACTTGAATGACCATATGTGCAGTTAACCAACTTGACCTTATTCCAGCATACATAATTTCTGATAACATTTGAACATAAGAAACAAGACAAAAGATATGTACCGTACATCTTCAAACTTGTGAAATACTTGTGAAGTACAGCATATTGCAATTCTTAAATACCGTGAGGAACATGTCACTGGAGTCCCGTCTAGTTGCTATGTGGAAAAAAGGCTTCAATTCTACAGAGAGTCATCCATTCCATAACTTGCATCGTGATAACAGTTATACCACATGTGGAGCATTTTTTATAGAATAAACAAAGCTTATTTTGATCAGGAGGTTTCCCAAAGTGATACATCTTAACAGATTTTTGAACCTTTGTAAGAGAATAAGCGCTGGGCATTTCTGTAGCTAATTTCAGCAAGTTCTTCTTCTGGGATCTCTAACAGCGATGCCACATAATTCAGTACCTGAAGAGAATCGCAACATCAGCGTTTAGATGGATGTATAACTTATAAAGACAAAATAGTTTTGAGCCTTAAATTTATCATGCACTTCTCGATCATGTTGTAACTAAAGCAAATCAACAGTACGACACATTGAACATCTTGAAGACAAAAATGCCCTTTTTCTACTAAGCCAAAGATAAGACAGTTCTTATAAGCTGTGACCAGGATGAGCAACAACAACTAAGCCTTTTCCCATACTAGATGGGTCAAATACACATCAAACAAAATTGACAATGATAGGCTGTGGGACTCAAACCTGTTAAAAGAAATGTAACAATGCATTCATGCACATGTACATGTTTGTATTTGTATTTTGTTTTATATTTCTTATTTTTTATGTAATTAGGCCATATGCCCAAGCTTTGCAGCCGGCTCTCAAGTTCAGCAGCAAGCTCCAACTGCTAAAAAGCCCTCCAACAACTAGATTTTTAGCCATTTGGAGGGTGCCTGTTACATACCCTCTCCTGTAAGTCTCTTTCTGTTGTAAATATTGATTGTGTAAAACCCTCTCTCTTGAGAGGTTCAGGGCTCCTCCTCTTCGACCACATTGTCAAGAATATCAACATTTTCGTAACTCAACGGGTCATATGGCACATTCATTGTCCTTTTTGCATCTTTTTGTATTTGTCTGTAAAGAAAGAATATTCAAATTATAAAAAATATCAAATGCAATATAACCACATCAAGCATTTATTATTAATAAGATTAAGAAAGAAGTCAAGAACTAGGCAACAACAAACAATATATATTTTCTAATTATTACCTTTGCCTTAACTTCATGTTATAGACAATGTATACCAAATTAAGCAGTCGAGCATGCTCCAGTCTGTTTCACTTTTTCGTGTGAATGCATTCGAAAAAGCTCCAATTCCTCTCGCACCCATTCAAACTACATGTTTGACTCAATATACATTGAGCAAACCTTGCCAAATTCGGTGCATCTACACCAAAATGAGCCCACCAATCATCTAAAATAAAACACAATAATGATTAATAAGAAACATTTAAAAGAATCCATGTAGCCGACCCCGTTCAATATGGGAAAAGGCTCAGTTGTTGTAGTTGTTGTTGTTGTAATGATTAATAAGACACACATGGAGTCAATCAATTAATAACTTAAATGAATATCAATAAAAACACAATACCTAGTCGTATCTAGGAGCGGAGTTGGATTACAATTGGTCTTCCAAAATCTCCAACACTATGTATATACTTAACTCTAAATGAATATTACAACGAGTAGATGAATCTTCAACAAGGTCAATTACATTTAAGATACCCATTTTCACTTCTTCATCCTCCAAAAAGTTAGGAGAAAATCGAATAGAAGGGTTAAGAAAATATGTAGTAGCATGCAAATCATGATGCATTTGGCGATTCCAACATGCATCAATTATCTTCTAAACTTTCTTTAGAAGTGACTGCTTACGGTCAAAGTTTGCTTGTATTTTCAATTTAGTCTTATCCATATCATCATATATGTAAGGCATAGCAGGTCTATCTTCATTGTCCACCATCTTCATTACCTTAACTAAAGGTACAATCATCCTCAAAAAATTGCCGCAACTTTTCAAAAAATCAACATTTAAAACAACATCTACCACAACAATCCCCTCCCTCTTTGTAGACCAACTAATAGAGTCATATTCATTAGACGCAAACAATTTTTTCAATGCATTTTTATATATGACAAGACTTTGCATAGTAATGACATTTGTAACAAATCTTGTCAAAGAATGTCTAATCAATTCTTAAGCTTAATAAATTCGCATCAAATGTAATACAGAAGAATGATTATAAATAAACTTTGTAATCTTTCTGCATGCATCTATAGACCCTCTTATTTCATCCATTGCACTCAAATCTTAAGCATTAAGTCTATGCAATATGCAACACATGGAGTCCATACTAAAGATGGATGGTTTGCTTCAAGCATTTTACCAGTTGCTCTAAAATTTACAACATTATCAGTAATTAATTGAATAACATTTGAAACACCTAATTCCCCAACAACTTCTTCAAAAATAAGGAGTAAATTATCTGCAGTTTTATCAATATGGGACAAGTCATATAATTTCAAAAATAATATGCCTTTGGGACAATAGACTAGGAAGTTTACCAAAGACCTACGTTGACCATCTATCCAACCATCAGCCATAAGAGAACATCTTATATCCTTTCACGACTCCCTAAATTCAAAACTCCATGTATTAACAATAACCCATTTCTGGAATAACGTGCCCCTCAAAGCATGATAAGTATAGACTCTATAACTCAATCCCACACTCGCAATAGCATCCACCGTACTTTGAAAAGAAAATGAGTTTACAACATTAAAAGGAAGACAATTTTTATAAAAAAATTCAGCACACTTCAAATCTACTTTCTCAATTATCTCATTTGAAGCTATAGTTGATCTAATGCTCGGCTGAGCTCTATGAGTCGTACGTGGAAAAAAAAATGAAGGCATCCCACTAGGGCCACTACATCGTCAGACTCTTCTTCTAGTACCCCTCGTAGGCATCGGGCGAGTAGGAGCTCTTGCAGTGGAACAAGAGTCAACTCCACTGCTACTACTACCAGAACCTACACTTTTTTCTTTTTCTCGCCTTCTCCTCTCCTCTTTAATCATCTCTTCTTTTATCTCAACTGCACAATGAAATTCATCACCACCATGACCATACATCTCTTAAGCATAAGCATTTTCAAATGGTTGAGACATATCCCAACCACCTATTTTTTCCCTTTCTCTCACCCTTAATCTCTTCTTCTCCTTTAAAGCCTCCACTACCTGTTTAATCTCATACTTCACTGTTTCAGAAACTCGAGGATATGCACTACCATCCTTCTTGGTTCCCGCAAGGTGATGTTTAATATGAGAAATACCATCATGTTTTATAGCATCGCAAAATATGCACTTGTTCACAAGCCTATTGCCTTCATACACCGGAGTGCAATATTTCTAAGCCGGATCGACTCGATTAGAAGCCATTAAGATAAGAGTGAACAATCAATAAGAAGGAAAAAGCTTTTTAGAGGTTAAGAATCATAGAATCTGCAAAACCCCCAAATTTTTCAAGTGAAAAATCGGGTAAAATGACAAAGAAAAGAGGTATGACACAGATTTGACAAAAACCCTATAGATGGGGAGTTGGATTAAGTGAAATACTTGAGAATATTTTAAATAAACCACGAAATCAACAAGAACAAGGTAAGAAGAGGACCTGCAAACAAGAGAATGACGTGAAAAAGGGTTTGAAAAGAAACATAAATGAAATCCGCAAGTAGAAATAGACTAGAAGATTTTTGTAGCAGCAACAACCATAACACGATATTCAGCTTCAGTGGAAGAAAGTGAAACCTTGTGTTGTTTCTTTTACTTACATGAAATTAATGATTCACTTAAAAAGACACAGAAACCAGTAGTAGAATGCTTGTTGTTGATATCTCCAACCCAATCAGCATTAGTATAAACAAATAAATCAAATCATGAAGAAGTTAAGAGTATCCCCTTGTTTGTAGAACTCTTTACATATCGAATAATTCTCATAACATCACTCGTATGAACAATAGTGGGTGCTTGTTGAAATTGACTAGTTGTATGCATTGCATGAGAGATATCATGTCTAATAATAGTAAGATAGGTGAGATCACCTATTAGTTGTATGGAGGGAGTTGGATCTGCTAAATTTTCTCCGTCTGTAGCTCTTAACTTTATGCCAAGGACTTGAGGAGTATCAACTTGCTTGTTGTCAATGATCCCATTTCTATCAATTATTTTATTGTGTGACATGAAATATCCGTGATTGTTTCTAAAAATTTTGATACCCAAAAAATAACTAAGGAGATCAAGATCTTTCATATCAAATTCATGATGAAGATTATGTTTAACTTGTGAAATTCCTCTTTCATCACTTCCAGTGATGATCACATCATCCACATACAAGAGTAAGATAACAATGCCTATGTCAGATTTTCTTATAAACACCGCAATATCAATATAGCAAGAAACAAAGTGATATAAATGCATGAATTTTTCAAAGAGATCAAACCAAGCCTTCAGGGCTTATTTCAAACCATACAAAGCTTTTTGAAGTTTAAGAACATGATCTTGGGGAATGTCAAGTCCAGAAGGAAGAGTTATATAAACATTTTCATGTAAGTTCTCATTTAAAATGACATTTTTAACATCAAGTTAAAAATATACCATTTTCGGATAGCACCAAGGGTTATGAGAATCCTAATAATGGTCATCCAAGAAACGTGGGCAAACATTTCATTATAATAAATTTTATGTTCTTGAGCATAACCCTTGGCTACCAATCTAGCTTTATATCTTTCTATATTACCATTACTATGTGTTTTATTTTTGTAAACCCATCTACATCCAATAACTTTTTGATATTTCAGCTTAGAAACAATGAACCACATTTGAGCTTTATCCAAAACATTTAGCTTGTCTAACATAGCATCCTCCCATTCCGGCCTTGGCTTGATGATAGAATCTAACTCTTTTACTTGTAAAATGGTTGCATTAAGTTTTTTCGTTGGGGTTCAAAAGATTTATGAGACACAAAGTGTTAGAAGGTTTTGAAACTCTAGGTGTCAATTGTGAGGTGTTTTGTTCCCCAGATTTTCTAGTATAGTGCAAAGGAAAATGTTCAAGAATAGGTTGTGTGTTAAACCTTTAATCAAAAATATCATTTGTATCATGTGAAGTAGTATCAAGATTGTCTTCAAGATCACTTTCACCAATTTCACTATCTTCTAAATTGATAAACATTTGAGAAGATGATTTTTATTATTTTCAATAGGACAAGATTTATACTAGTAGTCATTTTCAAAGAATTTTACATCTTTAGAAACATAAAGTTTATCATTGTAGGGTCAAAACATCTATATCCTTTTTTGTCGATTTCATATTTAAGATAAACACATTAAATAACTCTAGGAGACAATTTATCATTCTTATCGGTATAAACAAAACATCTACAAAAAAAAAACCCTTAGTCTTTCATAATAAAGAGAAAGATTATACAATTTTTCAAAAGAAGAAACATTTTCAAAATGGGTTGAGCGCATTATATTAATGAGATATACGGCAGTAAGCGTAGCTTCCTCCCATAAAAGCTTATGAACATTACATACCTTCTTACAGGTTCTTCTTTTGATCTTCTTTCTATATGTCCAAACCGTCTTAAACAATATTCTCTCATTTTATCCTCTATTGGTATCACTCCTAATTTGTTTCTAATAACCTCATTATACATATGGTCTTTTTTTTGTATCACAACTCATCCATCTCAACATCTTCATTTCTGTCATAAACATATTTTGTACATGTTGATGATTAACTGCCCAACACTCGGAACCATAAAACATGGCAGGCCTAATTGCTGCTCTATAATATTTACCTTTTAACTTCAATGATATCTTCTTATCACAAAGAATACCTGATGCTCATCTCCATTTTAACCAACTATCATTAATTCTATGCGTAACATCTCCATCAATTCTTCCATCACTCTGAAAAATTGACCCTAGGTATTTAAAACTTTCCTTTTGGGGGATACAATGTGTGCCAATTTTAATTTCTATGTCCTTTGAAGTAACCAAATTATCAAACTTACATTCCATATATTTTGTCTTTGTTCTACTAAGTCGGAGGCCTTTGCTTTTTAATGTTCCTCTCCATAGTTCTAATTTTCTATTAACTTTTTCCTTAGACTCCTCCACTAACACAATATCATATGCAAATAACATACACCAAGGTACTTCATCTTGAATATGTTTTGTTAACTCATTAATCACCATTATAAATAAGTACAGACTTAAAGTTGATCATTGATGTAACCCGATATTAACTTCAAAGAAGTTTGTCATTCCTTATGAGTCCTCACACATGTTTTTGCACCATCATACATGTGGTCTCCCAAACATCGGAGTGTATTAATTTAAAAGTTTTACTTGTTATAAAATTTCTTTCACCAAAAGAAAGATAATACATTTTTCCAAGCATACAATCTTTACAATAGAAATTATGATTCTCATTTGTCTTTAACAATGAAAAATTACATAGTTTATGCATATCCAAATGTCCAAGTTGTTTATGCCAAAGAGTAGTATCATCAACTACATTATAAGATTCAACATTTGACACGACTAAACTATCTATTTTGTATAGTCCACTTCTCTATGACCTTAACCAATCACCTTATTCGATAGGTGATCCTTCACCACACAATTCTTAGATGAGAAAGTGACTATACAAACATTATCACAACTCCAAGCAACTGAAAAACTATTTAGATTTAATTTAGGTATAAAGCTTACATTTTAAATTTTAAAATCTTCTTTTTCAAAGTTTTCAATTTTTTCAATTTGAAGTTTCATACTATCGACCGTAAAAACACGTTTAACAAAAATATTTTGAGATTTTTTTACAGATTTTTCATTATGACTCATATGAAAAGAGACACCAAAATATAAAAACTAAGACAAACCTTGAGAAATGGAGAGAGTATTTTCGGAGACGCTTATCTTTTCCTTAAGCATTTTTTATATGTATGTTTTGATGTTCGAAAGCAAGACTTCTCCATCTTTATCTTCCACGACTCTCACGTTTCCATATCTTTATCGAAGGAGAGGGCAAGTGGTCTTAATGTGACAATTTTTCTTACAGTAGTGGCAAATAGTGTCTTTATTTGGCTTGGCACCACTAGCTTCTTACTTGATCCATTACCACCTTTTTGTCCTTTAAAACTTTTGTGAAGAGGCTTCTATGTCTTGACATATGCTCCCGCTTGAAAGCGGCAAGAACGACTTCTTTTGCAATACTAATATTTTTAAATCTAGTTTCTTCCATAACTAGATCGATTAAGAAGGTATCACCTATTAGTATAGGTTTTCTATGAATCAAATTTGATCTAATATTTTCAAATTCATCCCTTAGAGCCCACATAAATAGGAAAAAGTATTAATTGTCCAAGAAATCTTGAAATTTGTCCATTTTTTAAAGTTTTTCAAATTTATCAAAACTTTGAAACTGAGTCCACAATTCAAAAAAAATCAATGTGATACTCTCTAATGCTCAAGTTTACTTGCTTAAGCATTATCATTCTTTCCATCAAATCTATTTAAAACACAAAGTCATATTGAAAATGTATCTTTTTTAAATATTCAAGTTTCGAATGTATTTTTAAAAACACTAATTCAGTTTCTAAGTTTTTCATCAACATTTTGATAAATGATCTATGTCATTTTTGCATTCATTTTTTTCCTAAGTTTTTAAACTTCTTTGTATTTTTCTTAGGCTTTAAGGATATCATCATCGTCTAAGTTTGCAAAATCTAATTTTGGTTCTTGAATCGTTCTATCTATGTAATCCCAAAAATCTTTTGATAAAAAATAAATTTTCATGGTTCTTGCCCACTTTGATAGCATTTTGGGTCAAGAATGCACCTAAAAGACTCATTATACCTTCCATTTCAAGAAACAAATAAGAGTTTGATGTTATATCAAGTTCTACAACATCAAATATGCAATATCACAAATTTTTCAATCTTGACATGCTTCCCGATGTGCTCAATTTCTTTAAAATAAGGCTTTGATACCATGTAAACAATTATCGATATTCATATTTGAAAGCAACCCGATCATATATCGTCAAGTGTTAAACCAACAAGTCAAATACAAACATACCCGATAAAGGATATTTCAAGTTAAGAACAAGCCAATATCATAAGTTAAAACCAAATACCAAACGATTGCAATCACAACTTATTTATTGATTGTATGAGGCTCTATTTATAGAGCAGCTATTATAAGAGAGGAAGAAGTGAGAAGAGGACAGAATGAAGAGGGCCTCCAGCCAGCAAGCTAGCCGTTAGAGGTCATAGCCGTTGGGTTCCTTGGCATTATGATTATTATGGATGGTTCAAGTTTAGCCTTAAAGCTTGTTTATGGTTCGTTCAAGCTCAATCTTAAAGCTCGGGTTTGAGCTTATCCTTAAAGCTAGTTTATGCATGGTTTGAGCTCTGCCTTAAGTTTGGTTGGTGTTTGTTTATCATAATAATATACCTTGGCCTATTGTAATGTTGCGAGTTTGTTGTGACTCATGAACTTATTTGTTGTTATATTAGACAATCCTACTCAGGTGATCAACATTTTTCATTAAAAAACTTTTCTTATATTTTTAGCAAAATATTTCAAAAACTTCTTTAAAATATTAGGATCTTGCTTTATGTTTTTTAAATTAGAAACTTCATAGGTTTCAAGTTTGTATTATCCTAGTCATGGGATCATAATATTTAATATTCATTAAGGTTTTACTCTATAAGTTTTGTTGCATGTATTAAAATAAATATATGAACTTGAGCAAAGAAATGAAAAGAAAAGTGTTTGAGAGTATTATAAGACCAAATACAAAAGCTACAAGTCCTCTCAATTCTAAAATTTTAGTTAGCAAACTTCTAGTGATGCACCATAAGTTTAAGGAGGGGTGTTAAAAGAAATGCATTCATGCACATGTAAAAGGTAAATACTATAGAGTAGCAATTAGACCTACCATGTTTTATGGTTCTCAGTGTTGGGCAGTTAATCATCAACATATACAAAAGATGTCTATGATAGAAATGAAGATGTTGAGATGGATGAGTGGTCATACAAGAAAAGACTGTATACATAATGAGGTTATTAGAAACAAATTAGGAGTGGCACCAATAGAGGATAAAATGAGAGAATATTATTTAAGATGGTTTGGACATATAGAAAGAATATCAAAAGAAGAACCTGTAAGAAGGTATGAAAAACTAGATTTTGAAAGTATTAAAAGAGGTAGAGAACGACCACAAAAGTGTTGCAAAGAAACAATAAAGAATGATCTACCTTATTGTGAGTTAACTGCTAACATGGCACATGATAGAGCTTTGTGGAAACAAAGAATCTATGTAGCCGTCTCCGTCTAGTATGGGAAAAGGCTTAGTTGTTGTTGTTGTAGGTCATATGCCCAAGCTTTGCAAGTTGGCTCTCAAGTTCAGCAACATGCTCTAATAGCTACAAATCCAGTTGTTGGAAGGGGTGTTAAAAGAAATGCATTCATGCACATGTTTGTATTTGTATTTTGTTTTATATTTCTTATTTTTTATGTAATTAGGTCATATGCCCAAGCTTTGCAAGTTGGCTCTCAAGTTCAGCAGCAGGCTCGCTCCAATGGCTAGAAATCCAGCCGTTGGAAGCCCTCCAATGACTAGATTTCTTGTCGTTTGGAGGGAGTACATATCCTCTCCTATAAAGTCTCTTTTTATGATGTAAATATGTAAGCAAGCCCCATGGCTTGATTACGTAAAACCCTCTATCTGAGAGGTTCATTCAATAAAGATTGATTCAGGTATTTTCCTTACAAAACCTTGACATCCCACTGAACCTGTTGACAATCTTAGGTTGGTACTATCAGATCAATGAAGTGTTGTGGGCATCAAAACCCTTCAATAGGGAAAAAATGAAAATACCAGATACGATCAAGCTAATGTATCCAAGTGTTATACTTTGTTTTTTAGCCAACCTTTAAACTGATTGATTCAATTTGTTCATGTTTCTAACTCCAGCAAGATTTTCACATGCAACTGATTTCTAATGATTGCTACATGAGCACAAGTGCAGGACAAGACATGGATGTTCAGTAATTATGGAGCCTTTTAGAGTGACTTATGCTATATAAAACAAATAAAAAATAGCAAAAGTATTATAGATATGAAACATTAAAGGTATCATTGAGGTAGAGAATGAGAAATTGCATGAGTCAAGAGACATCAACCATGTGAGTTGCATAATACACTCACCGTACAAATATTAGCAGGATGATTAAGAGCTTCATTTGAAATAGTTGATGATTCCTCAAGTTGGCCCTGAAGTTGCCGTGGTGCATTGACATCACCTGGAACCCACTGAAGAGACTTCCAGTTTGATTTGGGCAATGCATCTGGTGCATCAGTCTCAAGCAGGATCCTTTCAGTAGGTACCTTTAAGGAAAAACTTGATAACTAACTAAGAAGAAGAATACACGAGTCTAACATTTTGAACAACCAGATATATAATTTAATCAAAGGATAAGAAAACCAACTTACTGATTTGAGCATTGCCCTTGCTTTCTGTAATTTCATAGACATAAGGAACCCAGAAAATGAAAAATAAGTTCCAAGCTTTGCAAAGCCGGAGACCATCTCTGCAGATCCTAGGTAAGAGTGAAGAATAACGCCAGCAGGGAATGGACCAATGGATCTAATCATCAAACCCAAAATCTTTCAAGTAAGATGCAACCATCAAGGACTTCCTAGCAAAATCATTTAAAGATATGATGCAACTAAGAGAAAAACATGTTATAAGATCTTAACAAGCAATAAATTAGTCGTTACGAGAACCATTTTTTATGTTTCAAGGACAAGTATGCAACTCAACAGGGACTTTCCATGGGATATTTTAAGAGAAGGGGCAAGAACCATGCACATGTGTGCCAATTATCAAATAAGTCTGGATATGGTTGCACAACCACATGTTTGAACTGCGTGAAACATTGACTTCTAAGGAAAACTTATGTGCTACCAGGACACAGCTAGAGGGTCCAACATGTCCATGAATGCCACGCCTAACTCCAAACTTCAACACTTGTGGACATTACTTAAGCATTTCAAAATAGAAATGTTTTAACTCTATACAACATGCCAGAAAATCTGTATAATATGTTGAGATTTCAGTATAGAATAGCAGAGAATTAGAAACAAAAGGAAATTGTATCTCAAATATCATCTGTACTGTTAAGTGTGAACGATGGTGAAGGATTCATCACTACTTTCTGAAAAAGAAACTCAAGTTTCTCCACAAAATTCAAAAATTTATACATCTTAATTTTATAATTTATCATGCAGCGTACTACAAAATCTGTCATCAACTTTGTGCAATTTCAGAATAAGCTCGTTCTTCTTCCTCTTCTCCCTCACCTTTCCTCTCCATTTTCACTCTTGTATGTCGTCTAACGTAATGCAAACAAGGTTGGTTAATTCTCTTACAGGATTTAACAAAATTCTGTATATTATTCATTGAGAAATATCAGTTATGAAGTAGCATCAAGTATGAAAGATCAAAGGCATAACTCAGTGTCCTACTGCATTATTTCGTGAAGATCACCAAAGGCACGAACACAGTGGATTGAAGCTGGTTTCTCCAACTCTTTGGCAAGTTCAAGTTGCTGTCTGAAAACTTGAATCTGAAAAAGTGCTGCAAAGTGCAAACGTTAACGTGGAAAGCAAGTTATAAGGTGACAAGGTTAAATTACTCTTTATCTTATAACAATTAGCTTTCTACCACTATCTACATCCATGCAAGAGAGCAAGTCCTTACAATCTTATGGGTCATGAAAAAACATATAAAGCATACATCCGAAACGATTAGATGTCCCAAGAATGCGCTGTAAATCAGCACCTGTGTCGTGAAGTCCATTTTCTTCCCATGTGAGCCCTTGTCCAAACCAATCTGAATAGGTGCACAAATACAGACAATTAGTTTGCCATTACACACAAAGTACTTTCACTTCCCTAAAAGCTGCATCCACAGTACTATGCTTTTCTAGATAAAGGAATTCATCTAACACCACTCTTCCGGATAAGAGGTGCTTGGAATTAGATGGAACCAGTTAACGAATAGAAGAAAAAACAGATTGGGAAGTTTGTTTCCATAACCCCAATTTAATCTCCAATTAGTTGATCAATGCATACGCTGCGATGGAAGAACTTGTTCAAAAAACTTGGACGAATGATCTTGCAGCATAATAGTCTCACTTTGATCTTACTCTTTTTGAGATGGGTGCATCGTTGAATAGTTATACCTCGCCTATTGCAGCTTCAGGTGTATCTCTAAACAAGCCTCTCAACGTCGTGAACCAATTCGGACTCCTCTCTTCAATGAACCTATACATGAAGAAAGAATTGCGGGATGGAAGATAGAGCCTTCCTTCAAGAACCAACACCCATACAACGAGAACAACGAGCAGATAGACAAGCAAAGAAGGTAATAGGCAATGATTTACCATGGGTGAAGACCAAAGCACGGGATAATGCAATCATATCGTTCGCCCATCTGCTTGACCAGAGGCCAATCATTCTGTTCACGTTAGAGGCAACCACCTCCGCGAATCATCAAATTATCCAGAACCCACATCGAAAACAAACAAAAAAGAAGAAAACACGGAGAGAGAGTCGGTGATGTGTTAACGAAGTTTACTTCGGAGACTCCATTGACGGCGAAGCGGACGACGCCAGAGCGCAGCGCGGAGTCGATGAGTTGTGGGACGCACTGAACGATGCGTGGGTCCTGCAAGTGGCAATGAGCATCGAACAGCCGGACTGCCATCGTCTCTCTCTCTCTCTCTCTCTCTCTCTCTCTCTCTCTCTACTCCGTGCGTTATGCCTGTGACCCTATTTGCAGGTGTCAAATATGTCAGTTCTCTAACATATTTTTCAGTACGGAAATTCCAAACATACAAGGTCGATCTTAAACTCAGAAACCCGCAGCATAAATATTGTTACTTGAAAAGTGATGAGACGTCCAAAATATCCGCAGAAAACGTCTGTTTGCACGTTTTTCTCGGAATTATCTGAACTCTGAAACTAGAGAACAGGAATCGAGTCAGCGAATAATTGATTTTCCTCATAGAAGATTATCGACAATTTTCTCTCATTAATTGATAACAGAAACTATCAATTGTATCGTGGACAATAGAGGAAATAATACAAGTTCAGGAATCCAAACGACGGGTACCAGTTTCTTCCCGAGAAATACACCCTGCAGTTTATGCCAGTGATGCGGAAATCGAATTGAATTAGTGGGGTTTCGATTCTGACCACAGGACAGCTGAAATCTGGTTTTTCTCGCGAATCGGCTAAATCGAACCTGACTAAGCTGATTTGAAATTTCATTTTTTTTAGAATATGAATTGCCCATTTTATCTGAATCCATTCAATTCAATGTCCCATTTTCTGAACTTTATGATAATGATTCAATTAGGAAAACGAGCCTAACGACTTTGTTGTGTCCCATTCTTGTGAAGGAATCCCATTCTTACACGTTTCTTCCATCCTTTGAAATGAGTAATCACAGTGACCGGTGATTTTCTTCCTCAAGTTCGTAATGTGTTTGGATGTCTATGCTTATGCTTGCAATACTATTCAAGAATTAGAATATGCCTGGATATTGCACAACCTCGAGAACATAAATCTCATTACCCACTTTCCAGAACGTGTGACTCGTATCTGCTGCTGCCACAAGCAGAGGCAGATTGGCAAGGCTTATCCGATTCCGCACAATGTTGATGATCCCTAGACCATTACCTTTATCTGTTAATCACGAACAAGGCAAAGAAGAGACTGGGGGGGGGGCAAAAGACAACCATCGTCATACTACAAAGAACCATCGGCAAGGCTAGGGGTTGAAGGTCATGAGTTTGATACCCAAGGCGTGCATCTGGCTTGGGCATCTCCATTGTAGCAACAAACAAGTAGCAAATTCGTAGATACTTTTCTCTCGTCATCATAATATATGCATCGGCTCCACAGGAATACGTACACCTCAAAACAGCCCATTGCAAGAAGCAACAAACAAGGATTCGCCAGTCTGTTTTGTTCATTTCTGGCATACAAAAACGATTCCTCCACCAATTCCCCTGGTAGTTCTAGTACAACATTTGTAATCTACCATGACAAGGTCGAGAAAACTTACAGTATACATTTCATAGAATTTCATTCGCAAGCCAGCTTGGTGTCGAAGCTGCTGAGACAAATAGCGAATGCCTGAAACGCGGAAAGTGGGTAGCGGTAGTCCATGGTGAAAATATCCTTCCCGATCTTGCCAAACTGCAGCAGTATCTTCTCCTGGTCGCTGGCTCCCTTACCCTGAGAAGTCCCAGCAGCCCTGGCAGGTTCTATCGCCTCCATAGCAGCAATCAGTTGGAAATTCTTTACTGAAGCTACTGTGACGCGCCCACGAAAGTTCAAGCACCAGCATTGCAGCTGCTCGTGCCACCTAGGTGACTTGTTCTTTAGCACCAATGGGCTTTCTTTTCCAAGCACATCGACGCATATCTTTGAAAACCGAGAGCTGCTGGCGAACGGATCTGTTGGACCCATCTCTCTCCCAACAATGTGCTCCATGGAGTGAGACAAGGAGATGGTAGAGAAGGATTCTTCTATGGAGTGGGGAAGCTCTGTGTAATAGGGAACACAGCCTCCAGCCTCAAGGGCAGAAGATGGGATCGAATGCATGGTGCAGCGCATACGCCTTGGTCCCCGTGTGCCCAGCATATTAAGCTCATAGGCTATGTGGGCAATGCCGTAGCTACCAGCAGGAACCTTAGGAGAGACCTTCCTGGAGTACAATCTACGGTTCGACCTGCCTGTGGGCATCATGGCCCCACCTAACGGCGGCTGGCTGTCATAGAGATCAAATTTTGTGCCTAACAAGTTCGATCTGTGAGGAAAGAGAGAATATCAGGAGGCTTGATTGGACATATTACCAATGCTAACATAGTTCTGTAAAGTTCAAAGTGTTGCCCAGGTTGTCCATAGGCATGAAACAACTGATCTAGTGTCCAGAACTCTTCAAAATTGTTCATGAGAAAACACAGTCACTTTGTTTGTTAGAGCAGGTTCCTCTATAATAGGCCTGGACCAGGGTAAGAACTAAAGAATGAGCCAGAAGCTATGCCAAAAGGGTGTGGGTGCAAGTGTGGGATATGACAATCTAAAGAATCATGGGTCAGGGAATACAGCAATAAATATAAACTATATATTATTTTATATAATTGATATATATTATAAATCTAAATGAAAAACTCAACCTTCGTAAGCCATTTTAATAAAAGCAAAGTATTGGTCAATTTTCCATGAAGTGTTCCTCTAACCACTAAACTATCTTTAAGTTAAAACTTTAAGATTAAGACATACTAAACATAGGTCAGAGTGTCAAGACATGAAAGAAGTACTTGTGTTGAGCATTGGGGTTTCTGACATGGTTCGACACCCTGATAGAAGCAACCGTGTGATATAGACTAAAAGCAATGTCTTGTAGAAATGATCACATTGAACTATCGATCGTACTATGGAAGCATAACCTCCAATAGCTGAAGAAAAGTAAAAATGTATTGATGGCTATCACCAACCACCAAAATGTCCATGCAACAATGCGAGGGGCATGCCTTTGACCAAGAAGAGAGAGTACAAGAACCTGAAAGCTTTCTGAAGCAATTGGCAGAATCAAATATGTTGATGCTCTATTTGTTTCTGTCAATTGCTCCAGATTTACCTAGACCAACCCCACTTAGTGTGGGAAAAAGCTTAGGTAAGATAAGGTAAGGTACCTTACCTTGATTCTCTCTGTGGTACCTAACTATCTTAGAGTTTGACATTGTTACAGAGATCAACTATTTTGAGATCAACCTTATCAAAAAAAGGAAAATTATTTTGAGAGGAACATTATAAATTCACTGCCTGTGGAAAATGGGAAGTAAAAGACGGCATGGAGTTTGCGTCTGACAAATATAAGAAAAAATGCATCGTCTTAATACCTAAGTTTTCCCATATAGCTAGTGCTGTTGCGGGATATGTCCTCTGCGTCCATTGATATAATGTACTCTGCACGAGTAGGGTGCCTGATGTTTTTTGCAGCAAGCAGAAATTTCCCATTCTCTGCATTTAACCAATTATTTTTTTTAGTGAACTAAACAAACACATAGCTGGTTGACAAGGAACAAACAAAAATGTAGGATAACAAAGATATGATGATGGTAGGTGATAAGCTTTAATCTGAGAAAGGCAAGGCATACCAAATAAACGTTTGCAAGACTTGCTACTGATCCACCAGTCATTTTAAAAGATAACTTTTCTTTAATAGTATACCACATGTATCAATGTTGCAAAGAAATGTGAATAATAAATGTGGACATTCTGGCAATACTATGCCAGTTAACGAAGTTGTTTATTGTATTGAATTTGGGTAATTTTTCAGCTCAATGAACCCACTAAATCCTTGATTCATCAAAAGATACCATGAATTCTCACTGCATTCACTTGTTCCCCCAAAAATACTAGATACAATGCATCAACATTAAAAGTACAATCAAGAGAGAACATTTGATGTTCAGAAAGTGTGATGGTAGCAGAAAATATTCAGTGTTAGGCCAAGTGGTAAATAAACTTGAGGTCTTATATGGTTCGTGGTACACTTGGACATCTACTCCTTCCCTCCCTGCTTAAGTCTTTAGGGAGCACGAATCATCATCTTAATCCAGTGGTTGAATAACCCAAGCATGACCAATCACCGACGAATCTCACTTCCACTATAATTTATTGGTAGAGGACATCCACTACACCTTTCATTCCTCGAATTCATAATCCATAACAAGCAAGAAGGATGTCCAATATTGACAAGTGACCATTAATAACGATGTTTTCATAAGGACTCAAAACTCAGTGGCGTAAATCCTTCCAAAAGGTTACATACGCTGTATAAATCTAAACCAATACAACACTATATGAAATTGAAGCGTCACTTTTTCCATCAAAAAGAACAAAGATGCATTGCCACATTAGCTCAAAGAAGATGATATCTATCCAAAGCTGCATTGCAGCGAAGAAGGCTGGGTAAAGCCCACTTCTCAACATCACATCTTCTTAACATGGTGCATCAAACACACACTGATAGAGGTAAAACTTCCATGAGGATCTCATTGGGGATACTTCTCAACAGCTCGGTATTACCCTACAAATGATCTCTAGACTGACAGACCGCTTATCGTACACAACAGCCAACAGGAAGTCATAATTGCTATAGCACCAGCATGGCATACTATAAGTTACAAAATTAACAAATTAGATAAACTAGCAGAACGAGGATAAAAAGAAAGGATGCAGATCCATTTTTAGGTTTAAGACATGAACTGTTCAAACTCACCAAAACCAACAAAGTCACACTCATACGTAACAGAAAAGATCGCCAGAAACATAAAAATTTTCCTATGCGCATAAAGGTACTCATCAAATCATTCAAACAGCACCAGGCGCATACTGTAAAACAAAGCGTGGAGAACTAAGAAAACACCTCCCAAGAGACAAACCACGAGGTTCAGTATCCTTCTCAATGTAACACCATTCATCACAAATCAAAAGAGAAAATGTACTCCCTCTCTGTCAAAATTCAACCTCCAAAAGCACAAACACCACAAACAAGACATATGCATAAACAAACATAAGAAGGAGAAGGAAGAAAGCTCACCAGGACTAAGACCCACGAAAAGATGGTACGTAGACGCCCTTTTGTTTCTCTTGATGTAACACTGAATCAGCCCGCTCCTTGGCCCAGGCTACCAAATTTAAATCCCCAAATCACCAACAACAGATTCAAAACAAATTATAAGAAAACATTTCCTTTCTTCCTCCCACTAATCACGAGAGAGAGAGAGAGAGTAAGCAACTTACCTGCTTGAGGGAGACGGGGAAGGTGAGCTTGGCGCAGAGCTCGGGGGCGGAGACGACCTCCTTGCATATCTGGCGCCAGGAGCGGCAGACGGCGGCGCAGGCGACGACGTGGCGGCGAGCCGGCCAGGCGCTCTCGCTAGCCTCTACCCTCTTTATAACATCTCTCAGCAGCTCCAGCGGCAAACCACCCGCCCAGCAACCCGCTTGCCGCATCTCCTCCTTTCCCTCTATTTCCTCTTCCTGCTGCTGACGCTTCTTCTTCTCCTTCAAGGCCTGCGCTACCCTCGACTCGAACCCTCTCCGAGACAGGCTGCCCAGACCATTTCGCACGATGCTCCTGAACGACATCTCCGCCTCCTCTCTTTTCTTCTCCGCCTCTCTAATGGCTAGTCGGAATCCCTTATGGTTGATGGTGCTCTCTCTCTTTCCTTGGGGTTAAGGAAGAATATTTGGGCACGTACATGACATGAAATTTTCTGCAAGGCAAACGAGGGAGAGGTGATGATGGTATGTGGTCGTATCGATGCTTTTACACCTCTCAGCAATACATTTTTCGCCAACTTTTCTAACGCCAACACCCCTCTCTCACAGCAGTATCTTTTTCGCCAACCTTTTTAATGCTGACCTCTCTCCGTCTCCCTCCCGTTGATGTCTTATCAGAAAGATGACAGTTATTGTAAGTTTACTTACTCCATTCTCCGTATTGAAGTGGCTCAGTCACCATTTGCTCAATCCAACCTTTCTCTCTATATATCTTTATCTATCGATATATATGTATATATGTGTGTATCTGTGTATGGCGTGCATGCGGGTGTCTTGATGTTTTTCACAACAGGCAGGTTGAGAGCCCTGCCACTGCCAGGTGCTGCTGCAATACTTGCATTAGATATTGGATTTGTTCAATAACTTTGGAATTAATTTACTATTTGTTGCTTCTATAATGGTTATCCTCTTGCTGAAATCCACACTAAATGCGAGCCCAGTTATTCATTCCCACGCATTTAAGTGTAAATGAATGTTATGGAAGGTGAAAAGTTCAGACTCCACGTATTGGTTCTCACTCACCGGAGACTAGGAGGGAGTTCATCAACAACGTTGATTTTGACCACTGCTGGACCCAACCAGGGTTTTTTTGCCTTCATTAACGAGTCCTGACTCCAAGCAGGCCGCCTTCTGCTTACTCAAGGCTTGACTTTGACCGTATTGGCCCGAGAACTGCTACCCCAGACCGGATTTGAGTTCACTTTCAGTGGATTGGTGAAAGCTAAGTTGGTCCGGTTTGCTGGATTTGGGCATATATGCTTTGTCATCCAAAGTGATAAGAAAGAGTTGATTAAGGCAAGAACTGAACCATGTTACTTAGCATGCCTGATTTTATGTAAGAAGTTCCCCACGTACTGTGAAAAATGATCTTGCCTTCCGTGAATCTATGTTTTATCTACATCTACAAAAATGGAATGGTCATGAGACGATCAGGGACAGGTATACATATACTTTGCCTTGACTCCAACCTCCACAGAGTGGGTACGGGTTCAAGTTTTCTTTTTTCAAGAGCCATCGAGTAGGTTGGAGCATGAATATATATAGGAAGAGAGAGCATAGTCTACGTGCACACTCATTTATTTTCAAATATACTTACAAAATCTCAATCATTTAATTGTTGAGATGAATGGTTGAGATTTTTAAGAAAAAACAAAATAGTATCACGTGTATTTTATCCATTTACAAAAAAGTATAATAGTTTTTAAATTTGAATTTCATTTATTGATTTCATCAATGGAACAGTTGAAGTCTTTAATGACGTATATGCAAAGACTTGTGTGCAAGTTTATCACATTCTCTCTATACATATATATATATATATATATAGTAGTAAATGAAAATATCTTTCGATGCATAATCTTGCGTAAAGATCTCCATCCTTCAATCTTTGAGATGCATGTTTAAAATAAAAAAATATTTAATATACATTATATTAAGTACAAAATATAAAATATAAATATAATAGTACCTCTAATTTAAATCTTCACTATCCATCAATGGTTGAGATATTTATACAAGATTATGCACCAAAAGATATTATG
This sequence comes from Brasenia schreberi, assembly GCA_036023115.1. Taxonomy (NCBI): domain Eukaryota; kingdom Viridiplantae; phylum Streptophyta; class Magnoliopsida; order Nymphaeales; family Cabombaceae; genus Brasenia; species Brasenia schreberi. The sequence goes on along the minus strand of JAYKKT010000073.1, from coordinate 18,743,164 downwards.
AGTTGAGACACCTTATCACTACCACTGCTACCATTACCTCCACATACTATGTATATGCACTGTACAAAAGTATACTGCATTTACAATTACCTTCACACACACACACACACACACACACACACATATATATATATATATATATATATATATATATATATATATATATATGAGCTGGGGCACTATTATTTATATTATTCATGTATGTATATTTGCATATACATAAATGTACTTATTTATTTATTATATATATGTATTTATTTACTCATTTATTCACTGAGGAAGTCAGCTACATACCGTGAATGGCATAAGGCAGATCCTCTCTTATGAGAATCTTGAAATTTTCTCCATAATTGAGATTTGTGGCATGGATCCTTGCCAGACATGTTCGATTTAGAAATGGACCCAGGGTCGAACTTGGAACTGAACTGAGAAGTAACCGGACTGAACATGGAGCCATTCGTCCTTTCAATGAATCAGAACTAGCAATTGACACCACCAGTTTGGTCCCTTTTTATTGAAAATTGTATGTTTTTTACAATTTGCAGTCAGTTTTAGTTTCAAACCATTGAAACTGGAACCAGCCTGGTTGTAGTTTGGTTCCCGTTCGTGGTTTGGGGTGAACGAAACATGTCTAATCCTCTCAATTACGGAACTATTTGGGTTCTCTGTCTGTTACTTCGCATTGTTTGCATCTTGATTGAATGGGTAATTACAGATCACGAGAAGGTTTGGAGATTATCACCTAAAGCAATTCACATCATTCACCCAGGCTCAAAGGCTTGCACCTGGCGAGGAGTTCGACCCCTGGAGGTGCGCTTGTGTGTTACGCTTGGGCCTTTTTTGAGAAAAAGAAAGAAAGGAAGAAAAATTCGCACCGACAACCTCAAATTTACAGGTTCGCCAACAAAAGGCTGAATAAAGCACCCTTGCTGGTGCTTCTCACACAAGAATGAGTGAATGTTAAAAGAGGAAGCGTGGAGAACTCCCTCTTGGTCACAGCTTTTGTGCATGAACCACTACTCTTATGCTCGTATTTAAAAGCTGCTGCTGATTATGACCTTTTATCTATTGGGGGCTGTCGTCATCCTTTTGGAGGATATTGGTGCTCGAATTTTTTAACATTAAGGTTGCACGAGGAGCCAATGTCGAGTGGAGGTGCCTCTTCATTACGTTATATAAGCTCGGAGTTGCTATATACTCTCTCAAGTCGGACTTTCTCATCAATATCAATACAAGTAGCAATGTCATTTAATGGGTATAATATATTAAATACGTTGAGAGACAAGGGTCTTGATCACCATCATTTGATTAATAGTGATATGATCAAGCCATGTCTAATAGAAAGTGAGTCTTAGTTGCATAATATACTTTGATGCATAATCTTACTAAAACATCTTTACATCTAATATAATATACCATTGTACCTCCTATACTTAGTTCAACAATACACTTTACCTTTTCATTTCAAATCTCCATCAGTGAAAATGTTTGAAGATATTTAATCATGTATTAGATTGAGCATATACCGCTTTCTCTCTCTCTCTCTCTCTCTCTCTCTCTCTATATATATATATATATATATATATATATATATATATATATATATATATATATGTATGTATGTATAAGTATGGTACGTTAATCCTTAGTTCATTGCTTCAACTACCGATCACGTTATTAGAATCCTTTAAATGAACGGAAAACGACTATTACAATATGTAACTAGAAGTTGGTGAGACTCGATTCGGTTTTGGTTTATGATTTTTTAGACAAACTCATCATGTCTAACCGGAGCTATCGTGTGAGACAAAACAGCTGTCCTACTCGAAACGTTATTAGAATCCTTTAAACTGGAAATAAAGACAGTGACGGATTCATTGAGTTTGAAATCTTAATTTTTTTAATTCATTATAAACGTTTTATAAACGTCAAATACAAGTCCACCTCAACCAAATTAGAGGCGCTCAACCGAGTCCAAAACAATTCCTTGGTCCGCCACTGCATGAATTTGACGTAGCTGAACTTGCCCCAGAAAATTTTGTAGGTCCCCTCTGCGCTGTCATGGGTGTTTGACCCGGGTCGATTTGGGTGAACGGTGGCGAGGATGCTGTGGATGTTGCCCCAAGAAAGGCAGGCACTTCTCCAACGGTAAACCGTGAAGCCGTTTCCCGCCACTTTTCTTTAATGTAAACGCTGAACGCGTCTGTGCCAAACAACACCTCTCTTCCCCCACCCCCACCCTCTCTCTCTCTCAAAATGGAGTCCTGTGCAACCAGTTGGGAGTTTATGTTTTCAACAAATAAAAGTTGGGAGTCCACGAGGAACGCCAGATCGTTATTTGAAGCAGCGATGCTTACTTTCAATCCCCCCGAGTATCATCTCAGGTGGGGTCTTCTCTAATCCTTGTTTGTTTACCACTTTCCTTTTGGCGCCGTCGGATCACGTAATCTCCGGTGTTCCTTTCGTCATTATCGTTGACTAATCAGGTTTCACATACTAATCGACGAAAGGTTTGTCTGAACTCTAAAATTGATCGGCAACTACACGTTTTTGTCCGGAAATAAATGCCCCCTCGGCGAGGACCCAGTCCGTCTGATGCCATCATTTCAATCAATTGCTGCCGAATTAATGCATTACTAACAGAGTTTGGTGGACAGGGGCTCGATTTGATTTTGTGGATTTGTTTAATTCTTGATCCTATCTGCCTGTCAGTATGAATGCATTAACCAACCTGAGAGAAGATGGGCGTCTGACGATTTCTAGCTGGCGACCCTTTGAATCAATTGATTTCCAACTTGTTGAAAATCTTTATAATCTAAACAGCTACTAAAATAGACTTTCTTTGGTTCCAACACTCCAGAATTGAAGATTAGGGGGTCGGTCCCTGATTTCATGGATAAACGACAACAATATTTGGTGGTAGTCCAAAAAGACCCTACTAAAAAATTGGAGAACCATTGGTCCGCTTATCTAAACAAACCCTCGAAGGCTTCTATAATTTAAATGTTACTATTATTAGCAAAATTAGGTGCAAAAGAATTAGCAGACAATAAATACAATGGAAAGGGAACGTTAAGGTTACGCTTTAATGGCAGGATACGGTAGGAGATTCATCTGATGCATTTGTAGATATAGATCAGGAAGAAGCAGAGATGGGTGCCTAAAAAGTGGAAAACGTTGAACTTTTTATGCATCTCGTAAAACGTCAGAGTGGTTCAATAAACCTCGTTGGCAATAACTTTACTCGTCCTGTTGCTTTCATTTGACACTTTTGGATGCTTTGTGAGCAAATGGATATGCCCTTACATCTCAAAGCCAGCCTCAACGAATAGAGCATTTTCTTCTTTGAAGAACAACTAAGTCGGATTAAGCTACTTACCGCACACAAACAACATATTTACTGTACTTTCTATTAGAAGCCAAGAAAGGAAGCAGTTTGCTGGAACTTCATGCTCTTTTGCCAGAGGTGCTCCTCATAGGTTTCAAGTTCAAGAGATGTCATGACTCATGAGCTCGATACTCGTTGGATGTGTCCCAAACTACGAATTTTATTTGATTGATAGTATGTTACCTTCAGATTTTCTACCATGTCAATTGGACATCGCGACCTGTATTACCTCCTAGTATCCTAGTAACAAGAAATTTGGGGTTCCTGCCCCTGGTTATTGAAAATAACTAGATGTCTGCTTTTTTTCTGTATGCACGTGTCCTTAAGGATTAATTTTCTCCTCCCTTCGTATCTAACTTATCCATTACTTCTGGGGGTCTTACAAACTACTTGCAACATTAACATCACTTCCAATTTCAATGTCTGATGAAACGAGAATCGAGGTTGGCCCTCAAGTTGAAAAAATAACAGCAACAAGCAACTCCGTCTCAGAAAGAGTAGACATGGCTCCCAATGAATGGGACATATTGAAAAGTATTGTATATGGTGGTTTAGTTGAATCAATTGTAAGTCTAGGCGTGATCTCCTCAGCAACTGGTGGTGATGCCGGTATATGTAAGTGACTAATTTATAGTATCTTTATTGAGGAATTGATTTCTGCTTTTTATGCTTACATCTATCTGCAGATTATGCATGGTTGGATGTGGTGATTGTCGGGCATCTCTTGCTTTTGTTTTGATTGAGTTAGTGGTACTTATCCTAGTTTATTTTTGTCCGTGGTAGTTTTGGGGTTCAGGACGGTTTTGTTTCTGCACATCAATGGAGAAATCCTTTTAAAAATATAGGCCTCAATCGTGGTTATTCTCTAATCTGAATTCTTGTGATCATTTTTGGTGTGAAAACTTTGCCGCTGCCTCATGCATTAAAGATCTTCAATGTTCAACATGGCATCAAACTCGTCAACGTTTATTAATACTGCTGCGAAGTTCATGTCTTGTATCCTTACTCTAGTATTTTGCCTCATCAACTCTGAGTCTCATTAGATTTGAATTTATGTTCTAGTAATCACTGGGAACATGTTTGTCAGATGTTGACATGTTTCAATCACAAACCTGAAATTCTATTTAGGATGGCACTAACTGAAACTGCAAAATAAACAAGCCGCAGAACAGTTCCGTAAGGGGTATATTTCCAGCAGTTCTCATAAGATCTGGTGGATTGATGCAAGATAGTTGTCTGAACAAGAGAATTGGTACAATTAGCCACATACTGAAATTGAGGTCACCGATGCAAGTTATGAGATAAAACTGATGCAGTAATAGGATGAGATGAGGCCCAGGTGCCAGCCACACACTAGCATTTTGGCACTGTGAGTATGAAGTAGGTTGGATGTATGAACCAATATCATTATTACTCATGAACTGGGGATAACATTTCCGATAGGCAGTTTACAGCATAATGTGAAAGATGACCTTGAACTAAATAAATAACAAAAACTTGCCATTGTCATGAGATCCAATTCACGTAATGTCCTTTGAAAATCCTGCCTCCATTCTAGATTGAAGATGCAAGTATCATAATCTTTCATATTCCTGGTTCGTGTATCTCTTCAAGTCTGACCAGTGTAACATGGAGATAAATTCTCTGATATGTACGGAAAGCTTGTAGCCTAGCAAAGGTTAACCTGCATTGCTTTACATTCTTACAGCTATATTGATAGAGCACTTTGCATCTGTAAGACCACATATTGGTGATTGCCATTTTTGTTATGCACATATTATTTGCTTCATGTTGGTATTTTCACTTGTACTGACCATTCCTTGAAGGATTTTGCAAACTACTCTGGTAAGAGTGTTGACCCTTGGCATTGCAGTAAATATTGTTGCTCTAGGATTGGCAATTTTGATTGGTGGATTGCTTGTCATTTCTCATAATGTAAGTACTTCATCTTATAAACTTTTTTCTTCTAATTTTGTGTATAAGAAGCAAAAGTTTCTCTGTAGCAAATTTGTATCTTTCCCTTACAATATGGATCCAAGTTGCTATCTATCCAATATCATGTAATTTCTCGAGCAATGTACTGTCGTCAGCTAAAATGCCTGGCATAGGACTCGACTGTTTTTATTTGGTTTAATTGCATATTATACTGAATTAATAGGACAACGACAAAACTTCTGGAGGAACACGGTTGTTGTGATAGTTTCATACATAGAATTTGGTTTAATTGCACCAATCACATAAGGTTTCTCCTTCAGAAAGAGTGTCAACAAAGAATACAAGATTATAGCGGTTGCTATTTCTTCTCTCCTCTGTATATTCATTCTTGCTCTTGGAAAGTCTTGGTTTACCGACAAATCTTATATCAAAAAGGTTTTATATTATGTTTCTCTGAGAGTATCTGTGTGGGATATCCTATGTAGTTGGAGTGTTAATTCAAACGCTGCTCGATGTTGAATTTGACGAAGATTGAATAATAGAAAATTGAAAGATTGATGGAAGATGGAAGATGGAATCGGGTGTATAGGTTCAGCTTGTAGCCGCTGCCTCCTTTCTCTTTCTTCTTCTCTTTTCTCAATACAATGGGTTGGTAGGGTTTTCCCTTTTATAATCAGTATTACACTCTAATTTATTATCTAAGTATCATTAATGAAATCTACTGAAATTTACAACTAGACGGAGAGAAAGTTAGTGTTCCCTAACCAATGAACTCATAGATAATAAGTTAACTAGAATTTTAAGAATATAAATCACTTATTCTAGTTGAAAGTTTTGCGTCTGCAGCATCCCTTTTCCTTCCATTAGAATTAAGGATTCATTAGCCAACTTAATCTATTATGGTGTAGTTATGGGCTGATATTTCACAAAATTAGATTTATCTCCTACCATATGATCAGTTGCACTTAAATCTATCACCCAAAGTTTAGATTTTGTAAAATAGTTACCACTTATGTTGTAAGAAGTAGGAACGCTTATTTTATTTTTTTTGTGCTAAGGTAGATGGTTGATCTCGGACCTTAGACTCAATTTCTACAATCTTCCTTCTTAACTCTATCATCTCATCATGTGGCATCAACTCCACTGTCTTTTCGATAGATAAAGTCACATAGTTCCCGTGATCTTTATAATATATTGGTTTTCCTATGATTTCCCAACATTGATATGGAGTATATCTTCTTTTTCTACAATGAGAATATTGTAATTTGTTTGTCTTCAAATTGTTGGGATCTTCCACCTCTTCTTCTTCGAGTAGTAGCTTTTCTATGCTAAAAAATTTCTTGACCTCTTCCAACAAGCGCACTTTTCTCAGTTCGTACCTGATCTTTTTTTTTAGACTTTTTCAATCCTCTTCTCTTAAAAGAAGGGAATACACAGTCCCAACTGAAAGTAGTTTTTCCTTACTAAGTATATTAATCTTCACGGATTCATATTCACGTGAGATTTCCTAAAGAAGATCAAACACTTTTCTCACTTTGTTATCTGTTGTCCTTTCCTTGATGCAACAATTGCATTTATTTTCTATGATGTGTTGCTGCTCATTCTACAACCCACGAAGCTCTTCATAGTAATCGCTTACTAAGTTATACCTTTGTGACATTTTCTGATATTTTCAAGCACTTCGTATTCTTTTGTAATATTCTATTTTCTGGAATATGCCTCTTCAACCGTTGCTCAAATTTCAGCGATTGTTTTCATATATATAAAAGTCTTACTGATAGTAGTAATCATCGATTGTATAAGTCATAAACTTACCAATACATCCTCCTTTGACCATTGTTCAAAATCTAAGTCGTCTTCCATAGGGCAAACTTGAGTTCCCTTGACGATTCCTAACTTTTCTCTTGATTTTAGAACGAGCTCTATGGATCTCACCCATTCTTGATAATTTTTTCCATCCTTTATGTTGGTTATTTGAAATGACTTGATTCTTGAGTCGTTCGTACATATTAGATTGTGAAATTCTTCTTTAAATCTTCTCTCCATTAGTTCTTGATTTCAACAATCTTTATTATCTCTTTGTTTATTGGAGTTTGACTAATTATTGCAAATTGTGTGTTGGAATGTTTCGACGCACCTAAACCCTACAAGTGTTGTGTGTTGTCTACATCTACTTTGTGCTCTTTATGCAATTAACAACCATGCTATGATACCATGCTGAATTTGACGAAGATTGAATAACATAAAATTGAAAGATTGATGGAAGATGGAATCGAGTGTGTATGTTCAGCTTGTAGCCTTCGCCCCCTTTCTCTTTATTCTTCTCTTTTTTCAATACAATCGGCTAGTAGGTTTTTCCTTTTATAACCAGGATTATACTCTAATTTATTACTTAAGTGCCATTAATGAAATCTAATTTAAAGGTACCTTAAAAAACAAAACTAAGAACAAAAATTAAACACTAAGGACAGCCCTAAGAAAGACAAAATACTACAACATAAAACAGCAACTAAGAGACGAGAATTCAATTCTTCAACACTCGAGAAATTCAGCTGGATTTCAGAAAGCCAAACTACACTCTACGGTTCAACTTTGATTATGGGAACTGTTGGAACCACCTCGCAGACCTGGGACTCATAGACAAGGACATAGTTAGGTATCGTTGAGTCCGTTTGGGGGGCCTGTAAGCAGAGAAGGGTAGACCATAGATGATACCCGCTTTGCATCAAATACCGTCTCTTTGATGGGATGCCAATTCTTGGCTAGAACTGCTTCTTTGATATCTAATGGAGTGCATTCTTTTACTCTTTTTGGTTTAAAAGATAATCTGCGTTGTATTAGTCATCTTGGAGTACATGGCTGTTAGAGATTGTTTATTGTTTTTCATGCATTTTATAAATGACAGTACCGAGGTTGACATGTGGTCTTTATGATGAGGGTATTCAACTTGCTATATGCCTTCTATTCTGTTGGAGTTGCTGTATGCTCTTTATGTGTCATGTATAACTGCACTTTAGCTACTTGCTTCTCAGAAAAGGACCATAAATCGACTCTAAGTTTGTCGCAAGATATTCAACTTCATTTTTTCACTCTTCTTGGAAACATATTGTCGAAAATATATTGATCTTTATAAATTGAAACAAATGAAAAACATGACCAAATACATGAGAAATACAAGCACTTCAATTTTTACAAATGATTAAGCAAGCAACTATTGCAAATCTTCTCTGGAATCTTAATTATTGCGTTGCATGCACCATGCATCAAAACTTGTTTTTTCATGCATTCCAGCGATTCCGAGCTCATTTGATCATTTTCAATATCTAATCTACAATAATTGGTTGCTCATGAAAGTTTTAGGAATTGGAAAAGCGGGTGAATCGTATGTCCAATGACTATTCTGGTAATCTGAGCCATGTGATATGACAGGAACCTTTTTCCACAATTTGGTTTTCCAAAATGGTCTGCACTATAGATATAGTGTGTGCGTGTGTACGTGCGCGCGTGACTGCGTGGGCGTGTGTGTGTGTGAGAGAGAGTATTGGATAAGGGAGGGGAGCTGTATTGAGGTTGGTGCCAGCAAAGAAGGTATATACGACTTTATCGCAGCCTTTTCACACACTGCTTAAGCAAGCGCATCATGACCAACATTAACGCCCACACCCCATTTCGTATGCCACTCTGCGTTTATAATTATTTCATCCCTCCTACCCAAAAAGAAAGCCATTTCTGTGTTAGTGATCAGCTGTTTGCTGTCAAAGCTTTTCTGCAATAATTTGTTCGAAGCCTCGAAGGTGATCAAATGATGGGTAGAGAGAGAGGAAAAAGAAAAGGGTGTCACAAAAGGTGATCATATTATGGAAAACAAGCTTGGAATGCTTGGAGCTAAGCATCATTACCATGGTCATCATGAATTCAAAGAGAAAGCTCAATGGCTCTTTTTTCCTGCTCTCGCTGAAACCTACTCATGTTACCCTATACTTACTGACATCAATTGCGTATGTTCTTAGCCATGACTATACTCTATCTTGTGTTTTATTAGCATAAATAAGATGATAACCTGCGTATCATGCACTAAGTGAGCTCGAGTGTATAAATTCTTACCCGTCATTGCACTCTATCGTCTCTGACGTTACCATTTGATTTAAAACACTATAAACTGCACTCAGAGCGTTGGCTCAATGACAGGGTGCTCTGGCGCTTTTGCTGCTAGTGGGGAGTTCGACTCCCAGGAGGTGCATGCGTGAGCGTGTGTATGTGTGTTAGGGTTTGGCCTTCTCTTATAAGAAAAAATACTATAATGAGATTGATTCTATAGACATACGCCAGTCCTACACTATATTGAAATCGACTTGACCGTCATTCTTTTTCCATTACTCAAAATACGATTATCTTTTTCTTTTAATACGTTTCACCCCTTCTTCGGCATCTTTTACTGTTGATTATGTATTTTTTTAGCACGGTCTGATTATATCAATAGGGGTGGCAAATCAGGATTGACCAGTCAGGTTTGCTTTACTCCGGGTCTAGGTCAAAACTTCTTGACTCGGACCCAAACTGATTTGCTGTTTGGATCTCTTTTGAACATCAAATAGTTCCCTGGTCAGGCTGAGCTATGTTCTAGATCAACCCGGCCACAGCTCATATGTAAATAAAGATACATACACACGTGCATGCACACACACATATAGAGAGAGAGAATCTTGTGTATCTCTAACGTTATATACTCTTGTATGTTATTTATTTTTTTGGAGTTGATGTAATAAGGTTATTTTTTATATTCTTTTGAAATGTTATTTATAACTTTTTAAATAACATTCCTATCCCTCAAAAAGCAAAAGGAATGCATCAACATACATAGGTTTGTAGGAACCGATTTATATATATATATATATATATATATATATATATATATATATATATATATATATATATATATATATATATATATATATATATATATAATGTGTATTTTAAATTTATATAGATATATAAAATTTAAAATATGCATGTTTATAGATATAAATTTTTACAATATGCTTTACTTTAGATCTCAGGTTAGGGATCTGACTCCAATAGTGTCACTTTTTAAGGGCTCGGACCCAACCCGAATGTCTAACTTCTGACAGGGACACGGATTTTCTCTTTTTTCTTTTTGTTGTTGTGTTGGGTTCGGGTGGGGTAAAAAATTGCCACTCCCATTTGACACGTCCAAATTACCTTAATCATGTATTTTTCATTTTATCTCGCCACCGTACTGTTTAGAAGTTGATCATAAAACCAGCTGGCTTTTTTGCATCACAAAACGTTGCTATGTGACGCCATGCAGACCACAGGCCCATGTGGTGTTGCATGGGTTGGGTTGGGTCCCCAGTGGCTTCCAAACCAACGCCTTTCCATAAAAGCAAAGTTCTTCCTTTCTTCACTGCATGTCAAAGCACGTGCTACCTGCTCCCCCAATTGATGTGAACAGTTTGGGTTTTGGACATAGTACCTAACTAGATCCAATTCCAAGTTTCACCATTAAGCTCCCCAATAGGCATGAAATACAGCTGAATCCTTTTATGATAATGAAAATTTGAGTTTTATTTATTGTGCATGTACAGAAAATTTAACCCCAAGCTTCCCAAATCGAGCATTATGGGCGTTGGAGACTTGGGGTTCAACTCCCATTGTCCATGTTTGCTGAGGTGCTGGCAAAAAGTTTAGTGGTAAGGTTAGAGATGACCGGTTTCAAATCAGTCTGACGGTTTGAATCGGAACTGAATTGAGCCCAGAATCGATCGAAACAGGTTTACCCTTGGAGCTGTCGGTTATGATGCTTTTTTATTTTTTCAAATTTAAAAAATATAATAATATTTATTGGTTTCAAGCGATTCCAGATGTCAAACCAGAATCGTCCTTTGCCGGTTCAGTTACATTTTCAAGTTCTGGGACAATCAAAAACAGACATTTCTGGGCAAGGGTACCACAACTCTTCTTTTTTCAGTTTTGTGGCCAAAGCCACATGAATGCCTTGGACGTCAAACTCACATCCTTCAACTTGTAAGTTGATCGCCAGGGGAACTATATGATGTCGAGCGTGCAAAGACAAGTATATGTATATGAGATGTTCTTACGGATCATGGGGTTAATTGACATACCCCAATCAGCGTGACAGTGAAAGAGCAGCATGCACAGAGAAGCGAAGAGTTGTGAGAAATCATGTTCGAAAAACTCGACACGATATGTGTCGTTTCTATGAAAGCCTATAAATAGGTATGTGTAATCAAAGATAGGCATTCATAAACCATTGATACACTTGCAATCTTTTTTCTTCATTACTTTCTCGAGGAGTAGATATAATGTAGTTTTTTCATCTTCATGAGCACATCAAGTGTCTACACAACTATATCGGCAATCAAGATGTGTACAATCAGATTTGTTAGATTTAATGTTAATTAATGTTAGATTAATTAAACTCATATGTATTAATAATATTTAATTCACGTTTCATATCCCTTAATATTCAATTGATGAATCATTGATATATGTAAAAGTCTTAAAGCGTAAAAAGTCGCATTTGAGGGACTTGTACATGTAAAGACTAAGAGAAGACAAAGTTTAGTCCGAATGAGACAAACTCTCTTATCTTTTTATATAGTTGGGTAGCTCATAAACTTTAGTTCAAAAAGCTTAGGGAAGACATGTTAGACCACACACAATGCGCATACACGTGTTGGGTCGGGATGGGCTTAGGTTTGAGAATTGTTTTCAGTCTATCTTTCTATACGAAGAACTTTTGATCTAATGGTTAAATGCGTTTAAGTGAGAACGATTACGGGACGGAGAGGTGTGTTGGTTAGATCAGATATGAGATCCATGATCAATTGTACAATTTATAAATAAGATATTAGAGCTCCCTAATTCTTATTTATGTGATTAACACTCTCTCTTCTCTCAGGTTCTCTACGGTTGTATGGCAGTTCCTTAGTTCCCTTCCTCTCCAACTAAGGTGATTGAGGCGTAGTTGAGGATGACTTAAAGCAAGGTACATCGTTTTGGGTTGTATGTGCGCTTTTTTCTGCAATGAAAGTGCATGTATCCATACATACTCTATAGCGGGATTGATTTTTTTAAGGAAAGTTTGGAAAGACGATTCAAACAGACAAGTTTCTTTTCTGATTATTGTTTGTTTGTGTTTTATGTACAGTTTGTTTATGACTTACTTTGGATTTATTAGAGTTATTTATTGTGACATTTATATGTTTGTTGTATGTTGTTTATGCATGTATTCCTTTGATTACTTGTAACAGGATTCTTGATGACCCATTTCATTGTTTAATATCTTATTAAGTATGGTTTGCTCTTTAAAGAAGGTTAGAGCTCTCTAACACACCCTTCATCTTTTAACATTCTTCTCAGACTTCCCGTACTCGTTTCTTCATATGGGATGTCACTTCAAATGGAAATAGGTCCACCGGAGCTTGAAATGCTCCTTCGAGACGTGTGTTTCACTCCAAAACTAAAACTACAGAGGGTGCCTTTCTTGTCTTATGAAACAAGCATTTGTTCTCGGTTTTGCTGTTGAAGCAAACACAATCACATAGAAAGTTGAGAGTGGGGCTTGTTAATTTTTTTTTTGGGGCTTGCGTAGAAGAAGAACCATCTCACATGTTCAGCTCGAGCTCGAATTGAGGATACCGTAGCAATGGTTATAGGAGTTCATGCTGGCTATCGCGGCACTTATGGAAGACTTTGAGAGAAAAAAAGTAGTGCCAACTTGGGCAAGTCACGTACCATTTTTCACTTCGTATATGGATCACATCGTCGGAAAAGAACTACCCACTATTGAAAAACTAGATGAAATCATATATATATATATATATATATATATATATATATATATATATATATATATATATATATATATATATATATATATATATATATATATATATATATAAATTAATAAAAATAAAGTATATTTAAGTAAATAGATAGTGTGTCATTCACTTTCTCATACAGTTAGATATTACATGTCTAACTTATGTTTTAATTTGAATAAATTATATTTATTAGTAAACGAATGTGGTGAACTTTGAGATGAACCTCGTACACAAGAAGTTAAAAATGAGAGTTACTTTTGTAGTACCGTGCTTGCTTAGCAAATGCTTATATCCTTTACTCATTTTTTATATTAGTGTTCTCTATAGAACATTCTCAGTTGAACTTTCTTAGGCTGCTTGGCTTAATTGAAATGAAAAAGCATTTGAGTATGCCCTTTCAATGCCTCTTGGTGGTATACGATAACTTTACATGATTAAGAGAAATACACGATAAAAGAGGATATATATATATATATATAGAGAGAGAGAGAGAGGAGGAGTGAGAGAAAGTAAAAAAATAAAAATAAAAAACATTAGAACCATCTTCTTTGAATTATTTTAATGCAAGGAACCAATAAGAGATGCTCCCTCACAACGTTGTTTCATCTTCCCGTCCGGGATCGGACCCCACCACACCACCCAAGAGATTCACGTCATTCGGAATAAGTGCTACACAAGATTTCGAAAAGTGGTTCCACACAATCATCACTCTTTGTGTGCGTTGGCCAGAACTCCCTAATGCCCGAAACACCCTCACCCTTTCGAGCAATACCATGGAAGTCTTGGCCCTACGATAGTTAACTGATCATAAAACCCTAAAACGAACCCGAATGGGTCCTTGAACAACGCCGAGTATGTACAACTGCAGGGTGGATGCGTCATTTCGCATTCCACGAAGAAAGTTCTGGTTTGCTCGCCTTCACCGCTCGAGAACGGCTACCCCCTCGGCCCGCCCGCCAGCGAGGAGCTTTCCGGCGATCGAACCGGCAAAGATCTCGGAAAGAAGAGCGACGACTTCGGCCATGGACGGACGGAGAGTGGGCTGCCCCCTGAGACAAGACACGGCGATGAACGCGACCGTTCGGGCCTCGTCGGCGTCGAAATCGCCCGCAAGACTCGGGTCGACGAACTCGGGCGCCCTCGCCGGCTGGCTTACGACTTCTCCGCGAGAGAGCAGACGCATCGTCTCAGCGCAGAACGCCTCGGCTCCAGTGAGCAGCTCGAGCAGCAGCACGCCGAAGCTGTAGATGTCGGTCTTCTTGGACGCGATCCCTGTTCTGAGATAATGCGGGTCGACGTATCCGGGCGAGCCGAAGACGGCCGGCGCGCGCGAAGAGGGGAGCACGGTGGAGGAGAAGCCGAGGCAAGCGGAGCCGAAGTCGCAGAGCTTCGGCGTGAGGCACCGTTCGTCGAGCAGGACGTTCGACGACTTGACGTCGCAGTGGATGATCGGCGCGTCGCAGCCGTCATGCAGATACTCAATCGCTCGGGCAACGCCGACGGCGATCGCCGTCCTCTGCCGCCACGTTACCGTCGAATCCGGGGCGTGAAGCTTGTCGTGCAGGGTTCCGTTGGACACGAACTCGAAAAGAAGGACGCCCTCTTCTCTCTCGTCGCAGTAGCCGAGGAGCTTGACGATGTTTGGATGACGGAGACGGAGTAGGACGTCGAGTTCCTGACGGTAGACACGGGCGAGCCGTTCGCTACTCCTCAGCAGCTTCACCGCGCCGAGGTCGGAGCCTGAGAGCCAAGCGAGGTAAACGGTGCTGAATCCGCCCTCACCGATCACCGTGGCGAAGTTTCCGGTGATTCTGTCCACCTCCGCCCAGCTCAACCTCTTCACAGTAGAAGATTGTACCTGGTGGTGAAGTACAGCAACATCTTTCTCTCCCTTCTCTCTTTCTTCGTCCCCGAGTGTGGTTCTCTTCTTCCATGGCTTCTTTCCGCGGAGACGAAGGAAACAGAGGACCATGAGGGCGGCGAGGAAGATGAAAACTGAGCCTAAGACGATGGGGAGTCGCTTTTTGGTAAAGAAGCTTGATCTTGGTGGTAAACTGGTCGTCTCGGGTGCGTTGGAGGCGAGACAGCAGTGAGCGGTGAGAAGAGAAAAGAGTAGGAAGTGCAAACTCGAGAGGTAGAGGAAGATAGACAGAGAGACGTCCATTTAGAGAGATAGAGAGAGGTATTGCGTGTTGGGTGATGCAAGAGGATTCAAAAGGAAGGAAAACGGATAGAAGCAGAGCCCTGTTTTTTACAGAGAGAGAGAGAGAGGCCTCGAATTGAAGGCTCCAACTCACAAGGACGTTGACTAGTGAGCCGTATCGGTGTTTTACACGAGAGGACAGAGAAAGGTCATTTAATGGCGATCGATGTATATGCTGTTGACTATTCTCTCTCTCTTCCTTTCTATTCAATGTGAAACGTGTTAATTGGCACCTAACTGGATAAAAGAAAGAAAGACGTAGTTGGGTGGTGATTTCGTGTTTGTTTCCTGTCATTTCGTGTTCCTATAAAAGAGATTAGTCCGAGCCAAACTCAACCAAGACAAGATTACATGTTTTTTTATTCGTGTCAGTAGGAACCCCATATAGACAAATATTTAATACCGTGTGGTGCAAGTGAATCGGGCGACCCGACATGACCGATTTTGCTATGCGTTATGGTGTCTCTCATCTGATATTCTAATCGTAAAACACAGAAAACCCTAGATTCCAGAGTTTTCAGATAGTAAACTTTCGACGTTTTGCAAGTTTTCCAGATTATAGACTATTACTATTCATTATGCTTTAAAAATTATCATTTTAGTTCATTTCAGGTAATTTTATCTTGTGTTCAGTCGAGTACACACGATTTTCGTCGTGTTGCTTCATGTCAGAAGCACAACATGAACAAGGTAATAGGCTGAGAAGAACATGACCTGTCATGTCATGTTCGTGTCGGTTCTCGTGTCTGAAGTTCGACTCTAGAGGACAGTCTTCTCGGGCATTTTCTCCTTTGGAAAATTGACAACAATTACAAAAGATTTTTCCTTCTCTCTCTCTCTCTCTCTCTCTCGAGAGCGAGAGAGAGAGAAGGAGAGCAAAAGTGGGGAAATAACTAAATTGGGTATGACTTGGTGAAGGAGAATCTATGTTTAGCTAAAAAGAAGAGAAGTGTTGAAGATGGGAATTTTGGAGTATCCTGATTGAGTAAAACGGATGCAACTGACCTTATTCTCTCCTTGCTGCAAGCAACCAGATGCCTTTTCCTTTTTTTCCCCCTCTTCTATGCTTAATGAGGATGGGTTGAAGGCATTGTTTACTTTAAATTATTTCTTAAAGCAACTTTAATTTGATGTAGCTTATATTTTGAGGTTTTATTTATCGTATAATATTGCACTTGGGCAGACAAAGCAATAGCTCACCAGGTTAGGGAGTCTACTCACAAATCAAATGTCATGAGCTCGATAACCACAGTGCATATCTAGCTTCGGCCTCTCCATTGTACCCAAAACACACACACACACACACACACACACATATATATATATATATATATATATATATATATATATATATATATATATATATATATATATATATATATATATAACCAGCATTAGTATAACTTTTAATTTTGTTACCGTTGAGATGTATGTCAGATAAAGGGATTGGGGAAGATGAGCATGTGTTAGACAGTGCAATTAAGTTGCTGAGACAGATTACAATTAACAATCTAAGTCAACCGGCTTAACATGAGCTTATGCCGTTCAAAATACGTATTAATAATGGAAACACCATCTTAAACATCTTATATGATTATTAATTCTACCTTCTCAACCATTCGATCACCAGAACCAAGCCTGATCCTGCACTAAGTCGACTCATCTACATAAATCCTTGTAATTTGCCAATATACTCTATCATTAGTGGCGGATCAAGAATTTTTTTTATGGCCTACCAAACAGGCCACAGGACTATTTAGGGGCCACCACCCCGCCCATCAGCTATAGTTCTTTTTTCACTTTTTTTTGGGAGTACCGCCCCACCGGGGCTCAATGTGGATCCGCCACTGACCACTCTCTGTCATGCAAGTTTTTCTACCTTTTCTATATATCAAACTGGCGTTGGTTTAACAGCTAATTGGATTCAGATTTTACAGTGGATTTCTGTCTGCATATTTGGGCTATAAATTTCTCTCTCGTCTTACTTGAGATTTCTACCTGCAATTCCGCGTTATAAATTTCTAGTCGGACCTGAATCATACCTACTGTTTTTTGTGATACATTATTGTTAGAATCAGGTTTTGGATTGAATTTCAAGAGAATGGGCTGAATCAAGTCAAACTAAATCGGCCCAAATACAAGATATTTGTGCTGTAAATATTATCAAATTTACAAATGAAATGAAAACTTTACGAAAAAATAAAATTTGTGCTGACTATTTGGACGAATTTTGCTTGGTTCTCTTGCACAGAGAAGAATGCTTCAAATGCACACATTCTTAGGGGAAAACATTTGAAGACCTTAGGGTTGTGAGTAACGGGAGCAGTTAGGCTTGGTAAGATGGAGACCTTCCATCCATTTTTCTTTGTTCATTTTTCCTCTAAGGGGTGCATGATTACAAGGCTTGGGCCCACTAAACTCGAACTATCATAGGTCCAAGTCTTATGACTTAACTTTTTACTCGTGTATAAGGCCGAATAAGAGAACTAGCATGTAATGAAAGTTTTGCAGGCCCGTACACAAACACTCTCTATAAGGGATTAGGCTTAAATAGACACAAACATGTACTATCAGGCCCTTTGACTAGATTGCAAAGCTTCAATGATGCAAACCAACCTTAGATTTTGTTTATTTATGTCGATAATAAAAGGTGAAACCAAAACCAAAACCAAACCATAACTATCGTATGTCATGTCTTTTAGCCTTAAGAAAGTACCTTCCAACAGTTTTGAAACCTTTATGTGACTCCTTCAAGTGTTTCGCCATCTAATTCTCACACATTTTCACTTAAAGCTCCATCAAGAAGCCTTAAAAGTACAAACCACCTTATCGGTGTCTCTCATTTTATTTTTTATCGAATTATTATCACAACTCATTTGAAAGAAAACAACTCGAACACAACGGAGAGGGAAGTAGGCTTGAAACGCATTGCACTATTCTTAATTCTTTCTGTTCTTAGATGGTCGTACATATATAAACTATACAATTTAGAGTGTTATTTGTTTGGTAGGTGAAGGACAAGAGTATTTAAGTATATGATTTATTGGGTTGTGTCAAAGATAGAGTGGGTGCTTGGTTTCTTTTGGGGCATAATACCAACAAAATCTGTGTGGTGAGACTGTTTGTCTCCACAACATTTTGGATCTTCTCGGCCTCGAGCATCTTCTTTTCGGAAGAAATCGCGGTAAAGGTCAATTGTTCAGAGAATTTTATCCTTCTGTATTATTGATCCTAATGAAGGATGTATCCAATATCTTATTTGACTTCAAACTCAATTAGTTGGATTCAATATCAGAAGCCATATCCAAATAAAACAATTGGATTTGGCTAGAAGCTTTCCTCAAAAAACACAAATGGGTTCAAATTTTTAGCTGTAAATGAAATATTGTTGAAAGAGTCCAAATATGATGTATGATCCAGATCTGAAGTTTTTTATTCTGAATCCAGGTAGCCTATTATCCGGTTGATAAATCTATATCTGATTCATTTGCATGTTTATTCTGTATTACTGCTAAAGTTTACCTTACCTGAAATGAACCAAATTACTAATCCACACAGTTTCATCTCGACCCAAATCCATATGGAGGAACCATGTGTTTGGGTCAGGTTCAAAATCATGGTCCATTTGAGAGAAATAAGTCCAGCTTTTGGTTATAGGCACTTTAGAGAAAAAACCTTGTACAATCCCGACCAAATGGCTAAAAACTATAGCAGAGCCAACCAGATGAGCAATTGGGCGTAGGGATGGCAATTCCTTGCCGCTCCGCAGGTACCCACACTACCCCGCCCCTACATGGGGCGGGTTCTCAAGGAGGAAAACCTGTCCCGCTGCTGGGGGGAGGTTAGTGCAAGGCAGGAAGACCCACAAGCGGGGTGGGGTAGGGTTTAAGGTAAACCCATCCCGACATATATATAATGTGTATTTATTTATAGAAAATATGTGTGTGTTTATACATATTTTACATGCATATATGTATATATTTTATATAAGTATAAATGTATATATGCACGCATAATAACTTCTAGTTTAATACTATAAAATAGCATATTGTTTATTTTATATAGAATATATAATATTAACTGATTTTTTTCTAAAAATACTTTTATAGGTTGAAGTGGAGTGGAACGGGATGGGACTGGGTTATAACAAAGAGGGTGCAGGGTGGGGGGTTTGATCCCCAAGACCTGTGGAATGGGGCGGGGCTACATGTACAAAGAGGGTTCTAATACGAAGCGAGTACGGTTGGAGTGAAAACCCGCCCCACCTGCCTCATTGCCATCCTTAATTGGGTGCATTCAATCCAAACTGAACCGAGAAATTGAGTTTCTATATGAATGTGAATAATTAGCAATATTAGTGACAATTATTTAGGTTTTGGTTGTTGAGGTATTCCAATAGATTAATTTTGTTATCGTTCTACATCTCTAGGTTAACCAAGTGACAGGTGATCAGAACCCGAACCTGAACCTACCCTGCCTGACTAGTATTGGAGACTGAAACCTGACCAAGACCAAAAACTAGACCATACAAAGTGAACACAGCCCCAAAACCCGATATAAACACGACCCAGAAAGTTTCCAAGAGGATTCAAACCTGGGGTTCCCCACTGCCACTCCTTTTATTTGCACCGTCTTCAACACCCCACACCGATCTATTTAGACATGCATTAAAGAATTATTTTGTTTGGCTGATCATTCCTTGATATAAATAGAGGTTGCAGACAAGGAAACAATGCATTTCTTTCCATGGTTTTATTCTATCTGAAGCTGTGCCGAAGCTTCGTATTGAGAGAAGTAATTCCACAAACAAATCGAACTGCATGCTTCAATATATATATATATATATATATATATATATATATATATATATATATATATATATATATATACATTGTTTCGAAGAGCCTCTTTGATACCCCGACACACCCACCCGCTCAAGAAAGAAACACGCAGAGAGAGAGAGAGAGAGAGAGAGAGAGAGAGAGAGAGAGAGAGAGAGAGAGAGAATTGTTAATCAAGAATGGACATGCCAACAACTTAATGGTTATAGTTAAATGCATAGTACACGAAGAATTATCATGCAAATCTGCCCAAGTGATATTAAATCTTAACATAGACATAAGATTTAATATGACGGCGACTAGATATTCATGTAGCCGACCTCATTAGTGCAGCAAAAGGCTTGATTTTGGCTGTGGTTGACAGTTTTGGCCATCGGAATCTTCTGTTGGTTTTTGACTCGGCGGTGCCGGTGTTGCTGTTCACATCATCAGCATGTTTAATCATCAATTATATAGTTTTTGGTTTTTGAAAGGCAAGCTAGCTATAGGGAGACCCCCTACCAGATGCCCACTGGGGTATTGAACTCCTGACCTTTTGTAAGAGGGTCAACCCTCTAGCCAGTGAGCTATGCCCTTATCTTCCAACTAAATACGTTTCTTGGGCAACTTAGAACGTCGGTTTGGCGGCTTGATACTTCTCACCGTACACAACGCATTGCAGAACTCCGGCGACAAACCTGTACTTGGTGTTGGTTTGTGCAGTTTGGCGCCCCATGGGAGTCCTATCAGATGCATTGGCTTTCACCATGAAACAGATACTGCTCATGGGACTCAAACCCTCGAGAGCCGGTTCAAGACTCTTTCTCTCTCACGCACGCACACACACACACATACACACAGAAGTATCTTTTTTTCTTTTTAGTATTTTAATATATGAATTTTCCTTAGAAGTATCTACCAAAGACGGGATCTGGACTAACCCCATCTTGACTTGCAAAACATCAAAAGAAAATTGATTTTGAAAAAGATCAACATTGGGGGCCCTAAGAAAATCACAAGGTTCGTATTGATTGATATCTTCGTGGGAACATTTTGTCTGCCGTGTAATGTTTTAGTATAAAAATCACGATATTATAGCGCACGGATCGGCGTGCTGTAGGACAATCTCTCTCTCTCTCATGACCGAGTGTGTATCGAACTCATAACCTTCAGATTGTGGATCCTGTGTTTCCTAACAATGAATTTATTGGCATATTTATTTTATAGATTTGACACCTCTCAAACACGGCACATCATCGATTTTGATTCATGACATACACAACGAGATAAGAGAAGAAAGAAAAGGATTCCAACAGTCACACGGCTAACCCTCGGACATAGTTTGAGTTTCCCCAAGTTAACATCCAAGAACGATGAATGATGGCCCAGTTTGAAATAGAAGTCTCACCAGGGCTTGTTTGTGTCGCGGGACTCTGATGAAGGACTGGCACCTTCAGTGCTAGTTCTACCTGTAAATCAGACGAGGAACGCAAATATCCACAGAATTATGAGTCTATGGAACCCATACTTCAGTAGCATCATGAAACTCTCCTCCCATCCCAAAGATCACATACCCCTAACTTCTGAGAGTTCTACCATTCAAACGGACCCTCGAACAATACTATGAGCTCTAGAAAGAAACATGCCCCAAGCATGCCCTAATTAGTCAAAGAATTAATCGATTGAATCTTATGAACCAAGAAAGCTAAAACCCTTAAAGGTTCAGATACTTGATTAACACTGACATTTTTAACAAAAGCCGAGTAAAAGTCGTGATTAAAATGTTTTTAAGCACAAAAATCACCTCCATACGACAAGTTTCGCTAAGAGAACAGCTCGCTCTGTTTTTCAAACATGACAATGAATTTGAAAATGCTCCAACTTTTGTCGTGTGTAGATTATCCCTTGCACTCGTTATCTGTAAGATTTATCTAATAACAAACAGTACTCGATCAGGCAATGCTTATGCAGAAGGAGCCGGTTCGTGTTGGTTGAGAAGTGTGTGCGTGCGCGTGTATGAGAGAGAGAGACCTACAATATATAAGTCAAAAGTTAAGACGATAAAAAAAGGCTTTGGTCGGCAGCTACATCTGACCTCTCAAAATTGATCATAAGCCACATATGAGCCATTCCAAATTCTGTCAGAAGAGAACTAGAAGGGCTAGAAGCAAGCAGTCGAGAAGTTGATAAACCATGAACATCGATTTCAATGGAGGTTGGGCCCCTTGAATCAGACGTTACCCCATTTCAAGTCTGGTGCAAAAGATTCCAGCTTCAGAACAACTTTGGACTAACATCAACACCATTGCCGAATTTTGACCCAGTGCATGTCAACCAACATGTTCGGGAGGGAATCAACAGAGGACCTATTCCGAAGCTGATACTTATAAGTTCACACAAAATTCAGGAAGGTACTGTTGGAAAAAAAAAGTAGACGTACATGTGCAATAAAACAATATCAAACAAATATAAACATGACCCAATCATAAACAACAGTCATAGATCCAAAATAAGGCATAATCAAGCCGTACGAAAAACAAAAACAGAAACAGAAATGCGGTAAGAAAAACAAAAACAAAAATCAGAAACTTATATATACGAGTCGCCCTTGCGAACTTGCATTACAAAAATCAACGCCCTCCTATGAGTACATGCGCCTTCCTCACAAGATAAAATACACACACAACTCGAATAGCACATACCTTTCTTCGAGTCGACCTCGACCAATGCCTCAATCACCTATGACGGGGGAAGGAGAGTTCTAAAAAACGTCACAGGCAGAGGGAAAGCAGAGAACCGAGAGGAGAGAGAATGCAAAAACAAAAGTGTATGGGATTAGCAGCGCTAATCCCATATTTATAGTGAGTGTGATGGATCACATATCATGGATCCGATCTAACCGTTGAGAATATTCGGGTCCGTAATCGTTCTCACGTGCCCTATTGATTGTTAGATCAAAATTGATCGTTATATCAAAAGAATTTCATACAAAAAGATAGACCGAAAATAATTCCCAAACCCAAACTCAAGCGCAAGCCCAACACACATACGCGCAACGTGTGTGGTCTAGCATGTCCTCCCCAAGCTCTTTGAACTAAGGTTCATGAACTACTAACTATATAAAAGGACATGTGGGTTTGTTACGTTTTTCGATATGAGAATAAACTTTGTCTTCTATTAGTCATCACATGCAAAGTCTCTCACGTGTGACGTTTTACACTTTTAAGACTTTCACATATCATTTAAATATTTAGGGATACCAACATGAATTAATTGTCATATTAATGCACATTAAATCCAACAATCTCCACAAGTGTAGAGTGCTCTCTTAACCCAACCATCATATTATGCTTTTAGTAATGAAGGTGGTAGATACTATGATTCAGAGAAAGATTCATATTCTATGTTTACAAGAAACAAAGTGGGTTGGAAAAAAAAACAAAGGAGATAGCGGATTCAGGTTTTAAATTATGGTACTCAGGTAAGGAAAAGGCTCGAAACGGAGTTGGTATTATCATAAATAAAGATTTAAAGGATAGTGTAGTAGACATACAACGATATGGTGACCGAATCATGGCGTTGAAATTAGTGTTAGGAACAAAGGTTTTGAATATAATTTGTGCTTACGCACCCCAAGTAGGCCTAAAAGATAATAATAAAGACAACTTTTTGGGAAGAGTTAGATAAGGTGATTCAAAAGATTTCACAAAGGGAGATGATTTGTTTAGGAGGAGACTTAAATGGACATGTCAGTAAAGAGGCATTAGGATATCAAGGTATTCATGGAAACTTTGGTTTTGGGGATATAAATGAGAAAGGTAGGAAGATTTTAAATTTTGCTATGGCATTTGATCTCTTTATAGTCAATACAATCTTCAAAAAACGAGATGAACATTTAATTACTTATAAGTGTGGCTTATCATAAACACAAATTGATTACTTTATTTTTAGAAAAAAAGATAGAGCGTGTTGTAAATATTGTAAGGTAATTCCAGGAGAAAGCTTAACAACCCAACATCAACTTTTAGTTATAGATTTACAAATAAAAAAATGGACAAAGAAGAAAAGAGTGCATCGAGCTATTCGAACTAAATGGTGGAACCTCAAAAGCGAGAAAGAAGATATATTTAAACAGAAAGTCCTTCAAGGAGATGTTTGGAATTATGTTGGTACACCCCGTTATATGTGGAACAATATGGCTATACATATTAGGAAAGTGGCGAAAGATGTGTTAGGGATATCTAAGGGAGGTGTACCAACACAAAAAGAAGCTTGGTGGTGGAGTGAAGTAGTACAAAATAAAATCAAGGCAAAGAGGAAATGTTACAAATTACATTATGCTAAGAAAACTAGTGAAACTTTAGAGGCTTATAAGAAAGCAAAGAAGGAAGCAAAAAAGGCCATGAGTGATTCAAAAGCTAAAATTTAGGAGGACATATAAAAAACTCAACTCAAAAGAGGGTGAAAGAGATATTTTTAGGATAGCTAGGGCTAGAGATAAGAAAACTAAAGATCTTAATTATGTTAGATGCATTAAAGACGAGGATGAAGAAATAGATGAAAAAACTATTTTTATAATCTTTTTAATGAAAATAAAGATGTTAGTATTAGCTTAGGAGAGTTTCACAAATCAAAAAAGTATATAAACCACAATTTATACCGACGTATTCAAAAGGATGAAGTCAAAGAGGCTCTTAAACATTCGAAGGGGGTAAATCGGTAGGACCAAACAATATTCCTATAGAAGTTTGGAAAATAATGGGAGAAATAGGAATCACTTAGCTCACAAGACTATTTAATGAAATATGGAGAAATCAAAAGATGACCGAGGAATGGAGAGCGAGTACACTCATACCCATATATAAGAACAAGGGAGACATTCAGAATTGTGCGACTTATCGAGGTATTAAGTTAATGAGCCATACTATGAAATTGTGGGAAGAAATTATCGAATGTAGGTTAAGATAAGGATCAAGTAGAACAGAAAACCAATTTGGATTCATGTCAGGCATATCTACTGTTGAAGCGATTCACCTTTTGAGACGTCTTATGGAACATTTTAGAGCAAAAAAGAAAGACCTTCACATTATATTTATTAATCTAGAAAAAACTTACGATAGGATACCGAGGGAGGTTCTTTGGAGAATCATGGAAAAAAGAGGTATCCCATTAACATACCTTAACCTTATAAGAGACATGTATGATGGTGCAAAAACATGTGTGAGGACTCATGAAGAAATGACAGACTTCTTTGAAGTTAGTATTGGGTTACATCAAGGATCAACTTTAAGTCTATACTTATTAATAATGGTGATTGATGAGTTAACAAAACATATTCAAGATGAAGTGCCTTGCTGTATGTTATTTGCAGATGACATTGTGTTAGTGGAGGAGTCTAAGGAAAAAGTTAATAGAAAATTGGAACTATGGAGAGAAACATTAAAAAGAAAAGGCCTCCGACTTAGTAGAACAAAGACAAAATATATGGAATTGGCACACATTGTATCTCCCAAAATGAAAGTTTTAAATACCTAGGGTCAATTTTTCAGGGTGATGGAAGAATTGATGGAGATGTTACGCATAAAATTAATGTTTGTTGGTTAAAATGGAGAGGAGCATCCGATATTCTTTGTGATAAGAAGATACCATTAAAGTTAAAAGGTAAATATTATAGAGCAACAATTAGACCTGCCATGTTTTATGGTTCCGAGTGTTGGGCAATTAACCATCAACATATACAAAAAATGTCTTTGACATAAATGAAGATGTTGAGATGGATGAGTGGTCATACAAGAAAAGACCGTATACATAATGAGGTTATTAGAAACAAATTAGGAGTGACACCAATAGAGGATAAAATGAGAGAATATCGTTTAAGATGGTTTGGACATATAGAAAGAAGATCAGAAGAAGAACCTGTAAGAAGGTATGAAAAACTAAATTTGGAAAGTATTAAAAGAGGTAGAGGACGACCACAAAAGTGTTGAAAATAAATAATAAAGAATGATCTAGCTTATTGTGAGTTAACTGCTAACATGGCACATGATAGAGCTATGTGTTAACAAAGAATCCATGTAGTCGACCCCGTCTAGTACGGGAAAAGGCTTAGTTGTTGTTGTACCTCTCGCGTCTGTTGCCCCCCGCCTCTTCTGCCTCTACCATCACCAGCTTCTGCCGCCACCAGCCTTCGCCGATAAGCTTTCTCTCCCTTGCTCTCTTGTCTCTCTCTCTTTCTCCTCCTTCCTCAGTTGTATGAAAGCTCTCTCCCTCTTTCTCTGCCTTAGCCGCAGGAAACTCTCTCTTCCTTTCTCTCGCTCTCTCTCTCTCCCTTGGATGATTTCCCCCAACCTAAAATGTCGATAGCGGTTACCACCCATATATATGGGCAACCCTTATTCTCCTAACCATCACACACACACATATAAGCACCATCATCATATCAGCTAACTCGAGTCCTTGTTGATTCATTTCCATATGAAGAGCCTAAGATTTTTGAGAGGATGCTGCACAAAGTAGGTTTCATAAGATTTATACAACATGCATGGTGTTGAGGTGAAATTCCCAATATTTTTGTCCATGACTTCACCATCCTCTCTTCCTTTCCTTTATGTGTTTCTAAATTATGCAAAAGAGATGGTTGCTGATGGAGATTAATGTAAATTGCTTCTGTTTTTGAATCTGGTAGTGATCAGAAATACTTGGCAGAACATTATCTCTCTGTGTTATTTGCTTCATGAGTTAGGAGATGGCTATCTAGGAATGCCACAACTCGTTGCCTTCTTTTATTTCATTTTCATCCCTCTTAACATCAACTATCATATAGTTGACAATCTTTGTACCTTTTGTTTCCTGGTTATCTTTCTGAAGTTTGAACAGAAACTCTGCGTTATCTTTTCCCGTTCCGACGTTTGAAGAGAAACTCTGGCTGGTTATCTTTATTAAGTTTGAACAGAAACTCTGCTTTATCTTTTTCATTTCCAAAGTTTTAAGTAAGTAAATATAACAGTATCTACTCAATCATTAATAAACGTAATAAAATATCTTTTATTATCCCTCATAGTCATTCCATTGAATTCACAAATATCGATGTGCACCAAATCTAAAATCTTGAATTTTCTTTCAATCGCATTAAAAGATTTCCTAGGTTGCATTGCTGAGAAACTCTGGCTGGTCATCTTTCTGAAGTTTGAACAGAAACTCTGCATTATCCTTTCTTTTTCCAAGTTCTAAGTAAGTAAATATAACAATATCTACTGCAATCATTAATAAATGTAATAAAATATCTTTTATTATCCCTCATGGTCATTACATTAAATTCACAAATATCATTGTGCACCAAATCTAAAATCTCGAATATTCTTTCAATCGCATGAAAAGATTTTCTAGGTTGCTTCGCTTGCACACATACCACATTTGTATTTTCTATCTATGACAATTTTAGGAATAAGGTTTAAATTAATTATTCTTTTGATGGAATCAAGGTTTATATGACCCAACCTAACATGTGATATATCAAATGATTCAACATTGCACAAAGAAGATATAACAGAAGTAGAGGTTTAATTATCATTAAAATTTATACAATAATCAATAATTGGTTCTGCATTAATTTTAAACAAATCATCTACATTACACAAATAACTCTTCTTAAAAACACACACAGTATTAAGTCATGTAATAACGATTTTATTACATTTGCAGTATAACCTTAATTCATTCATAACTAAAGCAGGATCACTGAGGATATTTCGGTGAATCGTTCAAATGTGTCTAACTCCCTCGAGAGTTAAAACCTTTTCCAAAGGAAACTTCAAGTCCACACGCCCTCCACCCTTTACTTGAAGGGTCAAATGATCCCCTAAGGTCGTTTTTTTGCCCACAAACGACCTAATAAGACACAAACAAAGACTAGTTAGCACAGACATGCACATTAGCTCCAGTGTCTACTATCTAATATTATGACTAATAAATAAAAAAATAATGGGGTTTAAGATATAGATATATGTCACTACCAAGTGCAGTGTTTACCACCATGTTGACCATAACTCATTTAACGACCACAAGTTTCTTAGCTTTCTTTGAGAAACAATTTATCGCCCACTGTCTAACCTAACTACAAAATGTTTCCTTCGAAATGTTCAACCTGACTACAAAATGTTTCCTTCCGACCGTCAGGTTAATCCTAGACGTGGTGTCTACAGGCATAATGAGTTTCTGACTTCTATACTCTTCCTCTATTGCTATTGCTATTGCTATATCTACCGTTAGATCATCAATGGATCTTACCCTTCTTATACTTGAGATCTACCCTTAAACCCTCTTAAGACTTAAAAATTTATCCATAATAAACATAACAATAAACTTTTCACGAAACTTAATTGCGACTTTCTTCGAACCATGGCATAAAAACTAAAACTCGTGAGCCTGTTCGATCACAGATTTTCCATATACAATTTGATACTTAAGAAACTTCACAAAATACTTTTCAAGACTGAGATCTTCAGTATTTATTTTCGATCCAAAGTAACGGACAAATCTTTCGTTATCGTGGAATGAAAGAACTATATACATCAAATAAAACATGACATTGTCGATAAAATACAACAGCAGCACAAGGTGTCCTTTCCCTTCCACTCGACGATTTTATTCGAACTTCTAGAACTAGTATCATCAGGTAGAGGACAATATGACTCGATATACAAATGCAACCTTAGCATGGTTAACCAAATTTTCATACGTTGTTGTCAATGTTTAAAATATGAACCGACAAACTTTTACGGCATCTAAGTCAATTCGATCTTGATAATGACATTCACTATGGTAAAAAATGATTTCTCTAAGAATGTTAAAAAAATATAAGCATACATGCATAACAAAATAATATGCAACAAATGTAAGCATGCCCCAATCATAAACAACACCTGCAAATCCAAAATAAATCATAATCAAGTTCATACGAAAAACAAAAACAAAAGCAAAAATCAGAAATTTATCTATGCAAGTCACAATTGAAGAAACTTACCTTAAAGAAATCAACACCCCGCTATGATTACGTAGAGTAGATGTGCCTTTCTCTTAAGATAAAACGCGCACACAACTTGAATAGATATATGGCTTTAAGTCAACACCGACCAACGCCTCAATCGTCTATGGCTGGAGAATGAGAGTTCTAAAAAACATCACGCACAGAGGGAACGTTCCAAACCGAGAGAGGAGAGAGAGACTGCAGAAAAGCAAGTGTATCAAATTCGCCTATTTATAATGTACGTGATGGATCCCGGATCTCGAATCCGATCCAACTGTCGCAACTATTGACGTCTTTAACCATTCTTGCTCCATAATCGTTTGTTAACACCCAAATTTTTCAAAAGATTTTTTTATAATTTCTTTCTTTTAAAAAAAATACAATTGTGGGTCTTTTAAGGTTTTTTTTAACGAAGACACTTTAAACGAACCCATTTTCATGCCAAAATTTTACAAGAACCTCAAAATAATGGTACTTTAAACCCATAAAAAATCAAATTTTGACAAAAAAAAAATCACCACTCTACCCTCAAAGCCAAATAAGCAAACTTTTATTATTTTAAATGATTTTCTTCAAACAAAGAATTAGAAAAAAGCCAAGATTGGACATTGGGAACCAAACCCACAAAATGTTTGCAAAGTAACCATTTTAAAAACTTAGAAAAACATTTGGAATTCAAAAATAAACAAACAAGTCCAAAACATTACAGACTCACCTGATCGAGGAAAGTCCTACACCAAGTGATCCTACACAAGGAGGTTAAAGCAATCTAAGACCCTACACTCATCCAAGAGTTAAAGCGATCTGAGACCTACACCCAACAAAGGGTTAAAGCGGTCTGAGACCCTACACCCATAAAATGGTTAAAACAGTATGAAAGATAGAAGACTAACTCAAAGAACGAAAGCGAGAAGGTCACTCATGCAAACAACACTGTTACGCGAGGATGGGACCCAGTCGTGCACTAAAGATGATATTTGAAAATTTTGTTATTTTGAAATGATTTTAAAGAAAATGGTTTTAAAGAATCAAAAAATATATATTTGAAATCATAGAATAAAATTTTACCTACAAAAGGACTGGACAAAGATGAGCGGGATCTTAGGAGATTCACAAGATCAAGGACGAGGCGATCCAAAAAGTTTACCGTGGTACAGTGAAGATGGCTCGACCATAAGATGGTTCGTGGTTAAGAAAAGTTAAATCAAGTCAATATGGGTTGCACATAAAGCCCAAATCACGTCAAGATTGGTTGCACATGATCAAGCCCAAATCAAGTCAAGATGGGAACACATGTTCAAGCCCAAATCAAGTCAAGATGGGTAGTATATTAAGCCTAAATCAAATAAAGATGGATTGCATGTGATCAAGCCTAAATCAAATCAAGACGAGTTGCATGTGATCAAGCCTTAAAGCAAAGTAAACTTGATCGAACCAAGGTGGACAAACCAATCAAGCCATGAAGCAAGTTTCGACCAAACCAAAGTGGGTCAAACTAAGTCATATGATCAGCCCACATCGAGCCAAGGTAGGTTGCATCAAGCCAAGGTCAGTCACACCAACACAAGGCGGGTTGCACCAAGCCAAGTTCGGTTCCATAAAGGCGGGCTGCAAGGCACCTAGCCTAAGACGGGTTGCATCAAGAGGGACCATCACCAGCACGGACCAGCCCGTGTGACCACATGGACCAGGCATGTGACCAGCAAACCGAGATGGATTGGGTCCAATTTGGATCAATCATGAACCAACCCAAAACCGTAGAACATCCTACAAATATGCAAAGAATATTCTTGATCTAGAGACTTCTTAGGACAACCAAAAAGTCTATCAATACCAACTGGGATTCTCGGGAGGTAAAATTAGAGAAGAAAACCAGCAAAAAGAAGAGAGAAAATAGAAGAGAGAGAGAGAGGAAGAAGAAAAAAGCGCGTGGAGAAGAAAGTCAGGCCATTGGTAAGAGAACCTACCACTTGTATGTCACTCAGTTTCTTCTACCTCAATCTAAGTCATATCTTATACTTCATCATCTTTTTTTTTGTTTAAATATATTATCATCCCTTCTCTCTCCCTTCTTTATTGATGTGATTGCTTCCAAATTAATTCAAGAAGCCATAAGAGGGACATTAGAAGCCTTCTTATGGTAGATTAAATATTCATAAGTTTGTGTAAGGGCGAGCATGGGGCTATGATCACATATCCTCCTCGAGAAAAATGCCCCAAAGATTTATATGTAGATGAGTTCCTCCCCAAAGAAACACAAGTAATTAACTAAATTTCTTTGGATGATCATTAACATATTAAGAACCAAATCGGACACATAATTAGCTTTTATAAAGAAAACTTTATAGATTTCAGAGTCCTGCATAAGTCGTGTCTGATCCTCGAATTTTCTAACCTTCATCTCTCGGTGAAATATTCTGAAATTTGGTCCAAAAGTTGTACACACAGGTTCACATCCAATAAAAGTTTTAAAAATTTTGGACACGAGTGAAGCCGAGTAAAAAAATCATCAAACTCAACTTGAAACAAAATCTGTTTGTGCTAAAATCTCTACGACTGACCTTTAGTAAAACCTTTGTAACTCTATTTGTAGACACCCCAAAATCGTGAAAATGGTTTCGTTGGAAAGCTAACATCCATCGCTTTCCAACCTTATCGATTTCATATAAATTAGAATCCTACGTGCAAAGATACATGCATTTTATTGAGCCTTTGTATTTCAATCAAAGAGACTTTTTCGAATTTCAGGATAACATTCAGTTAGGAATCTTCCCGAATTTAATTGTGATCGTACATACAAATAAAAATCTCCAATAAAACTTCATACCTAAGTCTTGCTTAGGTAAATTTTTTGAGATTTTTGGATCTTAAAAACAACCAAAAAAATTAAAAACCCATCTGGTAGAAAATAAAACCGATTCTGTTTTACGGAACATAAACTAGTTTGGCCAAGAGAACGAAATGCTTATTTTAGAAAAGTTGTTTTGGATGAAAATTGTTTTAAGAAAATCTTATACCATAAATCGCTATTTCTAACCGTTTAGGTTGACTCTTCAACGTCGATTCAAGAAGGCCTACGGTGATTAGAATCTGCTTGTCCACAATTATCGAATAGTTAGAAAATCTCTTTGCAAGTTTGAGTAAACTTATTGACACGCTCACGAATAGTTTTTGGAAGCAAAGTTTTAAGTCGATAGAAGACCAAATTTTTTTGTTTATACCGTTTTCACGTGCACGCTTGATCGTTAGATCAAAAGAATTTCGTACAAAAGGATACACCGAAGACAATTCACAAACTCAAACCCAAGTCCAAGTCCGGCCCGACACGCGTGTGTGTGGTATGGTATATCCTTACCAAGTTCTTTAAACTAAGATTCATGAGCTACCCAACTATATAAAAGGACGTGGGTTTGTCATTTTTTTTCGATATGGACTAAACTTGCACAAGTCCCTCGCATGCGACTTTTTACACTTTAAGACTTTCATATATATCATTTAAATATTTAGAAATACCAACATGAATTAAATGTCATTAATGCACGTTAAATCCAACAGGTACAAGTAGAAAATCTTCACATGAGGATTGTGCCAACATCTCGTTAAATCCAATAGCACTCAAGCAACTGCTACATTTCAAAACGGTAGCATTTCCTCTAAAGATAAAAAAGTTACTGTTGTGGATACTAGAAGCCCCAAGTCCATTTTGTATTGTGCCAACATGGAATACTTCGTTGAATTTAAGGTTCTGAAGAACTAGTCATGCACATAGAGAAACAATATCTAGTAATTACTTGAAGCAACGTCTACTGTTCATATACACAACAACAACAACTAAACCTTTCTCATACTAAACGGGGTCGGCTACATGGATTCTTTGTTTCCACATAGCTCTATCATGTGCCATGTTAGCAGTTAACTCACAATAAGCTAGATCATTCTTTATTGTTTCTTTCCAACACTTTTGTGGTCGGCCTCTACCTCTTTTAATACTTTTCAAATTTAGTTTCTCATACCTTCTTAGAGGTTCTTCTTCTGATCTTCTTTCTATATGTCCAAACCATCTTAAACGATATTCTCTCATTTTATCCTCTATTGGTGTCACTCCTAATTTGTTTCTAATAACCTCATTATGTATACGGTCTTTTCTTGTATGACCACTCATCCATCTCAACATCTTCATTTCTGTCACAGACATCTTTTGTACATGTTCATGATTAACTGCCCATCACTCAGAACCATAAAACATGGCAGGCCTAATTGATGCTCTATAATATTTACCTTTTAACTTTAATGGTATCTTTTTATCACAAAGAATACCTTATGCTCCTCTCCATTTTAACCAACCAGCATTAATTCTATGCGTAACATCTCCATCAATTCTTCCATCACTCTCAAAAATTGATCCTAGGTATTTAAAACTTTCCTTTTGGGTGATGCAATGTGTGTCAATTTTAATTTCTATGTCCTCTGAGGTAACCAAATGATCAAACTTACATTCCATATATTCTGTCTTTGTTCTACTAAGTCGGAGGCCTTTGCTTTCTAATGTTTCTCTCCATAGTTCCAATTTTCTATTAACTTTTTCCTTAGAATCTTCTACTAACCACAATGTCATCTGCAAATAACATACACCAAGGCACTTCATCTTGAATATGTTTTGTTAACTCATCAATCACCATTATAAATAAGGTGATTTGAGAGCATTGTTCAGGTATAAAGCTATTTGAGAGCATACCAAATAGGCGGTAATCGACTTGCACACCAACATGAGGCAAGAAGGCCAACCAGTTAGCCTTTACGTAGAAACAAAATCTGAAGGCAATGGAAGGTGACGTAGGATGGGTGCAGGGTAAGAGCACGGTGCCCATGCTGCTCAGCTGGCATGGTGTACAAGGCGGTGAATGACAAGATCCTATAGTGGCAACAGTGTTAAATTCCCAGTGATCGTATTCTTTGCACTTTCTGCAAACTGGTATCCAAAGCTGCATCCCATCCAACATACCTTAGTGGCAGATGTGATGGTGGTGGTAGAGACAGACGACTTCAAATACCAATAGGAAAGAAACCGAAGTCCCTCATCTTTGTCAAAAATAACACACTTTAGTTGGGTTCGATGTGAATTGCACAAAAGACCAAAAGAAAGTGGAGATGATTCAGATGAAGATAGAGTTATTTGTAACCAAAGAGACGATCTATCAACGAGAACATCCTAAGAAAGCACAAGAGAATCTATCGATATCCTAAGAAAGCACACTCCTGTGCATAAGACTGTACTGTTTAACCAAAATAAGAGATGGCCAGCTGAACGCGGGAGCTTGTAACTATAGAACTTCCTACAACGGTAAGAGAACCAACAATAGGATTTCCACCTGAACTATCTTCGATATTGCACAACATATCCAGCCATATAAATTTTATCTATGGAATGACGATATAAAGGCAAAATAGAACAGAGTGACAAATGAAAAGGGTTTAACCAACCTCAAATTTCAGTAGTATGATCTGGAGCTGCTACTTCCGGACAAGTACTGACTTCCAAAACTCTGATTTGCATTTCCATAACCTTGACGGACTTGGGGAACAGCCCTGACAAGTTTTTCACATATTTAGAAACAGTAAAGGTGTTGAGAAAGAATTGTTAGCAAATGCTGAGAAGTTTCAAGTCGTTCACAATTAAAGCTACTTTTTCCACACATGCAAGAACAACATCCACTTGGTTTATGCCATGACTGATAGTGGCAGAGCAGACAAGGGCACACCTTGGGTATGAGTCATATGTAGAGCTCCCCTGAGGCTGAACAGCTTCGATGGCCAAATCTGTACGGCTCCTAATATGCCTTGCATATAACATATCATCCTCCTAAACAGAAGAAAGCCTTAGGGATTCCGGCATGTATGCATATAAACAGCTAATACGCTTTTGTCCGAAAAACTTACAGTGCCAGAATATGGCCTCTTCGATCCTGAAATGGGAAGATATTCTTGACCTATTGGCACGCTAGCCGGATAGTGTTCATATTGAGGACCATATGCATCTCCAGAGTAGCGCCTCTGAGAAGAATAACCAGAATAAGAGGCAGGATATTCTTCACGATGACCTGACACGTATGGTTGGTCTTCCACATATCTGGCTCTGGATCTACCCCCATAGGAGTACGCTATAGACAATTCAGCATACATTATCCGTCATTGAACAGAAAGCGTCAAGTAACATGGAAAAAGAAAAATAAGTTCTCACAAGAAAGAAAACGTACATGGCGCCCTTCTCTCAAAGTCTCTCGCATGCCATGCACTAGACCTTCCTGAAGATGGAGGAGGCAAATCTTTTCTGTACCCTTTCTCCCCCTTGGAGTAGTTAGCACGTCCACTGCCACTGTACCCGGTTGCCCTAAATGGCGTGTAGCTCTTTTTTGGCATTTCATAATTTCTGCTGAATCCCCTCCAACCACCTTTGGCCGGTGGTTTTTTCTGCAGTGGCTTCCTTAGAGATGCCTTCACCATCATCTGCCAAGAAAAAAAGTTGTTAACAGAACAAAGGAGGCAAATTCAGGAAGAAGCAAAAAGTGTAACCAACACTGGATTAGTAAGCACCCTACATTTTCACCATCGCTGCCAATACCATCCTTGTTGACCCCATCTATACATGCAAGTGCTGCTTCTCGAGTTGTAAAATTGACAAAAGCAAAGTCTTTACGCTTGGCAGTGACCATATCACGAGCAAGTTCAACCTTTTCAATTTCACCATACTTTTTGAGTTGCTCCTTAAT
Organism: Brasenia schreberi; assembly: GCA_036023115.1. NCBI lineage: Eukaryota > Viridiplantae > Streptophyta > Magnoliopsida > Nymphaeales > Cabombaceae > Brasenia > Brasenia schreberi. The sequence goes on along the minus strand of JAYKKT010000073.1, from coordinate 18,707,158 downwards.
ATACTCCTCATCCCAGCTGGAAGACAAACCATCCAAGAATACAGATTTCACCTGTAACATCAAAACATGGTGTGCCAAACCGGGAGTACAAGTCACAGACTTACAAGTTACAAGGATGGCAGGTTTGAAGCACTATAAAAAATCAGAGCAGCAGCATACAACATCATGTTCAATTGTTTATAGCGCATATCGAAAACCACCTGAATGAGATAGCAAGCAACAGCTAACAATTGACAACTGATACCTGAGCCATAATTTCCTCATCTGGCTGAACAGCAGATTTTGCAAAGGCAACTTCAGCAGGCGAATCAGTCCCAAAGTAAACCCCTCTTTTTTGCAATTTAGTGCATGCAGTCACAGCATCCATATGAGTAGAGAACTCCAAAAATGCATAGCCCCTATTCTTTCCTTTATTATCAGGATCATCAATTAAATGAGCATCAACAAGGTTCTCTATTTTGTAAGACTGGAGTTGCTCCATTAACTGGAGGAAAAGAAGAGCAACTCATATAACCAAATAATGTGATCATGAAAATGATATGCATGACCCTCAGAATATAGAAGGAGGGTAAAATAAAACAAAAACATCCGGGCACGCAGATGTATACCATAATAGATGGATCAAGCAGAAAAGCTTGAGCAAACAAATGTAAGGAAAAAGAATTTAACCTACATCAGCAGAAGTCCATGTTTTGCTTATGTTGCGGAGGTACAGGGTTTCATTGTCGGTATTTCTTGTCACTCCACAGTCTCTACCATTGATCTGCAAGATTTGTTCATAAACAGTACATTACGAGTAATTGAAAAGGAAAGTGGTAATGTGAGCAAATGATGACAGAACCATACAACAAATATCATAAAAACAGTGTGACCATATCTACAGAATGACAAGATGAAGTCCAAATCAAAAATAACAAGGATGATCAAAGTTTACAACAGCAACCAGAGTTATCAGACCCATGAGAATTAGATACCTTTGCAACTTTAAAGTTATGTTCTGGTGTCTAGACTTACTTCAGCTGCGGAACATTTAAGTGATATATGTCCATAAATTGTTCTCATGATAAAGTGGGGTACACTGTCTCTTTTTGGGATTGAAAATATAGTGTGAAACTCAGTATTATGAAGGTCCCCATCCTTCCAATAGGTGAAGAATCTTTGCAATCTTCACTTAGTTTCTTTCACTCTTTCTTTTATGTATTATTAAGTATCCCACCTCATCTAGTATGGGAAAAGACTTAGTTTTGTTGTTGTATTAGTAAGTATCCCATGTCATCCCAAGATAAACCACTTGTTTTTTTCGCTCTGCTATGACAACACCAACACTGGTGTTTATTCAAACCATGGGGGCTTCTAAAAGCTACAAATTCAAAAACATGTCAACTGTCTGCATACCAAACTCATGCAACTCCAACAACAACAACTAAGCCTTTTCCCATACTAGACGGGGTCGGCTACATGGATTCTTTGTTTCCACAGATCTCTATCGTGTGCCATGTTAGCAGTTAACTCACAATAAGCTAGATCATTCTTTATTGTTTCTTTCCAACACTTTTGTGGTCGGCCTCTACCTCTTTTAATACTTTCCAAATTTAGTTTTTCTAACCTTCTTACAGGTTCTTCTTTTGATCTTCTTTCTATATGTCCAAACCATCTTAAACGATGTTCTCTCATTTTATCCTCTATTGGTGCCACTCCTAATTTGTTTCTAATAACCTCATTATGTATACGGTCTTTTCTTGTATGACCACTCATCCATCTCAACATCTTCATTTCTGTCACAGACATCTTTTGTACATGTTGATGATTAACTGCCCAACACTCATAACCATAAAACATGGCAGGCCTAACTGCTGCTCTATAATATTTATCTTTTAATTTTAATGGTATCTTCTTATCACAAAGAATACCTGATGCTCCTCTCCATTTTAACCAACCAGCATTAATTCTATGTGTAACATCTCCATCAATTCTTCCATCACTTTGAAAAATTGACCCTAGGTATTTAAAACTTTCCTTTTGGGGAATGCAATGTGTGCCAATTTTAATTTCTATGTCCTCTGAAGTAGCCAAATGATCAAACTTACATTCCATATATTCTGTCTTTGTTCTACTAAGTCGGAGGCCTTTGTTTTCTAATGTTTCTCTCCATAGTTCCAATTTTCTATTAACTTTTTCCTTAGACTCCTCCACTAATACAATGTCATCTGCAAATAACATACACCAAGGTACTTCATCTTGAATATGTTTTGTTAACTCATCCATCACCATTATAAATAAGTATGGACTTAAAGTTGATCCTTGATGTAACCCAATATTAACTTCAAAGAAGTCTATCGTTCCTTCATGAGTCCTCACACATGTTTTTGCACCATCATACATGTCTCTTATAAGGTTAATATATGTCAATGGGATATCTCTTTTTTCCAAAGTTCTCCAAAGAACCTCCCTCGGTACCCTATCATAAGCTTTTTCTAGATCAATAAATATCATGTGAAGGTCTTTCTTTTTTGCTCTAAAATGTTCCATAAGACGTCTCAAAAGGTGAATCGCTTCAATAGTAGATCTACCTGGCATAAATCCAAATTGGTTCTCTGTTGTACTTGATACTTGTTTTAACCTACGTTCGATAATTCTTTCCCATAATTTCATAGTATGACTCATTAACTTGATACCTCGATAATTCGCACAATTTTGAATGTCTCCCTTGTTCTTATATACGGGTATAAGTGTACTTGCTCTCCATTCCTCGGGCATCTTTTGGTTTTTCCATATTTCATTAAATAGTCTTATAAGCCAAGTGATTCCTATTTCTCCTACTATTTTCCAAACTTCTATAGGAATATTATCTGGTCCTACCGATTTACCACTCTTCATATGATTAAGAGCCTCTTTGACTTCATTCTTGTGAATACGTCGGTAGAAATTGTGGTTTATATACTTTTCTGACTTGACTAAATCTCCTAAACTAATACTAACATCTTTATTTTCATTAAAAAGATTATAAAAATAGTTTTTCCATCTATTTCTTATATCATCATTTGCCACTAGAATTTTTTCATCCTCGTCTTTTATGCATCTAACATAATTAAGATCTTTAGTTTTCTTATCTCTAGCCCTAGCTATCCTAAAAATATCTCTTTCACCCTCTTTTGAGTTGAGTTTTTTATATAAGTCCTCCCAAATCTTAGCTTTTGCTTCACTAACGGCCTTTTTTGCTTCCTTCTTTGCTTTCTTATAAGCTTCTAAAGTTTCACTAGTTTTCTTAGCATAATGTAATTTGTAACATGCCCTCTTTACCTTGATTTTATTTTATACTACTTCACTCCACCACCAAGCTTCTTTTTGTGCCGGTACACCTCCCTTAGATACCCCTAACACATCTTTCGCCACTTTCCTAATATGTATAGCCATATTGTTCCACATATATGAGGGTGTGCCAACATAATTCCAAACATCTCCTTGAAGGACTTTCTGTTTAAATATATCTTCTTTCTCGCTTTTGAGGTTCCACCATTTAGTTCGAATAGCTCAATGCACTCTTTTCTTCTTTGTCCATTTTTTTATTTATAAATCCATAACTAAAAGTCGATGTTGGGTGGTTAAGCTTTCTCCTGGAATTACCTTACAATCTTTACAACACGCTCTATCTTTTTTTCTACAAATAAAGTAATCAATTTGTGTTTGTGATAAGCCACTCTTATAAGTAATTAAATGTTCATCTCGTTTTTTGAAGATTGTATTGACTATAAAGAGATCAAATGACATAGCAAAATTTAAAATCTCCCTACCTTCCTCGTTTATATCCCCATAACTAAAGTTTCCATGAATCCCTTGATATCCTAATGCCTCTTTACCGACATGTCCATTTAAATCTCCTCCTAAATAAATCATCTCCCTTTGTGGAATCTTTTGAAACACCTTATCTAACTCTTCCCAAAAAACTGTCTTTATACTATCTTCTAGTCCTACTTGGGGTGCGTAAGCACAAACTATATTCAAAACCTCTACTCCTAACACTAATTTCAATGTCATGATTCGGTCACCATATCGTTGTATGTCTACTACACTCTCCTTTAAATCTTTATTTATGATAATACCAACTCCGTTTCGGGCCTTTTCTTTACCTGAGTACCATAATTTAAAACCTGTATCCTCTATCTCCTTTGCTTTTTCTCCAACCCATTTTGTCTCTTGTAAACATAGAATATGAATCTTTCTCCGAATCATAGTATCTACCACCTCCATTAGCTTACCCGATAATGTTCCGATATTCCAAGAACCAATACGAATCTTATTATCTAGGACTAGCTTCCTTACCCCCCGCATCCGTCCATAATCAAAATACGGAGACCCTCTCTGAAAATTTTTCACTACATTCGGGCGGCAATGTAGCGGGACTAACTTCTTTACCCACACCCGTCCATGATGTGGGAACCCTCTCTGCAATTGATTCACTACATTCGGGCGAAAATGTAGTGGCCCTTGCTTACTTCTTACTGCATTCGGGCTCGCTAAGTGGGGACGCCCCAAAGCAATGCTCATAATTTTTGTAATCCATGTTGTAGAAATCCGACGAAGTTTTACGCTGGCTGTCGGAAGCCTAACACAACTCATGCAACTCCAGTAACACTAAAATGCTAGCACAAGAGAGGATAGCAATAAAGGCATACTTAAAGAAACACTAAAAGAAATGAAGAAGTTGCAGTATGCATATTGATGACAAATAATATCGTGAACCAAAATGCTAAAGCTCATACACATAAAGGAACTTGGTGGATGAGGGAACATTTAGGCAGTAGTTAGCTCTGCGGACATATAGGAAACAGTGACGCAATAGTATATTCTGCTGAAATTAAGTAGTGAACATTTACTCTGCATTCCTCATTAAAAACAGCATGAGAAAGCTTCATCAGGTATGTTAGAAGTAATGTTGCATTCTATACCATCCTCCACATGCAGCAGTTATATAGTCAAAGTGACTAGTTAGAACATTCAGTAGCCAAATTGTTCTGCCTAGAATAACTTGTTAAGTTTAACAAGAAAAATAAAATTTTATGCTCTTGAATGAAGTATAGTTGCTTGCAGTATCTCACATGCATGCACACACACAAACAGAGGAAGGGGGGCTACGATAAGAGTCTTGCTACTCAGCAGACTCACATAAGCTCCTAGGAGTTTTCTAAGACCCTGAATAGCCCAGGCAGCAATTGAGCAAGACCTTATAGCTACTAAGGAAGTCTAGGGAAGTTATATGGTATCTAGGAATGATGCTTCAGCAATTGAGAAAGACCTTATAGTTGCTTGCAGTATCTCATTACCTCTAGATGCAGCTAGGAAGAATTCTCACTGCAACTAAACTAAGGAATGATGCTTGAACTTTTATGGGCCGGGCCCCTCATACCTGAAAGGCTGAAATCGTTCAGGTGTGGATGCTTCAGAGTCTTTCATGTTACACTTTTCTAGAAGCAGATCCTCTCACAAGATAAATAAAAACATTTCTTCTAGGTCCATAGTTGCAGCATTAGCTACGGAGATCCTATGAAATCACCAATTTGACGCGCGCTCCTTCCTCTTTTCGTTTCACAAACTTAAATTCTAAACTCTTAGAAATCCCAGACAATAAATTGTCAAAGCCTCCAATAATCAAGTCATAGCCTAGAAGTGATAACTTGAAGACCAAAAAACAGAACGGAAATCAACCTGCAGAGAGTAGGGGACTATGCTGAAAATAAGAATGTTATAGTTATAATTTAAAAGGGCATCCAAATCAATGACCAACTGCAACATTCTACACTTGGAAGAAGAAAATAACAGGAATATCAAGTAAGGTAACGTGGTCCTGAAAAGTCGCTGCTTCCAGGAAGCGTAAGTCTAAGATTAAGACAATAAACAAAGAACCGTATGCGACATAAATCACAAGTATATGTGCCAAGGATGAAATGTCAGAACCTTGACTGACTTGAGCTCGACAGCGGCTTTCGCTTGATCGATGGTAGCAAACCTCACGAACGCAAACCCCTTGATCTTTGGTGACAGAGGTTTCTTCACCAGCCGGACCTGGACCACCTCCCCAACTTCTGAGAACACCTTTTTCAAATCATCCTCAACTATGCTCTTATCAAGTCCCCCGATGAACACTTCATAATCTTTCAGCTTCTTTCTCTCCTCCATTGGCACTGCAACTGCATCAGCCGCTCTCACCTCTTCCCTTTCTCTTTCTTCTTCTTCGCCACTCCCTTCTTGAACATCTCCCTCTTTATTCTCACCTTGTGCTTGAATATCTTCCTCTTCCATGGCAGCCTCACCATCAAACCCTTCCCTGTCTTTCTGACCTTCCGCTTGAACTTCCACTTGTGCGTTCTTTTGTGTTTCTTCCTCACCTAGTTCTTCTTCCGCACCTAGTTCTTCTTCCGCACCTAGTTCTTCTTCCTCACCTAGTTCTTCTTCCGCACCTAGTTCTTCTTCCGCACCTAGTTCTTCTTCCTCACCTAGTTCTTCTTCCTCACCTAGTTCTTCTTCCGCTAGCTGTGCTTGTTCTCCGATCCCCACTCTTCCTTCTCCCTCTTCAACCAAGATTTCCTGCTGATTTGCACGTTCACCACCCTCGTCTCCCATGACCAAAATCTCCCTTTTTTCATCGACAACCACGGTTTTCTCAACAACGACCTCTTCCATAGCCTTCACAGATTCATCTTGGGACTTCTCCTCATCCATCGGCACCGCCTCGTCACTGCCTGTTAGAAACCCAAAAGATAGCACGCATTAGAGAGAGAAAAAGAGACACACGCAGAGAGAGAGAGAGAGACGGACAGAGAGAGTACCATGTTTCAGGGTTAGGGAAGGGGGCGCATCTTTCGACTCCTTAGGCTGCTTCGCTTCTTCCGCGACGTCAACGTCAGCTTTCTCGGTCAGAGACGATGGTTGTGGCGGTATCTGATGTTGGTTCTGATCGCCGTCGTGGCCGAAAGGAGGGATTGTCTGCGAAATTTCTTCCTTAAACGCCGAGACAGGTGACGGGGAGAGAGTACCATCTTTGGGGGTTAGGGCAGGGGGGGCATCTCCCGACTCCTTAGGCTGTTCCGGTTCCTCCGCGGAACGAACATCGGTGTTCTCGGCCGGAGCCTCTGGTGGTGGTGGCGTCTGATGTTGGTTCTGGTCGTCGTCATGGTCGGAAGTAAGGACTATCTGGGGAAGTTCTTCCTTCGCCGGCGTGACAGGGGATGCTTGCAGCCTGGCAGAGGATCTTGTGGGGGCTCGAGTTCCGGACCTCGGGGTCTTTCTCCTCGGCGGCATGGCGGTGATGACCGGAAATGCGAGAGCAATGGGTTTCCTGGGATGGGAGCTGCCCAGTTAAGCAAGAGAGAGGTGCAGAGAGGAACGAAGCCACTAAGGGTCCCTATGTTCGGTGTTAGATATGGGCGGAGAATGTAGATCTGGATCAATCTATGAACCTTCTAATTGAGCACTTCTCAGGTCCACGGAACAAGATCCAGTCTTGGTTTTGAAGTGGCAGAAGGAGAAATAGATCACCTGCCTGGTGGGTCGACTCACAAGTGGAAGGTCCAGAGTTCGATACCCGTGGGCGTGCAAGGACCTCAGATATGTTCATATTCGACGTGAACCAAGCAAGAACCAAAAAAATATTTGACGTGAACCAAGCAAGAACCAAAAAAAAGTCATTGTTCACATCTCTCTCTCTTTAAAGTGTTTATTATCTAATTGTTGATATCTTCTCTTCTTAGGCAAGTTGTACTTACCAAAATGTTGGAGCTCTCTCAACCATTCCATTCTTTTTCATCTTCACCCCAATTTTAACTTTATCTCTAATAACGTCGTTCAACACTAAGAATGTTGAAACACTCTTCTTGACAAAGAGTTGTTGGTTGTGCTACAACTTTATAATATTTTCTTTTCAAATGAAGATAACTTCAATCGGGAGAACGCCTACAAGTATAGAAGCATTAGCTTTCCGCTTGTTATATTAAGATGCATACCGCAAGCTAAACAAGATTCAAGCATTGCATTCTCTATTTGGTTTAAGAGATATCATCACTAGTAGCAGAAAAGGGTTGGCCACTGTTTTGTGTTGATTAACCACTACATTTTTTGTTTTTTTTCTTATTAACCACTGTCATTTGCCACGAAAGAATTCCCCGCGGCTGTGTTGATTAACACAATAAAAAACCTGCAGTGAATACCTTGGATTCCACTGAATTTGCAAGCCTAGATTTTCATGAATCCAGCTTGAACGGGTAGACCAATGTGTAGATTTTCATGGTCGTGATGTTACCAACAATTCCTTTTTCTTTATTCAAAGAATGTTTATACAAGCACATGATTTTCATCGTACTAGCAGATTGACAAGTTACGGTTATTTGGCCAACTTAAAAACGATTGGGTGAGATTAATCAACCGCTAAGTTATGAAATGGAAGTATAAATAGCTCACACAGATTTAAACCCCTATACCAAACTAATATCATTCAGCACTCAGAGCCATAGCTTACCTGGCAGGAGACTAGACTCACGAGTTGAAGGTCGTGAGTTCAATACCAGGGGAGTGCACACTTGGGTTTGGCCTTACCATCGTAACCGAAAAAAGAAAAGCCAACACCATTCGGTACCTGGTTCAGGTTAATCAACACGATCATGAATCATCCAGTTCAATTTTATCTAGGCATGCCTCAATGCAGCGACCTAAAATTAATTCCCGGTACTAACTTTGTGTCTTCAAATCATGGTAGTAAATTACCTCCAAATTCAACAATAATAACTGTGAAGCTCTCGCCAGAAGGCGGAAGCAGCATGAAGATACAGATATAGGAGATGACATCGGAAACAACTTTGAAGCGAGAGTGAACTGAGGTAGAAGCACACATCGCCAAAGCACAGTAAGGCTTTCATCCTACCCGTTGAACTGTAAAAAACAGCTATCTGATATCACAAAATCAGATTGATTGTTCTGCAAATATTGGTTGACATAGCAGAAGGGAGGGTACATATACTATGCTGAGAGATCTATACTTGGTCTAATGGCCAAAATTCACCAAAATTACATAAGATGTCTAGTATGTATTATATATAAGGAGATAAGGCGATTGCTCTGAATTCACCCACTACATATTCATTCTAATCTAATTCAAATTCCACCTTTAGAAAGCCTTCCTTATTTTGATGCCTTCATAAACTGTCTGATTCTTCGGCTGCAGCATTACAAATCATCATTATTTGTGGATGAGAAAATGGATGTGACTGAATCTGCTAGTTTCAAGATGACAGCCACATTTCCAATGTACAATCTTTTCAAATTGTAACTTCAAGTATTTAGAGGCTCTTTCTCTGGATCCACTTCTTCCGGCAACCAACTCTGAACTAGTTCTGTGGAAAAGAAGAAGAAAGAATCCAATTATTCATGGTAATGAGAGCACTGCCACGAAGAAAAGAAGGATTGCATAGGAAAGAGCAAATATATCTTACTTTGCTTATGGATCTCTGCCGCCGTTGAAGGACGGATGCCATGAAGAGGAAAATAGAGCACATACCGAACATAACAGTGATGGGGAATGCACTGACCTTCAAATGGCCAATCACACGTTAGCACCAAATGAAGATGGAAGTTTATTAATAGATAAGCAATGGCTTTCAGTGTCTTACATTGTAAAGGACAATGCACACAAAAATGTTGAGCGGGATCCTGAAGAAGTTCATAATCGTGCTTCTGGCTTCCTCGGGGATGTACTGAGATCTCATTTTCATGATGGACGGCCAAAATATGCTGACACAAGCCTCAAAAATACAGAACCCAAAGAGTTGAAGGCAGCCACTATATGAGATGCTTCCACCTCTCACGTCTGAAGGTGCTGTTACGAACTGCTCCATATAAGTTCGCATTTAAGTTGCTCGCTAGGAAAGGCCCTTGAGAATTACTATTCACATATGCTGACACCAGACGAATCAGTAATTAGACCAAAGGAAAAGGACAGGGCATACCGTGGTGAGAATTGGGAGAAGGAATGTGGATGCGGAGATGATAAAAATAATCTGCATATAACTTTCCACTTTCAAGGATGCACGGGCCAACAGCCTAGGTGCGATGGAGCTTCCCAACATTGAAGAGAGCATAAATGTCAAAAATGAAACCAAGGGGAATATCTTCCTCATTTGGACTTAGAGCAGGTGTCCACAAGAACACAAAAGTGTACATGGAGCCATCGAACAAGGATTGTATTGCACCCAACAAAGCAATCTTCTAATCTGAGCAAGCATAATAACATTTAAAAAACTTCATTTGGAATTCTCTGACACACACACACAGAGAAAACTATTTTCTCACCAGAAGCGATGGCCACTGCAGATCCTTTGAACTGGGCAAGCAAGTCCCTGCTCTCCAAAGGATTTCCACAGTTTTCAGTCCAAAAAGATAGTATAATAGCCATTCCAATTGCAAGAAAGCATGCAGCAGCATCAAACGGAGCAACAGGACCAAAGCCTAAATTGACAGCAAGGAAATTTGCAAACAAGCCAGAGACTATGGCAATCAGACGATTTCCAAGAAATATTGCCTTGGAGAACGTTAATGATAGCCATTGTGGCTCGAATCCTCTCTGCATAAGAAGCATAGAATCTCCGTAAACGGTAGACCACAAAAAGAAGGGTAAAAAAAGGGCCCGAAACAATGTACTCGTTATTCAAAGGATTTGCAAGTAGTCACTCACCACTCATATCAGAGTCCATAACTTGTAAAGGAGATGACAATTAGCCAGCTCAGATTTACATGCTTTATCTTTCTCAATCATGTCATACATAGTTTATCAAACATTGCAAACTTAAGTTTCAAATTCCAACCGTCTACAGCTTCATGTTCGTCATTCAATCAACACGAGAAGAGGGACTAACTTTTACGTAACCAGAAAAAAGGAAGGGTAACAATCAAAAGGAACACTAAAGAGACTGATTCTAGAAATATACCTTTTACTATAAAGGACTACGTTCTTTACTTGTAGAAGGGAAGCCCTCATATGTGGCTTTATCCCAAATATTTTAGCAGTTAAGAACCGTCATGAGCACATTTACTTATAAATGGTATTTTAAGCAGCTCTGAGAACACACCTTGAAATGTTCAGCAACAAGCCATGATTCAAATGCCGAGAAAAGAAGAGAAGTTGCAATTCCTCCCAATATACGCCCCACCAACAGAACCTTGTACTCGGGAGAATGCTTCGTGATACAACTTAGAATGTAAGTAATGCAGTAGGTTACACAGGCCCTTTTTCGACCTCTTCACATGAACTGAGTCTATCAATGTGTGTGTGTAAGAGAGATGAGAGGGAGAGAGCTCACTGTTTGTCAGCTAAGGATCCACCAATTGTTCCGAACAACATGGAAGATCCAAAACCAGCAATGAACAACCGACCAATATCTCCCTTTCCAAAACCATACTGACCATAGAGATAGGATACATATGGTCCCTGCAGCCAATCTCCAGCTGCGGTGAACAAAGGCGATAATCTCAGTCACCGAAAGAACAAAGTAAACAATTTACACTAAACGTTTATTTGAAGATCCATCTCGTTCACCAAAGAATCAAAATTTTGTTCCTTCATCCTACTATCTGCTAGGGGGTAGAGGATATAAATATATCTTTACGCAGACATCACTCAATGATGAACAGAACAACAACAACAACTAAACTAAGCCTTTTCCCATACTAGACGGGGTCAGCTATCAATCATGAACAGAACCTCCAGAAAATTACTAAAAGATCATACTCTTCATAGTGGTTTGTTATTAGCTGGATATGAAAATTAAAGCAAATGCACGTGGAAGCGCTGCAACAATACTTAGTTCTAGACGTTCTTCAATACTACGATTTAAGTACATCAATTTTTAAATCGCCATCTCAGCGAAGCGGTGGAAATTCACAAGACCACAACTACAGGTATAAAATTGTAAATGCCGACACTTAAAGAGTTAAATGTAACTCAAGGTGACGTCAGAAGGGTACAAGGTTCGAAAATGTCGAAGACAAATATTTAACAGATCTAGATCCTAAACTCATTTCAAGCACCAGAAATACCGCATCAAATACCAAAACTATTGGCATAAGATCTGACCCCCCAAACCACACAAATCCAAGCATAATTGCTTAAAAACTCGAAATGGGTAGTCCACGAAACGTCAGATCTTATCAAAGAACGTCATCAAAATACGCCATCAAGCGCATTTCATAACCACGCAACGGGATTCAGCCAAAATCAGATTTGGAAACCATAGAGCACCCCGAGAGAGGACAACTTTCAGATCCTCCTTTAGAAAGAAAAGAAGAAATTAACTGAAACCGGAGAGAGAAAGAGATAGAATCAACGTGGTTACCCATCATCAAAGAGTAGACAACTAGGTAATTGTTCTTAAATGAATTGAAAGCTGTCGTCGTAGCGATTCGATCTCTGCTTGTCTTGCTCAACTCGAGAGCCGCAACCACCATGGTCAGGAACCCGAACACCATGTAGTAGAACAACTCCATGACTCTGGAGAGAGAGAGAGAGAGAGAGAGAGAGAGAGTTCCCTTCTAACGCTAAATCCTCTTACCCGAACAACCCCTCTTAAGAGTGCCGTCTTTTTTTATTAGTTCCCTTTCTTCTATTTTTTAGTATCGTAATTCTCATTTTTTGGTGAATCGATCTTGGCTCACTCCGTATCACGTATCAGTGACGTATACGATAGTGACGTATCGCGTGTGACCCTAGTGTTTGTACGATGATGATGTTGCTGTTGGCAGCGAGTTTGATTCCTAGAATATATATATATATATAACGTGCCAGCTACCGACCATCCTTTCGGGTAAACTGTGGAGGCCGAAGCCAGATGCACTTCACGTGTCGAACTCTTGACTCTGTTGGAGTTTGAAGTGAATCGCAGAAGCTTTGGGTCAGAGACACACCTGGTCGAACATCGCCGTTTGCCCCTGAATCTTCGTAGCATAAATGTCGTCAGGAGAGCATGAACTCTCACACAAATTCATGTGTTTCATATCTATTTCTTTGGTGCTCCTATATATATATATAGAGAGAGAGAGAGAGAGAGAGTTTTTTCCATCCTTCTTCCATATTAATTAGGATAGAAATGGCTTTAATCTGGTTGCCTCTTTACATTTTATTATTAAATGGAATTACAATCAGTTATTAAAATTAATTATATTAATTCTTGTGACTATGATACCATTGATGTAGAAGTTATCATCTCTTAGTCATTTGAGCTGAATTGAGATATATGTGACAAATACAACCTCAAAAAACTGGTTTGAAACTACCTGAACAAGTTTGCATATTCAACTAAAGTAACATGAGGTGAACTTGGTCAAGACACGAAGAGAACCTGAAACATAGCAGCCACCCCGAGGATTGTTTCTTATCCCATAGATGGTGGTGAAGAGCAGACCCGGAGGTCCTACCCATTTCGAGCTTTCACCTTTTCCTTTCAATGGGAGACCAAAGCCTAACACACAGAGCCTCTCATGCATGCCCCAGAAATCGAACTCATTACCTGCAATGTGGGAGTCACAGGGCCCTGCTAAATGAACTGGCGCTCTTTGTTGGGAACGATTTTAGCATATGCAACACAACCAACTGTTCATGGATGATGCAGACACATTCAGTCTCGATTCAGATTAGGCTTTAATCCACTTCACAAGATTTAGTTATAACATGGTCTTACGGATGGCAATGGGTCAGGTCGGGTGGGTTTTCATATGCCTGTACCTCAACTCTAAATTGTGCCCCATACCCATTACCCGTGAGGACGGGTTTGGGTCTACTTTCCTCCACAGGTAATAGGGCGGGTCCAGGCTGGTTCATATTAGTCCCTTAAAACTAAAAGTATTCTATATTAAAAGGAAATCACTTGAAAATTTAATTTTATATAATTGAAGAATTAGATGGTTAGAAATTTGAACTTCAAGAATTTGAATAGGGTACATGCTATCCAGTACCTGACCCATACCCGATCAAAACAGTTCGCGTAACGATAGGGGTGCTTTTGGTCAGGTATTACCCACATTGTTTGGATTGGGTCAGATCAAGGTCCCACGGATCGGGCACAAGACTATCTCTTATGGGTTTGCCTAACCCAAATTGGACATTCAAAAGCGGAATGAGCCACTTATTTAGAAAATTTTAGTTTTTACTTTATTACAATTTCTTTTCTTTTTTAATTTCTCTATTCAACCGGATTTTGGTGTGTTTTTGTTGTCGCTCAAATCGGACACAGTTATTCCTCGGATCTTTTTACAATTTTTTACATTAACAGTTTCTAAACTTTTTTTGAAAATCAAACAGTTCAAAAACTGATTTTACCAATAATTATTAGGAATTTAGGTTAGAGGTGAAAGAGAGGGCAACTAAACACTTCTCCGTAAACCAAGGCACGATCCAAGTGGGAGATCACTTAGTTTGGTTTCCTAGTTGACATTGGAATTTTATAAACTCTGACTTAGTAAGAAGGATGACCAACAACACCAGTAATTAAATATGGTTTTGGTCATTAACTTAATGCAATAAAAGGATACAAGATCACAATAAGAATTTGGGATCTAAATTCATTCCTTTTCACTCTGACCCGACATTCCAAACTTTTTTTAATGCATATATATATATATGTGTGTGTGTGTGTGAACAGACACATGCATATGATAATAAATATCCAAAGTATCAGACAGGGTACACAAATTTGGATCACGGTCTATTTGAAGCCAAAACGTAGGGATGGCATTATTGGCCCAACCAGTAAGGCCCGACTCAATCCGATCCAAGTGGGATAGGTATTACCTGATTTGACTACGTATGTACCTGACTACGTGTATGTATATATATATATATATATATATATATATATATATATATATATATATATATATATATATATATATGACTACGTATGTACCTGACTACGTGTATGTATATGTATATATATGTATATATATACATATATATGTATATATATATATATATATATATATATATAGAGAGAGATAGAGAGAGAGAGAGAGAGAGCGAGGACACAAGATATGGTGTATCATGTATGTGCGGTATACCACCAATGCATTAAATCCTGATCATTGGGTCGAAAGATTGAATGGTTCATGGTTAAATTTGAAAGACAATAAGTACACATGTATTTTTTTTCCTTTTGAAATTCAAAAAACCGTTTTTCTTTCTTATTCAAAAGGTAACTTTGGTGCACCGCTCACACATGGTGCACTAATTCTAGATTTCTCTCTCTCTCTCTCTCTCTCTCTATATATATATATATATATATATAGAGAGAGAGAGAGAGAGAGAGAGAGAGAGAGCATGCTTCATGCGCATACTCATTCATATTCTAACCTTCTTAAAGATCTTAACCATTCAAGCTTTTAGATCAACGGCTAGACTTTTAAAACAAAAAGCAAATAGTATCGGGTGTTCAAAAAGTACAAATATGTATTTTTTCTTTTGAAATTGGATTTCAACAGCCCATCTTACACACTAAACAATTGAGATATTTGAGAATGTTTAAGCATGAATAGATGTGCACATGGACTAATTTCTCTCACATATAGCAACTCTTTTGTTTGTGAAAATAGGGTTTTCTCTTTCTACATTGTCTTATCCTTTGTCTTGAATATATATGCATGTTTGTGAACATCAAAATTTCAACTACCAAACCCTAAAAAATTTAAATAACTAGATTTATGAATGATTTGATTGTAACCAAGGATACTTTAATTTAACAAATGTTATAAGGTTAGAGTTTGGGTTACAAACACCTTGTACTCATGACGAAGAAAAGAAAAAGAAAACCAACCCGATACCCACCCCATGGGTAACGGGCCGCATATGGGGCAAAATTTTGAGGTTCGTAGCCGGGTATAGGTGTACCCATCCCCGGCCACCCAATTTCCATTCTCTGGCTCGATCTGATTATGATAATGGCTTACATTAAGTCTTTTGTTGTGTAAATATTGCTTTTTAGTGGTGCACTGGTTAGAGTTTGCAATGGCTAAACGTGCAGGTGACTAAACCTGATCTAACTCACTACATCGAATAATTAAACCAATGTTTTGTCATGGCATTTCTCTAATATGACATACTGCACCATCTTAATTTATACTAAAAAAATGCTTAATAAATTATAAAAAGGTCAATATCTTGAAAGCAGCATGACTGCAAAATATTATATTTTCACATGATCGAATCCCATTGGAATGGACACCATCTAAATCTTGAAACAAAGACAACTTTGGTTCATTGTGTTTTTTGCAGCTCATTTCCTTCCAAAAAAATCCAACATGGGAGCAATTATGCAAAAGAGAACTTTGGGTTTTTAGAGTGCCTTGAGGAAAATGACTTCGATCGTCGATGGAACTCTTGTTTATTGGATCGTGTTCGTGTCGTGTTATTTCGTGCTCGTTTGTAGGTCAATTGTAGGCGCTAGGTTTTCCTGTCATATATCAATGGTGGATTTAGAAATTTTTTAACAACGAAGTGTTTAGAGTGGGGAAATTATACATATGGTAGGCCACGGATTCAACAGTGGGATATAAGCTTTCCTATTGACTTCAAATTTCCGGTTAAGCGGATATCACCATGTCTCAATGTAGATCCACCATTGGTAGGCTACCTACCCGTGGGCTTCTTATCAGATAAGTATGTTCTTAGAAGTTATTTATAGGTAGCTTGAAACCGTCAGTTTTGGGTTCCGGTTTCCAAAAATCATGAACCATAATTGGATTGGGAAGTTCCTAATTCTGGTTATGGTTCCTAGGTCAGTTCGGTTCTGGTTCGAACCATTGGGCGGTTTTGAACTGTCCATGTCTAGATGTGGGGGGTTGGGTCCAGTTCATGTCAAGAAACCAAACCAGAAACAAAACAAACAGTTTCAGGTCATTCTTTTGTTCCGTTTCTAAAACCCCTCCTTTGTTTCAAGAGAGTTTCAATCAAAGCATAATCAAGCTCAAAACCATAACAAGACCGGAACCAAACCCATTACCAACAAAACTGGAACCTGGATGGGGAGCCGGTTTTGTTCTGGTTCTAGGTCTCGGTGGATTTGGTACTAGAAGCCCCATATCACCTGCAACTGCCCAGCTTACCAGCTCGCCATGATTCGAACTCATGTTTCATCTGGTAGATTTTACAAATAAAAAGAAGGAATAGATACTAAGGGGTTGCTTGAGAGAACCTTTGACTTGAAAGTCACGAGTTCAATACCCATGGTCATGCATAAATAGTTCCATTCTCATAAATAGTTCAATGCAGTTAAAAAAAAAATCTGTTGCTGTGTAAAACCTGTTATTTATACTTTTTTTTCTCGCTCCTGGTGGTAGCAAGTTCCTTTTTCCTTTTCTTGTTTCCCATTATTGGGACGATTCATCATTTAAAATTCCATAATAATTCCGAGAGTTCATGAGGTGTAACAAGAAATGTCCCCTCATTACTTAATCTGACTTGTTTTCCTGATCCTGCCCTCAGGCTCACCCTCCTGGGGCCATCAACTGATCAAAGTCCAAATTTACAGGCATATAAAAGAATGGACGGCGTGGGACATTGCCAGACGTGCTGCATTTGCTTTCTTTGGTATATTTGCTGGAACAGAAGAAAATCCAGAATTTATGAAAGGTACCTTTTCTCAAAACTGCAAACCTTTTAATACAAACTACATTCTAAAATTCTAATTTATTAAATGGATTTATTGTCCACTGGCTGATGTCGAATCAAAATTAGATAAAAACGCAAAGATTATTGTGGCATGTTCATCTGGAGGAACCATGAGACCCTCCCAAAACCTTCCTGAAGGACAGCAGTCTAGGTACCCTTCTTTCTTCTCCTTCTAGAGTATAGTATGAAAATATTGTTGAGGTAATTTACGTACCAAGACGGATGGTATTTTGAATTTACAGCTCACTCTCTGGGGCCTCATAAACTGTTTATAAAGCCCCCCAGTTAATTGAACAAAAAAAATTGATTCTCTCAAACATGTCAGATAAACTAATAACATTTTGTTAAAAATTGAGATAAACAGAAATGGCAAGAATTCAACCCAAAGAACCACAAGAGGACTGACGAATGCACCAAATTTAACATGGTTTGTGAAAGCCTTCTAGGTCAACCTGCATCCACGGGACAAAAAGAGATGCTCTTGTTTCCAAAGGGAAGCAACATAAGTGATTTACAGAGAGGAACTCTTTACCATTCTCAACTCAAAACCCTAGCTAAAGAGTCATCTCACACCATAGAGCTTAGAAACAAATATACATTAGGTTGCCTTAACAACTAAGGGCCTCTGATATATAAAAGGATAGGCTGTCTACCTGGACAAATAATCCATATGTGGGGGATTCTAGACAGACAGATAAATACATTGCAACTTGAATACATTGAATCCATACCTTTCTAAATATATGCGTATCATTCTAATTTGATTGCGAATATCTCTGGTTTTCTTGTCTCTCTTCAGGTCTCTTATTGCAGCTGACTTGCTGACCCTTAATGGCTACAACAATGTCTTTCACCTAGATGATGGCCTTTATACTTGGTTTGAAGAAGGTTTGCCTACAGTCTCAGAAGACGAAGCCAAGTAAGAGTGTTGATATGTGTGCCACCACAGACACTAATCCTCTTTCATTATTGCACCACCATCTTCTAGCGACAGTAGCTTTTGTTTTATGGCATCTAATTTGGAAAAAGAGTTGTGAAACTAATACTGCTTTATCTGTTTAAGCTGAGCTTCAATGCTTTGTTCTCCTGACCCGAGTCTCCATGAATTTGAATGATTGTTGAACTTGGAACCACAGTGCAAACGACTTTTCTGGGGTGACATTAAATATCTAATGAAATGCACTGTGCTTAAAACAGTGTAGAGGGCGTTTGTAGCAGAAACAATTGAACCAATTCTGTTCTCTTTGCCCCAAAACCTGTGAAATTGACTGTTTATACAACCACAGATTTGATTTTTTTTAGACTTTAAAGATCGCCAGTTTTTAAATACTGCAAATGTCGCCTTCCTGAAAAAATAAAGGGTATTGCTGATGGTGAGGATGATGGTTCCTGCTCCCTAATCACTATTCGAAGTGCAAATGAGAAAGAATGAAGAGCCATCTCGAAGCAGTACGAACTAGGCATGTTTGTTCTCATGTTTGGTTTGGTTCTTGCTCAACCTCTGCAGCAAACCAATCTAATCGGTTTTGGGGAACCAAATCTAACCATTATAAGGTATAAAGCTGAACCAAAGTACACGGTTGTTCTGACTTGGTTCAGCTTCAAACCGTGATTCATTGCGGTTCAAGGTTTCAATATATGAGACTTATAATAACAATTTCATGAATTATAAAATAAGCTGTATACATGTAAAGTTTCAAAAAAAAAAGTTGATAAGTTGTATAATAGACCATCACTTGTTTTAAGCACCTACTAATATACAGAGGGAAAGAGAACATGGTAAATACTTGGATGCATCCAAGTTCAAATTCACTTCAACATATTTTTACCGTTCAATTTACACGATCAATAATAGAATTTAAATTTTAAAAATAAAGAGTATCATTATATTGTATATTTTATATTTAATATATCATCAAATTTTTATTATTGATTATGTTGATTGAACGGTTAAAATTTTAATGAGGCACACTTTGGTTCTACAGTCCCAAATAAAGTAAAAAACTTTGGCATCGAGAAGGAGAGTCGGGCCATAGGCACTAAACCCAACAACTTCGCAAGAAAACCCAAGTGTTTCCTTTTCTCGTGTTGTTATCCTACTTTGAACAAAAACTTGAACGAGATTATTACTTGCAAATCAAATACCAAACCATAATTAAGGCTTCCACACTGGTGGAGGACATTATTGTAGGCTTACTTGATGCTCGACTCTAAGGAGTGCTTTGCTTAATTCCATCTCACCCAAGTTTTTCACAGTAGAAACTTCTAAGTATAGCCTACGGTCACTTAACTTGACCCTAATAGATCTTACATACTGAAAATACAGTAATGAGTTAGATCTGGATCAAGTTCAGACCCACATTTGAGATTTCAAATGTAGAAAAAAAAACCTTAAAAATGAAACAGAAACCAACATAATTTTTTATGTAGAGGATTTTTCTTGGAAAAAAATGAGACTTTTACTCTTATTCAAGATTATTAGGAGCAATGTTGGAACATTGAGATCTTCAACTCTATGTTGAGTTGTTTTAGTGATATTACGATAGTGTTTGGATAAGCAGTGCGGAACAAATAGTGCCAATGGCATAAAAAACGGCAAATGAAACCGGAACCAGACCAGAACCACAACCAACGGTTTCAAACAGCTGGTTACACACACACACACACACATATATATATAGTATTCTTTTTTACATTTCAAAAAATTTAACACTTTTCTGGTTCCGAGCGGTTTAGGACTCAAAACTGGCGGAGTCCCATTTTTGTTCCGGTTCCTGGTTCAAGGAAAACTAGAACCGGCAGTTTGGAATTGCCAAACGGAAGATGGATAACCAAATGAAGTACAAGATTGTTCTTGGCATGAGTCGACAGTGTTCTTGTGGTATCTGTACGTAAACTTTTAACCTACTTGAACATGTAGGAACGTAAACGGGTTGGATTTGGATAGATGCAAGTTTATCGAATATGACTATTCAGATACTACTGTAATAGGATTTGGAACCGCTCATGGAAGACGGAAACCAAATTTTAAAAGAAAACTAGCTATTTCAGTGGTTATGTTCATGTATAAATTAAGTTAAAACATGATCGTTTGAGTCTTTTCTTTTTGGGCACAATGGGGAAGCCAAAGCAAGATTGCACGGCCCGAGTATCGAAACCTTAGGCAGGTGATTTATTGCTCTTCCGCTAATTTAAGTCACTTCTAAATCGCATTTTAAATAGCACATGTCATTGGATTTTAACAAATGTCGTCTGGTAGGTCTGCACATTAATTTATAATGGGTAGCTCCATTAGTAGCATCATCTCAACTATATATATATATATATATATATATATATATATATATATATATGAAAATGAGAGTTGTTAAACACCCTTTCATCCCATATTCTACTCGGGCATTTATGAGATCACACAAAAGATATAAATGAAGTCACTTGTCAACATTGATACTATTTAATATACATGAATGCATTAAATGTGATGCAAGACGTGTGTTTGATTATTAAAGTTTGATTGATCGCACTAATGATAATGATAATTAATTAATGTTTAGCATAAGAGATTGTCTAGGAGCTTCCTCCCTTTCTCTTTATATATGTGTATGTATGTATATATACAATGTAATATAAGATGGGTACATTGATCACTACCGTCCGAGTGATGATCAATAAATGTCTAGCATGGGAGGTTGTCTCTCTCTTATATATATATATATACATATGCATACATATACATATACATATATATATATATATCATATTTTTTTCTAATGTTTTAGACTCTTCTAAATTATTTACTTTATTTTGCCACGTTTTAAATCCACAGATAAGAAATATGAATTGAGCATGTTATCATGGAGGTACATAAATGTAACTTTTCCTTTGTCTCATTGTTGAAGATTGGGAATAGATCGACCGATGCTCAAAAGTTTGATGCATGTCACATGCATGCGTACGTGATGCATGGACCCATTGCCGCTGAATGCTACAAGAACGGTTTCTCATCCCATGAACATGGTTCCGTATGTGGATGTCATTGGATCGGATATAGTCTAGTAGTGGGCCCACTTTAGGGCAAGGTGCAGCATGAGCCTCATCCAAATTCTGAAATATTCTTGGGTTTGCTACTTTATATATAAAAATACAAATACTGTATCGAGTGAAATACAAGTACGCTTCACCCAAAATACAAGTATGTGTTACCCCAAGAAAATTCCTGGGTTCGCCACTGGGATGTATCAAAGTTCAATTAAACTTTGGACCCAAGTGGTATGATTCACTATTCGGGAAAAGGAAAATGTGCTGCGTCAATGATTCAATCATGTTAAAAGTCAGACTGTTTATGAACCCAACACGGAACAACTTTACACAACACGATCTGAACAACTTATATTTATCATGAATATTTGGTGTCCACCTAAACTTAACTCGAAGAACTGGTTCATGATAAATATAAGTTGTTTTGGCACAAATACATACACACATCCACATCCACATACACACACACACACACACACACACACACACACACATATATATATATATATATTCACACACAAAAGTTCGGGAGAGCTTGTAGCATATGTGCACGAGCCATTGTGTTAAATCAGGTATAAAAATTTTAAAAATACACAAGCAAAATGTTAGCTCATCTCATAGGGCTCTTACACTCCAATTTTGTTGGTGGTGAGTTCAATTTGGAGGAAATGCATTACGGTGTTACGTTAGACTTCGGCCTTCTGCTTTAATCACAAAAATAAAAAGCAAAAAGTTCATTTGATTTAAATATAACTTATAGAATGTAAGTGTATCTTTAGTCTTTTACTTTTTACTCTTAATTGAAATCATTAATAATGATTTAGCACTATCTTTTTTTTCCTAAACCACAAAATCTCTCTCTCTCTCTCTCTCTCTGTGTGTGTGTGTGTGTGTGTGAGTGTCTCAATTATATAATAAAATCTCAGAAAAAATATTAATTTATGATTGACATATTTCCCTTTTCTTTATATTAAGTTGGATCCAATCCGAGAGAGAAGCAACGCTCGCACAACTGGACACACTCGGATTCGAGTACAAATTAGTCAAACTTCGTGGCGTGCAATACGCGAAATACGTAGAAGCGCACGCAAAGTTAAACGTTGCCTGTAAGATACTCACGATATCCTGTTACTGTCTAAACTACGTGTTAAAGTCGACCTGCTACCTTTTGGCTCCTTTGCACAAAAGTCACGCTTAGATTTTGTTTTCCTGGTGAATCCGAGCTACCAGTAGGAAGGCAAAGATGGGAAAACTTTTCTCAGTCGTGTTTTGGTACTTGTAGAACGTTTGGAAACGTACACATTTTCCCGAGAAAATATGTCCAATGAGTTTCCTTTATGATGCCATTAAAGTTCACTTTCAGACTTCTGGTGGAGCCAATAAATGCCAAATAGTGATTATTTTAATAAAAGTGGGATTGGCTCTAGCTTTTCCTAAAGATAACAATGTTTATTCCGTATTGAAGATTCAGAGAATTTGCAGGATTTTTACATGTCTGAACTCGTGGTTTCAGATTATTTTAAAGAATAAAAGTTCCTTTAGAGAAGTTAAAAATGTAAATGAAACACCATTATTCATTTCACAAAAGATGACAATCTTTCTTTTCCTTCTCTTTTTTTCTTTCTACAAGAACGCCCAAGCACGCTTAAGGTATCGATCTCATGACCTTCTAACTTTTGAGTCAACCCCTTAACAAGGTGAGCTATTGCTTTTTGCCGGAACCAAGATGGTTTTAGATGGAGTCTTAAAACTTACAAAGCTAAAAAACAATACCAAGTGGCCAAACCAGGTCTCTCGGAGGGGCAAAATCTGGACCTGGAAATGAACCGGCACCCTCTTAGGTAGGGATCCAGTTCTAAGGTGATTCAAGTTTCATATTTCAGTCCCCGGTTCATTAGAAAATTCATAAAAAAATATGGATTTTTAGAACTGAAAAAAGAACTTAGAACAGTAGAGGAACCGAAACTGTATTGCAGAAGTCCTTGGGGTTCCGGTTAGGTCCGATAGTGGGCCAAATCGGCTGCCTTCAGAGCAAGCACATGAGAAAGATGAACATACTTCGGTATCCATGCATTTTTATATATCATTGACATGGCCGTGTCTACTATGAAAAAAGGCTTAGTTGTTGTTGTTGTATCATTGACAGGGCCTATAACATATTAGGCAAGTATATATATATATATATATATATATATATATATATATATGTATATATATATATATATGTATATATATATATGTATATATATGTATGTATATATATGTATGTATGTATATATATATATGTATGTATATATATATATATAAAAGAAGTGGAAATGCTCAAACCACATAATGGCTCAAAACTACTAAAGCATTTTTACCTCGATTAACATGATGAATATTTTGGATTAAATAGGCTTCTTATTAAAGAAACTTGCGGAATGTAAAGACATAATTTGAGCTTCAATAGCATGCCTACATTACTTGTAAGAGGTTCCCTATAAGGTCTTCACTCTATTTAATTTCACAGAATAAAGAATATCGTCGCGACTCACATGGGACCGTAACATGGGCCATTGAGCTTTCAAATGTTCTTTAAAAAATCTCATAAGGCACACTTTAGGACTCAAGCCAAGCTTGAGTCCCGATCTTTAATGAGCCGAACTCGAGCTACTCGAATATAGTTTGAGTCGAGCTTCCCATTACACTCCTAGTGAACTGGTTCGTTCAGGCAAGCCGGTTTGGGGTGCACTTGGCGGGTTCATCGATTCTGGGCCGGCTTTTTGGTCGGCTTAAAAAGTGAGACGAACCGGATCAAAGTCCGGTTCTCAGTTCAACTGGTTCGATGGGTCGGTCCGGTCCGATTTCACAATCGGTGCTCTTCTCTCTCTTTTTTTCTTCTTTTCTTTTAACTAAAATAAGATAAATAGAAAAAAGGAGGAGTCGTAAACGTGAATTGCCCATGAGGTATTTGATTACGATGGCACTTGTATGATATGAGAACGTGGCATGCCGCCGACCTATTTGAGACTGCCGCTGACTCTCTTCGTTTCGGTGGTCGCGTCTCTCTCTCTCTCTCTCTGTAGGGCTATCATCATGGCTGGAGTCTCCGTGACCGCAGCTACGACAGCGGGCCGGTTTGGCCGGATTCCGGTCGTTGGCCTGAGGCCCCGGAGAGGAAGCGAGTGCGCCTTCTTTTTTAAGTGGCCGGGGAGACAGAGGAAGCTGGCTGCATGCTTCGGAATGAAGGAAATGAAGAAAACTGCTAGCGCTAAGCTTGATTTGGAAAAGCAGGAGGCGAAGAAACGGAGGAAAGAGGATCTTCAACAAGATGAGGTGGATAGGGGAAATGAGAGTCTGGAATCGACGGTTCTAATGACGCCGAACGACGGGCAGATGGATCGAACGGCCAGGAAGCAGAAGGAGAGGCATGCCTACCTGTTCGCCGCCGTACTCTCGAGTCTAGGCGTGACATCCATGGCCGCCGCTTCCGTCTATTACAGATTTTTGTTTCAGATGGAGGTTTTCTGCTAGTCTTTCTCTTTCACTCCTTCGTATCATACAAACCATTTGGGGATTAAGCTCCTGACGCGATTCAAGTCCAACATGCAGACTACTTTAATTTTTTCTAATTTCTTTCGCGATTGTTTTGTAAATATTGTTTCTTGATTTCGTTTGTGGGTTTGGGAAGGGAGCGGAGATTCCGGTGACAGAGATGGTCGGCACATTCGCGCTTTCCGTCGGAGCTGCGGTAAGAAGTTTCCGTACTCCTTTTCATTTCCTTATTCGCCGTTGCTCTTTCTCGTGAAAAACTACTCTGCAAAGCTTATGCAGGCGGGCAAAATTTTCTTCACAGTGATACGATGATGACACAGCGACACGGTTATTGGTGTCCTTTTGGGGAAATGCTTTTCCAGATTCATTTATTAAGTAAATATCCTTTAAAAAATAAATAAAATCCCCAAAAGAATCACAAGTGTCGAGCTTTTTCCTTAACTTTTCAAAATTCGATTATTAGAGGAAATATATATTCTTGAAAATTAAGATCTCTACAAACTTAGTCTGGATAGATCGTGTCCTTGTGATTTGTTGTGGTGCAGGTGGGGATGGAGTTCTGGGCAAGGTGGGCTCATCGAGCTCTTTGGCATGCCTCCATGTGGCCTATGCATGAGGTAATTAATCTGAACCAAGCCCCCGTTCATTCAATCTTTATTAAAGATTTGGGTTTTTTAGACTGACGTACATGGTTCCGAACATGCACCCACAAAAGATTATACTTGAATTATGCTCTGAATTGGCAATACGCGTGTGTGTGTGTGTGTGTGTGTGTGTGTGAGAGAGAGAGAGAGAGAGAGAGAGAGAGAGAGAGAGAGAGAGAGAGAGATCCAACTGTATGTGGTTTAGTTTAATTTAGTTTGGTGGAAATTACAGTCGCACCATCGACCGAGGGAGGGTCCATTTGAGCTAAATGATGTGTTTGCCATCATCAATGCCGTGCCGGCTATCGCCCTTCTAGCATTTGGCTTCCACAACAGGGGCCTCCTCCCGGGTTTATGCTTTGGTGCTGTGAGTCTGCTAGCTATATAGCTTATTACTTTTGTATTTATATGTAATTAATTTAATCTTTTTTATTATCTTATGATTAAGCATGATTCATGTGAATATTTCCACAGGGTCTTGGTATCACGGTGTATGGTATGGCATACATGTTTGTGCACGACGGTCTGGTCCACAAGAGGTTTCCGGTAGGTCCAATTGCTAATGTGCCTTATTTTCGGCGTGTCGCGGCAGCACATCAGGTTGGTTCGTGAACCACCTTGCTCCTTCTAGCATCTCCGATCATGGAGTCTTGGTAAAACTGTTCATTGTATGTTGGTTGCAGGTGCACCATTCTGAGAAGTTTGATGGGGTGCCCTACGGTCTCTTCCTTGGTCCAAAGGTATGTCTACTACTAAGATCACAAACTGCATATCACGAATCCTTAGCGTATCGTGGGGTTGTGACGCAATTCCTCCTCGTGACGGTATTTATACGGTTGTGCCATACGTTAGGTTAGGTCATGTTAGCCTCTATACAGTAAACAGGCACGACGGGTTCCGGCTTTCACCAGAACCAGATCTGGCCAACTAGAAAGGAACCACAACGGAAACTGGATGGCTGTGTTTGATTCGTAAGTGGGTTTTTGTGCAAGGTATGCTAGCAACATGAAAGTGGAGGCACTTGGGTTTTTGGATCTGATACGAAACGGGATTTTAGAGACTTTGGAACTTCTAGCACAAAAATCGAGGTCCAGTTATCCTGGAACCACGAATCAAATACACTGTCCTTACTCTCGTGGAGCAAGAACTGGAACCGGTGGTTCAAGCCACCAGTTTGGGTTCCATTTTGGAAGGTTTTCTTCCCAATTTTTCATTACCTTTTCTTAGTTTTTTGGTGTTTGGTTCGAGCTAGAACTGGAATTATAACCGGCCGTTACAAGAGGAACCGGTTCACTTATGGTTTACGGTTTCGGGGCAACAAGAATTGACTGTTTCAAATCGTTGGTCCTAGTTTACCTGGAACCGGTCGTGTCATACTTACAATCTTGAATATGTTTTTTTTTACCTTTTATGATATGAAAGAAGTACCTTGAACTATATGTTATTTACAACTCGGATTATATTGACTTCCTTGACTATCAATACCTTCGATTGATTCGTGTGGGGCTATCTTACTTTGTGTAGGAATTGGAAGAGGTGGGAGGCATTGAAGAGCTAGAAAAGGAGATCCAGAGAAGGATTAAAGCATATGAAAGCAGAAAATTATAGTGCCAAGGGAGATTAATGGCGAGTACTAATCCGAAATTGAGATCCATCGTCCCTTTCGTTTCATCTTGTTGGCTGTAATATTCCGTCAGAACACCTCTTGTTGCTGGTGTCGTGTCCTCTTTCGTGTTAGTTCAAATAGGAGATTGTAAGTGATGTACCACGTGTCGTTTGTTGGTGTCACGGTGATATGGCTTGTTGAGAGGCGGTGGTTTATGCCGACAGTCCGTCTTCAGTTACCTCT
Organism: Brasenia schreberi; assembly: GCA_036023115.1. Classification (NCBI taxonomy): domain Eukaryota; kingdom Viridiplantae; phylum Streptophyta; class Magnoliopsida; order Nymphaeales; family Cabombaceae; genus Brasenia; species Brasenia schreberi. The sequence goes on along the minus strand of JAYKKT010000073.1, from coordinate 18,679,392 downwards.
CGGCCCCATGGAGGGCTGCCCGTCTGGAGAATTTTGGTGTTTCAGTGTGTTCTCTTGAAAAAAAAAAAGAGCAGCAGGATTACATAGCTCTCGAGACTGTGCGTGTGGGATTTCGATTCTTGGTTGCTGGCTGTGGGGAGTTTCGTCTCCGAGAGGGTGGTGCATGTGTGTGTTAGGCTTCAGCCTCCAATTATAACAAAAAAAGAAAATTTGATCTCTTACCTCCTTTCGAGTACGATGCAGAGGTTGAAGCTAGATGTAACCTTCCCCCCCCAAGTTTTTGAACTCACGATCTCCAAGTGATGGTTCACCCCACTAACCGATTAAGTCACGATTTTTTTTACACGAGGAGACCGCCGCCTAGCACACACTCCATGCATCCCTGGAGAGTCGAACTCCCCACCATTACCGAGGCGTTAATAAGAGGCGCTTCTAGGAGCCAGTGAACTCTTCTGAGATAACGATAAGCATTTCAAACAATTATGTCACAGAAACTTTCTTCCCCGCGTATAAGCGACCAATGAGACGCGGGGAAATTTCTTTCTTTTTTCAAGAAAAGGACTTCCCAGTCATGCATTTTCTAAGTATTTGTCCATAAAAAGGGAAAAAATAGTAATTAAATTTAGAAAATATTTAAAAATTAATAGGAACACCAACTTGGGACTTGTGGCGTAGATGGCAGGCCGTCTTTGTGACACACACAAGTGATGCATGGAAAGGGACGAGGAACACAAGTTAAGAAATTTGGTAAAACGATTCCCTCTTAATCGATCGTGGTGTGGGGCACTGATCCTCGATCCAATCCGGTTAGAGAAGAAAACCAACTAAGACATTGAAGAACCGAAGTCGAGAAGCAAATTCGAATTCAGTTCGGATCATGTTCATGCACAACTGGCTTCCCTTTTATCATTATGATTATGGAATTTGCATTGATCGAAATACATTTACATGGTCTGTATCCGAATTGGACACATGGATGATGAGTCGAACGCATCTACCAGGCTGCTGCCGGAGTGAGTTCCTTGGTTTGTCTCAGCTCGAGCCAACCTCATTCAACTCAGTCCTGCTTGCCTCGGAGAATGGACTGGCGTACGCTCATGCAAGTAGGTGAGCTGAGCTCTGCATTGGTTCGGCATGTCTTCGCTCAGTTCATATAGTTGAGTCAATAAAATATTCACTACCTTCATTTGATAGTGAACTATACGACATTTAAGCAGTACATTCTTAACAAAATTACAACTTCCATAATTAAAAAGAATTATATTTACATATTGTAATCAACATCAACTAAATAATCTTCATCTTCTCCTCCTTGTTTAAGATCATCACTACCTTCAACTTCAAAATGAAAATCATCATTTGATATTGTTGCACTCTTCCAAATTAATTCATTGAATGTCCTCGTTCAGTTAAGAGTGTATTTGTTTCACTATCTTCCACAAGGCACTCCTCTAGGATATCAAAATTGTTTAGACTTATTAGATCAAATTGGTTCTCCTCCCTTTTTAACTTTGTTGCTTGCCTTCAAGAAAGATAAGAAAATAAAATTAATAATTAAATAAACAAAATATTGAATTGAATACTTAATTAGTAACTAATCATTTATTTCCTTTTTTGGAGCCGCATGTTATAATGAATGAAAACTAGGTCATTTTGAGCCACTTATGTTCCAACCTGTTCATTTTTTTGTGTGGATATGTTCAAAGATTTCCTTTCAATATCAGTTGCACTATAGATTTGGCTCAGAACTTTTATTGCAAAATCTCTCAAGTTTGGGCAGTCACTTTGAAACCTATTCCACCAAACATCTAATAGAAAAAGACAAACATAAAGAGTTATTCCACAATAAATATAAGATTTAAGAAACTTAAATATTAAGAAAAACAATTTACCTAAACGCATATTATTACGGTTGTGAATGGCTACGGAGAAGCCCATCAAGTGAAGAACATTATCATAGATTTTTATCTCTCGATGTATATCATTTTGTATACTCTCATTAGGGATCAATTTGTCTATACAATCAATGATACATCAATTAACCTCACTGTCCCTTTTAAGCTTATATAATTCCTAAATGTTGGATTTAGATAGTAAGCTGTTGCATAATTCCTCAATAATATTTCGCACAGACATATAATCTCTCTTTTTTTTATTAAAATTGCTTCTAATAACTTCTTTAGCCATGTGCATGGCTTTATAAAGATATCTCATAAATAACTTCTATTCACTATAAGCCAATCTCAAAACTTTGACTAAAGGTCATGTGTTTCTTACTAGTCTAAGATTGGAGTTCCAAAATGTACTCTTAAAGACCGTCTCTAAAATCTCATTGAATTTTCTATTCTTTCTATTTTAAGGCAACTCTTTAAATTGTTGTCACTCATCTAAGGAAAACATTTTCTTCAATACTTGCTTTTGTTTAACGTACTGATAAGAAATTAGTTGCAAACTGAGTAACATATATACGATTGAGCTCTACACCATCTATATATCTCTTTATCATACATAATACAAAAGCATGATTATAGATAAATTTTATGATATCTTGACAATACTCAGTTGTTGCTTTTACCTAATCTATCTCTCCAATATCCTCGAAGATGAGAACTATACAATGAGTTGCCTATGGTGTTGAATAAAAAGACCTATAAGTATAAGTTAACTCATTTCCAACTGCTTTATAATTAATTGTATTATATGTAATTAATTGAACTACATTCTCAAGCCCAATCTCTAATATCACCTTATCAAATTATTACCTTAGAACCTAAGACAGTATGTCGCTCCTCTGACATGTCTAGGGATCTCAAAAACATAAGTCCTTTAAAAAAATAGAGAAGAAAGTTAACAAAGTCCTTCCTCGTCTATCTGTCCATTCGTGTGTCATGATAGTACATCTCGTCTCATTGCATGACTCTATCAAAGTCGAACAATACTCTTGGACTTAAAGGATAGTCTTATCTAATAGTTTTTCTCTCAATTTTTGATAAGATGACATCTTATACATTGCATCATTAACAATGATATTTTTTATTGCTTGAAAATGAAGAGAATTTGTTGCATTAAATAGAATGCATGCATCATAGGAAGAAAAATTATTGTATGCCAAAATAAGTTATTCATCTAGCTCTTCCTCTTTTACCACTTTCAACCTCTTTCTTCTGATTGTAGGTCGAGAACTACTACTACAAAACTATGTCCTAGCATAAAAAGGGATGCTATCTCTAAGTCCAATAACATCCTCTTCTTGAAATATCTCTATATCATCCTTTTGATATTTTCTCAACTATATTCTCAATCATCTGTAGACATTGTCATTTAATAACTTTTGGTACTTTTATAACTTTGTCTATGTAAGGAACAACCTCTTTCCTAATCTAAGTAATGTTTCAAATGAGAAATTCTATCACTAATCATCTTATAACAAAAATTATCTATAACCATGCTTTTGTATTATGTATGATGATGAGATATACAAATGGTGTAGAGCTCAATCGTAGAGTTGCTATTCGGTTTGCAACTAATTTCTTATCAGAGTGCATTGATTCTAACATTAAAAAAATGCTTGGGCGGCCTCACAGTCGCAGGTCTTTGCGTTTAAGAACTTGCAGAACAGTTCCTTGTCTAAAAGAAAATGAAAAGTCTCTTGAGGTTTTTAGATGTTTCTCTGCAAGCTATTTCAATTTTCTCACTAAGCTGTTTACTCACTTCTGACCAGCTTAGGAATCTACTTGAATCTGTCTCATTCCCAATCGATCTTCTAAGATCGGTCTGGGTTAATCTAGTCTGAACCTGTTGGAACGTATCAATTGCTGCGTGTGACGAGAACCAAAAGCAATGATAAAGCAAAGTATCTAACCGTGAACCTTGGCCACCACCACTAGCTCCACTTAAGGTAGGGCTCGGGAATTATCCTCGGTTTAGGACCTGATGCCTACTTTGATGGCTTCCTGTTTTGGTTCCGACTTTCCCTGTTTCCACTCTTTCTCAAACTTGTAACTCTAAAAACTCAGCTACGTCTCCTTAATCCACATATCTTTGATGTAGTTCAGCTTGTAGTTATAAGATTTTTCACTAAAAGATGGCCTTGTCCAGGTAGTCTCTGCTGCTCTGTACCATCCAATTCTTCCTCTAATGTCATAACCGTCTTGTTAATCTATCCGAGAAAGTTCGTTGAAACTTCATAAATCTCTTCTGATCTTGAGTTGTATTCATCTAGCACATTGAAACCGTGTGTTTCTCTGTTGATCTCAATGCAACTACACCCAGAGCTCTTCGTAAGTCCTTACTCCATCATCTACCTCACCATTTTTGCCTCTTCTCACTTCCCAGCCTGCGCATAAATATTAGCTAGCAGGATGTAATTTCCTTCGTTCTCTGGTTCGATCTCAAACAACCGATATGCAGCAAGTTCTCCAATACTGCTGTTATGAACTGAAGCAGCGGCCAATAGTGCACCCCATACTCGTGGGCTGGGTTCCTGCTGCATCTTTCTGATAAAGCTGGCTGCTTCTTCAAGCATCCCGGCTCAACCATAAGCATCAACCATGCACGCACAATGTTCGAGAGTCGGGTTTATCCCATAAGTAGCCAACACACTGTCGAAAATCCACTGAGCTTCAACCACCAGACCAGCACCGCTGCATGCAGTTAGGACTGAAGCTAATGTGATTGAATCAGGTTCTACGCCACTATCAACCATTGCTCGAAACCATGACAAACAGGTATCTGCATGGCCATGGGCTGCATATCCAGCTATAATTGACGTCCAAACAAATGAGCTCCTCATCAACGTCGAAGCAAATACTCCACCAGCCGCTTCAAGGCTTCCAGTTTTTGCGTACATGTCAATCAGTGCACTCGCCACACAAACGTTTTGATCATAGTTGTTCCGGATAACATATGCATGGATCTCTTTTCCGCTTCGTAAAGCAGAAAAGTATGAACAGACGGGAAGGATGCTAGAAATCGAGACCGAATCCGGCATAAATCTTGCCATCTGCATTGCCATGATTGGAGCCTATGCGTGCACTTCCCAGGTCGCAGGTTTTTGAATAGAAAGTGATGAGTTTGGGGCCGAGAAAGTGGCCGGGATGGACGGAAAGAAGGACGAGACGGTCGTGAAGTTGGTGACCGAGCAACAAGAAGCGGTGATCGGTGCAATGCTGGATAAGCGAGCCCAAATTGATATAGTTGGGAGGGTTCGCCGTCGGCTGTAGGCTAGCTAGAACCCTCTGCAGGCCGCCGATTCTAGTGGTCAGCATCAAGGAATTTGATAATGATGATGGCGGTGCCTTTCTTTTCTTCTCCGTCCTTGCCTTCCTTTGAATTTGAAAGGAAGAGCTGCTCCTTTCGCTCTTCCAGCATCGTCGTCCCACCAATCACGAGATCGGCAAAGGATGAATTCGACCTTCTCCTTCCTTTGTGATTTCACAATCTCTTTTACAGCAGAGGGATACATATGAAGCGCCCTGCGTTCGGAGGAGAAGCCTTCAAATGGTCGTCGTCGTCGAGGAGCATCGAAGTGTTGCCAATCTAGTCGGGCTGGCAAACGAATCTGGCTGCTCTGGGATGGCAATATTGAACCCATCAGTGCAACCCCGACCCAACCCGACTCGAACGGGGCGGGGAATACCCGACTCGATCACGTTCGGGTACGTTTCCCTTGTTTCTGGCCCGTATCAACCCGTTATGAGAATTCGAACCCACATCTGCCCTGTTAAGGTTCTTATCGAGGCCGAACGGCTATAGGGTATGCCCGGCCCCGGCCCTTCTCATTGCCAGCCCTATCATAGATGGACCTGGTTTGGCTTCGTAAACGAATCGAGTTGCTCGTAACTGGGTCGAACATGAACAAGGTGCAACCATGCATATTTCTTTAGTTAACAAAAGAGCACAAACAAAACCTAACACAAGTTCAAACAGCAGAAACAATCTCAAACTTAGTTCGGTATGTTTCGGGTCCAGCTCTTGTTTGGTTTGTTCAGGTCATTTGTGGGTCCTTCAATCTAAAAGGGCTCACCGGAACAGTGAGTAATCTTACTACCAAGAGAAAAAAGAGAGAGATTTACTGACGTTCATTGGCTTCTTCCACACTCCTTGAGAGGATAAATTGTAACGTTGAGCGTTAATGGGGGATATGAAGGGCCTTTAAAAAGGGACCCTTCATAGTGCATTTTTTCAAAGAGCTGGGCAGCCTTGAACTAGCCGGAAAACAGGAGGAGTCGGTTGGAATCCAGTGAGTTCAATATTTTTTCAGATTTTCGTTTTTTCTTTTTATTTTTTGATGAAAAACTTGTTGAAAATCATTGTTTTGGGCTTGGATTGGAGGTTTGAGGTAGAACTAAGCATTTTGGTGGGGTAGGTAAGCAATGACGTCGATTTGACCGGAAAACGGTTATGCTTCGCCGGAAACCGGTGAGATCGATACCAAAAAAAAAAAAAACTTTTGGGTATGTCCTTCATTTCCGTATCGTGTCATGTCTGAATTGTCATGAACCGACACTGTTTTGTGTCGTGTCCTCGTGTCGCGTGTTAAGAACCAGTTCTGTGTCAAAATAGGTTCTGTATCGGAAATGAGTCTAGTTTGGGTCGTGTCTTGAAATGGGTTTCTGTGTTAAGAATAAGACCTATGTTAGTAGTTACAGGTTCTGTGTTGATATAGTGACACAAACTACCTATTGTGTCACTCATTTGGATTAGGTATAAAATTGGGTATCGATTTGGATCTTGGATAGCTTAAACGGATCCAAATTGGGGTTTGGGATTCGATTCGGATATAGTTTGTTTCGTTAGACTTATAGTTAAATAAATTTTAATGTTTCAATTATTTGTAATTGTTTAGAGATTAAACTTGAAAGATTTGGTGGTGATAAGAGTGGCCCAGCAACTTGGAGACTGGATCTTAGCGCTCCTTCAGGTAGGGGGTTATGCATTCTTTTACAGAACCATACTAGAAGTGATTTTACTGTTTTAGATAGATTTAAATGTGCATGATTGATAACTGTTTTATTGAAGTTTGTGAAATATTATTCGCAATTATGGGTTATTTGATATGCCTTTTAAATAGAACATGTTTATGACACTGTTTGATAAAGAGCATGTTTTGATATGCATGTGTTGTGTGAACATGGTATTTAAATGTTGTTTAAATATTGTATGGATATAAGTTTGATTTTGGATATTCGTGGATCTGGATATGATTTGTGAATGTGATGAACTGTAATTGGTTTTAGAAATGTAATGATGTGTGAATATACGAGTCGTACTTGTGTGGTTTGTGTGGGGTCTCTAGAGACTTGCAGGTCCCTCGGGCGATCCGACTTGGGGCGACTACAGGGTGTGTTCCCGGGCACTCTACCGTGAGAGTCGGCGTGGTTACCGTCGGGGACGGGGTTACCGAGGTCACGTTAGGGAGGGCCGGATGACTCCCGTGGCCTTTGGGGCAGACACAGTATGTGCTGTAATTATCGGAACTAATGATGTGCGTGCGTGTGTGTGAGTGTATGCGTATGAATTTGAGATCATGATTTAAAGGTAAATGTGTTTTGCTATGAAATGGTTGCGAACTATGCATGCTTTTGGTATGTTTTCTGTTTAAAGATGCTTAACCTCCCTACTGAGCTATGTATAGGAGCTCACCCTATTGTTTTACAGCTCATACCGAACTATGCATGCTTTTATTCGGGGTTATTGTTAGGTGAGCCCCGCACCATTTTGGACATGTTGTTTAGAACTTCGATATGAATATTTATTTCAGTTAGATATTTCTTGAATTTGAATTAAATTGGTATTGTATTTGTTTAATACTCACCATCACGCCCGTGCGAGAAGTGGCCACGTGGCATCGGCTCGGGCTGGATCGTGGTCGCGACCCGTGCCGGTGTGACATAAATAGATTACAGTTCAGCCAGAAAAGATTTGACTCTCCAAAGGGCTGTTAACGAATCCAATGTGGCCAGTGAATTCGTTTCTACCGTCCGCCTGAATGCAGCATTTGATTTGCATTTGCAAAAACTTAACAATATAAATCAAACTTGCTTTTCAACACTCAATTGTGCGATCTATCATCACCGGCTACAGAACAAAATCAGTGGTAATTAGCCGTGATAGTTTTAAATCTAACAACACTATTAAGGTTGATATCTCCAGCACAACTAAGAATGAACGTATACCACAGATATTATGAATCACGCCATCTATGTTCTCCTCGGCATTCCACCTCTCGCACTCATCTCTCGGCCTTTTTCCCGTTTCTTGAGCTTATGTCGTTTTCTTCATGTGCACCCACTGCCTCCACCTTCTGACGTTCCCTGTGTTCGGTGAATTGTTTGTTTACGAGCTCATTCGATGTATTGTGACTATTAGATCGTTGCTTTCCTTCCTTTCCGAAGCTACCCACTTGCTTGGCCGCATCAACATCATGGTGGTGATTCCTCCTTTCTTCCCGAAGGATAGAAAGCTCTTCCATGGCCGCAGCAGATTGTTTCAGGAAGGCAGAGACCTCTGCAGTGGCACCACTCCGGCGGGAGGTAAATCGGTTGAGAACGGAAGATACCGAGGAGACAGAAGCCGGCTCGGAAGATGCGATCTTTCCCTTCACAAGCGCCATCGTTGCCAAGAGTCTCAGACCACAAACAATCAAACTTGGCCCCTTCCCTAGCCGAAGTTTAGGGCTTTCACTGAAGGATCAAAATATTAGCCATTGCCCCCACAGCTCTGTTGGTTTTCCCATTGGCCCATTACTTTTATCCACAATCTCTGAATTTGTAAAAGAGGCGTTAAGAACTTAAATTTGATAAGTGAAAATAGAATGAATCAAAGGATTCTCCTTTCTTACTGCTTGGATTCCTTCAGTAACCTTCGGTACCATCGTCTTTGACTTTGTCGTTTGGGGTGCTCATTCTAACTTGTAGTCGATGGCATGAATTAGCCGTGTCATCGTCTACCACTAGAAGTCAGTTTGTCTTTATTTTTTCACAGAATTTGAGCTCTCTTCATCCACGGAGTTGAGCTTGTTCTTAATTGCTGCTATCACTGATGACCTGCTCATACCAGCAGTGGAGCTCCCAAAAGTAGTGGACTTCTTAGCATCATCGGCACTTTTACATGCTTTAGCTGCATACCTGTAGACTTCTCACCAGCAAAGCGAACAACTAATGGCCGTCCACAAGCTAATTTACCATCCATCTTCTCCAAGGCCAATTGAGCTTCCTGCATTCTCACGTGGTACAGCTCGTTTTGGGCCACTCCTGTGCCATAAGAAGTCCACAGATACCATCTTACCAAAAGGAGAAAACATCTTAATAACTTGGGATCTGCCAAAATTTGACATGGGATTAGAAACATGCAGGAATCACATGTATTATTATCAAATGAAAACCCAATAAAATAAACAACAAAATGCATGAAATAAGATATGCTTACTCTGTCACTGGCTGATCAATGTTACCAATGTATAACCTGCTTTCACACCTCTTATCAATAGTATCTCTTCCCTGTGCTGAATCAGAAATTGAAGTTAAGTTCTTGATAGAATACAACACAACAGATGTGGAAATTTCACTTTGAAAGAAAAGTAAAAGGTTTGATGGTTAAAATGACTCCTTTATCATATGGATCTCAGATCAAAGAATCCAACCATCGCCCTGATGGTGTCATAGAGTGACAATCTGCAAAATGAAATCCAGGCAATGGACTATGAAGTTATTAGACCAGACTTCTCCAGCTTTAAAACTGGCCACTATCGATCATCCAGCATTGTTTAGAGATGGACCTCATTCAAGACAAAGAGACAAAACGAAAGAAACACTCATGAACCCACACATGATAGACACCATTATAAAGTCACAAACGGCTGCAATTACACTACTAACTCAACAACCAACTTAGGAGCAAATCCTAGAGGAATTTTGTTTTAGATCTACAACATTGAGTCACAATCAACTTCTAGATAACACAGTACAGTTATTGAAATTGTAGCAGCGGCTTCATCCTAAAAATACAACAATGCAGCAAGAGGATCATGCACTTCTAAAAAGCACGACAGTCCTGCCAAGTGTCAACGAAAAGATCATTTAGGTCAATCAAGTGTTCAAGTTAAAAACAACAATTCAGATGGCTACACTTGTTTTCAGTAATTTCTACCGTTAGGACGGGAAGCAGACCAGTACTTCCACGACAATCAAAGAGTTCGCAACATAGCGAAGAAACCTAGAAATGCAATCGAACCGATAGTTAGGAAATTCAAAATGAGAAACAAAATAATGCGAGATCTCTCAAAGCAGCTGTGTACATTAACATGGTTACAGCCTTGATCTCAACAAGAACAACAATGGCGTAGTTAATGGCACCAACGTCCCAAACGAAACCAAGATGACTATTAGATATGCTGAGGATTCTCTTAATCAGGGAGTTGATGGCACAACCGTGGAAACACAACTAAAAGGCCATTCCCCCACAATCAACTAGTAATTCGCGTCGATCATCAATAACGAAAGAATCAAATCAAACCCAATGCTGCCACTCTTTCGTCTCCTGAAAATTACACGCTTACATCGCAGCATCGCCGAACGACTGACTAACGGAAACAAAATGCCAATGTGCGTATGCCTAACTTCTGCCCGTTTTCTGGTGTTAGTCCATCTCTTCCAATACGAATTACCACCATTTACCAATAAGAAGGGTTTCTGGGTAGTGGAACGAGAAAGTAACTAGAGAGAGAGATAAAAGAAGGAGAAGAACGAAGGTGGGTTTGGACAGGCGGCTTCACGACGTAACGGATTGAAGTTTAGTCATGATGCTTTGGTTTAGCGAGTGATTATAGTTATTCTTAGCTTTAGATTGAAGTTTGTGGTATGAAATTATCAACATGTTTCATCCTCTTGGTTTTCTCTCTATAAAATAGCTTCAAAATATGGTCTTCACTAAGACAAATTCTCTCTCAATGTTTCTAAAGCGTTGTTAGAAGTTGAATGAAATAAAAGAAAACACAAGTCCGCCGGCTCGTGACATATCTTGAGCTCATGGCTTTTACTTATCATACTCGACTGTAAAAGCTCCCGAAGAACCTTCTTGAGAAGGCTGTCACCATTAAGAATACGGAAGAGGTGACTCAGGAATTTTTTTTTAAGGTGAGGCTCACTTGTATTTGGGCAGAGCACCTAATTCCCTTATATGCTGTAGTAGACTAAGGAATCTTTCGATTTTGGGTGAGGCATATGCCTCACCTCACCTTAAAGTGGGTGAAGACTAATGAATTTTTCCCATTTTGGGTGAGGTGCACGCCTCACCTCACCTTAAAGTAGGTCCGTGACAGGAGAGTTGTGTCAGTGGTTCATCAATGTCTCATGTCTTTGTCACTGATTTATTTTTCCCTGGATCTTATATTGCAAAAGGCTGTAGGCTTGTTTGGCAAGGCTAGCCCGTTTAGATTGCTTGTCGGAAAAGGCTTTATAATTGCAAGATGTTTTAGGGATCTAAATCTGAAACTGCTCTTGACATGAACTGCTTCATGAGTACAATTTCAAATGTTTTAGAATGAGTCATTTAAGATCATTTTTTCATTTAAATACAAATTTTCCTAAGAAAATTTTGAATGTTTTTAGACATCTAACATGATAATAGACTTATTCCAAAAAGTTACAGTGAATCATATAAGAAAACAGCAAAAGGTTGATAGTAGCACATCCAGGAGAGTTCCTTAAAAACCAAATAACAATGCATTCCTTAAATTTTTAAAGGATTGGGGTCTTCTAGTCTGCACAAATGTTTGTCACTGGCATCTGCTTGTCGGAGAAGGCTTTATAATTACAACTTGCAAAAGTAGCTCTGTTTTGGACCCTCGAGCTACATAACATCGGTCATTGTCTAAAAGCTAAGTCACAAGGATAGAATGTCGTGGAAAAGGGCATATTCATGCATTTCTTCAACAGGGCAATATGCATGACAAAGCCTGCTGATTGACTAGGCTCAGCTCGTGTTCCTTTGCAACTAAGGAAAGAACAATGCACTTTCCTCATGTTATGGTCCCCCAAGTTCCACAGATAAAGAAGGGGGAATAATACAGTCCTATTTGGCTTCATAAGATTCCTCACAATTGGATGTCATGGCTATGCGTGTATGTGTGTGTGCGTGCACCCGTGCATGAAGGATTGGGTTCCATGAGAACTCGCGGTCCCCATTTACAAACATGGATTCTCAAGAATCTGCAAAGCACATTTTACCTAATTTTACGCCCACCACCATTTTTTTTTGTTAGAGGAGGAGGCCAAAGCTTAACACACTCACCCATGCATGCGTGCGCCCTGCCAATTGAATTAACGCTTCGGGGCGCACCTGCCACCAATTTTAGTCACTGCAAAAGGCTGCCTCACAAGTTGGGGCAGGGAAAACCCTGCAAACTCTAATTAATAAACATGGACCAATTCTAGACTGGATCAAATTAACCAATGAATCAAGGGATATGTGTGTGCGCGCGTGTGTGGAAGATACATCCTACAGCAAACTCCCCAGGATAAAACATATTTAGAATGATCGGTTTGTTGGGAGTTAAGTTTCTTATTAATCGATTTTGACATTATTGCAGCGGTCATATTCTAGGTAGCTTTTCAATTGAATTTCGAAGCAATCCAATCAATTTTGCATTGAATCACTATAATCCGAAACTCGTGTTTTGACTAACCTAACCATATAGGTTCCTAAAATAGTCATTTGGGTTTCGTAAGGTTATATATATAGAGAGAAATTAGTAAATGCTAGCACACTTAAGTAGTAGCAAATCCAAACAAATATGAGCAGTCTATCTCGTTCGAATTTAAATTAAAAACAATATGCACACTTTTTGCATGTGTACTTTATTCCCCTACCTCAAACAATACCCAGAACCATTGCCTGAAGCCAAGATCCATAACCATAAGCAGTAATCTGCACATAACATCTCTAAGTCGCCCCATTCAATACCTCACCAACAATCAATTTCCATCAACTTCTTGCCAGTCTCTGTCGTTCTAAACCTCACTCAGGTGCTGAAATCGTACTTAACTTAAAGAATCTTAATCCCTCACTATATAAGTGGCAAAACTTCAATTTGATAGAGAATCCTACCCTTATCAGGTTAGGGTTTTCTATATTTATCTGGAACTCCACATTTTGGTAGGATTATCTTTTTTCCCAGCACTTTGTCTGGACCATGGATCCAAATCTTGATTTAGGTCTAAAATTGATGCGGGGTAGAGTTTGATGCCCTGCGTGTGCATCTTGCTTCAGCCTTCCTATTGTAAAAAGAGAAAAAAGAACTCCTAAACTAAACATGCTTGGGTGAGAATGGTACTCGAGTTCTTGTGTTACACCCACTACCCGACTCCGTCTAACTTTAGGGAAAAGCTCTGTTAGAACCCACAATTGAAACATACTACTGACTCTTTCAGCTGATTTACAGCCCCAAGCTATCCCAGCCAAGAAGCAGCTAAAATTCTTATTGACATGATTTCACTTCAAACGGCAAAGCACAAAAATTTTGACGAACTACTTAGCCCAAGTCAAAAGGCACACGTTTATTCTCTCACCACCCTAGCTTTTGAAGGTTCTATTCCATATTCTTTTCGCTTCCCTAATATTTCGTCTTCTGCGTGTGCGGACCTGATGAGAAGCTGCTGTGCATAAAGCAGTTATACACCTAAAGTTACTAAATCACAGACAAACAAAAACAGCCTTCATAAGAATAGTCATTATCAACGTTCCATAACTCAACACCCATACTTATCCCATGTCTGACTTCTTAGCATCGTGTCAAGAGACATTTCATGAAATATTGACCAATTAATATTTTATTAGGGAATAATAACTTTTGGAAACTCAAATGTTCTCTTATATATATATATATATATATATATATATATATATATATATATATATATATATATATATATATATATATATATATATATCACAGTTGCCATATCCAGAACTTACATATGCTCAAGTGTCCTGCACCCTCACCCACACTTCTGTGACATAGATTTCTTGTTTGCCAGTTATTGCTTGAAGTGGTTCGAGAGGTCCGTTTGACAGCATATTCTCCAAAGAGAATACAATTCTCCTTATCATCCAACGTAGAAGGAAAATTCGTCTGTTATCACATACTGCTTTCCTGGATTCTTCTTACATTCTAGATATTATTATGGCTGTCTTTCTCCATTGAAGTGCAGAATTTGTTCTTATTATGATGTGAGTTAATGAACCCTTACAAGATGAAACTTACATGTGTGCAACATCTGTGAAGATCTGTTTCTGTTGTAGATTCTTTCCCTGGTCCCTGATGAGTGACCACCTGCAAAACTTTGTAAATGAATATTAACATATTATAGCACCCTATTAAGATTAATAGGAGCTAAGCATTATTATCATGAGATAATGAGTACCATAGCATCAATATGTAACAACGCTTAACCACAGAAGGGATCTTAAGTTTCAACCAGAGAATGTTCACTTTTCCAAGACTACACAGATTATTCTGATTTTCCTTGCAAAAAGATAGTTGGAAGCACTTGGATACTTGTATTGCTTTAAGCAAATAGAAATGTTTATATGCCAGGATTCCTACCTGATAAATGAGGGGAAGTACCACCTGCAAAACTTTGTAAATGAATATTAACATCTTATAGCACCCTATAAAGATTAATAGGAGCTAAGCATTATTATTATGAGATAATGAGTACCATAGCATCAATATGTAACAACGCTTAACCACAGCAGGGATCTTAAGTTTCAACCAGATAATGTTCACTTTTCCAAAACTACAAGCAAATTATTCTGATTTTCCTTGCAAAAAGATAGTTGGAATGGAAGCACTTGGATACTTGTATTGCTTTAAGCAAATAGAAATGTTTATATGCCAGGATTCCTACCTGATAAATGAGGGGAAGTACAGAAAAAGTTCAGCAAGAATTAACATCTAAAAGCCGACCAGCTGGTAGTACTGACTCAATATTTCTGGGCCAAGGTTCCTTTTGAAGCCTATTTGTATTAGGGACTTTCCAGTTGAGAGTAACAGAAGAGTGCTTCAGGGAGTTGGATGTTGAGGGGAATGAACACTCACAAGATAGAGCCTACAACATGCAAGAGTGGTATCAGAGAAGGCCTCAGTCATCATCTGCCTTTCGATTCTTCCTTTCATACTTGGACAGTTTGCAGTTCGCAGGAAACCCAGGATGTAAAAGCCAGAAACCAGAGGGCATCATCAGGTAACTATCTAATAGAGAATGCTTGTGAAGATGATGATCCGCTGTCAACCAAGCTGTTCGATTTCCCAGATGTTGGACCATGGCAGCCATACATCATACCTTCTACAGCGTTGAGCTTACAATCGCAGAGATCTTACATACTCTCTGATCCTTTAACTGTTGATCAACAACAGTTGGTGAATTCACAAATATTTCATCAAACTAACCAACAAGACTCAAGTTCTAGATCTTGCAAAACTTCTGTTATGGCTTCCCAATCAATGTTTCCACTTGAATGTTATCATCATTGTTCAAACAATATGGAGAACTTCACAACTGAACTGCCTCAAGTGGGTTCAAACCCTCCATTCGGTAATTGGTTCCAAGGCCTTGTTTCTGAAGGGGATGAAGAACCATTGCATAAATATTGTGATAGAAAATCACTAACAACATCAGCAGAAACATCAGAAAGGATATGGAGAAAATCCTTTGAAGCTAAAGATACCAAATTCTGGGTGAGTCTTTGAAATTCTTTTATTTATGTTTTTCCCTGAGAATTGTATGCTAAAATCTCCCTCTTCTTTTTCCTTAAGGATGCCAATCATTGTATCAAGCCACAGCTGACACAACTGGATAGTCAACTCTCACATGAGCAGCCAAAGGAACTCATGGGAGATGTATCAACATCTCGATCTAACCACATATCACTTGGCACAGGATTAACAAACAAACAGCGGATCCGATGGACCCAAGAACTGCATGAAGAATTTGTCAAAGCAATCAGATGTCTTGGTGGTGAGAAGAGTGAGTAATACTATGGAATTTAATTTATCTGATCTGCAGCTTTATACGTCTGCATGGAACTAATGTTATCCCTTAATACAGAAGCAACTCCAAAAGAGATACTAAAACTGATGAATTTAGAAGGGTTGACAATATACCACATCAAAAGTCATTTGCAGGTCCATTTACTGTTACTTATTTACTTAAGTGACTTCACTCTTGTTGTCATTCGAAACAGAACAACTTACCATGCACTATGCAGAAATATCGGACAGCAAAACATGCACCAACCTTCATCCAAGGTAACAATTAGCACTTCACACAATCATCAATTTGGTCGACAATGACAGCCATTTCGTAACATCTTATTCTTGTACTTTTGTTTATTTCGTTGCTGTTTTTCTGGTTCCTGCTTCCATTTGGTTGATTTAGCTGAGGTTCTAAAAGTTGCAGTTTCATGTTTGACATCAAAGGACACAAAAATCAAGTGTATTATTTCCTAAGAAAACAAATCAACAACTGAATACAGAAAAGAAGAAAAGGTAGAACAGGCAATAAATATTCAATGGGAAGCAAGGATCAAAAGATATTCCACTGAACACAGTCAACTGAATGGTTTATCAATGGAAAAATGATTTGCAGCATGAATAGATGTTGGCTACTTTTGTGCATTTCTGAAAACTGAAAAAACTAGAAGAATTGGTACAATAATAAAATGTGTAATCTTGTCTAAGAATCAGACTCTGACGCAAGCAGATACATAGTATGATCTGGGCCTCTCATTTATCTCATTGCAGTTTGTGGCAAGCTCACTCATGGACACCTTACAAGGATTGGTGCCTCAGACCTTTAGTGAGCTACATGCTTGTGGCATTCGCCTTTTAGCATTCACAAGCATGTTCCCTTGCAAATCTTTTCATCTGAATGGTACTTACCAGAAGTCTAAGGTATAACCATATAAGAACCTGGAATACATGTTATCCCATATTAAGTCACAGAAGCATTTAAGCAAAAGGTTTTTGCGTGGAATAAATGAAAAGGACCACCATTACTCTAATAAGCTTTAAATTTTGAACTTCACAAAATCCTGCATGCAACGAACATGTATAGGCTTGATCTGGCAGACCAGGCTCCTTATGTATAAAGGTAGTCAAGAAAGTAGAAAGAGCTTACTAAGATATTACCTTGCTCCATTGACATGTATTTGAATGAAAGGTTGCTGATATGGCAGGAAAGAGTACGATAAATACAGTGGAAGAGACTCCGTCAGCTGACCTTAAAAAGTAGGTGTATGACTCCATATAAGTTTTATCTGTCTTATTACAACGTCCCTTTTTTCCTGTGCTGATCATCCTTTTGATATCAAGCAACAGTGGGTTGCATATCACTGAAGCCCTGCGCTTGCAAATGGACGTGCAAAGGAGTTTGCATGAGCAATTAGAGGTATGCTTCGTTGTGGCTGCTCTTTCTTCCGCTAAGGAAGACAATGAAATGCTACAATTTCCTTCCACATGGCTTTCTTCATGCAGGGACACAGTAAACATGCACATGAATGCTTGCAAATTCACATGCACAAACACACGCACACACTCAAATTGGAAGCTTCCCTGATTTGGCTACAAAAAATCAACAACAACAACTAAACAACAACAACTAAGCCTTTTCCCATACTAGACGGGGTCGGCTACATGGATTCTTTGTTTCCACAGATCCCTATCATGTGCCATGTTAGCAGTTAACTCCCAATAAGCTAGATCATTCTTTATTGTTTCTTTCCAACACTTTTGTGGTCGTCCTCTACCTCTTTTAATACTTTCCAAATTTAGTTTTCTAACCTTCTTACAGGTTCTTCTTTTGATCTTCTTTCTATATGTCCAAACCATCTTAAACGATGTTCTCTCATTTTATCCTCTATTGGTGCCACTCCTAATTTGTTTCTAACAACCTCATTATGTATACGGTCTTTTCTTGTATGACCACTCATTCATCTTAACATCTTCATTTCTATCACGGACATCTTTTGTACATGTTGATGATTAACTACCCAACACTTAGAACCATAAAACATGACAGGCCTAATTGCTGCTCTATAATATTTACCTTTTAACTTTAAAGGTATCTTCTTATCACAAAGAATGCCTGATGCTCCTCTCCATTTTAACCAACCAGCATTAATTCTATGCGTAACATCTCCATCAATTCTTCCATCACTCTAAAAAATTGACCCTAGGTATTTAAAACTTTCTTTTTGGGTAATGCAATGTGTGCCAATTTTAATTTCTATGTCCTCTGAAGTAACCAAATGATCAAACTTACATTCCATATATTCTGTCTTTGTTCTACTAAGTCGGAGGCCTTTGCTTTATAATGTTTCTCTCCATAGTTCCAATTTTCTATTAATTTTTTCCTTAAACTCCTCCACTAATACAATGTCATTTGCAAATAACATACAACAAGGTACTTCATCTTGAATATGTTTTGTTAACTCATCCATCACCATTATAAATAAGTATGGACTTAAAGTTGATCCTTGATGTAACCCAATATTAACTTCAAAGAAGTCTGTCGTTCCTTCATGAGTCCTCACACATGTTTTTGCACCATCATACATGTCTCTTATAAGGCTAATATATGTCAATGGGATACCTCTTTTTTCCAAAGTTCTCCAAAGAACCTCCCTCGGTACCCTATCATAAGCTTTTTCTAGATCAATAAATATCATGTGAAGTCTTTCTTTTTTGCTCTAAAATGTTCCATAAGACGTCTCAAAAGGTGAATCGCTTCGATAGTAGATCTGCCTGGCATGAATCCAAATTGGTTCTCTATTGTACTTGATACTTGTCTTAACCTACGTTCGATAATTCTTTCCCATAATTTCATAGTATGACTCATTAACTTGATACCTCGATAATTCGAACAATTTTGAATGTCTCCCTTGTTCTTATAAATGGGTATAAGTGTACTTGCTCTCCATTCCTCGGGCATCTTTTGGTTTTTCTATATTTCATTAAATAGTCTTGTGAGCCAAGTGATTCCTATTTCTCCTAGTATTTTCCAAACTTCTATAGGAATATTATCTGGTCCTACCGATTTACCACCTTCATATGTTTAAGAGCCTCTTTGACTTCATTCTTTTGAATACGTCGATAGAAATTGTGGTTTATATACTTTTTTGACTTGGCTAAATCTCCTAAACTAATACTAACATCTTTATTTCCACTAAAAAGATTATAAAAATAGTTTTTCCATCTATTTCTTATATCATCATTTGCCACTAGAATTTTTTCATCCTCGTCTTTTATGCATCTAACATAATTAAGATCTTTAGTTTTCTTATCTCTAGCCCTAGCTATCCTAAAAATATCTCTTTCACCCTCTTTTGAGTTGAGTTTTTTATATAAGTCCTCCCAAATCTTAGCTTTTGCTTCATTAACGGCCTTTTTCGCTTCCTTCTTTGCTTCCTTATAAGCTTCTAAAGTTTCACTAGTTTTCTTAGCATAATGTAATTTGTAACATGCCCTCTTTGCCTTGATTTTATTTTGTACTACTTCACTCCACCACCAAGCTTCTTTTTGTGCCGGTACACCTCCCTTAGATACCCCTAACACATCTTTCGCCACTTTCCTAATATGTATAGCCATATTGTTCCACATATCACAGGGTGTGCCAACATAATTCCAAACATATCCTTGAAGGACTTTCTGTTTAAATATATCTTCTTTCTCGCTTTTGAGGTTCCACCATTTAGTCCGAGTAGCTCGATGCACTCTTTTCTTCTTTGTCTATTTTTTTATTTGTAAATCCATAACTAGAAGTCGATGTTGGTTGGTTAAGCTTTCTCCTGGAATTACCTTACAATCTTTACAACACGCTCTATCTTTTTTTCTACAAATAAAGTAATCAATTTGTGTTTGTGATAAGCCACTCTTATAAGTAATTAAATGTTCATCTCGTTTTTTGAAAATTGTATTGACTATAGAGAGATCAAATGCCATAGCAAAATCTAAAATCTCCCTACCTTCCTCGTTTATATCCCCAAAACCAAAGTTTCTATGAATCCCTTGATATCCTAATGCCTCTTTACTGACATGTCTATTTAAATCTCCTCCTAAACAAATCAACTCCCTTGGTGGAATCTTTTGAAACACCTTATCTAACTCTTCCCAAAAAATTGTCTTTATACTATCTTTTAGTCCTACTTGGGGTGCGTAAGCACAAACTATATTCAAAACCTCTGCTCCTAATACTAATTTCAACGTCATGATTCGGTCACCATATCGTTGTATGTCTACCACACTCTCCTTTAAATCTTTATTTATGATAATACCAACTCCTTTTCGAGCCTTTTCTTTACCTGAGTATCATAATTTAAAACCTGTATCCTCTATCTCCTTTGCTTTTTCTCCAACCTATTTTGTCTCTTGTAAACATAGAATATGAATCTTTCTCCGAATCATAGTATCTACCACCTCCATTAGCTTACCGGATAATGTTCCGATATTTCAAGAACCAATACGAATCTTATTATCTAGGACTAGCTTCCTTACCCCCTGCATCCGTCCATAATCAAAATGCGGATACCCTCTCTGAAAATTTTTTGCTACATTTGGGCGGCAATGTAACGGGACTAACTTCTTTACCCACACCCGTCCATGATGTGGGAACCCTCTCTGCAATTGATTCACTACATTCGGGCGAAAATGTAGTGGCCCTTGCTTACTTCTTACTGCATTCGGGCTCTGCAGCACGTCACTAGGCGGGGATGCCCCAAAGCAATGCTCATAATTTTTGTAATCCATGTTATAAAATCCGACAAAGTTTTACGTTGGCTATCGGAAGTCTAACACAACCTCCTCCTTTATCCGGGCTTGGGACCGGCAATGCAAGGATGATCCCTTACATGGCGGAGTTATTTGGCTACAAAAAATGAGGAATCAAATTTATATTGATAGTTTTGCTTTCTTTAAAATTATGCAAGACCTGCCTACCATGACTATAATCCAAAATCATATCCCAAACTTCTGAAACGGTTCAATTCATTGAATATCGAAAACCTGAATCAAGTAGCTTTTGGTTTTTCTTGAAAAGTTTAGAAGTCCTGTAACTTTCTAAAGCATTCCTTATTATTGATATAGAAGTTGTAAGCGAATTATTTTCTACATGCTTAAAATGGAGATGGCATCAAGTATTCAATTTAAAGATTTGAGAACTAATTTTTATGTTCCTGCAGTAAGTAACGTATTTTAGGTATGCTATCATGCAGATTCAAAGAAACCTCCAGATTAGAATTGAAGAGCATGCAAAATATTTGGAGAAGATGTTCGATGAACAGAATAAAAGAATCGGTTCCCAGAACAACCAGAATTTGAATATCTTTACATGTTCCAATGATATAGAAGAACACAATTTTTCTGGTACATAACAGATACCAAGAGACAAGGATCTTGGTTGAGATTGATAACTAGAAATTGTAGATTCCACAACAATCAAGTTCTAGATGCAAAATATGGACTGCAGAAATTTCACAGGCATTGCTAGCACATAGGGCTGGTGGAGTCTCAGTGAATCAATTGTAAATAGGAAAATGAAACAGATTAAGTACTTGGAAAATTCTGTGCATGTACCCTACGACACGATGTTCCTTGTAATTATTTCAGGGCATTAGTAAACTTGAAATACCGGATGTACCAGAGAAAAGATGCTTAATGTACTTGCTGCCTAATCTTAATCTTTATGTTTCCCATCATCTTGTCTAAACATTCAGCATGCCCTTCCACCAAACATTATCCAAACAAGCATGTTACACAGAACAACAGACTTGTGAAGATCGTATCATGTCCTTACCCAATTGCCAATGGTAGACCAACAGATAGCGTTCAATAGTGAAGATGGGGACCAACGTATAGTGAACTCAAGTGTCAAAATGCTCTCTGCATTGACCCGAGCTTGCTGAGACTCGCTAATCACTTGATTCTTGCAATTAGATATACGAAGCATAAAAAAGTGTGGATGTTGGTGTGAGTCCGTCGAATTGTGACGTTCAATAAACAATGAGAAAAACTACGAATTCATGGGATACCATAGAAACGCAGACACAATGATTAAATAGAGATACGCGAAGAACTCACGTACTTTTGCATCTATCCAAGAACATCTTTGTTTCCCTCGAAGAAAAAAGGCACCATCTCCGTTTCCTTCTTCAGCAGGGCAGCAAACAACCATCATTATTATGTTGGAAAGAACCGTCGGATATGCAACAATAAGAAACGTCTAAGCCACGGAAAACAAGCAAATAAGAAATAAGAATAGGAAGCCTCTTCAATCCCGTAACTGAAGACAATTATCGCACGTCCTTTACAAGCGCTTTGAAATAAGATTCATCAGCTACCACCTTTATATGACCTGACATGTGACTTTTGCCTTTGCAACTTTCACGTATATAAAAAATTGATGGATCGTATTTCTAAGATTTACAAGGTCTTTGAAATAAGATTGATCAGCTACGAACCTTTATAGCTACCACCTTTATATAACATGTATTTTGCACTTTACGATTTTCACATTTGAATTCAGGACAAAGCAAAACACTTAAATATGTTCTCATTTATGCTTTTTATGAAGAAAGACCGATTCAAACATTTCTTTGCAATATAGGGACCAAATGTAATTAATACATAGGTTTAATTAATTTAATACTTAATTAGCATTAATTTTAGCAACTTCCACAAAGTCCCAAACGAGTTATTATATTATGCTTTTAATAATGGTACCTTTCGGTTTAAACGGTTATCTAAGTTATCCAATATTACTCTTAAAAGAACGATGTCTTAACCTCAACCTTGGGTGTAATGGTATTTATTCGTAATAACATTATAAAGGCTATAGCGTGATTTTTAGGATTAATGCATTAATAACCATGCATTCATATAATGGATGATGATTGACTCCAAAGAATAACCCAATTCTTCTATTATAGCCTCACAATATCAATCACTTAGTTGGGCATCTCTAAGGATGTACTACTAGTATCATGTCCTAAGACTTAATCCCATTCAAAAATTAATCTATTACTAACTTAGAGTTATGATACTTTAGGTTAACAAAAGGCACACACACAAATACTAAAAATATTACATAATATTAGGTTCATCCAACAACTTGTTATTACCATATTCAATCTATTTTGTAGGATATCCACTCAATTAGGTTAGGTTACTTGCTTGTAAATAAATCATGGGTTTCAGTATATCACTAATTTAGATTTCTCAATTAGGATTACTTATAGATCTCTAGTCAAATAATCGGTTGTATTATCTTTGTATCCAACAAAATCAACAATCATACATAAGTGCGTTACCAACTTAAGTCTAACTTGGATGTATATCCGTTGCTTTTTATTATACTTGAAACTATTGATCTTAGCAATTGTAATAGTATACTGAAATCACAAGAAGCGGCTTCTTTACCGTTGGTAAACTAGACATAAGTCTCTTAAGCCATTCAACTTCCAATCTAATCTCATCTAAAATACATAATTCTGTCTCAAACATAGAACAATATAGTTTGTTTCTTATATTTTCAAGTGACAATATTATGTCCTTTAAGAATAAGAATATAAGGATGCTTATCGTAATGTAATCCAAGAGAAATAGTTCTCTTCAAATAGTGAAGTACTCTATCTAATCCAACTAACATCACTATTTGGACAACTGGTACATCTACTCAACTTATATATGAAAAAAATAATATCCGATCATGTACAGTTGTTTAGATGCATCCGACTATCGATAATCTACGAGTATTGTAATTAAGATATATAAATATCACTCTCATTCTTTTATAAAGTTTTAGATGAATTATATGAGTCTTTATAAGTATACAATTTGTATATCAAAATCTCTTTAAGACTTTCTCAACCTACCAAGACTAAAAAATTAATATACCATCAACAAACATTGTAATTTTAAACCCTAAAATCACATATGCTAAACCCATATCTTTCATCCCAAACTTACTGCACAAGAATTATTTAGTATCATTTACTATTTTCATATCAAAACCAAACAATAAGATATCATCTATATATAAATGCATAATGATGAAAGAATTATTGACTAACTTACCGTAGACACACTTATCAAACTTTTCAGAAACGAAACTAAAAGATGATATGATATAATAAAGCTTTTTATGTCATTGTTTAGGAGCTTATTTCAAACATATAATTATTTAATAAGTTTACACACCTTAGACTCATTTCCACGAGTCACAAATCCCTTAGATTGATCCATATAAATTTTCTCATAAAATCCACCATGTAAGAAAACAATCTTCACATCCATTTGATGGATTGTAAGGTAATATATATAAGTCAGTGCTATAAGAGCTCTAATTATGGTCATTTGATAAATAAGGAAATAACTATCAAAATAATTTATTCATTCTTTTTGTGTGTACCCCTTAACAACTAGCATAGCTTTATACTTATTGATTCTCATATGCATTTAGTTTCTTCTTAAAAATGCAACCCATGATATAACAATCAAGAGGCAAATTCATCAATTTCCAAGTACCGTTGGAAAGAATTGATTTGGTTTCACCATTAATGACTTCCTTCCAAAATTTAATCTTAGGTGAGATCATAGCATGTTAAAAGGTGATAGGACTATCCTCAATATTAAATATGACAAAGTCATTTCTAAAGTCTTTCGATATCCTAGCCGTTTACTTTTTCTAAGTTCAATTATTTCCTCAAAATCATCTAATCTGTAAATAACAGTTTTAAGGTCACCCTCACATTTGTCATACTTTCTATATAAATAGAAATGAAACCACTAGTAGGGTCAAGATTTGTAAAAGATACACTTTGGGGAACTCCAATTTTAATAAAAAAATATATTTTCAAAGAACGTAGCATCACAAAGCTCAACAAGCATATTGACATCTATGTTAGATATCTCAGGTCGTATGACTAAGAATCTATACGCATAACTTATCTTCACGTAACTCAGAAATATGATATCTACAATTTTAGGTCTTAATTTCTTTCTATTTTATAAATAGATGAGTATTTTTGCAAGATACCCTACACTTTGAGATACTTGAGACTGATCTTTCAACCTTTCCAAAATTCAAAGAGACTACTTTTCTTATGCTTATGATAAACTCTATTGAGAATATGGTAAGCCCTATTAAAAGTTTTCTTCCATATGTAGGTAGGTAACATCAAACTTTGAAGTAAAATATCTACTATATCACATGAGATTCTGTTTTTCGTTAAGCTATCCTATTAAACTAAGGAGAATAGAGAGTAGTAACCTCATGTAAAATATCGTGGTTTTGATAATATTCTTGAAATAGATTTGAGATATACTCTCTTCCCCTATTAAACTTTAATTGTTTAAGTAATTTGTTATTTTGTATTTTTACCTCATTTCCAAAAATTTGAAGCTTTTCTACATCTCAATCTTTACTTTTAAATAAGTAAACATAACAGTATCTACTACAATCATCAATAAACATAACGAATTATCATTTGTTATGCCTAGTTGTCATTCCATCGAATTCACAAATGTTAATGTGCACCAAATCCAAAATTTTAGATTTTCTATCAACTATATAGAAAAGTTTTCTAGGTTGCTTCGGTTGCACACAAATATTATATTTATATTTTCTATTTATGATAATCTTAAAAATAAGATTTAAATTTATTTATTTTCATAGAATCAAAATTATATGTCTGTCATATATTAGATGATCCAATATTATTCACAGTAGAAGAAAAAGTGGAAGTGAGGGTAGCTGATGAAGACAATGTTAACTACGGATAGTGATTTCTCCAAGATTATTGGTATAAACAATAAGATTACATGAATAAATGACAAATATACAACAATAAAAAAATATGTCCAAATTCAAAAACAACCACATTTCCAAAAAAAATCATACACAAACCGTATGTAAAACAAGCAAATAGTAGCAACCTCTTGCCCTTCGTCTTCCTATCATCTGTTATCTTTCTCCTCTTTGGCTTCTTCAAGAGCGGGATGAAGCTCCTACTTCCCCCTGGTCCTCCTAGCGTACCTCTAATAGGCCACATGCACATCATGAACCAGCTCACACACACTGGGTTAGCTCGGCTAGCTAAGCAGTATGGGGGTGTCATGTTTCTCCGGGTCGGCTTCCTATCGACGGTCGTGATATCGACACCGGACGCGGCACGGGAAGTACTCAAGGAGAGGATGGCGTCTTCTGTAACGCAAACGATTCGGTACCTGACCTACGACCAAGCCGACATGGCCTTTGCCAACTACTGCCCGTTTTGGCGCCAGATGAGCAAGGTCTGTGTCATGAAGCTCTTTAGCCGCAAACGAGCTGAGTCATGGTCCTCCGTCCTCGAGGAGATTGATGGCTTTATCAGGACACTGGAATCTAAGTCCAGGGCAAAGGTTAACCTTGGCGAGCTTGTCTCCAGGCTCGCTAGGAATATCACATTCAAGGCTGCATTTGGGTCTGAGTTCGAAGACGACCAGAACATGTTCATTGATGACCATATGGCACGAGCCGTGAGCAAAGGCGAGGATGTTTCGGACATGGTGGATGAGCTTCTTGCCTTCCTTGGGGACGAGGCCTCTGCTGGTGCAGCAAAATGCAGGGTGATGATCAATGCCTATGCCATCGGCCGCGATGAGACGGCATGGAAGGATGCCGACAAGTTCGTGCCGGACCGGTTTGCAGCTGATCATGTCCCTGACTTTAAAGGAAGCCATTTTGAGCTCATTCCTTTCGGCTCGGGACGTAGGTCTTGTCCAGGGATGCAACTGGGCCTATACACATCGGAACTGGCTGTGGCCCGGATGGTTCATTGTTTCAACTGGACCCTGCCTAATTTGGTTTTCTGATCAGGTACAACTGAACATAAGTTAATGGATTAAGATATGACAAGTATCTTTGTATTGGTTTGAATTTGATTGATAATAAACTGATGTAGATTCAGATGACCTCATGAGAGGTTAGGTATTGACCTCCTCAGAGGCTATTGCAGTCCCTAAATGATTCTAGACTGCCAAAAATTTTGGTTCAAACCTACCAAACACAATGAACTATGAGAATAAACTGGGAATACTAGTTCAGCTGAACTACTTCGCCTCTCTTGAGGAATGCTTAAGGTGATGTAAGACATTTGAGCGACAGCCAGGTAGAACTCCAGTGAAAGAACATAAAATTAGATCCTAACACTTCAAATAGGCGTACAGGACTTGAGTTTGCATCTGGTAAGGGTTCACCTAACCCTGGTTTGCCTGAAATGCTAACGTAATTAATGTGTACAGTATCAATAATAAATGAAGAACATAGAAAACGATGAACATGTGCTACTTGAAGGTTTACCTGGATCAACATAAAGTGCATAAGTTGTCAATGGCATTCACGATCAAAGTTTCTCACAACCCCACAATCATCACAATTATCTTGGATCTATTGCCATAATAGTATGGTGTGTTCGCATATAATCATGTAATGGCTTTTACAACAAACCAACATCGTGGAAAGGATTTACTTAGAGGAAAAGCTCAAATGGGATTTATGTGCTCTAGGTCAATGGGGAAATTGTACAACATATTCTTTCATTAAAGATGACCTGGAAGTATGATTATAACTCATTCTAGCAGA
This sequence comes from Brasenia schreberi, assembly GCA_036023115.1. NCBI lineage: Eukaryota > Viridiplantae > Streptophyta > Magnoliopsida > Nymphaeales > Cabombaceae > Brasenia > Brasenia schreberi. The sequence goes on along the minus strand of JAYKKT010000073.1, from coordinate 18,651,715 downwards.
AGAAAACAAAGTCTGCTCTAGAATGCCTTCAGTATTTTATATGAACATAAAAGGAGGAACCTGATGCAAAGGACTTTACGTTTAACTGTGAGTTGGTAAATAAACCAAGCCACTCGTAGTTTGGGCTTGTTCCTAGTTTATTGGTGTTCGATCGTTAAACCATATGAGCTGAATATGAATGTGGTATATCGGCTTGATGCAGTTTGTGGAAGCTCGTTCTCCTAGGAACTTGTATTAGGTTTTTTTGGGTAAATGGTCATTTTTGTTTAAGTTTCTTTACAAATGAAGATTTTAGGCAAATAAGTGGCGTCCTATTGAAGTTATTTAAAGAAATCTCTCTCTCAACTCACTTCAGCTTGGTTCTTTAAAGAATAAGTAACTATTAGTGAACACATTCAAACCGTTCATCTAGCCATTAAATCAACTGTCTTATAAGAACATAATTTGCATCTGCACATACTTTTTACTATCTATACACCCTTTTTTCAAAAATATCCAAAATATGTTCGCTACAATTTCTATCCTTTCTCTCTCCTACAAAAGTACGCATGATTCAGTTCGTTTGGCCCATTTACCAGCCCTACCTAGCAGTAGAAAATGAACTGAGCAACTAAAAGAAGCGGTTCACCTGGGTTTTTGCAATTTTTGTTCTACCTATAACACTTCAAAGGCTTTTGCATGGTGATCCATGACCCGACATTGCTGCTTATGACTGTTTTTTAGCCCAAAAACAACACTTACAGTTCTTTTTGTATTTGCCGATCGGAAGGCTAGCGATAGATCTTTATCTACATTGAGTAGAATATGGCCGTAGGGGCCAGCACAGGCACAAACACCTCGAGCTTGGATTCCAAAGAGATCATTGAGAAGCTTCGTGACGAAGCGTCCATGGAGGGGCTTGTCTCTCTTGGTAGGGCTCTCTCTCTCCACATGTACAACCCTCTTCCATCTCCTGACTCGCTGTTATTAAGTGCATCATCCAAACTGCTAGTGTAAACAAGGAATGACAGGATGGGTTGGCGCTTAGCCTTCGTATTGCCAAGAACGCAGATGTTGAGATTAGGCAGCATCCTGTTGAGTGCACGCTCTATCCATATAATCTCCTGTGTATCAATGAGGTGAACCCATGTGTTCCTTCACCCAGAAAGCCATTGCAGCTCTGATCTTGATCTTTTGAACTATGGCAGGAGTTCCCCCATCCTCTCTCTCCTCAATGTCCTCATGGTATAAAGTATCCTGTACAACAAAGAGAATTATATAACCAAGAAGGTGAAAGGATTCGTCATCAAAGCTGCACCTTGTGTTTTTAATATATATGTGTAGAGAGAGAGGGAGAGGTGCCTCTTCGTTAAAACCATTGACAAAAAAGACGGTTCCTCCGCCTAAAGTCGAGGGGAGTCCCAGGCCCTCCCACAAACTTGTGGGGGCTCAGAAACACAGCATCATATTCTTGAAGCTCTCCTGACTGCATATCAATCTTTACATATGGTCCACTGCAAATTGGAAATTATGATAAAAAAAAGTCAGTATTTGGCATCATTATGCTTTCTTTGCAAGCAAAAATGAGTGCGTGAGAGAGAGAGATGAATGGATCGAAACTTAAGTGGAATACCTAGAAGCGAAGTCAAAGCAGGCGAAGGCACCATGTTCGTGTAAGAGGCGAGTCAGGGCGCGGGTGTCGGTGTAGATTCTAATAACATTGCTGCAAGCAGAGAAAGAGCTCAGCATTGGCCGACTGGCATACTTAGGTGACTCAAGCTCCATGCGCAGGCTGGCCAAGTCCACCAGCCCCTCAGCATCGACGCCGATCTCCACCACCTCCGCTAGGCTCTGTCTCCATGAGAGGAGGTTGGAGTGGTGTTCATACGGGCCAACGAACACCACCCACCTTTCCTCTGGCCGTAGGCTCTTCAACACCCGGGATCTCATGTTTGACGGCACTGCGATGCCCATCATCTCCTGCAGCCTCTTGATTGCCGCCGTCTTCCTCCCCCCATGCAGCTCTTATTTACTTGGCCGCCTCATGCACCATCTTCGTTGTTCTGTGCCCCACGAAGCTATCAACCGTGTGAGTGTTACCTGTTTCAATAAAATCTCTAGCGTCAACCAATTATAAAGATAAAACAAAGATTACACGTTCTCACCATAATATGGCAAAACGCGGTACCGCTTGTCGTCATCGAGTTGTTCATCAGTTCCAGAAGAAGCTTCATATTCGTTCTCATCGTTATCGGAACCCGGGCTGCCATGGAAAGACAGAGAAGCCGAGGGTGCATGCCTGACCTGCTTCATGGCTAAGTTAGCATACTGCTTCTCATGTTTGGTCATATAGCTCTTGGGCAACATGGAGGATCTCTCCAGTTCATCACTGTCTTCTGCAGCGTTATGATTTGAATCGGGAAAAATTAGAAGTGGACCTGAAGACATGCCTCAATTCCCTCACACACACACGATAGAGAGAGAGAATGACGTGATTTCTTTGTGATCGAAAAGGGCGACTGGGTTCTATTTGTAGGGCTCTGGTTTGCATTGACAAAGAGTGGCAGATGGAATTATAGAATTCTACTTGCATCGGTCAAGGAAAACGTCGGGTCACCATTGACTTGATAAAGGAGTACGAGGGGAAGATGGCGAAGACCTTAAGGATGATGCGGCTTATATGCATTTCGCGCTTTTTGTTCCTAAAGAAAACCCCCCCATTAAGTTACAATGCATGAATCAAACTTCTTAATGAAAATCAGCTTCATGAGAAGAGCGATGATGAAGGGCCATCAATGCATGGAAATAGCACGACAGGTGGATTTGAAGCTAGTTTAATGAATTTGCGCTTTCGTACGAGGTCTTCACTCTAACCATTCCTTCTTTGGCAAGCAAGCGGGGTTAGGGAGATATCTGCAATTATACTTCTTCTTTTTTGTTTACAACGGGAGACTGAAGCCATGCACCCTCCAGGAGTTGAACTCCTGCCTGACAGAGGGATCGTCTCACAAGTTCAAGGTCAGGAGTTCAATCTCCGGGCGTGCATCCGGGTTTCAACAGAAAGTATTTCTATGCAAGTTATAAAAGAAAAAACAGGAAGTCTGACCCTTTCGAATTGTTCTCTCCCAACTTAACCATTTCCTCAAACGAATGGCTACACGGACCTAAAAAATAATTTATGGTGGGCAAATTACGTATTATTGCTCATGGATTCAACTCTGAGCTATAAATGTTTTTTCTTTATCTTTTCTTAATATGGTGGGGTGAACGCTCACATATGCTCATCCTAAATCCGCCATTGGCTGTAGAATTAGAGTTGCGTATAGTTTTTACCTTTTAGTACGCAGGAGTGCGCATATCTCGAGAGTCGAAGCATGACCTTAACTTGTGAGTCGACCTTCAAACCAGGTGAGTTATTGCTCTTTGTAGCTGGAAGCCATCCAATGCTTACGGGATTGATCTCTTATTAGTGAACGTCAAATTTTCACTATTATTATCACCATTACTATTGTTGATATTATTATTATTATTATTGGTGAAGTTATGTGCCACAGTTTTAGGAAAGCGGCAGGCCACTTCCACATTCCCGTTATCTGTGATGTGACTGATGTCTAATGAATGGATCTTTTATATGAAGTTCAGTCTTGAAATAGAAAAGAAGATTTAACTGGTGTAAGAGCGTTGACCGTGCCAGAGAATCATGGCAGTGGAGACTCGACTTTGGTTCCGCTGTTCCTGTGGGGCACGGAATCGACGCAGTGCGGTTTTATCAACGATTTTGAGACCCGGTCCACAATTCCACTGTTCAGGAAGCCTAATCGACTCGGTCCCTTCCCTCCAACTTGACCCGACCCTATTATTTGACTTGGCAAAGCGTACAAATCATCTCTTTCTCTCTCTACAATTGCACTTATTCTGCTTCTGGGTTGCACGCGTAAATTAACGCGAACACTTTTTATGCAAATCAGATCTAGCGTACCGATCTTATGATATCATGACTTTAGATACTGAAATTTTATAGCAAATCAGATCTACCGTACAGATCTTATGATATCATCTGACTTTATGATATATATATATATAATGCATAAAGTTGGTAGCTTCAACCTGGCTACATTTCAGTATCGTCAAGTCAGATACAAATCAGACCTAACGTACAGATCTTATGGTATGAACAGAGTTACAGTTAGCCTTCTTTTCTCTCTCTATATATATATATATAGAAAGAGAGAGATGTACTTCTTTAAAAACTTTTTAAATTCCACTCATACAACTTAAAGAGACAATGGATCTCGTACACCTCCCGACTTTATAATATAAGAGAGAGTGGTATGATTGGCTCAAAACGATATATATATATATATATATATATATATATATATATATATATATATATATATATAAGACTCTAAGGCGATTTATCGAGCAGTCACCCTTAAAGAGGTGGATCCCATACATCTCTCCACTTTATAACGTAAAAGAGCGGTACCACTCGCTCAAAATGATATATATATATATAACAACAATTAAGCCTTTTTCCATACTAGACCCGATGGGCTACATGGATTCTTTGTTTCCACACAGGTCTATCATGTGGCTAGTATCTTGTTAGCCGTTAACTCACAATAAGCTAGATCATTCTTTATTGTTTATTTCCAACGCTTTTGTAGTTGTCATCTACCTCTTTTAATACTTTAAAAATCTAGTTTTTCATACCTTTTTAAAGGTTCTTCTTTTGATCTTCTTTATATATGTCCAAACCATCTTAAACGATATTCTCTCATTTTATCCTCTATTGGTGTTACTCCTAATTTGTTTCTAATAACCTCATTATATATACAGTCTATTCTTGTATGACCACTCTTACATCTCAACATTTTCATTTCTCTCACATAAAACCATAAAACATGGCAAGTATAATTGTTGCTATATAATATCTACCTTTTAACTTTAATGGTATCTTCTTATCACAAAGAATACCTGATGCTCCTCTCCATTTTAACCTCCAAACATTAATTCTATTCGTAAAATCTCCATCAATTCTTTCATCACTCTGAAAATTTGACCCTAGGTATTTAAAACTTTCTTTTTGAGAATGCAATGTGTGCCAACTTTAATTTCTATGTCCTCTTAAGTGACCAAATGATCAAACTTATATTCCATATATTATATTTTTGTTCTACTAAGTCGGAAGCTTTACTTTCTAATTTCTATGTCCTCTAAAATGTTCCATAAGACGTTGGAAAAGGTGAATAACTTCAATAGTAGATCTACTTAACATAAATCTAAATTGGTTTTCTGTTTTACTCAATACTTATCTTAACCTACATTCGATAATTATTTCTTATAATTTCATAGTATGACTCATTAACTTAATACCCTCATAATTCGCACAATTCTAAATGTCTCCCTTGTTTTTATATATGGGTATAAGTGTACACGCTCTCCATTCCTCGAGTATCTTTTGGTTTCTTCATATTTCATTAAATAATCTTATGAGTCAAGTGATTCTTCTTTCTCCTAGGATTTTCTGAACTTCTATTGGAATATTGTCTGACCCTACCGATTTACCACTTTTTATATGTTTAAAAGCATCTGTGACTTCATTCTTTTGAATACGTCATTAGAAATTATGGTTTATATTCTTTTTTGATTTGGCTAACTCTCCTAAGCTAATACTAACATCTTCATTTTCATTAAAAAGCTTATAAAATAGTTTTTTCATCTATTTCTTATATAATCATTTGCCACTAGAATTTTTTCATTCTCGTCTTTGATGCATCTAACAGAATTATGATCCTTAGTTTTCTTATATCTAGCCTTAATTATCCTAAAAATATCTCTTTCACCCTCTTTTGAGTTGAGTTTTTTAATCCTCTTAAATTTTAGCTTTTGCTTCATTGATAGCATTTTTCGCTTCCTTCTTTACTTTCTTATAAGGCTCTAAAGTTTCAATAGTTTTCTAAGCATAATGTAATTTGTAATATGCTCTCTTTGCCTTGATTTTATTTTGCACTGCTTCACTCTATCACCAAGCTTCTTTTTGTGCCGGTATACCTTCCTTAGATTCACCTAATACATCTTTCGCCACTTTCCTAATATGTATAGCCATATTGTTTCACATATCACAAGGTGTACCAACATAATTCCAAACATCTCTTTGAAGAACTTTTTGGTTTAAATATATATGTTTTCTCGCTTTTGAGGTTCCACCATTTAGTCCGAATAGCTCGATGCACTCTTTTCCTCTTTATCCATTTTTTTATTTGTAAATCCATGACTAAAAGTCGATGTTGGGTGATTAAGCTTTCTCCTGGAATTACCTTACAATCTTTACAACTATCTCTAACTTTTTTTCTACAAATAAAATAATCAATTTGTGTTTATAATAAGCCACTCTTATAAGTAATTAAATGTAATCTTATTTTTTGAAGATTGTATTGACTATAAAGAGATCAAATGCCATAACAAAATTTAAAATCTTCCTATCAAAGCATAAGTGCATTTGAACTAGGCAACATAACATTTTCCCCTCATAATTAGGGCATACTGTCGTCAGAATTTGAACTTGTTGGCTTAATCGAGTACCTAGTGGAGTACAGCCATGGCTTGTGGATAGTCCTCCACCTCAGGTTGGATGTCATCCTTCCAGCAGCGAGACCTCCGTTAAAAGCAGTAGGATTTATAACAAAGTTATATGAATAGCCCCAGTTTCGCATCTTTAGCTTCACCGTCGGTATTGATGTTTCATTTCCAATAGAAAATTAATATCTGCAGAATTCAAACGATTAATCTCGGTAATATTATGAATACGCATTCTTTTGTACTGTCTCGTACATTTTAATAGGGGAGCAAGTGGGTCGAGCTGCTTGCTCGCAAGCGACTCGAGGTCGGCTTGAGAAAAGCTCGAACTTGGCTCGGCCTTATCGAGCTTGGTAATAACAAACCCAAGCCTCTCGACTGGTTCGAGCTTAATCGAGTCAAGCTCGAGTATGACTCCAGCTGAGCTCGAGCTCAAGGAGGGAAGCTCATTCCAGAAACGTAGAACTTCAAAGGCATCAAAGCTTTTCCCTCGAGTCACTCTACCTTCAAATAGTGTTGTATCTTTTCGTTCAGGTCGACTTGGAGTCATTACCGCACCTTTCAAGTTTAGAGGTAACAGAAAGCCAGAGTGTTGAAAGGAAACAATGGATGTTCTTCTTTGTCACAATAAGAAGGGCAAAGCACCCAAGGGTTCGAACTCACTGCTTGCGACTTGTGAGTTGAGAGCCTGGCCAGGTGAACTAACGCTATGAGTACAAAGGAAACAACAATTTCAATCTTGTTGTGTCGAGGCGGCCCTACTTTTTATTCATTTTTGAGACCCACCAGTGGGCTGCAGGAACGAGGCATGCACTGAAACGTCTGTAGGCCCGGTCTCGTAATTGAATAACTCTCGAGGGTCTCCTTCACCGAACCCTGAAAAGGACTTGGATTTGACATTATTTGATGTGTGCATGTCCTCCATGAAAGTCATCTAATGATTCTGCACCGAATAGTTCTCACCTTGAATACTGCTCATGCTCAATCAGGGTAGTCATTAGGCTAGAAAACAGTATCAAATAAACGTAATCAGTTTCTTCTACGTATCTTCTGATCATGCAGCCCCAGTTTCGTGTTGCCATCAGAATTCGGTAGATGAAACCAAACAAATCTGCTGACAGCTTACTCATAGAATTAGGGAGCACAGCAACTGCTCTTCACCGGCTATCTTCCCCTTCTTACATGACACATAATTGGCTTTTGATTGTTTTTTTCCGGCGGCCACCTGAGAAAAATGGGTTTTCTTCAGTGAAGAGGAGGGCCGCTTTCCCATTTGAATGTGAATTCCGCTCCCAATGCAAAATCTTACAATCAGCATCACTGTCACTGTTAGATTAGTAATGGTAGGGTGCCGACGAAGTATCTACTGTCAAATCTACACCATTGCACCAGATTTCATGCAATTTTTAAGACGAAATAATAATCAATATTTGTTACTATAATGATGAGAATTTTTGTTTCACTTGAATCATTGGATGAAATCTTATCCGACGGTTTAGATACAAAAGTAGATGTTGGTAAGTGGTGCAAGAGAACCGAGTTGCTGGCACTCAAGTAGAAAAACTCAAACTTGACTCAATCTTCTAGAGTTCGAGTTGCTCAGGAGGTGAGTTCGAGCTCGCCAGTATTCGGCTTGAGAAGCTCGCAAGCCTTTTTTAAGCTTATAATATTATAAAAGTTTTATGTAGTTCGGTCGACCCGCATGAAACTTTATACTTTTCAAGTTTGAGCTAATTCGCGGGCTAAATCGATCTCGATTCATTTTGAGCTGACATAGCTCGATGTTGAGCTGACCTTAATTGATTCAATCTTGGTTGCACCAGGTGCAAACAAGCCTAGTGAGCCAAGCTCAAGTTGTTCGAATATAGCTCGAGCCTGAAGATCGAAGCTTGTTAGAGCTCGTGACTCGAGTGGATTGGGCTCAGTGTTGAGGAAGCATCCTATCACATTATGCCATCAGACATGTGATTATTATAATAACATGTTTAAGGGGATATGACTAACTATATATACTTCTTTATGAGTACTTAACATGCTACTAACAACTCTTTCAACAAGTCTGTTTATCATTCTAGTAGATGCTAGCCAGCTAGTTATATGATCCCACATTCAAATCTTGAAGTCCCTATAAGTTCGGCATTGCAACCCGCACGCAAGATCCCTAGAGCCTAGCTCTGGGGTGTAAAGCACGTAATATGTTTTGGATTAATTATTTGTAAGGTGATATTTAAACTTGGTTTTCTTTTTCTGGGAAGGAAGCTAATGTTAGCTGCAGCTAGCGATATTGGAACCAGTAGTGGATCTACATTGATCCAAAGTCCCAAAATTTTAAAATTCAAAAGAAAAACTCGCCCCAATCTACAGGAATTTCTAGATCCGCCACTAGAACCCCGACTGTTGGTCAAGAGTGCCCAATGAACCTACCACTTCAAGAACTATGTATGCCCCTTTGAACAGAAACCTGGTTGTGAATGAACATGATGCTCATTCATCAAAAGCTACCAGATGGCTAGGGCCTGAAAGTATATACTTCCAAACAATCCTCTCTCTCTCTCTCTCTCTCTCTCTCTCTCTCTCTATATATATATATATATATATATTTATTTATTTATTTATTTATTTATTTATTTATATACTCGCAGAAAGTGTAATATCTCACATTCCATATGATTGAGCTTAACTGATCTCAGAATTGAGATGCGTGGGCGGAGACTAGAAGTGTACGAGTGAACAATTTCGGATCCAACCTATTCTAGGCCTCTTTCTTTCAGCCGGACCCGGACCCGGACCCGAACCCCTCAACTCCATACTGCAGCTATTTCCCGCCATATTTCTGCCACTGCTACTTCCCGCCATCTCTCTCTCTCTCATCACACACACACACAACGATGAAAATGAAACCATATCTTTCAAATCCTTTTTCTCTCATCCCGAATCTCCAGTCACCGATCCCGGCTCCATCCCCACCACCACCACTACAAACGCCGACACCACAACCATAACCGCAGTACATTCTTCCATCACCATTTCTACCACCGCCAATCTCTCTTCCTCGATCACCACCACCAATATTGCCTCCGAATATGAGCTTCTGCGTCAAGAAAACATCCGTCGGAACCAAGAACTGTTAAAGAATCTAGGCCTGACTTCCATCATCAATCTCCTCCCCACCAAACCAACTGCCCCAAAACCAAAAAACCATCCGAAATCTTCCGCACCCACTTCTCTCTCGCCTCTTCCTCTGCGCCGGAGCACTCGAAAACGCCCGCAACTCCAATCCCAACAGGAAGAAGAACAAACCAACCCAAGCCTCTCTCCTTTGAAAGAGACGTAAATCGATAACTCTTCCGTCTATAATTACGTTTGCAAACGCGTTTGCCTTAAAAGCCGCTCGTTGATGCTTCTCCCGGTGCCAAATTTATCGGTTTCGTGTCGATGGGTTGGCCATTATCTGATCCTCTGCTCACCAGGATCTACACCGTCGACGTTTGTTCGGCGGGAGATGGAGAAAAGAGGGCTCTTGTTGCTGCAGGGGGTCACGGTGGTTTCATATCTATCTATGGCACCCCTCTGGATTCCGTTGAAGAGGACCAAGATGAAAAGAACGGTGGAATTCATAAAGGCGTCGAGGATGACGAGTATGATGGTAAAGATGAAGCTATCAGGCCTCTCATGTCGTGGAAAAGCAGCCGGAGTTGGGTGTCCGGCATTCGATTTGTGCCGTTGAATCCGATGGTTATGGTTTCTAGTTCAAATGATGGTGGCATTGTAGTTTGGGATGTTTGGAAGCAGCCGGTGAGCAATTCTTCTACCTCTACTTGGAGTCCTCCCATTGTGGGGCGGGTAAGAGAGTTGCACTCGAGCGGAATTTATTCGATGGATCTGTTGAAGGACTTAATTGTTACAGGTTCAAATGATTCTTCACTGGGATTTTGTAAGATCAGTGATGGTGGTGGCGTTTTGATAGATAGAATTGTTCACGGGCACCACTGTGGGGTAATTAGAGGCGTTTCCTTCAGGTACCAACTTCTTTTCAAAAATAATTTTAATCCTTTAATGATTCTACACTACTGAACTTATTAAAAACCAATGATATTTTCCCCTCATTTTGCCAAAAGAGGAAGATAACTGGTGCATTCACTTCCCTACATGATGCAGAGAATCAGATATTCTTGTTGATTGCGGAGCGGATCGAAGGATATGTGTTCTTGACATGAGGTTGCCGGAGCCTTGCACTATTACGGTCGATTCAGATCATTCCAACGGCATCAACACAATTCAATGGAGTCCAGCAAAGATCCTGAATTGCTTCTCTATGATATCAGAAATCCTACTCCCCCTTCAGAAATTTCATGGTCACCTTGAATATCTTCCTAAGCATCAAATTTGTGAGCTAACTATAGAGAAGGCATCGAACTGTCTCATTTTGGAGATGTAGTTAACCTACGATAGTTACAGACAAGATGTTAGAGAATCATTTTCTGCACTGGCACAGCCAAGAAGTGCATTATTCTTTCGCTTTTCGAAGTTGGCAATAGTGTAGTACATTATGTGCATAACTGTTTTGAACACTACATTCTCTCTCTACAAGAGAAACTAATTTTACTTCAGAGAACTGCCTAGCATTAGTTCTGAATAGTAAAACATCATCTCAAACTTCACTGTGATACTTATGATGGTTCCACACCTGAAATTTTAGGACAAAACCTACCTACTAATGCGAGTTATACTGCACGCTCCTCTAAAGTTGGCACGATGAAAGAACCATGGTGTTAAAACTACGTTCTCCACTATGATTTGATAGAGAAGTTTGCAAGTGTGGAAGGTGTTTGGCTTAGAAAATCATGTGCAGAGTAACTAAGTAAAATATTATCTGGACGCAAATGACATTTTGGATGGAGAAAACAGCGTATGAAGGCAACATGCAGATTGAGAAGTGCCGGTGGTTCAGGAGATGACTGAACTGATTAGCGGAGGTTCATTCAAGATAGAATGCTTCTGTGTATTGGAAAGATGAAGTCATATAATAATCTTGATAGATGAACTTGATCTATGTAAGGAAGATACTTGTACTAACTGTTTGAGATTTCGGAAACAAACCTCCAGCTTGATCATCAAAATCTGATTTCAACTTAGGTTTGTTTCTTATTTGTCTTCTTTGTCTTCAATGATTTCTATAACTATAACAATAATAACCATAATTATACAACATTCCTTTTGGTAATTATTCGAGGGTTACTGCATATTTGAGATACACAACAAGGACATGCATAGAATAATAATTAGTACTTTCCATGTTCAACCGACATGCTTCGGAATTTGTACCACACTCTAACCTCGACTAGAGATTTAATTCGTGTAATTTAGTATGGTTCAAAAAGAAAATCGTATTATTCGATAACCCACATACTAGAAAGTATACTGAACATTTTGGTTAATTTTCTACGAAAAGAAATGTCATGAAACTCTGTCTATAATCAGTGCAGTTGCACTTTCAACGGTATGGATATAATCTATCATGATTACCGCACGATTTCAATAAAATACAGTCAAATAGATAAGCAATCCAAACGTCGGTTAAGAATCAAAACTCAAATATTTGGAATAAACTTGCATGAAAATAAACGCGGAGAGGATATTGAAAGACTAGATGATACTGTAAAGCAAAAATATGTTCCGAGCATCTGATTTCATAATCGTTCCTGGTTTTCCAAGAAATCTTTTCTCTTATCCTCTCTGAATCAGTCACAGATGTTCCTTCTTTCCCCAACCTTAATAGTCAAGGTTAAAGCTGTAACTTCTTCCTTATCTTTAATTTAAACAACAGCCTCCCTGTACTTTGATAGTGAAAATATTTCTTGGTTAAAATCAACAAAAATGCAAATGCAGAACGCATGAGGAAAGGCAATACTAGTAGCATTAGTACTAAATTTCTATGGAGAAAATTAAAACCTCTCCATGTTGGCAACCGTTAATAAGCAATGGGGGCACTTCGACCAAGAATTGATATAGAAACTTCGGTGTTTAGATATAAGATATACCTGAGTAGTCAGTGAGATATCTACATTTCTCCAGGAATTTGATGGAAGCTGGGAAAGTATCTGTCCAACTCAAGCCGTAGAACAATTTGTTGCGTAACATGGAGGTAAGAAGAATGTCCTTCAATTAATTTTGTAACATCAACCTAGGGGAAAAGGACACCACATTAGAAAAATCAATGAGGCCATAGGAAAGTAAAGCACTCACATTCTCAATCCCAGGCAATGGGACAGCCTGAATTCCTGCTAACCCATCTGTAAGCAAGCTGAACAAGAAAACATATTCAGCGATCAGTAACATTATGAACAGCTTTTGTCGACCTTCATATTTTCTCTTAAAAATTAAATGTACCTTGCACGGAAAGCAACACCTAGGATCCAATCATTGGTAGAATAAACATTCACGAACCTCCCAGCCACAATCTGCAAAAGACCAGTTGGCTAATATTATGCTTAGTTCGAACTATCAGAGGGGCAGTGCAAAGCTTGAAATACTGAAATGAACTCTTCGTTTCTGCATCATCTTGTGTTGAATATGCTTATAGAGGGCAATATATCACTTCTGGACCAATAATTTAACAGCCACTAACTTTTTAACAGCCATATATAAAGAATGATCTAGCTTATTGTGAGTTAACTGCTAACATGGCATAGGCTCTGTGGAAACAAAGAATCCTTGTAGCCGACCCCGTCTAGTATGGGAAAAGGCTTAGTTGTTGTTGTTGTTTTATCTCTTTCCTTACAACAGGCACTGACTTTCTAATGAACCCTGCCTTTATCATTAATATTTCTCGAGCCTTCTTGTACATTTTAGTAAAATATAGACATCAGCAGATTCAGCATGGTGAAAAAACAAGTACGAAATTGATAACTCATTTTAGTAACATAAAGTGCAGATCAATTGATGGCAGGCATTAGCGAATAACATCATCAATGAAAGAAAGCAACATATCAAATATATCGTTCACCTACAATATCAAGATATGAATATGGATGAGTTCGTGATAGGACAGCCATTCAGCACAATAACTCGCCCAAACTCCTACATTGTACAGAAACTTGACTTTTACTAAGCTAAGACTCTTCTAATGGAGAATATGCACAACGGAAATACATTTCCTACAGATGGTTACCTGGCGAGCAGCTTCCCAATCCTCACCGCTCAATGGAATTGGGGCTCCAATTAGAACAACTCTTTCCACAATGCCAGCTGTCGAATGAGGAATTTCACAACTTCACGTAAATAAAATCTGACAGCGAACTCAAAAACCCAAAAAAACAAATACCACTATCAGGAGCTTCCGCCAAATGCTGAAGGCACTTGAATATCACCCTTGCGCCCAACGAAAACCCAATAAGAGTAATAGGCCTAAATATTCAGTGAATACCAAGAAGTAAGCATCGGCTGCATTCATTAATCACAGCATATATTGTAATTGACATGCCTGTTTCCATGGAGTCCCTTCAGCAGCACTTCAGCAAGAAACTTCCCAGCCTTATCTGATCTGCCAGGTGTAATTATGTGTTGATATTATCTTAAAGATGACGCTTGATATACTGTTCACATTATTGATGTTATCTTAAAGATGGCACTTGATACACTGTTTACATTAGATCAAGAGCTACCTGTCAACTGCAATAGCCCATTTGCTGTCTATAAGATTTGTTACTGCTAGAAGTGTAGATGGCCATGCCAATGCAGAAACTAAGGAGCTTAAAACTGTTAACATGGCACCTTGTCTCATCAACTCCATTTTCAGGCCTACAGAAGAAGCCAGTTATTGAAAAGTCTATGTCAAATAAACTAATAAAAAGTAGTTAGAAGAGAATGGATGCCCATACTCGATGTTAACCAATCCTGTATTGAAGTGCTTACTGCAATCAAATGTTTGGACTCCCACTGTACAGCATACCTGAATTCAGGGGGAATTTACACATGGAAATAAAATAATACGCAAACTTAAACCTGAAAAACACAGGAATTGGGACTATTCATGATACACGTCTGCTTTGAGTAAAACCTCTTCAGAACTGTCAAGCAACTTCTTACTCACTCCTGGCTTCCAAACTATTTTGATAGAACAAATCGTGCAAACAAAGTAAGGGATATGAACCAAGAATCAATATACTCGTATTTGTGTCTAACAGACCCCTCTAAGGCTTCAGCTTGCCCTTCCCATGGTTTTACAAAATCTTCCTCCTCAAAGACAAATCCTGAGATCATGATGCCAACAGCTAGACGCTGCAAAAGATGATATTGGATTCTGATACGTCAGTAAACTTATATAATAAACCAAACCCACAAGCCATTACTGGAGTTTTCATGTGTGGCATATAAATTTGCTTTATTTCTTTAGGCTTAAACCATCAAAACAAATGTCGAATCCAGGTATGCCACACCAAAAAGATGTATGAAACAATGATTTCGCATAGAGCAAAACAACAAGCTTTATATAATTGTATAGATGTAATGAAGAGGATACTTCAACGTGTTGAATGGAGCATCATAAATCCAATACACGTATCCAACAATCGTGTGTCACCAAAGGATGACTATGAGAGGCCTTAGAAAAGGCTAGAACAATAGCAAAATACACTAAACGCAAGAGCAAATACACTTAAATAATGTGTATTAATCAGCCAAAAGGCATGCTTAATTATGTACAAGTGAAGAGTATTTATAGAGGAGAAGAAGGCAGCCAGCTAAATGCTGGGAAGACAGCCAGCATTCAGTTGGGAGCCCCTAATGGCTAGAAATCTAGTTGTTGGGGTCCTGAGTGCTGAAATAATGTGTATTAATCAGCCAAAAGGCATGCTTAATTATGTACAAGTGAAGAGTATTTATAGAGGAGAAGAAGGTAGCCAGCTAAATGCTGGGAAGACAGCCAGCATTCAGTGTTGGGAGCCCCCAACGGCTAGAAATCTAGTTGTTGGGGTCCTGAGTGCTGAAGGTCCTTATGGCTTGGCTGTTGGAGGCTAAGATGCCATGGTCCTGTTAGGAACCTGATTACAACAGTGAATTAAAAGAATAAATACACAAATACAATATAGAAATACATCAGAAATATAATATAAAAAATACATTTTTAACACCTTCTTAAACTTATGTTATCATCAACGAAAGTTTGGTAACTAAAAATTGAAAGCGTAGGACAGGTAGTGATTTGGTGAAGATATCTGCGAGTTGGTACTATGATCGTACAAAATGTAGTGACAAATTGCCTTGTAGGTATTCTTCACGAGTGTAATGACAGTCCATCTCAATGTTAGAGCATCTAATAGAAATCAAGTCATAGTTTTATGTATAAACTGGACTCGTACAGCTTTTTTGTTCCATTTGTATTTTTGTTTTTCATTAAGGGTGTTTTAGTCATTAAAGTTAGATTAGAGTTATAAATTAGAGTTAGGGTTCTGTTTAGAAAAATAAGAAAACAGCTGCTAGGAAGGAGATAATATCACACTTTATCATAGTATTAGAGTCTAGAAAGGCAAAATCTTGATCAATACCAGACATCGATCCTTGTGCACACCCTATTGCAAGTTGCACATAATCAAGTCGCTGAATTTCCTTTTTTTGACTCACAAATATGGTTGACAAAGGTAAATATATCCCCATTGTTGAAATTCGGAGTAGCATTGCACAAAGTAAGACTAATATTAAGGAGGAAACATTAGGGATTGAAGGAAGGGTCGGACCTCCAATGGAGGCCGCCTCCACTCTTCTCCACTCTTTCTTACACACAACCTCAAACCCTAATACAACCTACCAGTCCTTATATAAGGAGGTGTAAAATAAAAATTGACCAAAATACCCCTAGTACAGAAAATTACCAAAATACCCCTAGTATTTCGGGCAAGTACAATAATACCTAAAAACATTAGAAATTGTAAAACTAACACAAAGAACACTATCTTCAACACCCCCCTCAAGTTGGGAGTGATACTTCGAGATCCAAACTTGCCAAAAATCTTCATATCTGTTTGCAACCTTTTTCATCTGTTTTCATCATTGATCTCTTTTGACTGAAATATCTTCAATTTAGCCTTCCAAGCTGTAACAACATAAAATCAGCCTTCATGAATGTAACAACAACACCTCAGCCATCCTGGTTGTAACAATATCAAATCAGCCATCCTGGCTATAGCAATGTCAAATCAGCCATCCTGGCGTAACAACTTCAAATAAGCCATCCTGGCTATAACAACTTCAAACCAGCCATCCTGACTGTAACAACATCAAATCAGCCTTCCTGACTGTAACAACTTTAAATCAGCCATCCTAGCTGTAACAACTTAAAATCAGCCTTCCTGACTGTAATAACAACAAATTAGCCTTCCTAGCTATAACAACATCATAAGCAGCTACTTTGGCTGCAACACATATTTTAGCAGTCCTCATGACTGCAAATTTATAAGAATTGTCCAGTTCTCTTAAACATTTCCTCAAACACTTCATGTGCATGTTAATCATCTCTTTCTTGAGCATTTCATCGAACATCTTCATATGCATCATTCATCTGCTCACACGCTTTTCAACACAAGCTTTATTTCCAACAGAACTTCTTCATCATTAGTCTGCAAATCAAGCAAGCATCTTTCACATACCATAGTAGTAGCAATACTCTCAATATCAATATCATCTTCAAATGCAGCAGCATGACCATCCATATAGCAAACCATCATTCTCATCATCTACATAACCTGATATAGACATGTACGTGGCTCAACTTGGGCCATCATCATATATTGCCTCTGCAGCAATTCTTCTCAATTCAACATTCTTATACATTCTGTTAAAACATCAAGCACCAGAATCTTGACATGATAACCACCAGAAAGTGTTTTGCTAAGTATAGAGGCCTAAAATCTTTCCGCCCTTCTTCTTGGGATCCTAAAGAATCTCTGCCACCTGATTATGCAAGAATATTTGCTTTTTATAATTTCTCCAACACTCAAAAGCATGAGCTTGCAAAAACTCTTGATATTGAGAAGGGAAGCTTGGATGAGTGTGTATCAGTTGGTTCCTATGTTCAGATTCATATCAAGCAAGTCCCTCTTGCTTCCAAAGTGTGCAGCATGTCAAAAAATGTTGCCCGTGGTGGCCTGTGGTCTTTTTCAGCATGAATCAAAGATGTCCGTTATGCATTTCAGTGTGCAGAAGCGTGGCTCATATGACAATCCTATCAAGAGCAAAGAACATATGACTTTTCATGTTGGTTTCCGTGAATTTGGTGCAAGACCTATATTTTCTTCTGACGACATCAATATTGATAAACATAAGATGGAGAGATTTCTTCACCCAGGGCAGTTTTCTATAGCTTCAGTGTACGCTCCGATTTCTTTTCCACCATTGCCTGTGATAATATTTAAGTAGCTGCAATTGGTGCCCCCTACCTTTCATCTCGGGAATGATATTCAAGGCACCACCACCTTGGAACTTGGCAATCAGTCACTGCCTAGGAATCCACGGGATCTTAGATGTGGCCGGTATAACAAGGCCCATTACTGCCCAGATGCAGTAAATGTAGCCGACCAAGTAAAAAATTCTGCTCCATTTTTTTGGGAATACAAATAATACAGCAGTATGCAATAAATGTGCAGTCACCAGCCATAATGAGTGTGCAGTAGTATAAGTAGTCCAATAAATTCAGCCACAAACCTTTTAATGTGTAATAAATACCTTGCTATCAATGCTGTAACTCTGTAACTTCTTTCCATCAAATTTTTTGAGAACGTTACAACCTTAATAAATACAGTCATCCTAGATTTAGAAACTCTCCAGCACCACAGCCGCATGTATCAGCCACCAGCCGTATTACAATAACTGCAGCCATTTCCAATAAATGCAGCAGATATAATTGTGTTTATGGAAGCAATAACTGGAATAATATCTTGACAATCATCCTGCACGTGACCCTTTCATGATACCAGATTGGGTACCAGAAGCCATATTCCATTTTTCAGTACACTCAGACCTTTCTCCCTTGAGGTGAATGTCAGTGAACATCAAATTTCCTCCCACAGCACCTTGATTCTGAGAGAGCCTTCAGACATTGTGATCCCTCATATTCTGGTGAACATCCTTTGCTTTTTCTCTTGAGGTTTCAATATTTGAAATGAACACATAAGAGTTTCATCAACATTCATCGGTGCACCGGCATTATCAAACTCGCCACAATAATTAGGGGCTGAGAATAAAGTAACTAGCTGTCTATTTGCAAAAAACAAATTCATATCCATCCTCCACAACCTGATGAGCACGGCAAACAAGCTCGAGATCATGCTTTGACAGAAACTCAGAAACCTTGTCAGGACCGAAGGTGTAAGAAACTCCTCTGTCATTCATCCTTCAGTTTCTGTAGTGCAGTTTGAGCGCTTTGCCTATTTGATGCTCTTCCCATGCTTCCTGTTCTGCAAAAGGGTTCATCTTTTCCCCAGAAGCAGAATCTCTGTACCGCTGCAGTGCCACGAAGAATTTCTTCTCTTGATTAACACCACCATCAACATCATAAGCTTCAGGCATCTTATACTGAATGATCTCATCCACATCTTCAACTCGCTTTTTTTCAAGGTCATATATTTCCTTCTTATATCTAATTTCTTGGCGCTCCCTCTCAGTCAGATGTATATCTTCAAAAAAGATACTTTTCATCTTCGATGTCATCGCTCAGTTCATCTAATTTTTTTCTGCTCTCTTTTCTTTAGATACTCTTGCCTCGAGACTTTCCTTAAGTTTGACGTATCATCATCTTCCAAAGCTTTTGATCTCCGAACTGCTTCCTCCTCTTCCGCTGCAATTCTCTTTCCAAATAAAGTCAAGATCGCTCCATGTTGAAATGAAGTAGGCCGCCTAATATTAAGGAGGAAACATGAGGGATTGAAAGAAGGGGCGGACCTCCAATGGAGGCCGCCCCCCTCTTCTCCACTCTTTCTTATACACAACCTCAAACCCTAATACAACCTACCAGTCCTTATATAAGGAGCTGTAAAACAAAAATTGACCAAAATACCCCAAGTACAAAAAATTACTAAAATGCCCCTAATATTTCGGGCAAGTACAATAATACCTAAAAACATCAAAAATTGTTAAACTAACACAAAGAACGCTATCTTCAACACCCATTCCATCATCGTCTCCCGAAATCTCTCTTCGTGACAAGATTAAATCATTAAAAATCACCTAACACTCGATTGGATGGAAGAAATTTTTTAGAATGGTCAAGATCAATGGAGTTAGTAGTGTTGGTCAAGGGAAGATAGCCAAATCTCATCGGTTATATTCCTTATCTACCCACACATGATATTCAATATCATGCTTGGTGGAGAGAGGGTGCCCTAATTTTTTCATATGGCTACTATAATCTATGCAGCTATCAATAACGAAAACTTTCATGTATCTGGATTCGACTACTGAAATATGGCAGGTAGTATCTCAAGCATATCCCAGAAAAAGAATGTTGTTAAAGAATATGAGATACTAGAAAAAATACGAAAATGCAGGCAAGGCGCAAGATCGATCAACAATTATTATGTTGACCTTACAGGTTTGTGGGATGAACTTCATTTCTACACCACCATAAACATAAAGTGCTCGAGTTGTTCTTCAGGAAGACTAGTTGATTAAGAAAAGAAGAACGTTTTGATCTGTAATGGGGTATCAATTATGAATATGAAGCTGCAAAAATAAATATATTGGGCCGTGAGGAGCTGCCCTCACTTGGAACTGTATATTCATTACTTCTAAGAGAAAAAGATCATAGAAACCTAGATAAGGACACTGTTATTTCCACTAACCAGCATGCTCTCCATGACAAGACAAATTTTAAGCATTATCGTGGTCGTGGTGGACAGAACATGTGTGGCAGGCCTTACTCCGATGATAAAGACAATATTATATGCTCGCATTGTGGCAAACCAAGGCATAGAAAAGAAAATTATTGGGAAATAATCGATAAACTAGATCATCTATGATATTATAGTCTTCACGAATTAATGAAGCGAATTGTAGTTCTTAAAAGCAAACTACGTGAAAGTGATTAAACCTCTTCACCTAAAGTTGTTGTGGCACAAGCCACACACTCTGTCAAGGGTAACATTTCTTCTTCCTTTCAGCCTAAAACATAGATTATTGACTCTGGTGCTACCGATCATATGGTAGGCAAGACATCCTACTTTATTGATTATAGACAACTTCCAAGACAAGAACCTATCAAGTTGGCAGATGGATCTAAATCTTACGTGATTGGAGAGGGAAGTGTACACAAGCTTAGCTCTCCTAAAATTAGTTTACCATGTTCCTAGTTTCTCCATAAATCTTCTTTCAGTTAGCTCCATTACTAAATCTTTGAATTGTTGTGTAATCTTTCATCCTAGTAGTTGTGTTTTTCAGGATATGAAGACGGGAAAAGTTTTTGGTTGTGGTAGTCTGCGAAAAGAATTATATATCCTAGAAGATGATCTTCAACATGTTGTTTCGTATGGTATTTCTACCACAACTGCTCTCGGTGAAGACATGCATCTATGGCACCCTCGCTTAGGTCATCTTCTTTTATCAAAGATTAATT
Organism: Brasenia schreberi; assembly: GCA_036023115.1. Lineage (NCBI taxonomy): Eukaryota > Viridiplantae > Streptophyta > Magnoliopsida > Nymphaeales > Cabombaceae > Brasenia > Brasenia schreberi. The sequence continues at coordinate 18,630,552 of JAYKKT010000073.1, read as the reverse complement.
ATGCTCTTCCTAATCTCAAGATTGAGTCAAATAAAGTTTATCTAGATTGTGAAGTCTATCATATAGCTAAACATTGTCGTGTATCATATCCTGTGAGTGAGTCTAAAAGATCGCAACCATTTGAACTTCTTTATTTAGATATATGGGGGCCTAGTACGATACAATGTAGTATGGATAACACTACTTGAAAGATTTAAGGTCAGACTTATGGCTAAAGGTTATAGTCAAGACTATAATGAAACATTTGTTCTTGTAGCTAAGTTTACTTCTATCAGAGTGATTTTTAGTATGGCAGCTACATGGGGATGGGATTTGTGGTAGTTGGACGTAAAAAATGCATTTCTGCAAGGAGACCTAAATGAAGAAGTATATATTGAGCTACCACCAGGCATAAATTGTAAAGCTCATGAAGGAAAAGTTTACAAGCTAAATAAAGTTATCTATGGGCTCAAACAATCTCTTAGGGCATGGTTTAAAAAAAAATCAGTGAATGAGTGTACAACTTGGGATATCGAAGAATGATCATACTCTATTCTTTAAGAAAGGTACAAAATTATCCATTATGCTTGTATATGTGGACGATATTATTGTGACAGGTGATGATATTAAAGAAGTGTCAAGATTGAAATTTTTTTTATCGATTATTAGAATTAAAGGACTTGGGCTGGCTTCATTGTTTTTGGGAATTGAGGTGTTATACTCCGACAAAGGTATTTTCCTAATCAACGAAAATACACTATGGATCTTCTAAAGGAAACAAATATGACTTATTGCAAAAACCGTGATAGTCCTATGGAAGTAAATCACAAATTATGTCTTAGGTATAGTGAAGACTTCAGAAATATCCACAAATACCAGAAATTGGAAGGGAAGCTGATCTACTTGACTATCACATGTCGTGATATTACTTATGTTGTTGGAATTGTGAGTAGATTTATGCATTCCCCAACAAAAAAATATATGGATGTTGTCTACCGAATCCTAAGATATCTAAAATTCACTCCAGGATCAGGTCTTTTATATTCAAAATCCTATCAATTCAATATAGAAGTTTATTATGATGTAGATTGGGTTGGTTTTCTAGATGATCATAGGTCAACTACTGGATATGTTACTCTACTTGGTCGTAACATTATATCATGAAAAAGTAAAAAAGAGACGATGGTTGCTAGATCTATTGCAGAGGCCGAATACAGATCTATAGCCCAAGCAATGTGTAAAGGAAAGTGGATAGCTTCTTTAATCAGTGAGTTGAGATTTCAGTCTCTACATCATATTCCCTTATACAATGATAATAGTGCAACTATACAGATGACTTCAAATCCAGTGTATCACGAAATAACAAAACATATAGAAAATAATTACCGCTTTATAGGAAAAAAAGAAAAAAAAATAGGAGGTCAGGAATTCAAATTAGAGTATGTTAAGTCAGAAAATCAAAGAGTTGACTTTCTCAATAACATAGTTAAGATCAGTCAACTTCATAATACATTGATCAAGTTGGGTATCATCAACATATTCCACCCCACTTGAGAACATATTCCACCCCACTTGAGGGGGAGTATTAGAGCATCTAATATTAATCGGGTCACAGTTTTATTTATGTATATACTGAACCAGTACAACTTTTCTATTCCATTTGTATCTTTATTTTTCATTAAGGGTGTTTTGGTCATTCAAGTTAGATTAGAGTTATAAATTGTTGAAGATTATTTATATCCTTTGTTTTTCTGTTATGTAGTTGAGTCTAGATTAGGTCAAGTTTCTGGTATGTATCTGAGTAGTTGTTATAATTAGTTTAGGTCCCAATGGATATGATCCATTGGGACTGAAGTAAAGTTAGCCACTAGTTAGGGATATTTTAGTCATTTAAGTTAGAGTTGGAGTCCATATATACTTAAGTAATGTATTAGGGTACGTTAATGAATAAAAGAGAAAATCATCTTTTCAGAAAGGTCACGGAAGCAGCCAGGAGATTGTCCTCAATGTGAAAAACTCTGTATCTTTCTTTTCATTATGGTTGATGATGCAATCCAACATGGTATCAGAGCGTGTCGTGTGAAGAAGGAGCCCCTGTCTTAGGAAAAAAGTGTGTGGAGGCTGCTGACCTAAGAAGATGAAGTCGTGTCCTGTGGCGTGCTGTCTTGTGAAAACGATGAAGTGGATGTTGTGAAGACCACTGAAAATCATGTTCGTGCAATTAATCCAATCAGTTTGTGATATTTTTTGAAAAAAAAAGGGAATCTAGAGCTTGAGCGACAGATACGTGATTCCAAGAATCCTTGCCTATTTTTCCATTAATGCTTTAATAGGACTCGATATTTTTGCTAGTCCAAAATTGCCTTTGTGACGATGCAATGTGCAGTCTCGATGTATGTTCTAGTGGCTGCATACAATCTGAAAATAAACAAAGTCGTTGCGCCAAGCCCTTGATATTCAACTCTGCATACATTCATGAACATGACCCCCCAATCATTGAAGCTACACATTAAGAACAGTAAGTGGACAGGTCTGAAAATAATGGATAGGAATAAGATTATTGATGTTGGTGACAATAATTCCTCTGACAAAGGTGAGGTTTTTAAAATTACAAACCTGAAAGTATATGGAAAGAACTACCTTCAGTGGACTCGATCCATTGAATTGGCTGTGATGGCAAGGGGGTGATGGGATTATTTAACTGGTGAAATATCCCAACCTCCCAATATAGATCCTTTTTATTCATGATGACGTAGAGAAAATGCACTTATGAGTGCATGGCTTATACAATCCATGGTACCATCGATTGACAGTATGTTTATGTTTTTAGAAACAGCTCATGATATTTGGCTAGTAGTTGAAGAGACCTATACTAAGAAGAAGAATATCGCCAAAAAATATGACCTCATTGAAGAATCAGAAAATGCAGACAGGGAGGAAGATCGGTAAGTGAGTATTATGCAGAACTTAGAGGTTTATGGGAAGAATTACAATTGTATTCCAAGACAAAGTGTCAAAATTGCATACAAGAGCGTAATGAGGACATTAAAGAATGAAAAGTATTTGATCTTCAGTGGGGTATTTCTTCACAATATGAAGCTGTAAAAAATAATATCCTTAGCAGAGAAGAACTTCCCTCTCTAAGCACTGTGTACTCACTTTTACTTTAAGAAGAAGACAGAAAACATTTAGAGAATGAAACTAAACTTAGTTATGAGACTACTGCATTTGTTGGAAGGAACCCTTCTAATTCTTAATTCTCTCGCGAAAGAGAAGGATATGGACGTGACAGAGGTAGATCGTCACTTACTTTTGAAGAGACAGAAAAATCAACGTGTTCTCATTGTGGCAAATCAAGATATACAAAAGAGACATGCTGGGAAATGGTTGGCAGACCTACCTATTATCAGAATAAACCTAACAAAGCTTACTTCAACAGTGATCAAGGTGGCAAACAGAATACAAAAGACAGTGGAACCGCATTAGCAGATATGAAGAAAGAGATTGAGTTCCTTAAGGCTCGTTTGATTGATTCTCAAAATCCATCTACTTCCTCTAATATTGACATATCCATTTTCATTTATGGCTAAGGGTAATGTATCCATTCCTCATTCCAGAATATGGGTTATTGATTCTGGTATCACAAATCACATGGTCAGTAGGCGTGATTTTTTTGATTACTATGAACTGACTTGCGAAACAATTAATATTCAGTTGGCAGATGGCTCTCACATGCATATAGTTGGAAAATGGAGTATTACTACGTCTTTTAACATATTAAAAAATGTCTTACATGTTCTAAATATTTCAACCAATTTGTTATCAGTCTTTGCCATGACACAAGATTTGAAATGTCGTATTATTTTTTATTCTACTAGATGTTTCTTCCAAGAAATGAAGACGGGGAGGATCTTTGGTCAGGGTAATATGAGGAAAGGCCTTTATTTCTTCGAGAAAGTCAAAGGAGCAGCAATGTAGCCAATTGTTATTACAGGAAAACAGGAAGGGGAGCTTCCGTTATGGCACCAAAAATTGGGACATTTACCTTTGTCTAGAATTAGGATGTTATTACCTGAATTTGCTTATTGTAATTATTTAAATTTGAATTATAAAACCTGTTACAAGGCAAAATATCATCGTATTTTTTTCCTTTAAGTGAAGACAAATCCTCAATTCCATTTGAAATTGTTCATTCTGATGTTTGGGGTCCCTGCTCTACTACTGCATTGAATGGTTACAAGTACTTTATTTTCTTCATTGTTGATTGCTCTAAATTTACCATGATATACCTCATGAAAACTAAAGATGAAGTACGAAATATCATTCGAGTGTACTGTCAGTTTGTGCATACTCAATTTTAATATACCATTAATATTTTTTGTAGCGACAATGGAGGTGAATTTATGTTTAAATCACTTCATCTATATTTCTTAAATCATGGAATTTTACACTAGACCTCATATTCATATTCTCCACAGCAAAATGGTGTTTCAGAGAGGAAAAATAGACATATCCTAGAGGTTGCCAGAACTCTTCTTATCGGTTATAATGTTCCAAAATTCTATTGGGGTGAAGCAATTTTAACAGTAGTGTTTCTCATCAATCGTATGCCAAGCAAGGTGCTAAATGGCAATACTGAATTTCACTCCTTATGTCCTTCCCAGAAATAGTTTCATATACTCCCAAGAGTGTTTGGATGTACATGCTTTGTTCATATATATTCTGGCCTTAGAGATAAACTAGATACAAGATCAATCAAATACATTTTCGTGGGATACTCTTCTACTAAAAAAGGATACAAATGTTATGACCCTATACAAAGAAGGACATATGTCACATTGGACGTCACCTTCCATGAAGAGATACCATTTTATCACATGAAAGAAGTTCACCCATCAGAAGAACATTCTCCCAATGTTATACCACTTCCACCAATTGAAACTGAACCAGAATCTTAAAACGAAGAAGAAAGTATGCAACTCCATCAAGAGAAGAAATGACAACTTTATACCAGAGGTGAAAGAACGACTTTTCTCCCATATCAGCCTATTACTCCAAATTCGAGTTCTAATTTAGAATTAGATCTTACTCCTCCTAAAGTAACCTCTCACAATTCTGACTATGAATCAAGTGATTTACCTATTGCACTTCGAAAGAGACAACGTAAAGGTGCCAAATATTCATTACAAAAGATCGTCTTATACTAACTACCCCAAAGAGTATAAGTGTTTCTAATGAATACAGAAAACACTTATATTCCAAAAACATTTGAAGAGGCAAACCAACATTCAGAATAGAAGGCATCAATGCAAGAAGAGATTGCAGCATTAGTTAGAAACAAAACGTGAGAGTATGTATATTTACCACCTCGGAGGAAGACAGTGGGATGAAAATGGGTATATTCAGTAAAATACAAGGCTGATAGAAATATAAAAAGATACAAAGCGAGATTGATTGCTAAAGGTTACAGTCAGTCCTATGGCATTGATTATACAGAAACCTTTGCACCAGTGGCAAAAATGAATACCATTAGAATTATCTTAAGTGTGGTTGTCAATAAAGGATGGAACTATGGCAGTTGGACGTGAAGAATGCATTTCTTCAAGGAGACCTTATGAAAGATATTTACATGGACCTGCCTCCTGGGTTTGATCAAGAACAAAAGTCAAACAAGGTTTGCAAATTAAAGAAATCAATTTATGGCTTAAACAATCTCCACGTGCATGGTTTGAAAAGTTCAATGAAAGTGTTATGAGCTTGGGTTTCAAACGATGTGTTAGTGATCATACACTATTTATCAACCGAGGTCATAAAACCATATTATTGTTGGTATATGTGGATGACATCATAATTATAGGGGATGATACAGAAGGCATAATTGCTTTGAAAAGGCAACTGAGCACATTGTTCGACTTGAAGGATTTGGGCAAATTATTCTTGGGGATTGAGGTGATTCAAAGTAAAGACTGTCTATTTTTAAGTCAAAGAAAATACATTCTAGACTTTTACTCAAAGAAACAAAAAATGAAGGATTGTAAAATATGTTCTACTCGAAATCCTGAAGGAAGACAAAAATGAATTAGCTGAACCATATGAAGATATTGGCAAATACCAAAGATTAGTGAGAAAACTGATATATGCCACTATTACTAGACCTGACATCAGTTTTGCAGTCGGGTATATTAGTCGATGGATGCACTCTCCATCTAAACATCACATAAATTCAGTGTTCCATATCATGAGATACTTAAAATCATCAATTACCTATGGTCTACTATATGCTCCACATTCATCACTTGATATAAAGATATACTTATATGCCGATTGGACTGGATCCAAAGTTGACAGAAAGTCAACCTCTGGTTATATGGTATGTTTAGGCGAGAATGTAGTCTCTTAGAAAAGTAAAAAGCAATCTGTGGTGGTCAGGTCCAGTGTTGAAGCTGAGTATCGTGCTATATCTCTTGGCATGTGTGAAGGTCTTTGGATTATATCACTTCTCGAGGAGATTGGTCTAAATAGAGATATTCTGATTAACTTTTCACCGATAGTAAAGTAGCTCTTCAGATAACTTCAAATCCAGTGCTTCATGAGAGGACCAAACATATTGAAATTGACTATCATTTTATGAGATAGAAAATTTCTCAAGGAATCTTCAACCTCATCCATGTTCACTCATGAGATCAATTGGCAGACATCCTCACTAAACCTGTTCCAGTTAATGTTTTTAAAAGAGCTCTTGTCAAGTTGGGTATTTCAAGTCTTCAAGACCCAACTTGAGGGGGCGTGTTGAAGATTATTTATATCCTTGATTTTTATGTTATGTAGTTGTGTCTAATTTAGGTCAAGTTTCTGGTATGTATCGAGTAGTTGTTATAATTAGTTTGGGTCCCAATGGATCAGAATCTGATCCATTGGGACTCAAGTAAAGTTAGCCGCTAATTAGGGATATTTTAGTCATTTAAGTTAGAGCTGGAGTCTATATATACTTAAGTAATGTATTAGGGTACGTTAAATGAATAAAAGAGAAAATCCTCTTTTAAGAAAGGTCACAACAGCAGCCAGGAGGCTGTCCTCAACGTGAAAAACTCTGTATCTTTCTTTTCATTATGGCTTGATGATGCAGTCCAACATAAATTAGAGTTAGGGTTATGTTTAAATAAGGAAGTAGCCACCAGGAAGGAGAGGATGTGTTGATTCCATAAGGGGTAGATGTCTCTATTCTATCCCATTATGTAAGTTCTTTCTTATTATTTAATAAAAAATATCACACTTTATCACTAAATGTGTTTGGTGCACTAATGAAATCTATAGTTGTTTGCTATATATATAGCACTTTGTTATCACAATACATGATCGGAGTAACTTCAAGTGGTATCCCAAGATCTTGAAGATGTCTTTTTAGCCAGGTTAATTTTATAGTCGTGTTGGTCATTGCTTTATATTCAACTTGAGTGGATGAGAGTGACACCTTTGCTTTTTACATTTTCATGAGATAGAAGAGTCCAAGAAAAATGCAGTAGCCTATTTTAGAGTGCCTATAATAGTATAAACAATTAAGAGATAAAGAGGATAAGAATACTCTCTTTCTTATGGTATGTTGAACATATCGTATGATCCTCATAACCGCACTCATATGTATATAGGTAGGTACATGTTAAATTGATAGAGTATGAACGGCATGAGTAATATCAGGACAAGTGATAGTAACATATGTCAATGATCCAACCATCTATAGGGAGTAGGGTCACTCAATAGTTGACCATCTATAAGTCTCATCTTTTGGTTAACCACCTCAGATGTCTTAATTGTCTTATCATCTATAAGTCCAAATCTAAAAATAACATCATTAGCAAATTTAGTTTGAGATAAAAAGAAACCTCTATCGTTTCGTGCTATCTCAATGCCCAAAAAATAACATAGATGTCCAAGATCCTTCATTTCAAGCACCTTACCGAGTTCCTTTTTTATGTTTTAGATCCCAATGGCATCACTTCCTATGATGATCATAACATCTACATAGAATAGAAATATTATAATACCTACAAGCTATAGTAAATTACCTTATAAACAAAGCAATGTCAGTATAGCAGGTAACAAAACCATGACATGTCATAAACTCAGACATTTTATCAAATTGTTTAAGACCATATAGAGCCCTTTTTAGATGGAGGACTTGATTTTTTAGAATATTAAGACCGGGAGGTGATTCCATGTAGACCTCTTCCCTTAGCCAACCGTTTAAAAATGCATTCTTAACATAATTTGAAAGATGCTTTGGTTCTTAATTGCACTAAGAGCAATAAGAGTCTTAAAAGTAATTATTCTAGCTACTGGAGCAAAGGTTTTCTCATAATCTATTTCATACTCTTGAGAGTATCCTTTCGCTACTAGCCTAGCTTTATATCGTTCTAGGGTACCATCACTATTGGTCTTGATTTTGTATACTCATCTACATCTTATTGGTTTCTTAGTTTCAGAACGTGTGATGGCGCAGTCTTTTGAAAAACTCTCATAAGAGCTGAACCTATCAAGAGGTCTATAATCTCTATCAGATTTTTGTAGAATAGGTTTAATGGTCTTTAGGGTTCGCCTATTGTAATTTCTTTCAAAGGGAGTCATAGTGCGCTTTGAAGACATTAGCCCATCATATTCTCTTTCTACGTTTTCTTCTTGATTATCTAGAATATCATTCATGGAGTATCTAATATCATTAATGGGTCTGTGACATTATTTTGAAACACATATTCATTTTCAAAAAATTTAACATCTCCAGATACATAAAGCTTGTCATTCTTAAGATCATAGCATCTATAACCTTTTTATTTGTACCAAATCCTAAGAAGATACATTCAATGACTCGTGGAGATAGTTTATCTTCTTTGTTTGTAAAAACAAAGCATTTACACCCAAATACTCTTAGTCTAGAATAGTTAGGTGTGATTTTAAAGAGTTTTTCAATATGAGACATATTTTGTAATACGGAAGAGGGCATACGGTTTATTAGGTAGACAGAAATCATAATGACTTCCGCCCAGAGATTTTTAGGAACTTAATTATATACTAACAAGGTTCTAGTGGTTTTCATAATGTGCCTATGCTTACGTTCAGAAATACCATTTTGTTGAGGTATTTTGATAAAAGAGATTTGGTGAAGGATCCTATGGTTTTCAAGGTACCTCTCAAACTCATTTGATACAAATTCTCCTCTTAAGTCAAACCTAAATACCTTGATTTGAGACTCAAATTGATTTTTAATAAAGTTATGGAACGTGACAATTTTTGAAAACATTGGATTTTGCCTTTAGTAGACATACCCATGTATATCTAGTAAAGTCATCAATAAAGATGACATAATAAGAGACACCTCATTTTGAAATAATGGGTACGGGACTCCAAACATTCGAGTGAACAATTTCAAAAGGTTTGGTTGTAACATGTATTTTGTTTGGAAATGAAAGATGTTGCACTTTGCCAAGAACACAATCTTTGTAAGAGAATTTTTTAATATTTTTTATTCCAATAGGACATTGATAAACTTTTGAACGTTTAAATGCCAAGTCTCATGTGCAATAGTTGTAAATCATTTGACAAAATATTTGAATATCCAATATTACGCATATAGTCCATTACATAGAGTCCTCCACAGCCACATCCAATCACCTTCTTAGATAGCAACATTTACAATGCATCCCGTAGATGATAAGATTATAACACAACCATTATCCAATAATTGGATTATAGAAAATAAGTTTAAATTTAATTTTGGAACAACACTTATTTTTAGAATTAAAAAATATTTATTTTGAAGGTCCCCTACTTTGTCAACATTTAGTTTGGTTTCATCGATGGTAAACACACATAATAAAGGTTTTCTTATGCACGAGTTCAAAAGTTTTCCATTATAAGTCATATGAAATGAAGTACCCTAATCAAGTAACCAAGCAGTCATACCTTGAGTGTCATGAGTGGAAGTAAAGCATACCACACCAATGATTGATTTGTCCGTCAATTATGCTTTAAGAGGCTTTACTTTTTCATGAAGAGCAAGAATTGAGGAAGAAGAGCTTTGTTCATCTACCAAGGTCACCTTTTTCTTTAATCTTGAGCAATTCGACCTAATATGTCCTGCCTCCTTAAAAAAGTGTCATTCGATCTTGAAATATGGTGGTTGATATATTTTAATATGTGCTCTGGGTCCTGATGTGACTAAGGCAAAATCTTTTTGAAACGTAGCTTCAATAAGTCTTGTTTACACCATTTGGAAGTCAGTAAGAATCTCTTCTTTAGTGAGGAAGGGTTTTGATGTATAATAAAGGATCTTACTTCTTCAAATTCTTCTCTTAGACTTCTTAAAAATTTATATACAAAGTCTTCATTTTCTTCACATTGTCTTTCACTAAGACATTGTATACACTTCTTTTATATCCATTTAATTGATTCCAAGTATTGGAATATTCACTATAGCACTCATTTACCCCTTTGTCTCCTTATCTTAGTGATGACATCACGTAATGCCATCCTATGTACCACGTCACTTTAAACATGGGATTTCTTTAAGTATTTTCATGCTTCTTCGGCATTAGTAAAGTTGACCAAGATATCTCTAATATAATCATTCACATTGTTCATGAGAACCCATAAAATTGTCCTGTGATCTCCTTTAAATTCGTTTTTTTGTTCCAAGATACACTTATATAACTCCTCCCATGTAAGGTATCACCCATCATGGCCGGTCCCAAGCCTAGATAAAGGAGGAGGATTGTGTTAGGCTTCCGACAACCAGCATAAAACTTTGTCAAATTTTTATACCATAGATTATACAAATTATGAGCATTGTGTTTAGGTGTCCCCTCTTAGTGACATGCTGCAAAGCCTGAATGCAATGAAAATTAAGTAAGGACCTCTATATTTTCACTTTGATGTAGTGAATCAATTGCAAAGAGAGCCCCCACATCATGAACGGGTGTGAGTAAAGAAGTTAGTCCCACTACATTATCGCCTCAATGTAGTGAATAAATTATAGAGAGGGTTTTTGCATTTTTAATATGGATGGATGCGAGGGCATAAGGAAGCTAGTCCTAGATAATAAGATTCGTATTGGTTCTTGAAATATCAAAACATTATCCGATAATCTAATGGAGGTGGTAGATACTATGATTCGAAGAAAGATTCATATCCTATGTTTACAAGAGCCAAATGGGTTGGAGAAAAGGCAAAGGAGATCGAGGATACAAGTTTTAAATTATGGTACTCAAGAAAGGAAAAAGCTCGAAACGGAGTTGGTATTATTATAAATAAAGATTTAAAGTCTAGTGTAGTAGACATACGACTTTGCTTTTTCCTTTCTGACCAAAAAAGGCAAGTTATGACCTAGTTTACGGGCACCAAAACCAACTCCAAGTCAAAAACATCCAGGCAAGTTAAGAAAGTCAATATAATTCATAGAGAGGAAGACGCTTCAAAATGACCTAAACTATAATTTATCCAAATTTAATGCATGGATATTACAAATAATGGCATTAAATGTGATTAAATGATCAAATTTGAATCTAGGCACTTGACTGGTGTATATCATTTGATAGTAGCACCAACATAAGTAGCAGAACAATTTCACACATTTGATTGTGTGTGAAAGACCTTAGTGTTTCCCATGTCAACACAGATTTGACAGACGGTAAAGTAGCAGAACATGAACCCGTGGAGATGACCATGCAGAGAAAGGTCACATCAACTCAATGGAGTGTCTAAGTGACCACATTAAATGTAATTTAATTTGAACCAAAGAGCATTCAAGATGCAACTTACCCCTTGGTTGTGATTTTTACCAACGGTTTTGAATTCAAATTCATCAATATCTCCAATTCTCCTAGCCATTTTGCTCCCAGCAAGGCCAGCTCCAGCAGCTGCAGTAATATAGCAGACAAAGATGGGAAAAGCATTAGGAGTCTCAAAGACTTAGTCTATAACGAGTGTGAAGCCTTTATGAATAGAATGCTGAATCAGAACCTAATAATTAGAGTATAATAATGAACATAAAATGGAACTTCAGCAAAATGGTGAAGGATATAGAATTAGTTGTTAATGGATACAAGCAGAAAACTTTTGATGGATAGCATGCCAAGGGGAAAATGAGGAGTTACATAATGTAACATTTATTCAAGGACCCATATTAGATTTGCTTTCTTTTAAGCTGGACCGTATTGCTATTTTACTTAACTGGGTGGTTTAGGGTTAGTGTTAGTTCTTTATTTATTGGTACCTTTTTATATTCCATAGAAGAGAGATGCAACCGTTAGGGCTTCTATCTGTAACAGGGAGTATATGAAATCATTATCAAGCTATAATGAGTAAAAGATACAGAAAACAAGTTAATGGAGAACAGAATAAAGTTTCTTGCACTGTTTTATGGATACAATGAAATAGGAAGAAGGTGAGAATCATGGATACTTGGCCCATGATGAAACATTCTTAAAAGAAGCACAAATAATGGGCTGAAGATAAGTACCCCCTATGTCAGGTTAACATTTCCGTACTTTATACCATTTTCATCATAAAACAAGAGCAGATATAGTTATTCATTCCATTAGCTCAACCTCTTCTATCACATGGACAAATAATCAAATGTAGGAGCTAATATTTGTTAAGATGTATTTTCTATTTTTTTGTATTTTTATCTTTTTATTCAATAGGGCTCTGTGGAAACAAAGAATCCATGTAGCCGACCCCGTCTAGTATGGGAAAAGGCTTAGTTGTTATTGTTGTTGTATCTTTTTATTCAATGTATGACAGGACCCGAGAGTACCAAGGCCAGTTGCCCCCTCCCATCCATAAACATCAAAGAGAAGGTTCCACTATGATGATCAAAGTTAAGATTGCCTGATGGAAGCTTCTCTGTATATATCTAAAGCATCCCAAGCTGAGAAATATTATCTGACCCCTATTCAAATAGGTTACAACTCAGCCCTATTTGGTTTGGGTACGACCAAAAGATTGGGAAAATTTATAGAAACTCCAACAGAAAAGACATTGATAATGCAGAGTATGTTCCACTACCTCCAAAAGATGCTGCAACGGCAGCAGATCCAGCAACAGACCCAGCAGCACTAGCAACAGCAGCAAATCCACTACCCAGTGTAGGTGCCAACGCACTGAAGCCAGCTGCAATTGCTGGCGCTGCTAGACCTGTCAAACACAAAATGAAACTAAAACGTCACAGAGATATTACTTCCCAACAGTTGCCACATGGTATAAAACTTTATTATTTGTAAAGCACCCAAAAATGATACCTCCAGTTATCGCTAGCAAGGTTCCTCCAGTCAATGCAGCAGCGCCAATCATACCACCTTGTTTCCACTTGGACCATTCACTGTGATTACTATTATCAACTTCTGATTGAGCTTCATTGGCCTTTGCAGAAGTCATTGAAGACGAAGAAATGATTAACTCCAAAGCTTCCTGTCAAAGTTGTTCACTTCAATACTTTAAAAGTATTAAATAAGAACCTAAGTACAAGAAATATAATAGAATGAACTTCAGAAATAACTCTACATTATGAATATGAAGTCAACTTTACATTCCCATTTCACAATATAATGGAAAAGAACTGATATATTAAAACTGCTCTCCATTATTTGCATGTGCTTTGCACATGATATTGCAATAGATAAATTTAAATCCTGGCAAAGTTGTTTATGATTTCACCTCCAAGGCATTCTTATCGTTTGACAGATCCAAGTCCATGGCCTATACAATTTGAAGAGAAGGGTGTCTATGAATCTTAAATGAAGATCCACCTCTGGGAACAGACTTTAAGGCTATCTCCATGGAAAATGCACAAGAATCACTATGATTGTGATTTCAAAAGCTTGCCAGTTTATATCTACCTATCCATTGCATCTTATTCTTTATTAGAGGGACTAATCAAGTTCTTTTGTCTGGTTCAGTAATTGAATTGGAGCTAAACGGTATGTTATAAAATTTCCCCAATTAAACATGTGCAAAATGTTCAAATGATTTCACCATCTGTCATTTTAAACATAAATGCACGAGAAAAGGAAAAGGGAGGAGAGAAGTGCCACTAACATAACTGATAAAAATGGCAAGGCTACATTACTAAATGTGGACAATTATCAGAAGCTGCTTTAATGGAAAAGAAGAGAAAAATTCTTAAATTATCTCAAACACCAAATCATATTTAAGATACAAACCATTTTATTCCACCTGATGTCAAACAGTGCTGCCAAAAGGCGAAGTGCAACACGATGACGAGCGTCATAGCCCTTCCTTAGTTTACAGCCTTGCTTGTCACTATCAGAAGCATCAACTACACAAGCTGAGAGAAGCTCAAACATTACTGCTAGTTTACAGTGATAGGTTATCATCCTTGCTTCGATAATGTCCTCATGCAGAGCTTCAAGAATTTCTGTATTCACCGGCGAATTTTGAAATTCTGATTCTTTACAAGGCACGGCCGCAACTTTTGAAACCTCTTCTATACCATCAGCCTTCTCATTTACATCTTCCAGTTTTCTTTCCATGAACTCAGGTGGTACAGAAACATTTTGTGAACTCATTACTATAGCATCAACGGATTTGGCCAAAGCGAGTAACTGGTCCAAAGTTTCAGAAGCTCTATCACATTTTTCTTCTGAAAGCATACTCAGAAACTACAAATAGATACAATAAAAGAAGATAAAAGTGAGCAAGCGGACCATGAGAAGGCAAAAGTTTCGGATCAATGAATACTAGCATGAATGAGATGGAATCAAATTTCTACTTGAAAATTGCCTCAGGTTGCTTTTTATTTTATAAGCTGACTTTATGTAAACAAGATAAATATATGCTTTAGAAGTCAAGTACCGAAAAACATGGAAAATATTAACTAAAGCGGACCATGGAAAACATCGTTTAAGTATCTTTCCTGTTTGTGTTTGTGCTTCATTTCTAATTATTTGAAACTTTTTTAAAGCTGCATCTTTACTTTTAAGTAAGTAAATATAACAGTATCTATTATAATCATCAATAAACGTGATAAAATATCTTCTGTTATCCCTCGTAATCATCTTATTGAATTCACAAATATCAGTGTGCATCAAATCCAAAATCTCGGATTTCTTTTCAACCATATAGAAAGGTTTCCTAGGTTGCTTCGCTTGCACACATATATCATATTTGTGTTTTTTATCTATGACAATTTTAAGGATAAGATTTAAATTCAACATTATTTTCATAGAATCAAGATTTACATGACCTAACCCAGCATGTCATACATCAGATGATTCAATATTGCACACAGAAGAAGAAGAATATAAAGCAGAAATAGAGACTTTATTATCATTAAAATTCGTACAAGAATCAAAAAATGGTTCTTCATGAATTTTAAACAAATCCTCTACATCACACAAATAGCCCTACTAAAGAAACACCCTAGTACTAAATTGTATAATAGCGACTTTATTACATTTACAATCTAACCTTAATCCCTCCCTAACTAAAGCAGTATCACTTAGGATATTCCGGCAAATTGTTGGAATGTGTCTAACTCCCTCAAGAGTTAGAACATTTCCCGAAGAAAACTTAACTCCACACGCCCTTGACTTAAGGGTTGAATGATCCCCTAAGATCACTCTTCACCCACATATGACCTAATAAAACACAACCACAGACTGGTCATCACATACGTGCACATTAGTCCCAATGTCTACAATCCAATATTGTAGCTCATAAATAGAAAGGAGATGGGGTTTAAGGGATAGATACCAATCACTAGCATGTAGAGCAGTTACCACTATGTTGACTTCCTTCACCAGTCGTAAGTTTCTTGGATTATGTCCAACCTGACCACAAAGCCAGCACGGTTTGTTTTGAGGGATTTTTTTTATCTTTACTTTTGGTTTATGCTTCGCCTGCTTTCCCTTATGATCACTAGGTTGTTTTTTCCGACCGTCAGGTTAACCCTAAAGGTGTTGTCTAAATGCATAACGGGTTTTTGACTTCTATGCTCTTCTTCTATTGTTATGTCTATAATAAGATCATCAAAGGTCATTTTATCTTTCGTCTGCTTGCGATTTAGGCCAAAACCCTCTCAAGACTGGAAATTTCTCTATAATAGACATAACAATAAACTTGTCAGCAAGTTCCATTTCGGCTTCCTTCAGACCATGGTATAAAAAATGAAACTCGTAGGCCTGTTCGGTCACAGATTTCCTCTCTACCACTTGATACTTAAGGAACCTGACCACGAAATATTTTTCAAGACCAAGGTCTTCAGTATTGTATTTCCGATCTAAGGCTGCCCACAAATCTTTTGTTGTCGTGGAAGAGAAAGAATTATACACATCAAATAAAACTTTTGAAAGTGCCGATAAAATACAACAGTGGCACAAAGTGTCTTCTCCTTCCACTCAGCGATTATATATGAGGTTTTATGAGGTTTTAGGGTCAGTATAATCAGGTTGGGGACAATCCGACTTGATATACAGATGTAGCCCTAACATGGTTAACCAAATTTTTATACGTTGTTACCAGCATTTAAAATATGAACTGGTAAATTTTTCCAGCATCAAGGTTAGGTCAACCTTAGCTTGGAGAGTAGCAATTGTAGACATGTAAAAGGTGATTTCTCCAAGACTTTTAGAAAGAACCATAGACATACATGCATAATAACATAATATGCAACAAATATAAACATGCCCCAATCATAAACAACAGCCGCATATTCAAAATAAGTCATAATCAAGCCATATGAAAAACAAAAACAAAAGAAAAATCATAAACTTATATGTGCGAGTTTGCACCTTACTCTCACGATAAAACGCACACATAACTCGAAGAGCACATACCTGGCTTCGAGTCGACCTCAACCACACCTCAGTCGCCTATGGTTGGAGCAGAAAGAGGGACCTCCCACAGGCATAGGGACAGAACCACGGGCAAAGAGGCAGGACTACGAGAAGAGAGAGAGAGGAGAAAGAGCGAACTGCGTGCTTAGGGAGGACCCTTAATCACCTATTCATAGGTGTGTGTTTGGGTCATGGATCTGATCCAAACGACGCATCACTTTATCCTCAATTATCCCGTCTTATCCTCTACCACCCCACCTTATCCAGAACCGCCTCACCTTATCCATATTCGTGATTAACTACGTTGCACGAGTATGCCCTTTTTGGCGACATACTCGTATCAGGTACGAGTACGGGTATCAGTATGTTCGGTAGGTACCCATACCACGAATGGCGTACCGATATGCGTGTGCATATACCGGTACGCTACCCAAGTATGGGATAAGTACGAGTGTCTTGAGCTCCAATCCCATCCCAATCAATGATGTTTGGTGATCTCGAAGCCGGGAGGTCCTTCAGCGATCAGGTGAATTTAATATTTTCGTTCATGCTATAAAGAAGAATGCGTCGGTTCTGCTTAGTTTATGCTTTTCTTATGCTACTTGGAGTTTCCTCTATTTGGGTGTGTGAAAAAGTGTATTTCATAGTAACATGGTTGGTTTGCTCAGCACGAGCAATCTGAAACTGAAGTGTGGTTTTATGCATTCTAGGAATTCCTATTGAAGGAAATATCTCCATTTGGCATCATTTGTAGTTTTCTTCTGCAGTTGTGGTTTCCTGGATTTGGGAATATGAAAAATCACAGTTTTGGGCTACAACTTCTAAGTACGACTGTTGAGTAAATGCGTTGTTGGTTGAATTGTTGTGTTGGTGAAATCTCTGTCGTTAAATTGTTGTATCTTGTACTGAGTGTGTGATTCTTATGTTTTTAAGTAAAGGGAGCCGCTATTGAACCATGATTGGTAACAGGAAATGCTTCTCGGTTTGATTGTTTATGGGCAATGGAAAGTGTGGTTTTAATGCAATTCTTATGTTGGTGAACAACCGCTATTGAACCTCAAAAGACTAGCATATGCCTATATCCATGTTCTTAGTTTGAAGTAGAATATAAATGACATTCTCATAGTTAGAATAGAATTATTCTCAAACACTAGAATGTTCTTTAAAATATATAATGTTGTATAATTATGTATATATATATATATATATATTTATGTAAATTTAATTTTTTATTATGTTTTTTAATAGTGACGTACCTATACCTTAGTTTTTTTAAAAATTGTGTACCTCATACCCGTACTCGTATTGATACCGTACTCATATCCATGCAACATAGGTGATCGAAAAAATTTTGACTCTTAGATCAAAAGTTTTTCATGCAAAAAGATCGATAAAAACCAAAACCTAAACTACAAGCTCAAGCCCCGCCCAGCATGTGCGATATAACATTTCCTCCCAAACTATTTAAACTAAGATTAATCAGCTATCAATTATATAAAAGGACAAGAACTAAACTTTGTCTCTCAATCATGTATTGCAAAAGTCCCTCATATTTTACTTTTTACACTTTACGACTTTTACTTATACTAATATACATACTAATATGCATTTAATCCACGTTAAACGTTAAATGTAAATCAAATCCAACAATAGTAACGTATGTACGAAGACAAGTCGAACTGTATATTCAGTATACTTTCAGGCCAAGAGACTCCGGCAGTGTGACCCTAAACATTAGGCGTCATCATTTAGGTACCATTTCAAAATGAAATGTTATAGTTAAACTGCTTAGCAGTTAATACGGAAATTACGTGAACGAAAATGCACCAGCGCCACCGCATCACCTTCCAGGGAGCAAACGAGAGCGCCTCGTGATTCGAATTAACAGCAGAACCACGAAGAAAGCAGCAAGTAACGCCAAATATTTCATCTCCACACAAAGCAGCATGCAAGAAATTAAAGATGGATCTAGAATCCGCAACTGCAGGAGACACGCATAAGCCTTAAGTTCGCCACACAGAAAGGACAACAACAATCAAGCTTACATCTCCAATTTGATGCTTCGGTGAGGAAACTTCCCCTGCCTTCTCGAGTCCAGGCCATTTTTGGGGATCGATGTCCAAGCGCCTGCATTTCGAACCATCCGAAGATCGACATCAAACAGAGGAAATCAACAAATAAGGAGGAACAAGAGTCTTCGGAAGAAATTGCACGGAATGGAGAAGCTGGACAACCTGAAGACGGGATGGAGAAGACCGCAGGACTCGTGAATCCAGAGACTTTTCGTCCGATTTTCCACCGGTTCACATCCCGATGTCTCTGGACCACCGGAAACTCCATGTACATCCCCGTCATGTGGATCGTCAGAAAGGCGAAGGCCCAACGGCAAAGTCTGGTGGATCTGAACCTGGCGCAACGCAATGACAAAGAGCCCCCCCGCTGCGTACCTCTCCGTCGCTGTCAGATAGCGTACCGCTGCCATCTGTGTGTGTGCTCGCGTCTGCGCGCGAATCAAAATTCAGACGGTTGAAGCAAAAGTTTCCGCCAAAAGACGGACGTTGTGATATTTGAACAAGACCGAGTCCGTTGATCCTGAAGCGTGGGGCCCGCATGACTTGGCGAGGCACGTCGCGGCCTTTCCAAGTGTTCAAAATGTAGGGCTTGTAAACGTATCGGATTCGGATCGAACATGGTTCTTTCAAATCCAAATAATCGAGATCACAGGCTCAAACTCGGATCCAAAACCAGAACCAAATCCATGATGCCCTTTTACCATGTTAAGTGGGGTAAACCCCTGTGCAACTGAGTTCGTCGTTTCACGGATTCAAACAGGCCCCAATAGGACTGTGGATTCAAGAATCTCTAACCACTATGGGTGCAAAATGAGAGAATCATTAAGCTAAATCCTGGATTTAAGATCGTGTCATAATTGATTTAAGGATGGGTCTTATAATCCAACAAATCCTTGAATCAAATGAGAAATTCAGCACCCAAAGAGTTAGCTCAACTGGTAGCATTCGTGACCAACACCAACTGCATGTCATTAGCACCCGCATGCGATCCACACGGTGCGTAGAATCGGACCTGAAGGTGTCACACTTCATTTGGATTTGATTTTGTTTAGAATTAATCTTTCAAGCCATGAAAAAGATTCAAGCAAGACACATCGCAGAGAGAACTTTAGAAGATAGATCAACGGAAAACATAGCATACATCCATTGCAACTAGTACAACTTGCACATGTCACAGGCACCAAAATAAAATGCAGATGATTAGCAATATCAGTATAGTAGAAAACATGCATATATTCACCATAACTAGATACTTTCTTGTGCACAAATATGGTGCCGCGAACATCAGTTTCCCAAAAAATAAAAAAGAAATCCTTGAGAACCTGAAAGGACTTGTACCCACAGGTAACAGGACAAGGCTTGCTGAAAATCAAATGGCTTCAGTGAAGAAGAGTGGAAAGGATTTTTATCTGGTGGCCAGAAATCTCCTTTATGAGGTGGAACTATCTGCTGACTACCAGCTCTTTCTTCTTCACCAGGTTTCAAGGGAACCTGTTGCTTTTTCTTGACAAATTCAAAGAACTCGGCGATCTGGTGAGCATAGCTGCAGAAAAAAAAGAACAATTAGCTCATCCCCAAGCAACGAAACAGAGTAGAATGTGTCGTGCACAGCATTTAGCTTAGAATGATCATATAAAATCTGTGTGAGGCTCAATGCAAGAAAGGATCAAACGGCCGGGAACTGGAAAGCTTTAACTTCAAGATGTATGTAGAGGCAGCCTTCCAAACATAACAATATCATTTAAAAAGAGGGATTGAGTATTAGAAAGGGATTGTACCCCTCTCTCTATATACATATACATATATATATATATATATATATATATATATATATATATCAACATAAGATTTGTAAACCTCTCTGACAATACATGTTCATACGCTCTCTTTTTTACATAAGTATCATTTAGAAAGTTATACCTGTATAGTATCAGAGGTTTTTAAGATAAAATCCCTCTCATATATATATATATATATATATATATATATCCATCCAATTCTGAACACATGGGAGGGAAAGTCTACATGCAGCATCTTTCTTCTTGAATTTTCGCGTGGCTGCAATCTTTCTAGCACCAGTATACAGTCCAATAACACTTCAAAGTTAAGTATATTCAAACATGAATAAAACTGGGGGACAGGTGACCTTCCGAGAAGTTTTGCACGTCCCTACTTATTGTGGAAGGAAGCTTAGTGGAGGACATGTAACAATTGGATTCTTATATATATATATATATATATATATAGAGAGAGAGAGAGAGAGAGAGAGAGAGTGATTGGATCCTCTCCCCTAAGACTGTCATCCTCGACTGTTTCTTTTCAGCGTACAAGTGTAATAACATTGCGCTCTCTTCTTTTCTTAAAACCCTTAAAAAATTTAAATTACACTCGTGTTCTTGAAAAGCAATGAGCGCACAGATTAGGTGGACAAGATCTGGTTTTCTTATATATATATATATATATAAGAAGTTGGATTTAGTGCATTATGCATTATCAATATACTAATACACCAAGTCTAGATATTCATATGATTGAATGGTATATTTATTATGCTATATATAGTGGACAAGAAGTTACTTTTAAATTTTAAAAAGAAAAATATAATTTTATGTTTTTTAAATTTAAATCTCAATCATTGTAGTGTATTCATGCACATCAAATATCGATCCTATATATATATATATATAAAAGAGAGAGAACTCGTGCATTGAGAAGTACAACAACAGTCTCATTGACAAATTTGGAAAGGTATTTTTAAAAGGGTATACAGGAGAGCGCAGTGTTCGTGGCGTGAAGGACTAAATCACCACACACACACACACACACACACACACACACATATATATATATATATATATATATATATATATATATATATATATATATATATATATGTGTGTGTGTGTGTGTGTGCATGCACGTGTACCTATGTACATGCATCTACATACAAAGCAAATCTTTGCATGGGTATATTAATTACCAATCATCTCTGAGCATATATTCATATATCTCATATTTGATAATCTATGATAACGCTTCTGCATGAACTCCTACACTAAGATGCGCACAAATATACCCTCTAGATTTAAGGTTAAATAACGTATCTTGTGAATGGAAGTTTTAGTAATGGGCAACCTCGATGTCTTTCTGAATGCTAGAAGTCCTCTTTAGCAATATTCATCAATAATATTGAGTAGAATGCAACTTTAAGGTACAAGGCTGGTACTTCAGGTTTTGGGGTCCTCCATCACCAATTGCATTCACGTGTAAGAGAGAGACTCTTTGTTGTGTCGACACGACACAATGTGGTGAAGGTTGTTCAGTGGGTCTACAATGAAACTGCCAGTAACTGGAATCGATCAAACTGGCTCCAGAATCAGAATCGGAGATCCTCCGGTTCATTTACAATATAAGATATTTAGAAATCAGTCCAGAACCGGAACCAAAACCGACAATGCTTTCTTCCTTTAAAAAAAAAATTTCTTAACTGGTTTTGGGGTGGTTTCGAATCTGGGACCGTAACTGTCCTAAAACTAAAACGACTCCTGGAACGGTTTGGTTTCAGTTTATCCAAAACCGGACACATTCGAAGCCAGACGTTAATATGATTGTATTTCGTCATCTTGCTCGTCCGTCTCTTTCTTTTTTCCAGTTCGAGTGCTATCGAGGATCATGAATTTTTTTTGTTGCAAGAGGAGGTCGAAGCCTGAAACATGCACCCTCTAGGAGTCGAACTCCACCAGTAGTAACAGAGCAAGAGTGTCCTGTCCTTCGTTGAGCTAACACTCTTGGTGCTTGGATCGTGAATGTCTTACTCATGGATTCTGTTACCATCTTGCTTTTAATCTGTTTTTCTAATAACTCTTTCTTGTGGTGGAGTGGTTATAACGGGGGGCCATAGGAGTCGAACTTGCGGCCAACCATCACACGAGTCGACAGTCCAACCATTCCATGACTGGCCGATGTCAAGATGGAAGCCATGGCTTACCCAGCTAAGGGTCACAAGTTAAAGGTCATGAGTTCGACATTCGGGCCTTCCATCTGGCTTCTCCTTCTCCATTATACCAAAATTAAATTATAGCATAAGAAAGTTTATGTGACTGATGACTTCTGTTAGTTTTCGAGAGGCATTCAACAAAGTCTGAACTTTAATCAGCCTTCATCTGCATTTAGGCATGCCAATGGAGTGGATGCCCCGCATTCAGAAAATTGTATGCATTAGAAAAACCCATTTCCTCTACTTAAACATAGATAACTTTAACTGTTAAAAAACAAAAAACATGAGTGGATGAATCGGCAGAAACACCTCTACATGGAAAAATTAACGAATCTCCTAAAAGCATCAAACTTTGCTGCCACTCAAATTCTCAATCCAATTGTCGAGTTGCGGCATCGCACTTGAATCTCGCATAGATCAAACAGTTACTTGGTGCCATCAGACCTTTGCTGAAACGGTAATTGAAAGTGTAGAAATCCGATCTGTCTCGTTTCTTTTTCTGAATAGAAAACGCACTAAAATCCCGATTATTTACCCTGTTTCCGTATTTCTTCACGACAACGACCGTATCCTTTCGTCGTCGTATGTGAGGCGGGGCAGTGAGATGCATCAGCGTTGTTGGTGCGGTGACGTGAGCCCCACTGCCTTTCACTTGAGGCCCTTCCGGTATTAAACCACTCTCCAGCAAAGCCCGCACGCTTCCGCTCTTCCTTCATTTGGTCTTTCTTGGCGTATTATTCTGGAAAATCTTCTCATTGCGAGTGCTCGCTGTTTTGATGGAATCATAGAGTGGAGTTGGAGGGTAGTGATTACTGCGTGACTTTGGTTTCTTATGTCTCCATTTTTAGGACTCTGAGGAGTTTGCTGTTTTGATTTTGGGGAGATGAAATCATAGTTTGGAGTTGGGGAGTGGGAGATTTGGACGGTTTCTGAAGTGGGAATTCGGTTTAAGAGATGGCGGCCAATGATGTACCTTGCTGTCAACCCATGTTTTGGGTTTATCTCCTTATTTGCACAGGGTTGGTTTGTTTCGCGGGTTTGATGTCCGGACTCACCCTTGGGCTCATGTCGTTGAGTCTCGTTGATCTTGAAGTCTTGATGAAGGCTGGCAAGCCTCAGGATAGGAAACATGCAGGTTTCCTCTTAATTTTTTCTCTTTTCTTTACAATATTCCGTTTTGGTTTATGTGAACTCCTCTGTTTGTTACAATAATTTTTGGTATCGGCAAGGAGTGATTGGTTCTTTCCATTTTGTTGTTGTTGTTGTCTGAATTTTGGTTTCCAGCGAAGATCTTGCCGGTGGTGAAGAATCAGCACCTGCTCTTGTGTACTTTGCTTGTATGCAACTCGTTGGCTATGGAAGTGAGTAAACTTGTAAAGGCTTTTGCTTGATTTAGTATGGGATTGGTTTGGGGTCCCTGTTGAGGTTGGGCATTTGGTTTGAGACAGGCCCTACCGATCTTTCTTGATGCGCTTCTTCCGGCTTGGGGAGCGATACTGATGTCTGTGACTTTGATTCTGGCATTTGGGGAGGTACCCTTTTCTTTCATGTTAATTCTGGATTTGACCCTGAAGAATATTGTTTGAGATTCTGAAGATTATCTTGAGAATTTCATGGCTTGTAATTTTTGAATAGATGGTTAGGGTCTGACTTACTTTTAGGATACAGTGATAATTGGACCTTTTATTTTGCATTGTCGTGGTTATACTGGACAAATCATTGCTAAGCTGTTGAAAAATAGGGTTGCTCCAGATTATTCCCCAGGCGTTATGCTCTCGTTATGGATTGAGAATTGGAGCTAAGCTTGCCGTTTTTGTTCGTGTGCTCCTGTTTATTTTTCTACCCATCACATATCCGATTAGTAAGGTATGTTGGAGATATCGGCTCATTTTGTTTACTGAACTTTACGTTTCAATTGTTTGAAACATAGTTGTTTTGTTTCACTTTGTTTCATTTATAACACGGAGAAACTCACACCATGAATGGAGATCCTTTACCATGTTTCCCACACTGGGCTGGGTTAAAACTCGGAGGCTGTCTAATCCTTTTCTTCCTTCTGTTATTTAGAAGCAATCCTTGGCTTAACATTATTACCTCGTTACATTCCTTCTGAGCAACTTAGAAATGTTAGGCGGTTGCACCTGAACTAATTGTCCCCTAGGAACGTGGTCTTAGTGATTTGTTCATCTCTTTTGCAAGATTTAGTTGAACTGATTTTCTTCCTCTAAGTTATTTCTTTGAGTTCTTATTACGGTCTTGCTTTTCTCACGTGAACAGCTGTTGGACCGGCTTCTGGGGAAGGGGCATTTTGTACTTCTAAGAAGAGCTGAACTGAAGACACTTGTTGATATGCATGGGAATGAGGTACTCTCCACTCTGTTTAGCGTGAATTTATTTAGCTAGATTGAGAAGTTAGTGAGGTAGGACTACAACGTGGCATGCATATTGGCAAGCTGCATACCATGGCTGTAATTACTTGCATGGAACTCTAATAATTGCTCATCATTTGTAGGCAGGAAAAGGAGGTGAATTGACTCATGATGAGACTACGATCATTAGTGGTGCACTCGATCTAACACAGAAGACTGCCAAAGATGCAATGACACCCATATCTGAGACATTCTCTCTTGATATAAATTCCAAACTCGACATGTATGTATTACATCTATTTCATTTTTGAATTTTCTCTTCTTGCTTCTTTTACGCTTTTCTGAGTTCTTCTCTTTAGGCATATGATGGGTTCGATAATGACTCTAGGGCACAGTCGTGTACCAATATACTCAGGAAGTCCTACTAATATCATAGGGCTTATTTTGGTAAGAGCCTCTGTATCTATATGACTCCCCAATACTCGTCATATTTTTATATAAGATGCTTGTTAAATTTATATTACATATGTAATCAGAGCGTAAATTTGCATTGAGTTTGAATATTCATCCTTGATTGGGCTTCGGTTGATTTTCTTCTGAAAACAGTTGCAAGTCTTCTGCAAATAATGTGCATTTGCAAATTGATCTTCTGGTTATCATTTTATACTGGTAACAGCAGATGTGACCTGTACTTCTCGACATCTAAACATCAAATTCTTTCCTATAAAGAAAATCTTATATGTATATTGTGTTAGAATTGCTTCTTTATATGTGTTTTAATTAACTGCAATACATCTCAATGCCTAGAAAGATGGAAATATTGGATTTGGAGCGTTGGTGGCAAGGATGTAAGTGAACTTTATTAGAAGTGAGATTTTTAAGCTTCTATGTAACTATGAATCTTTTCAATGCTGTATAATTCAATTAATGAGAGGATACATACTGATATATGATATATATACCTGAATTTTACAAAAATTTGTAGCAACTAGGTGGGGTTGTCTATGCGTGCAACCCCAAGGACTTCTCATGTGCTCACCCTTGCCAATACTACTCGCTAAACACACTTAGACATAGCAAAAGTGCATATATGAAAACAAAATTCGAAATGTTCCCCTCTTACACTTACAATAGTTTCAACATCAGAGATGTTATTTGCATGTCGGTAGCTTCATTCATAAGTCTGAGGTTTCAACATCACAAATGACCTATTGTTAGTTCATCTTGTTTTGGTGCTTTTTCTCTTATAAGGTCAAGAGTCATAATAATAAGTCTGAGGTTTTATAGTTGCCAAGCTAAGAAGTGGTTCATCTTTACCAATAGATTGGCTTTCCCTTGGATTTATTTTATAAAATATGCTTTTGACTAACTCATGTCTCGTTAAGGAAGCTAAGTTCACTTTTCAGCCAATTTTGTTTTAATACGACACTGTGCTTTCTGAATTGTTACGTAGTTTCTTCGTTTGTTCTACTGTTTTATATGATATTCTGCTCTCATGCTGCAAAGTGCAACTTGTAATTGGCATTTGACTTCCTTTTTTCCATTTTTTCAGGTAAAAAATCTAATTACCCGTCATCCTGAAGATGAAGTTTCTATTAGGAATGTTACTATTCGAAAGATCCCTAGGTATCTGAAGTTTGTTTGGAGAATTGCTTTATTGTACTGTTCGGCTTTCATTTTTTGTGTGGAAAAGTACGGAGGAATGCTTTCACTTCCCAGGGGTGGAAATCTATCACTTGAAGGCTTGTGGAAGAACAAATAATAAATGTGAAACCTTAACATTGTCTCAAATGCATGGAAATAATTGGTGCTTTTATTCATTTTGAAGCTTGGCAAAATTTTCCTGGAGGTTTAAAGATTGAGATGTCTGTGAATTTCCTTGCAAGCTGGATAACTTTTTCGTTTCATGATCATGAGAAATCCCATCAGTTCTTCCCTGTTTGTGGCTAATGTTTTCCGACATGTTTGTGAATTTTATATACTAGCTTCTGTGGTGTTCAAGCAATTCGTTTGCTAAGTTATAAAATGAAGAATTTCACCTGCTGAAGGAATTTGATGCTGGCATCACCATTCTCATAGGGAAATTCAGTTATTTGTTCTTTTGTAGGGTCCATGAGTATTTGCCGCTTTACTCTTTACTGAACGAATTCCAAAAGGGTCACAGTCACATGGCTGTGGTTGTGAAATGTACAAAGGGTTCTGCAGAGGCAACAGAAAGCATAAATGGGAGGACCAATATGATTGAGAATAAGATTGTTGTCAACAAAAAGCGGAGGGACACTGAAGGGAAAATCATCCATGGTGAGGTTAAATTATCCTTTCCTCAGTGGAGCTCAATATGATTGCAGATTTATTCTCTACGGGAAATTTAATATCTCAAACTGAACAAATTCTGTACTGTCTTCTATATTTCATAGTTCTGTAAAACACATGGACACATTGTCTGGAGTATACAACAACAACAACTAAGCCTTTTCCATACTAGATGGGGTCGGCTACATGGATTCTTTGTTTTCACAGAGCCCTATCATGTACCATGCTAGAAGTTAGCTCAATATAAACTAGATCATTCTTTATTGTTTCTTGCCAACACTTTTGTGGTCATCCTCTTCCTCTTTTAACATTTTCACAATCTAGTTTTTAATATCTTCTTACGGGAGTGTCCTTTGGTCGTCTTTCTATATGTCCAAACCATCTTAAACGATTTTCTCTAATTTTATCCTCTATTGGTGTTACTCCCAATTTGTTTGTAATAACTTCTTTTTGTATACATTTTTTCCTCGTGTCACTACTCATCCATCTTAACATCTTCATTTATGCTACGAATGTTGATGATTAACTGCCAAACACTGAGAACCATTATGCCACCAATAAATATTTCATTTGTTTTGAGAATAAGGAGAACCTTATTAAAGGAACGTAAGTATCTTGGCAATCAGAAATTATTGTTCTTGTTTGTCACCATAATGCTATCAATCATCTCCACAAGTTTGAAATAGAAATCTCTTTGTTCTTTTCTTTATTTTGTTTGGGATGAATTTCACACCTTTTTACGTGTCGATTGTTGGTTTCGTAGATGGAAGTGGGTCAACCCAAGTTGATCAAGTTGCTACTGTCGCAATTTCATGCTCAGCAAATCTTACTGGAACCAGGTTCCGAAGTCCTGTTCCAAGAGTTGGTGAAACAGTTGCACAACCAAGAAAATGGGAGCGGGCTGGTGAAAATGATATTCTTGATGTCAACTCAGAAATTCTTGTGAGCTTTCCCAATGAGGAAGTTATTGGAATAATAACAATGGAAGATGTTATGGAGGAACTATTGCAGGTTTTCTTGGATATTTAAACAAGTATTGCTGTTTCATGTCCATTTGCTCACCTTCAGTCCTTCAAGTGCTAGAAGAAATAAGGAACGGGCACACTAATTTTGATAGATTGTAATGCATATTTTTTAAAATTAGGTCATCTCTAGTAACTTCACTGTTACAGTGTAAAATGTTTTACTTTACATTTATCTAGCAACCTGTTCTTAGATGTCTTGAACTATAACGTGGTCATAGCACCTCTTTTCATTTACTACAAAAATTCTTTATGTGATTTTTTTTTACCTTGAGTAGTTTACAACTGTCTTTCACCAGGGAAACTTGAAAGCTTTCTTGATAATAATACTGAGTCGCTGATATCAGATGATGAAATAGATCTTTATACAATGGTGCTCGTCCATTTACTTGAACGCTAGAAGTGCCCTGATGCAACAAATTACATTTGATGGGACTCTGCCTTTCATTTTCTTCTGTTTCTCAAGAAGCCTTAAGCCTATTAATCTTAGGGGTTTGATTTTCATCTATTTTTCTTGGAGTCAGTAAGTCTTACTTCAAAATAATTGCCCTCTTGTAAGGACGTAGGAATCAAGCTTGGCACTATAGATAGTGGTTTTGTTTTGTTTTCGTTTTCTCTGGTTTATGGCAAAGTATCAAAAATATGCTTAATGTATGTTACCAGCTTTTTGTATAATGCTCTCTTTTCTTGTTTATGCAGGAAGAAATATTGGATGAAACTGATGAATATGTTGATGTCCACAACAAGTAAGTTTTTCCTGCCTTATTGTTGACAGGTCGCCTGACTTCTCTTTAATCATATGATTTTGACAAGAACCTTACTCAATCGCAGGATCACAATTAACATGTTGCCTCCAAGAAGATCATCACCCAAATCACCTAAAGCAAGGGCTCCATTACCATGAAGAACTCCAGTGGCTTCGCCACTTTCATCTCATCAACAGTCTCCTATTTTACGGTCACCAGTTTCCCATTATGTCATCCCAGGTCCAGGCCTTACTTTTCCCACATCTCCTGGAAAGTCACCTCCATCTTCTCCGACAGCACAGACCACACAAGGCCATTTATCACCATCTTCCCTTCAAGTAAGTGGATCCTGGTGGTTTAACTTTGAAGTATCAGTTACAGAGATTCGTTAAATCTTCTATTCCTGGAAACTTTTGTCGTCCACCTTTCTTACATTTGGCATCTGCTATTTTATCCGGAGAATGTTTGAAGTATGTTACTGTACTTCCTGACAGAATTCTCAACATTTTTCAAAAGACATAAACATAGGAAATGCACCCTAAGTTTTCTTTTGACTTCGAGTGGGTACTTGAGGACTCAGTTCATTGCAAGGTAGGTTTGACCTGGGCATCCTGCCCACAATTGAACAAAATGAACAAGACCCAAACACCATCTTTGTCTTATTCCTTTTAGGGTAGAAATCTTTTGTTAACTTTGGTTACGGATAACACATCATTCAAGATGAAATAGTTACGTTATTGTGTTGGGTGAGAGAGAGGGAGAGAGTAAAAACTTGAACCATGGATATAAACCTCAGGAAAAGAGGACTTTCAGCTTAGTAGAACAATGACAAAACATATGGATGCAAGTTCAATATCTTAGCAAGAGTAGATTATATAAAAAGTTAAAGTTTTATGGGTTGTGATCCCAAGGAAAGACACATCCTTAAATACAATGGGAAAATTAGTAAGGTCAATAATTCTGGAATTATAGTAGTTTCTAACATAGGCAGGCACACAATGTATTTTGTGAGTAGAAGATATTACTAAAATTGAAAGATAAATATTGTAAGGCGCACGTGAGATTAGCAATGGGGTCCAGTATGGGGCAGTCAACCTTGCATGAAAGATATTTGAGGAAGCAATGAAGATGTTGAGGTAGATTTGTAGCCACATTGGATCCATAACAAGATTGTTTGAGAGATTGATGTGGCACCAATAAAAGATAAATCAGAGAGGTACATTTGAAAGTGATTTGGACATTCGAAGGTGGTCACGTGGAGCTTCTGTGTCCAAATTGGTTGGTAGACACTTCAAAATAGGGAGAGGAAGGCTTCTAAAGTGCTTGAAGGAAACAATAAAGCATCTTCTTCCTTTTGTACAGTTAAATGTTGATTATGCTCTATGCTGACTAAGATCCTGTAGTTATCCCGAGTTAAAGGATTGATTTTTGTTGGTTGTGACAATGAATAGCTTCCAAAGCCTCCTTCTTAAGATCCAGAAATGCTGACATAATCACTCTGAACATGTAATGACGCATGACGACGTTTCCTTGCTAATATTCGTAGGGTGCCAAAAACTTGCATGCATGGATGCAATAGCGCGCAGACACGCCTCTAGTGTTAATTTTGTTGTTGGTATGCAATTCATAATCGACATAGGAGTGCTGTGATTAATTTGAACGCACGTTAGAGTGACCCATATGCTTATGATGTAGTCATTTGTGATTCAATTTGTCCAAGAATTATCGTTTTTGTCCTTGTCTACGTTGGCAGGTCTCCAGGAAATCATATGAGAAGCTACAAAAGCTTGATGGTTTATGATATTGAAGTTTATTGTGTATTTTTCTGTTATCTTCCAAAATGTTCCAGTCCTTGTATGGTATAACTTTGATGAGGCATACGGTTTTGTAAGTATCGATGTTTATATTCTCGGTGGTATCAAACCTTTTTCTGAAAATAAACCAATCAAAATATTTTTGATCCTGGGATGATATTGATGGCTGATATTTCTCTTGAAATGCTTGCTATCACTTAAGATACAAAGTCTGGGTTTATGAATAAATATTTACAGAAAATTCACCAGTCAGTCTCCTCCAGCCATTAGCTTAGATGATTCACCAGCTCATATGAGAACTATGGAATAGGCTTGGATGTTTTGACAGTTCTATATAGGATCATTGTAGAAATATGCTTTACAATATCGTGATCCAATGTTTAGCACAAAGTCCTGAATTTTTTTGATATACAAAACGTTGGCAATTATAAACTCCGCCCATGTAAGGGATTACCCTTGCATTGCCGGTCCCAAGCCCGGATAAAGGAGGAGGGTTGTGTTAGGCTTCCGACAGCCAGCGTAAAACTTCGTCGGTTTCTACAACATGGATTACAAAAATTATGAGCATTGCTTTGGGGCGTCCCCGCCTAGCGACGTGCTGCAGAGCCCGAATGCAGTAAGAAGTAAGCAAGGGCCACTACATTTTCGTCCGAATGTAGTGAATCAATTGCAGAGAGGGTTCCCACATCATGGACGGGTGTGGGTAAAGAAGTTAGTCCCACTACATTGCCGCCTGAATGTAGTGAAAAATTTTTAGAGAGGGTCTCCGCATTTTGATTATGGACGGATGCGGGGGGTAAGTAAGCTAGTCCTAGATAATAAGATTCGTATTGGTTCTTGGAATATCGGAACATTATCGGGTAAGCTAATGGAGGTGGTAGATACTATGATTCGAAGAAAGATTCATATTCTATATTTACAAGAGACAAAATGGGTTGGAGAAAAAGCAAAGGAGATAGAGGATATAGGTTTTAAATTATGGTACTCAGGTAAAGAAAAGGCCCGAAACGGAGTTGGTATTATCATAAATAAAGATTTAAAGGAGAGTGTAGTAGACATACAACGATATGGTGACCGAATCATGACATTGAAATTAGTGTTAGGAGCAGAGGTTTTGAATATAGTTTGTGCTTACGCACCCCAAGTAGGACTAGAAGATAGTATAAAGACAGTTTTTTGGGAAGAGTTAGATAAGGTGTTTCAAAAGATTCCACAAAGGGAGATGATTTGTTTAGGAGGAGATTTAAATGGACATGTCGGTAAAGAGGCATTAGGATATCAAGGGATTCATGGAAACTTTGGTTATGGGGATATAAACGAGGAAGGTAGGGAGATTTTAAATTTTGCTATGTCATTTGATCTCTTTATAGTCAATACAATCTTCAAAAAACGAGATGAACATTTAATTACTTATAAGAGTGGCTTATCACACACACAAATTGATTACTTTATTTGTAGAAAAAAAGATAGAGCGTGTTGTAAAGATTGTAAGGTAATTCCAGGAGAAAGCTTAACCACCCAACATCGACTTTTAGTTATGGATTTACAAATAAAAAAATGGACAAAGAAGAAAAGAGTGCATCGAGCTATTCAGACTAAATGGTGGAACCTCAAAAGCGAGAAAGAAGGTATATTTAAACAGAAAGTCCTTCAAGGAGATGTTTGGAATTATGTTGGCACACCCTCAGATATGTGGAACAATATGGCTATACATATTAGGAAAGTGGCAAAAGATGTGTTAGGGGTATCTAAGGGAGGTGTACCGGCACAAAAAGAAGCTTGGTGGTGGAGTGAAATAGTACAAAATAAAATCAAGGCAAAGAGGGCATGTTACAAATTACATTACGCTAAGAAAACTAGTGAAACTTTAGAAGCTTATAAGAAAGCAAAGAAGGAAGCAAAAAAGGCCGTTAGTGAAGCAAAAGCTAAGATTTGGGAGGACTTATATAAAAAACTCAACTCAAAAGAGGGTGAAAGAGATATTTTTAGGATAGCTAGGGCTAGAGATAAGAAAACTAAAGATCTAAATTTTGTTAGATGCATAAAAGACGAGGATGAAAAAATTCTAGTGGCAAATGATGATATAAGAAATAGATGGAAAAACTATTTTTATAATCTTTTTAATGAAAATAAAGATGTTAGTATTAATTTAGGAGATTTAGCCAAGTCAGAAAAGTATATAAACCACAATTTCTACCGACGTATTCAAAAGAATGAAGTCAAAGAGGCTCTTAAACATATGAAGAGTGGTAAATCGGTAGGACAGATAATATTCCTATTGAAGTTTGGAAAATACTAGGAGAAATAGGAATCACTTGGCTCACAAGACTATTTAATGAAATATGGAAAAACCAAAAGATGCCCGAGGAATGGAGAGCAAGTACACTTATACCCGTATATAAGAACAAGGGAGACATTCAAAATTGTGTGAATTATCGAGGTATCAAGTTAATGAGTCATACTATGAAATTATGGGAAAGAATTATCGAACGTAGGTTAAGACAAGTATCAAGTACAACAGAGAACCAATTTGGATTTATGCCAGGTAGATCTACTATTGAAGCGATTCACCTTTTGAGACGTCTTATGGAACATTTTAGAGCAAAAAAGAAAGACCTTCACATGATATTTATTGATCTAGAAAAAGCTTATGATAGGGTACCGAGGGAGGTTCTTTGGAGAACTTTGGAAAAAAGAGGTATCCCATTGACATATATTAACCTTATAAGAGACATGTATGATGGTGCAAAAACATGTGTGAGGACTCATGAAGGAACGACAGACTTCTTTGAAGTTAATATTGGGTTACATCAAGGATCAACTTTAAGTCCATACTTATTTATAATGGTGATGGATGAGTTAACAAAACATATTCAAGATGAAGTACCTTGGTGTATGTTATTTGCAGATGACATTGTATTAGTGGAGGAGTCTAAGGAAAAAGTTAATAGAAAATTGGAACTATGGAGAGAAACATTAGAAAACAAAGGCCTCCGACTTAGTAGAACAAAGACAGAATATATGGAATGTAAGTTTGATCATTTGGCTACTTCAGAGGACATAGAAATTAAAATTGGCACACATTGCATTCCCCAAAAGGAAAGTTTTAAATACCTAGGGTCAATTTTTCAAAGTGATGGAAGAATTGATGGAGATGTTACACATAGAATTAATGCTGGTTGGTTAAAATGGAGAGGAGCATCAGGTATTCTTTGTGATAAGAAGATACCATTAAAATTAAAAGGTAAATATTATAGAGCGGCAATTAGGCCTGCCATGTTTTATGGTTCTGAGTGTTGGGCAGTTAATCATCAACATGTACAAAAGATGTCTGTGACAGAAATGAAGATGTTGAGATGGATGAGTGGCCATACAAGAAAAGACCGTATACATAATGAGGTTATTAGAAACAAATTAGGAGTAGCATCAATAGAGGATAAAATGAGAGAACATCGTTTAAGATGGTTTGGACATATAGAAAGAAGATCAAAAGAACCTGTAAGAAGGTTAGAAAAACTAAATTTGGAAAGTATTAAAAGAGGTAGAGGACGACCACAAAAGTGTTGAAAAGAAACAATAAAGAATGATCTAGTTTATTGGGAGTTAACTGCTAACATGGCACACGATAGGGATCTGTGGAAACAAAGAATCCATGTAGCCGACCCCGTCTAGTACGGGAAAAGGCTTAGTTGTTGTTGTTGTTGTACAAAACGTTGGCAATTATTTTCTGCTGAACCAGAAAATAATGATAAATTTTCAGAACGATTTTGTCTCGGTTCTTTCATTTGTAACTCGTCGATGAATAATTCATGAAGCCATTGAAGTGGCATGAACAAGGTCAGCTGTACAACTGCAAAAGAGCATGTCCAAAATGCGCTATCTGTTGAATCTGGATGATCGTCTACTGATCCTGCCCAGTGCATTAATGGTGGAAGGAACACGTTCTTTATGACAAATCATCTGGTATTGGATTGACGCAAAGCAGTTGGAAGTGTATTATCTATCAGCCGCAAACCTCAAACTCTACCGCATTCTATTTGACGATCTCTCTACCAAAGTGCCCTTCATAGCCTGAAGTCATAACTGAAGGATTCGAGAGGTTATTGGATCTTCTCTAATGTCTTTTTATCATGTTTGTAATTGAAAAAGCTAAATATAAATGTAACTTTGTAGCTATAAACTTGGCAAAATCAGATAAATTTGGGTGAGAATTACTGGAAAGCTCGTCCACAACTAGTTTCGAACGTCTGTATAATCTGTATGTAATTTCTCGTGATGAGTATACCTGGTAGGGGCATGCGTAACCCCGTCCGCCGTTAAATAAGAAAAGGAAGACTAGCAAATATGAATCAACAACCATTAAATGAACTCTTTGTCATCGTCGAAGCAGAAGCAGAAACAGGCAATAAAGGTGAGAGAGTGACGTTTAACTCAAAAAAGACTTCCTAAATAATATATCATCAAAAAAGATAAATAAATAAATGAGAGAGAGAGAGATTAGTACGCAGGGGAGTAAATGAATGGGGTGCAGTGAAGGAATCTTTGTCTGACTGATCATAAATGGGGACGGTTACCATGTTTAATTGCGACAGTTTTCTATTCCCTAACCGCCGAATAACATTTACTCCTCATTAAGGAGAGCTCGTCTCCTCGCTCCCTCTTTCATTACTCCACCCCTAACCTCCCTGATGCCGAGAAAGAGAGAGGATATACACAATAATACGCATTTCCTGTATAAACAAGCTGCTCGTCCTTCTCGTGATACATAAGTCGATGCCGAGTAAGCTTCGTATCATTGTTGTCAAATAAAAAATATCTAACGAACACGCAAGAGAACAACACAAAGGAAAATTGTGTTTACATACACACATTGGATGAGAGGGAGTAATGTGATATTGGCACGGCTCAATCAAAGTACACGGTTCAGTATTTGTGAGCAGTGTTTTCTGATTGAACCGGGCCAACGTCGCAATCACCATGTATCAACAGATAACGATTTTTTCTATCGTGCTACGTTCGCATTAATATGAACGACATTCTCACCTCTTACGAACAAAATAAGAAGCGCCTTTGCCTTTTAAGCATAACCAACGAAAGGAAAAACAAAACCAAGAAAAAAATTGATTGATCATGCACCAATATCACCAAAAATGACTGACAAACTAACCTCCAGACATGAAAGCAGACGTATAAAGCCAATAAAGAGCACTAAGGGAAGGAGAGAACGATGGCGAGAAGCGAATAGATCTCTCTCATGGTTTCTCACAAACTTGGAGCATTGGGGTTTATTGAAGAATGTCTTTCTTGAAGTATAAAAGGATGGGGAGCGAGGGCGAGCATTGAATTGGCAGAGTAGCGGGTCAGGGGGAGTTGGCAGAGCCATTAATCCGAAACATATCCCACGATATTCCTTCCGCTCCATGACGCAGCACTCTCTCTCTCTATATATAAATATATATATGTGTGGACACGTCCACTGTGCCTGTACGTTAAATGTAGTATATTAGTGCTATCATCATGCCTGGAAAAATTCTCACATTTAAGCTGCTGATTTGTCGCACACTATGATATAAGATAT
This sequence comes from Brasenia schreberi, assembly GCA_036023115.1. Lineage (NCBI taxonomy): Eukaryota > Viridiplantae > Streptophyta > Magnoliopsida > Nymphaeales > Cabombaceae > Brasenia > Brasenia schreberi. The sequence goes on along the minus strand of JAYKKT010000073.1, from coordinate 18,593,818 downwards.
GTCACAATCATGTGTTCTAAATTTTCTCCTAACAGATACATCCATTTTTATTGGTGGTAGAGATGAGTGTACTGCGGAATACCGGTTGATTGCTGGTATCAGTTTTCTTGCCGAATAGATAGGAGTAAATGCATTCGTTCGCTGTAACTATTTCAGAGAATAAGATAAGTTTTCTACCTTCAGGTGCTTACAGTCAGATTGGCTCAAGGCATAAAGTGAAAATTGGATGCTATATGTGACTTAAAAATAAATGTTTGGGGGCTTTCTGGGCCTGAAAAATTTAATACATAACAAGTTTAACTTTCGGGAGCCTGACGCGGTTGCCTTAGTGACCTTACCCACAATCCACCCCTGCTTACAGTTAGTTCATTCATAAAAAGGAAGAGAAATAATAGCAGATATTTACAGATAAAAATTCATTGAACATTAGTTCCCAATGTGTACTGGCAGCATCATATTCTTCTGAATAGTATGGGCCCTTCCTCACACAGCAGTATTGTATGGACTTCTATGGAGGAGGGGTAGACTCCTCGAGTCCTACCCTTGATGGAATTTTGAGATTTTTAAAGCTTTCATTAAGGAGAAATAGATGAAAGGAACGCAAGGTTTAGTCCCATATTTAAGAATGAGACAAACCCATATGTCATTTTATATAGTGGTAGCTCTTGAAGAGGACATGTCATACCATGCATGTGCATGCACGCATGTGTCGGACTGAGCTGGACAGGGCATGGTTCATGGCTGCTTTTAGCCATGCCCTTCTCCTTTTGCCATAGGTGCTATCTAAAGCAAGTTTGAAAGGGCAACTCGTACAAATAAGTTTTTCTTTTGATTATTGATTCTGCTTTTGTTTTTCGTATGATTTATTTATAACTTATTTTGGGTCTATGACTATTGTTGATTGGGGCATGTTTATATTTATTGTATATTGGTTTATTATGTATGTATTTCTATAGATTTTACCAACAATCTTAGAGAAATCAGTCTTTTTCATAGTAAATATGTCTACGATTGATACCCTCTGATCTAAGGTCGACTTGATTCCGATGCTGAAAAAGTTTATCGGTTCTCATTTTAAACATTGGCAACAACATATAAAAATTTAGTTAATTATGTTAGAGATGCATTTGTATATCGAGTTGGATTATCCCCAACCCGATAATACTAACCCTAAAAGCTTGATTAAAATCGTTGAGTGGAAGGAGAAGGATACCCTCTGTCACTATTGTATTTTATCTGTATTGTCTAATATTTTATTCAACATATATAGTTCTTCTCCTTCCATGACAAGGAAATATATGTGAGCTTCCTTTGATCATAAATACAATACTGAAGATATCGGCCTTGAAAAGTATTTTGTGGCCAAGTTTCTTAAGTATCAAATGGTAGAGGAGAAATCTTTGATTGAACAACCCCAAGTTTCAATTTTTATGCCATAGTATGAAGGAAGCTAAGGTGAAGCTTCCTGACAAGTTTATTTTATGTCTATTATTGAGAAGTTTCCTAAGTCTTGGGAGAGTTTGAGCCTAGATCTCAAGCATAAGAAAGTAAGATGACCCTTGATAATCTAATGATAGACATAGCAATAATGGAAAAGCATAGAAGTTGGAAACCCGTTATACTTATAAACAATACCTCTAAGATTAACCTTACGGTCATAATGAAATAACTAACCCAAGAACAAACCGTGTTGGCTTCATAGTCAGGTTGGACATTGGGCGAGGGATTGTCCCTAAAAAAAAGCCAAGAAACCTACGGTCGTTGAAAGAGCTATGGTCAGCATGATGGTGACCACTACAACTTTTAGTGATGAGTATCTATTTCTTAAACCCCATCCCCTTTCTATTTATAAGTCATAGTACTAAATTGTATACACTATGGCTAATATGAAACTCTGTGCTGACCAGTCTCTATTTGTGTCTTACTAAACCATCTATGAGAGAACTATGACCTTACAAGATTATTCGATTGCTAAAGTAAAGGGCAAAAGGCATGTGAAATTGAAGTTTCCTTTATGAAAGGTTCTCATGAGGGAGTTAGACACATTACTCAATGATTATGCTTTAGTTAGGGAGGAATTAAGGTTAGAGTGTAAATGTAATAAAGTTGTCATTATACGATTTAGTACATGGTATTTCTTTAGAAAATGTTATTTGTGTGATGCAGATTATCTCTTTAAAATTTATGTAAAACTAATTATTGATTTTTGTATGAATTTTAATGATAATAAAACCTCTACTTCTGCTTCTCATTTTTCTTCTTCTGTGTATAACATTGAATCATCTCATGTATGACATACTAGATTGGAACATGTAAACTTTGATTTCATTGAAAATAATGATGAACTTAAACCTTTTCATTAAGATTATCATAGATAGAAAACACAAATGTGTTATATGTGTGTAAGCAAAATAACTTAGGAAACCTTTTCATATGGTTGAACAAAAATATGAGATTTTAGATTTGGTGCACACTATATTTATGAATTCAATGGAATGACTACAAGGGATAACAAAATATATTTTTTACGTTTATTGAAGATTGCAATAGGTATTGTTATATTTATTTGCCTAAAAGCAAAGATGAAGCTTTACAAAAATCATTTATTTAAAAATGAATTACAAACTCAAACATGCAAGGTTAAATGTCGAGGATGATCCAATCTCCTTTCAACAGACCATGACCTCACCCGAGGTTAAGTTTTGGAAGGAAGTTATTAACGATAAAATCTAGACAATTTTCTCTAATAATACTTGAAAATTGATGGATTTGCCTCATAGTTGTCCTACAGTGGGTTTCAAGTAGATCTTTAAAAAGTATGAATGCAGGCATAACAATTAATAAGTATAATGTCAAGTTAGTTGTCAAGGGATACATACAAAAGGAAGGAATATATTATTTTGATACATATTTTATAGTTTCTTGGATGACCACTATTCAAATACTTATAGCACTGACCTCCATTTATAACCTCACAATCCATCAGATGGATATGAAGACTATTTTACTTCATGATAACCTCAATGAGAAAATTTATATGGACCAATCAAAGAGATTTGTGGCTTGTGGGAATGAGTATAAGTTGTGTAAGCTTGTTAAATTATTATATAGTTTGAAATAAGCCCCTAAGCAATGACATGAAAAGTTTGATTATGTGATATCATCTTTTGTCTTCATTTGTAATGATTATGATAAGTGTGTCTACTAAGAGTCGGTCAATAATGATTTCATCATTCTTTACCTATATATAAATGATATATTATTATTTGGTTTTGATATGAGAATAGTAAATGAAACTAAGTTATTCTTATGTAGTAAGTTTGAGATGAAGGACATGGGTGCGACTGATGTGATTTTATGGTTTAAAATTAAAAGGTATACTGATGGTATAGTAATCTCTCAATCTTACTATGTTGAGAAAGTTTTAGAGAAATTTTGATATACAAACAGTAGACCTATTAAGACTCCATATGATTCATCTAAGGCTTTGCATAAAAATCAAAGTGGCATTCCTAACCAACTGTACATGATAAGATATTGTATTTGCTATGTGTAAGTTGAGTAAATATACTAGTTGTCCAATTAAAATCCATTGGAAAGCTCTAAACAAAGTATTTCGTTATATGAAGGTAATGATTTTTCTTAAATTATATTACGGTAAACATCTTTCTGTTCTTAAATGATTTAGTGATACTTGTTGGATAACAAAGAACTCTAGGAGTAATAGAGTCACTGAGTATGTGTTTCTTGTGGGTGGTAGTGTTGTCACCTCAAAATCTAAGAAACAAACTTTTTTGCTTGTTGTACCTTTGAGGCATAACTATGTGCTTTGGATGAGACTAGATTGGAAGCTGAATGACTTAAAGGACTTATGTTCAGTTTACATATGGTAAAGAAGCCGCTTCTTACAATTTTAATGCATTGTGATAACATGAGTACAATTGCTAAGATCAATAGTTTCAAATAAAACAAAAAATAATAAAGAAACATCAAAGTCAGACTAAAGTTTGTAAGAGTTCTTGTGTTTGATGGGGTCATGTTGTAGATTTTATTGGATTTAAAGATAACATAAGTGATTTTTAACTAATTTTAACTAAGAGTCTATCAATAGCCTTAGTTGATTGGGGATGAAACTAAAATCCGTGATTTATTCACAAACAGTGGCAACCCAACCTATTTGAGTGGAGATTCCACGAATTAGGTTAAATGTGGTAATAACAAGATATTGGGTAAATAAGATGATACTTTGTATTATGTCCATTGTAAAACTAAAGTGTTATGATTGTAAATTTAGCAAGAAATTATTCTCTTAATGAGATCGAGTCCTATGACACGATGCTAACAATACATCCTTCAAGATGCCCAACTAAGTGATTGTCATTGTGTGACTGCAATAGGAGAGTTAGGTTGTTCTCTAAAATCAATCATGATAAAAGATATGAATTCATGACCATTAATACGTCACCCCTAAAGACCATGCCATAACCTTTTATTATGCTAATACCAATAGACACCTTTACACCCAAGGTTCAAGTTTAAGACATATATTCACCTAGCTCCTATAAGGATAATATTGGATAACTCAGGTAATGGTTCAAATTGAAATGTATTATTACTGAAAGCATAATATGTTGATTGTTTTGGGAGGGCACTTTTACACTTCAAGACTTTGTAAGAATTATTGAATTTAATGTTAATTAAGTTGGGTTAATTAAACTTATGTGCATTAATAACATTTAATTCATGTTTATATCCCAAATATTCAATTGATTCGTCATTGATATATGTGAAAGTCCTAATAGTATAAAAAATAACATGTGAGAGACTTATGCATGTGAAGATCAAGATGAGACAAAGTTTAGTCCCATATTGAAGAATGAGATAAACCAACATGTCCTTTTATATAGTTGATAACTCATGAACATTAATTCAAAGAGCTTGAGAATGACATGTCAAACCATATACGTGCACGCTCATGCCAAAATTGAGAATTGTCTTTAGTTTAGCTTTTTGCACGAAATTGAGAATTGTCTTTAGTTTAGCTTTTTGCACGAAAACTTTTGATCTAACAGTTATTATGTGGAACGGTTATGGGACAGAGATATGCGTTGTTTGGATCAGATCCATGATCCAACACACCATCTTTAAATAATCAATTAAGGCCCCCTAATCATATATTTTAGCATTGACACACACTCTCCTCTCGTCTCTATTATTTGCTTTCCCTTTGGGGTTGTGTGCTTATGACTGCTTCCAATTGTCCCCTTATCCTTTAATCATAGATGACTAAGACGTGATCGAAGTCAACTCGAAGTCAAGTACGTGTCTTTGAGTTGTGTGTATGTTTTATAGTGAGAGTAAGGCGAAGGTACTCATACGTATTGCATAATAGAGCGTTGATTTCTCTAAGTTAAGTCTGTTAAGACGACTCACAAAGATAAATTCTTTTTATTATTGCTTTTGTTTTTGTTTTTCATATGGATTTTTTATAGCTTATTTTGGATGTGTGACTATGGTTGATCGGGGCATGTTTATATTTGTTATGTATTGATTTATTATGCATGCATTTCTACCTATTTTGCCAACGGCACCAACTTAACATATGTTTCTACCGTTTAACAAGAAGGGTATGTGTGTTGTATCCCTATTTTTATGTTTTTTCTTTCTTTATATATAATATAGATATAGATATAGACAGAGACACTGCAGTAGACTAATATCTTACAGAGCTCACTGAAATTATGGTGTGCGTCAGTTCACAAACGCTGCAGCGAAAATACCGCGAGGAACATAAAACAATTGCGAAGGAAGAGGATGGAGTGGCCGTGTTATTAAATATGGGAATCAAAAGTCTTACTTTTTCTGCAGAGGCATTGATGAGGCTCGTGCACTCATTCTTCCCAAGTGTTTCTTGAACAAGATACTTACGATTGAACCTCGCCCCTTCGGGTACGCTGTGGCTGTTTCAAACCGCTGATTCCGGTTTTATTCAAACTTCTTTCGAGTTTCGAAGAAGAAAATTGGAATCATCAGTTTCGGTTCGATTTCTTGTAAGCCTAATCGAAACCGAACTGGAAGGGTCGTTAGTGCAATTCTGATTTCGTTTCCGGTGCCGGTTTCTCCCTTTCCAGTTTCAAACTGGTTCTGGAGGTAATTCGTTTATTCCTGAATTATCTTCGTTCCACTAGCATTTGTGCTGAACGTAAAGGAATTGAAAAGTACGTTCTCATATCAATTCTCATTATTACAAATGGTCGCTTTGACCTGTTTTCCAACTCAAAAATCATTCCTATGGATTTGCTAACGTAATGGTGCTTTTGCTCAGCCTCTGCTTAGTGATTCGTCCAGCTGAATTACTGCACACAATGCTGTACAAGCTCTACATTAACTAAATCTTATGAAGATCCATGCAGGTTGCTAACTTTAATACTTTTTATTTAACGAAGGATGAATCTTTCTTAACGTCCACTTATATATATGCCAGCCAAAAAAAATGGGTGAACATGATCCAGTTTTTCTATTGGATCCTGCCTATATTGGTACTTGCTCACTCATACTCACTCATCATTTTTGAGTGTCGTGAGTATAATTAAAATATCTTTCATATTTTTCAAAAGTTTTTAAAAATTTTAAAATTACACTCGTAAGACCCAAAAGCAACGAGAGGTGTCAGTGTAAGTAAAATCTGGTTTTCTCTCTCTCTCTCACACACACACACACACACACACACACACACATATATATATATATATATATATATATATATATATATATATATATATATATATATATATATAAGTATGATAAGATACTCTATGAGTATATAGTCTTGAATCTTAACAGTTTCATCACCTTTATACGTCATTGAACACTGCACTAACAAGGACACCGTCCGTATCACATAAGCGACCTCACAAGATCATGACAAGGATGACGTTTTATCGATACTGTTTAGGATCATCGATCAAAGGCATCGAATGGCTCTATCAATTTTGGGTGGGTGGTATGCCCCGAGTAGTTTAACGCAACCGCCTTATGCTCCAAAGTTTTAAATTGATGACAATATGAATATGGTAGGACTGAAAATATTTTGGACTTGTAACATATCATCTTTTAGGCCCCAAATTTTTAGGTCATACTTATAATACTCAACGTTTAGGTCGCAAAATTTATTGAGCTTCGCTTTAGGTCTCAACTTTGTGTTAAGCCACGGTTGACAGTTGCCCTCGTCCCTGCTCCACGCGGACTGTCATTATTGATGCATTCATTTTTTTTCCATGAAACCATGCGAAAATCTTTGGCCCTAAACTGACCTAGTTTCGAGCCCCGTAGTACATGGCAGACTTAAGTAAGGCCCTCAAAACTTGGCACAGTGTTATGGAAGGGAATGATCTCTTAGGGAGCTATGAAAACTTTTTATATATATATAAACACTTGTCTAACTACTATCAAATTTAAACAAATCTCAACTATTCATATTTGATAGTAGATGATTTATATTTTAATCTATAAAGTAAAAAGTATGTGTTTATTTTTTGTAAGTATATTTTATTCATGTGAGTACATTGTTTTTAAAATTTTAAAGCTCAATCTTCTATGATAAAAAATGAATGGTTGAGATTTGTTTTGATTTCCTAACTGTGCTAGTATATACCGTTTCTCTTTTTCTCTATATATGTGGGTGAGGGAACAAGGTTACGACAGGAATCATAAGCCTAATAAGCATGCAGGGGCACTCTCTTGGGAATTGAACTTACCACCTGTGAGTCGGCGTCCCATACGGTGGGCGTACGCCCTCCGGAGCTAAGGTGGTTTAAAGATTTGCATACGTTGAGGTATGTGGCACACACACTATAGGCGGGGTCAGCCGTCAGGTGGCCACGCCAGGAGTCAGCCGTCAGGTGGCCACGCCTAAAAGTCACCCACTTAGACTGCCAGGCTTACCGCCCCGTGGGAAGGGGTATAGGTTGGCAGTAGCCTATAGTCAAAGACTTCAATTTTGTGGAAGTATCGGTTGAAACCGCACATTTTCCAAAACTTTTGGTTTAATGTTTGCTTCACAAATGGAACTGGAACCCGAAATGCTGGTTCTGCATCAAACTTCCATAACACAAACCTACCCTAAAAGGATTACTCTTTTTTTTGTTACAATGGGAGGCCGAAGCCAGGTATGCATTCCTTGAGAATGGAACTCACGGCCTTCATCCCGGGAGTCGAGTGACCGGACAGGTGAGCTACCGCTTTGAGTGCCCTAAAAGGATTCCTTTTTGTTGAACTTAAAAAGATGTCAAGGGCACCATATGGTTAGCTCAACGCTCTAGCGCTGTTGTTGCTGGTGGGGAGTTCGACTTTCGGGGCTGCATGTATGATGTGTGTTGGGCTTGGGCCTCCTCTTGTAACCCAAGAAAAACGTGGAGGAAGGCCATTAGTAGTTAGTCCCAAGATGTATTTAGATTTTGAACAAGGCACCCCTTCTTCTCCTGGGGCTGCATCATGTTTTGGGGGAAACAACTATAATAAAGAGTTGGGGCCTCCTTTGCGACGGCATTTAATCAAAGAACATGGTTTTCAATAAATCCGTGCGAGTCATGATAGGGTTGCACCATGTGCGTCCACTTTTTCACACATATCTTGTTTGTTTGTTTTGATAACTATTATAAATATGACCTATACAATGTTGTAGAATTTTCCAAAATAACAAGTATAGTCGATTCATTCTCTCTCTCTCTCTCTATATATAATATATATATATATATATATATATATATATGTGTGTGTGTGTGTGTGTGTGTGTGTGTGTATGTGGGGGGGGACTGGA